>CM041731.1:16761227-17361227 GCA_023373845.1 Nibea coibor
GCTCAGATTGCATCAAGAGCAAGAGGCTGAGGAAGGGTGGTGGTGGATGGTGGTGGAAGTGGATGATGGTGGAGGGGAGCTCTGAGGGTGGAGGGGAGATTAGGAACTAATGCAAGTCAGCTAAATAAAATATTACAAAAAAAAAAAAACATTCATCACAAGCATGAAATTAAAATAATTCTTGCTCTGCCTCTATATCCACATTTCTTATTACCAGTCTGTGTATTCACTAGATTAAAATTGACGCTTGATTAATACACAAAACAAGATCAGATTTAATTAACATCAGATTTAATTGAGGCCCTACAATTCTTTTTTTTTCCTCCTAGAGACGATCGCAGAGCTTCCATAATTAAACTAATGTAAATCTAGCAGCGCCTTTTCAAATAATAATAAAAACAGATTGATGTGCATCCCCATGCAGGCAAATCTCCCCATTTAAAACAAATATATTAACGTTATTATTATTCCTTTATATAGATTACAATTTTTTTTAAAAACAGAAATAATTTGGGAATAATTTAATTAAAGGAGATAATAAGGTTTTGAATAAAGAGCAGGAATTCCTTCTATATTTTGACCCGTTTGAATAGATTGCGTTTAATTCGCTCGATTCTTCCAACGTCTATTTGCGAAATATCCAGACAAACCTTAATCTAGATTAACCGCCATCAGGAAAAAAAGCTCATATCCTGTTTAATGAAATCATATTTGCTCACACGCGGCCCCTCAAAGCCTCTTAGAACTGCTCTATTTACAAGGCTCCACGTAGAGATGCTGCAGCATCACTTTGAAAATTCATCAGCCGCATCAGAAAAACGACTGCTCTCCTTTTTTTTTTTTGGGTGTTTTTTGCGTTTGAGTTACCGGGTTTCACTCTGCTGTCGGACAGGAGGGCTGTCAGTCTGGTTTTATTTTGTCATTTCAGCGTCGTGAGGCCCAGTTTCTTATTTCTTGTTTGTGAGAGTTGATATTCTGCTCGCGTTTAGTTGTGGTATCATGATCAAAACCAGATAGCGTTCTGTTATCGCTGTGTTGTATTATTTCTATGGGCCAATATTTTTTGGTATTATCAATGTAATCTGGAGTATCTAGCTAGGTGTGTGTGTGTGAGAGTGTGTGTGTTTACTTCTGTTCTGCTTGGTGGGACTCCATGTTCACAAGGCACAAGGATGGAGGAGGGAACTCTGACAAGGAGCCGAGCTGTGGGTCTCTAATAAGTACGTAGTGCCACCATGTGTCCGGCGGAGGAACTGCAGGTGTTTGGTAACCTGCAGGAATCTTTGCACATGGAGTTTGTTTGCGTGTTTGTCGTGGAGTTGTACGTGTCTTCATCCGTGTGTCTCGGGGACGGGGAGGCCAGGTGAAGGAATGCGAGATGCTGCGCCCGCCAGACTAAACACGTTTCTCATTCCCTTGATGTGAAGAGGAGCTTCAGGAGGATGTGGGTTCAGATCTGGTGCTCAGATGAAGAGATGGTGCTCAGACTGACTACGTGCAACAAAATGGGTTTATAAAAGTTCTCACAAGCACAATGCGCACGTTATCGAACGGTTACACAACGTTTTAGAGCTTCACGTTTCGTCCAGGTTGAGGATGCAGTTAACGTACGTTGTTTTAAGCCCCCCCCCCCCCCTTTAACTTTTCTGTGTGTGTGTGCTCGTGCATCCTGGCGGGGCGAGCTGCCTCCTGGCGCCACGGGGATGAAGGCTTCACGCTTGGGTTGAGATTACCTGTGCGGGCGCCCTGTGTGGCTTGTTTATGAATCAGCTTTTTTGTTCCGATTTTCCCCTCCACTTGTGTCTTTTCAGGACAGGACTCTGACACCCGGAGAGGGAGGGAGGAAGGTGCACAGAGGGGGTAAGGCGGGCGTCGGCCAGCCACACCTCGCCGTGAACCCCTCACCTGGACGTGACCCGCAGGGTGTTTATAACTGCGGTTTATCTCCATGGCGATAAAGCCTCGTATGCTGAGGCTGTGGAATGAAAACAGGGTTGGCGGGCCAGACAGACAGGAGTCGAGGATGTAACGTAACACACACCGCCCCAACCAGCTGAGTGGCCGAGCCAGTGACCTGCATGATCGCCTCGAGAAACTCTGAATTAAAAAGAAAAATCCCCTCTAGGATCCTCACACACACACACACACTGCTGCATATCATTCACGGAGGGGTTTTTTGGTGATTAACTGCTGCCCTTTTCACGACCCTCGCTCGGCCTTTTACAAGCGTCAACTGGCGGTTTTCTAAATCTTGAGATGCGAGCGGATGTGTCTGAAATTATCTGATCAAAATGTGGCTGAATGACAGCAACAGTAGGTCAGTCCAAACACGAAGTTATGACACTAACGGCGATCCTGGCGTGTCGATGCTACTGACCTTCTATTCTGGATTTCTCGTTAAAGGCAACTTGAAATTAGTCAGAGCGGAAATGACTACCCTGTGCATCGCACACCGACCGATCAGGGTTCCTCCTGAAGTCACAAAACTCCAAAACACAGCTCATGAAATTTAAATAACTTTCTACAAACAGCTGGGAATTGTAGTTTTTAGCCTGGAGTTGGCTGTACACATGTTTTGGGAACTATTTGCAGCCGTGGATTTGATGCTTCAGTGAGGGTTTCTAGGAGGAGCCATGAAGGAACACCAGGGCACCAACGTGGCTTTGTGATGAGCTCTATGGCAACTATGGAGAAACTACAAGAGGCATGAAAAGGCCCTAGATCCAGAGTCTGGTTTGTCCATTCTGGGCTACTGTAGAAACGTGTTAGTTCAACACGGCCTGCTTTACACTAGGAAGGTGAGGGTGATGTGAGGAGATTGCAGTCCACTACATACAGTACATTCTACACACTGGAGCTCTAAGTTAGAGTGCAGCATGTACTCGAGTATTAAAAGTAGAAGTACTCAACTGGTAGAGCATGCTTCTGCTGTGTGAAAGGCCTTGTGTTTCCTGTCTGTCTTTGGTTGTCCTTTCAAAATAAAGGCAAAAAATGCCCCCAAAAATAAAAATAAAAAGTAAGTACTCATTATGCAGAAAGGATATTTATTTATTTATTTTAATGCCGTATTAACGTGTAACTTGAGTGCTTTTATTTTGTTAGGTGGTTCACTAGGGTTAGATGTTTTGTACATAAAATCTTAATTTGCAAAATAATAATCAGATTTAAAAGTACAACGTGTGCAAGTATAAAGCTCCGACTCACACAGATTATCTTTTTAAACAGCTTTATAGGGCACGTCTCACCTGTGCCAACCACACCCTGATTGGGACACACACACACACACACACACCTCAGAACATCGAGTCACCGTGAAGCCTCAGTGTGTTTACACAGGAGCGACCGTTGAGCTGGAACACTCAGCCATTCCAAGCATGTGTTACATTCAAGTGTCGGGGGCCATTGTGCGCTTGGAGAGCGGCTGTTGTTCGAGTGACTAATGTAAGAGTGACACGAGCCAAGTGGGCTTAACTGGAAGTAAACGAAGTTTGGGGGGCGAAGCGCTCGGCGGCTCAGGATTCATCACGTTCGCGAAAAATCGAGACGGCAGATTGGATTGGAGCGAGAGATCGAGAGAGCGCAGGCCTTCCTCCACCACCACCACCATCCACAGGCCCGAGCCCAGCCGCCCCAAACTGCCGGTTCAATTACCCATCATGCCCTTGACCTTGGAGGTCAGGCTTGCTTTGGAGGATGAAGCCTTAGATGTCCGCAGAGAGAAATAGAAAGTGAAAGAGAGGGTGGAGGAGGAGGAGGGGGTGAGAGCACTGGGAAGGAGGGATTGAGGAGTTAGAAGGGGTGAGGTGGAGAGATGGATTGTGGGGATGGGTGAGGGATAGTGTGTGTGTGTGTGAGAGAGAGAGAGAGGGGGGAGAGAGGCCTCAGCCCT
This sequence comes from Nibea coibor, assembly GCA_023373845.1. Lineage (NCBI taxonomy): Eukaryota > Metazoa > Chordata > Actinopteri > Sciaenidae > Nibea > Nibea coibor. The sequence goes on from CM041731.1 coordinate 16,765,117, forward strand.
GCTCTCTCTTATCTCTCCAGCTTGGTGGAGTTTTAAATTATTCATTCCCTGCTGCTCCCGCCGACTTACACATCTCCATCACACGGCTGCCCGCATCCGCCCGGGGAACAGGCGGTCGCCACGGCAACCTTATCGCAGATCGCAGATTTCGGCTCCAGAAATGAAATAAAAGAGGAAATTGGCTGTATTAGCATAAGAGGAGTCAGCCCGGAGTTGAATACACACATCACCCTCCTCCCCCTCCTCCGCTGCCTCCCCCCTCATCCTCCCACCACCACCGCCCCCCCAAAAAGCTCACAGCAACACCCTCCCCACCCCACCGCCCCTGCCTCCCTTTCCTTATCAGCGCTGTCTGATCGCTGCTCTCCCTTTCTATATTTTTTTTTTCTAATTCCACTCCCCACCATCTCCTACCGCCGCCGCCACCGACTCGCCCTCCAACCACACACACACACATCCCTCTCTCCCGCCACCACCGCCGCTGCCGCCGTCGCTCTTTGTTCCTCCTTGTGCTCGGAGAAGAATGGGGCGAGCGGGTGGGAGAGGAAAAATAGATGTGGTCTGCGTGACCTCTGACCTTTTCCGAGGGGAGTAAACAATAAGCAATAACCTGGGAGACGTGACTCTGGCAGCGCCGCGGGTACTGACTGACAGCACACTTTATTTCCTGTCCAATAGGACCTCCACCCCCCCATCATCATTTTATTATTATTTCTTTCTCCCCCTTTCTGTCAGTCTTTCATTCGTGGTCCAGTCCGCTGGGATCTACCATCTCGAGGATTGGGCAGCGTTTTGCGACACTGACCTTAAAAAAAAAAAAAAAAAAAAAAGAAAGAGATATTTGTTTGGCTTTCAGGTGAATGGATGTAACTTCCAGGCGGCGTGTGTAAGGCCTCACCAGTGTAATCAGTCTTTGCAAAAAGGACCCAGGTCCACATTAACATCCTCCGTCAATACATAATCTCCTATAGCTATCAGCAGCCCTCCATCACTGTGAAGCCACAAAGGCCGGGGCACAATGCAAACTCTTTAGGAGACACCCATAAATGTGTTTCCACCCCTTAGCGCCTATTCTGCCGCCACTTAACCATTCGGTAACAAGTCGGCCCCATTCCTCCATTTCCCCTCCCTCCCTCTCTGATACCTCCATCCTCCATCCTCCGCCCTTCCTTCCCCTAATTGAAGTTAAACAGCTGAGAAATAGCGACCATGTCCCCCCCAGATGGTTATAAATGTCAACATACTCTCCCACTTGGATTGACACTTCCCCTGGGGATGAGTGCGTCTGTCTCTAAGTGTGTGTTTGTTATGGAAATCATCTTCCTCCCTCTCACATCTTTTGTGCAAATCAAACCAGCAGGGGGGCACAATAAGGCACAATGACGCCCCCACCATGCTCGCTGGTGGCGCGCTCCATTATCGTCACCATCATTATGGCAACTTTAGTTAAATGTTATTTTAAAGACAGCGTCTTCTTGTAGGTCCCCCGAAAGATTAAAAAAAAAAAAAAAAGGCATGACTGAGTCGATGACAGATTAACAGAAGCATTCACTCTGCTCGCCCCCTCGCTTCTGACTGTCTCTCTTTTGTTATTCCGAGTGTGCGGATGCTTCAGAACTCTTTTCTTTTTGGCACGATCCAATCTGACCCGGTTTTGACCCGTTCTGTCAAATCCCACGCTGACCACAGCATCAGAACACAACCAGAGTCAAAAGCTTGCAGCGCGTGCGTATTTCTGGACTGTAGCCAGAAGTTTATCCCAAGAATTTTACTCTTTGAATTCTAGTTATGAAATTATTATTCAACAGTTAAATCAACAATAACCAAAGGCCACAGATAACAGTAGTAACACATACAATATAATTACATCAGGGGTCTGAGACTGTAGGCCTCCCCTCAACCCCCCTAATCCATCCTATAAAAAGGTATTTATTGATTTTAAATGGTAAAATTCCTCAAAACTTCTGCTTCCATGAACCACCAAATAACACATTTATGATGTACGATCAACTGCTTCGACACAGTTTGGAGCGTCCCCTGGGAGACACGGTACCAACTTTGAAACCTCTGTGTTATGTTAAAGGAATCTTTCAGCAGCAACATAGTTAATGAATTGATCCAGACTTTGATAACGAAGTGTTTCAATCTTTACTTCAGTTCACCTTTAGCAGAATCTTAATCTTGGTGACTGGACGGGAAAGATGAAATTGATGAAACGGTGACTTGGTTGACAAAGAATACATCTTGTTGGACCTGTGCCTTCATGCTGTGTTGAGTTTTCTTGATGAAACCAGCCCAACAATGAGCTCAGTGTGTTAAGTGGCCATGGTGTGGTTATTCGGATAATGGAATCGAAAGTGTCTTGAAGAAAATAATGTACTCACCAGCATTGAGAACTTCCTTTGGCTCTGCCGTGTCTGATATTTTCTTACATCAAGACCTCATTGTTTTCTATTATTTCCATTTCCATGAATAATTCTGATCTAAGGTCTCATGATATCAAAGTCCTGACTAATGACAGGCCAAAAATGGCAAACCATTATATCACCCTATCCCACAGGAACTTATCAGATGCATAGGAGTCTAATCTGATGCATTTCTTCCACTCTTCGAATTCTGTCCCATCAGACACAAAGTTGGAGAATGTGGAGGAAGAGGATGGGGACATGTCTGCAAAGCTTCATCACACTTCCTCCATTTCCAAAACAGGCCAAATGGACAGAAACCGGGTCAGCGTATCGCCCTGGGTTTACTTTGGACGGTGGGCTTGAGTTCAAATAGGAGTTCATATTGTACAACAAGCAAAACAAGACCTACTGCAGGCGCCGTCGAGCAATCTTATCTGTTCATTTGAGTCCAGAACGGAGCTTCTGAAGAAGAAAAAACAAAGAGCCACTTTGCCATGAAGCAATCCAAATGTCTCTATTCTAACCCCCCTTTTTGTTCAACCATTCATCTGTTTCATCACAAGCGCCTTAATATTGGAACAATCCTGATTGCTTTCTCGAGGCGTTATCTCCTGAAAGGCTTCTTTCCCTTTCGTCCTGCTCTCTAATTCCCGAAAACCTCCTCCTGTGTTTCCCCACTTCGTAGCATCGGGCCTGTTTATTCCCCAAGCTCTTAATCTGTTTTAAGTGGTGAATACTTTGGAACAGTGAAGAAAAAGGCCTTAACATGAAGACAGCCCAGGCTTCCTGCACCATGCTGCTATCCTTGGTGGTCTTCTAAAGCTCCCTCTCCTTCGGTTTCTCCATGTGATTGTGCTTGGTTTGGTTGGAGGCTCATCGCAGCCTACATGTGATTTCACATGGGCTATAGAGACACTTAGTGCCTGTGGCTCTGTCCCTCCCACACACAGTCTGCTAGGAAGAGCTGTACCACTCACAATCCGATGTGTAGGTTTGCTGAGAAGCGCCTGTAGTGATGACAGTGTGTCTGTGCATGAGGAGTGTGTGTTTGTGAGAAAGGGAGAGTGTGTGTTCGCTTGTAAAAGTGCGCGTGTGCAAGTTCAATGCCAAGACCACACATCCTGTACTGTTTTTGTGGAATCACACACATGGAAATACGCAGGATGTCAGCCAGCGGTTTGGTAATAGTAAGTGACAGGGTGAGACGGGAGACAATGATGATCCCTCACCGTCCTAAAATGGATCGGTGCTGCCCCCCTGCCTCCCCTCCGAACCGAGTCCAACCCCTCCGTCCCACGCTTGTCCCTGCTCCCTGGCCCTGAGCAGATAACCGCGGCGGGACGGGGGAACGAATCCCAGAGGTGCGTCCCGTAACAGCAATGCTCCGCTTGGGCCGAGGGAGTGTGGGCACAGCAGCAGGGTTGATACCCCAATGGTTTGTGGGTAGCGGCGTCACACTCGGTTCCAGCCCTCGGGGGTCGAGGCGTAAGGGGACTGCTGTCTTTTCTTGTCCGGTCGGACGGCATTGGTCACAGTGGATTTCCAGAGAAGGCTGAGGAGCCGTGCACGGTCCCACACCACGTTAAAGACTGCGGGACGGCAGCCATTTGTAGTCCTGTTTGGAAAGGCGTCAGTGTGCGGTGGGCTGGTGATATGGACATCGGAACAAAGGGGATTGTGACAAGTGTCAACAACAACAGCAGCTACAGCCCAGCCTGTGTTTGATTTGATTTGGTTTGCTTCAGGCCAAAGCAAGCGCTCGTATTCTTACAGCATCGAGGAACAAAGCCCAACCGAGATGTAAAGTTTCAGAAACAAGCACCTTGAAACCCACCAAGGTTCTCCTGATCACACCACAACTACATTGTTTGGACTTTGACTCTTCAGTGGATTCACAGGTGTGAAACCTCATCCGGACCAGACAGCTGAACCGTGGTCTGATGAAAAAATGCAACAAATAGCATAGTTTGTTGGACCATCGCTGTAGTTGCAGTAGGTTCTAACACAGACCCAAACCGACATTATACTCTTTTTCACTGGACTTTATACAACTCATTTCATAGAAGCGCTCCTCCTGATGGTACATTTACTGCAAACAAAGATAAAGTTTGACCTTACGATGTCTTTTAAAGGGGCCGCTATAAAACTAAAAAATAGAAGTTACATTACATTTACAAATCTTTAGCTTAAAATGATAAAAACAAAACCTATAAACCAAAAGAAGTAAAGTTTCTGATCTAATATGTTAAACTGATGAGACACATCAGGTTTGTTAGGCCTCTGATACTCTGCTGATTATAACAAATGAATGAATACAACAACACAGGAATAGAAATAACACATGCTTCCATGCGATGTGCTTGGGGATGTAGAAACCTATGCGTGTGTGTGTGTGTGTGTTTGTTGTTCTGTGTGTTGCCCGAGTGTTGTAGCAAACAAGCGAGCAGGGCCCATAAATCCTGGCACTATCAGTGGTCCGGTCTTGGCCACCCTTGTGTTCTTTTATTGAATGTTATTGTAGCTGGACGGCCCCTTGGTAGATATTTCCTGGTAAGAAATCAAGATCAAAGCCGAAGGGTTGGGGAGGGAGTGGGTGAAGAGAGGAGAGGAGAGGAGAGGAGAGGAGAGGAGAGGAGGAGGATGGTAAGGGAACAATGACTGATGGACATTGGAGGAGAGGGGAAGAAGAGGGGATAAGAGTTGGAGTGGGTGGCCACTGGCACTGCTTTAAAGCTAAAGCTAAAGAGTGAGTGGTGATATTCAACTTAAAGTGAAAAGTGGGGGTGTGAGAAGAGATGTGATGTGGATTTAGGATCATCCCACGATGAAGGATGGAGACAATCTCCCTCTATCGTCCTCTGCGATTGGTCAGATGAGGGTGTTATTTTGTTTCCTTCTTGGACAGTGTAGGAGTAAGAAAACACAGCCGAGATCAAAATATCACAACTTTCAGGAGTTACAGCCAACAGGGGAACTGACAGCAGATACAAACTTATTATGGTAATGAAGTCATTGTGTTCAGTCAGTGTTTGACAAAGTGAGAAATCAGTGGGCGCATTTCTTTGTGACTTACTCTCCTCTGATCCTTTGGGGTTGGAAAAGTTTTGACTTCTGTGTATTTGTTTTCCTTCAGCGTCTCCTCGTGAAGAATGTGTTTCATGTGATGAACCAGATTTAAAGATTTAAACCCAACGCCGTGTTCAGAGCGCCGTATTATGTACGGTGTGAGAAAGTCAAATGAGTGATTTCCACCAATGGTTTTATGGCAGTTTGCAGAAGTATCAGATTAAATTCTACAGAAGTTGGTCTAAAATAATCCCACAAAATAAATCTGCATTGATTACTTCACTTTAAAGCCTCTTTTATCACACACATGTTAATTACAAGTACCTCCTTTGGCCTGGACTTGCAGACTTTGTAGTTCAATGAAAACTACATTTAAAGGTGTGAAAGCTCTTGGACCAAACAACTGAATGAAAATAGGTGTTACCAATCGAGGTGAACCGTGGTTCGGATTATTTCAAGTGAGAAAGCATTTTTTGGACGATTCAGACTATCGAACAAATTAGAAGTTCGGACAGGCAGTTCTCTTCTGTTCCATCTCCATCCTGTGATTCTTCTGCTACAGTACATTACAGCAATCTGCACTTAGTGGATCATAAGTGGTCATTTAGCGGCGTTAAATGGGTACTCCAGAAATTTAATATTATTCCTACCACAGAATTTGTGATCTCAGATTAAAAGGATCATCACAGTTGAGTCAGTCGCGGTAGAGAGATCTCGAATGTCCCTTCTATGGGTCAAGGGTCAAACACAGAGCCTAATCTTCCCGTAATGCAAATGACAGCATTGTTTTGATGAACCGCCACCAAACAAATGAATCACTGAAGTTCAACATCCCAAGTTTGCATCACAGACTTTACAAATTTGTACTCAATGCCAAACCAGCACAACGGATATTGTCAGGATTACTCACTGACGATGACACTGGACATAGGAGCACTACTCATGATGGTTAAATGCACTTTTATGAGTGAAATCTTGCCTCTTTAAGTCGTGAGCAACATTCTGTTTCTACAATATAATAAGATCTATCATCTAAATTGGATGGAGTCAACAGAAAGTCCAGATTTCGTGTTCCTACTAAAGGAAATCTTTGAGAGGTAGGGTAGTAAAAGTGAAATCAAATGTTTCTTCATATTGTTGTGAACCCTCTGAATCCCCTCTGATCCACTGTTACAAGGACTCTGTAAATAAATCTCAGTTTAACACACCCTCACTGTCCTTTTCCTCGGTACCTTCCAGTATGTACAGAATATAATACATTTGTTACTAAGCCCGAGTGCATCTACACGTAGGCGTGATATGTTGGACTTCCCCGTGGCCTCGCTCTCCTTGCCTTTAATTGCTGTGGGGATCACAGGGCGACAGGGACAGAATGGACTCCAGAGATTGCGGTTCCACCGCTGCTTCGCAAACTGGCTTTTCTCCCCATGCGCTCGCTCGCCAAGCACTCCCAAATTCCCCCATTTGCCACCCTCTCACCCCACACCTCGCTTGCGTAATGGAATCAAAAACAAGTGCTTCTCTTCAAAAGATAGACGCTCGTTTTCCAAGAGGAGGCTGGGACGGCTCTGTCGCTCTGTAGCGGGGAGTTAGAAAGCGTGGGGGTAGTTCTCGAATTTGTTGGAAAAGCCGGTACAGCCGTTGTCTCTTTACTTCCCTCCATGTATCCTCACCTTTCCTTTTACCTCCTGTAACATCTTCTTTTCTTATCTCCTTTTCCTTTCCTGCTTTCATTCCTCCTCACTGGCCTTTCCTCCTTTCCTTCTCTTTCCTCTCCTTGCCGTTCCCATTTGCTTCCTTTCCTTTTCATTTTCCCTTCTTTTGAACTCATTTCCTTTCCACTGGCTTCATTTCTTTTCCTACAACTTTCTTTCCTTCCACACAAAAAGTTCCCACCCTTTTCCTTTCCTTACCACTGACCTCCTTTCCTTCTTTCTTCTTTTCGTTTCCACCGAATTACTGCATTTTCGTTTCCTTTCTGTCGATCTCTTTTTGCTTCCTTTCCTTCCCTCTCTGCTGGCTTCCTCTCCTTTCTTTCCCTTTCTGTTGGCTTCCTTTGCTCCTCTCCTAATCTCAACCGAGCACTGGAAGCAGATAAGGCTTATTTAGTGTTTGAAGTTTCCCCTCCGTCCTACTGGCACTAGAACATCTCCTACCAGGCCAAGGTAGATGAGGACAGCAGATACATAGCAGGAAGCTTTTTGTGTATGGAGGATTTGATCTCATCCTGATCCCAAACACAGAAACACACTCTTACTCCGAGCCGCATACACTCGGATCAGAGATATGCTACTTTTTGGCCCGCAGGGCAGGAAAGGTGAAGTGTCGGAGTACTTTCACTGCATATATATTACACAACGGGTCAATATGACAGTGGTTGTCTTTGGGAAGATTGTACCCTGAATTGATTCTTGTGACAGTTTTTCAAATCAGATTTCATAAAAAGGAAGCATGCGTGTTATTTTTAGGCAGCAGCCATCATGTCTTATAATGGAGTAAATGCAGTTTTAGACTTCATTTCATTCATTTCACTTCGTTTCATTTAAAGAAATGGCAGGAAAGACACTTAATACTTTTATTTTTAGGGCATTTCCTAGTTTTGAATCCATTCAAGAAGCATTAGGCACCATGTTTTAGGATTAGCACTGATCAAATTGCTTAACTTGATGTGAAAAAGTTGCAAGTGTTGCAATACCACTCAAGAATCAACACCGACGCCTGCAGTTTGTTACAGATATCAGGCACTTTCATGAATTTTTTTGGTTTAGCTTGTATCTTTTTCTGTTTATGTTGCCAAAAACAGAATTTACTTGAAGCACTGAATACTTGAGTTGGATTAGAAGATGAATATCAACTTCATTCCTGACAGGAAGACAGCTAACTTCCATAAAAAAGTAAAAATACGTCTTCCAACAACTCCGAAGGAGTCTTATCTAAAAGTTATTTCTCATTTGCTAATAAGCTTCCAACCAATGTCTCCATGAATCACGATCTGTCTTAGAAAAAACAGCTGTCTGTAATGCTACAATTTTGTCGTTAGCTACTTGTTAAAAGACAATTATCTGAATTCTGGTCCAGAAATAACAAAGATACAAATTAAATACGAGCTCTTGTTAGAAAGCAACAGAGCTAAGCTACGGTAAACACATCATGGATAAATATCACACTGATTAACCCCGAGGACACACACCAAAAAGAAAAGGTTAAACACAGTCAAACCCAAGGATGTTTACTGTTAGCTGACTTTATCCAGAAATATCTGCAGGCTATCGTTATCTACGTAACACTACATCGACCCCATATAGGTTTTAAGATGCACGCAGGAGCAGAAAGTGGCAGCTGCCCTGGTTATTGTGATTAGAGCAGTGCTTTAGTGATTTGGCGAGATGCTCTGGTGATAAACAAGTGATTATGTACATGATCCACTCCAGCCGTCCCCTCCGTCATCTCCCTTCTCCCCCAAAAAGCCAACATGTCGGATCTGTGTTTCCGAGTCTCGATGCTTCGATGCTGTGATTCAGCGGGAGCTCTGAGAGAGGGAGACTACCTCGGGGAGGTCTACACGGATAAGCATTTAAAAACACTAATCTCCCAATCACGAATCGCTCGCAGATAACCGTCTGCTTGGGCAGTGATCAGCGTGGAGATTATGGCTCTGATCTGGATCTGATCACTCCTGGTGATATCAGATGGGTGTTGGAAATAGATTTGGGGAGTTCTGCTCCAAAACTGAAATTATCCAGCTTGTGAGAAAAAAAATAAAACTGAGAAACTCACTGAGAGAAAAACCCGAAGTCAGAGAACGCTGTACAAACTGAAGAAGATGCCTCCAACACAACTCGTGCTCACCCGCAGAAAGTGAAAACTCTGTAGCTCCTCCGAGTGAATCTTAACGGAGTATTATTTTTTAAATTTGGAAACTTTCCATGGGAATTAACAGAAATTTATGGGAGAATCTTATCCTAAACCTTAATAAAGAACCTTCATCACACCAGCTGAACTGACTTGGTGTGTTTTGACCTGTACGGTGAAACCAGAGCACCTGGACGGACCTCGCAGGGACCCAGAAACTTCTCGCTGTGCGGACTAACCGCTAACCGAGCCTCGTGCTGCTCCATTACATGCTCGTGTGTTTCTGTAGATCAGGTGTCCTCTGCTTAACATTTGTTGTCATTTATAATCTATGTCAAGGCAGACAGCCTTCTAGTCCAATCGCTGTAAGTTAAAGAGACAGTGAAATAAAATATAAGACTGATGTTTAACCTCCAAATTGACTAAAAAGCCGTGATGCTTTTAGAAGAAACATGAATTGTGGCTCTTCCTTCAGAAGGTCAGTGTAAATTTACATCCGTTTGACATAATTTAGTTTGGTATATGCTCTGATTCCTGACATAAAGGCTTGTGTCAGGTGGAGAAATTGATTTGAGGTGTGTTTTTTTCCCCCGCTCCATGCTTGATTCTGTCATTTTTCAGCCTGTCTTTCTGCCATTAGGTCACGCCGTCCCCGCGGCTCTGATCCGCACGCTGGATACAGGCTCCTTGTTTTGGTCGGGCCTCAGGCAAGCGCAGAGCGAGGCCTCTCTTTTCTCATCTTTCTACCTGAGCGTGGCGTAACCACGGCACAGACAAAACATCGAATCCAAAGCTGATGGACATCAAAGCCGCCCACTCCTCCGTCTTTCCCTCTGTTCTCCGCCATCACACCTCCTTCCCCGCCAAACTCACCCAACTGTTTCCTCGTCCTTTCCCTGACCTTGTAGCTCTCTTTTTTTATCCGCTGATTATCAACGGCCGTGGCTGTTTTCTGCTTTACACCCCCCCCTCAGCACCACCACCTCCTCCACCCTTCATCCTCTTTTCTCTTTGCTCGTCTCTTCCTTTTTGCTCTCAGTGTGTGGGCTGCTGCTCAACAGGAGGTCGTCCACAGGTAACCGAGTGGTGGAGCGAGCTCCAAATGCAAATGCCCAGAGAAGAAGGAGAAGAAGGAGTGGAAGGTGGGAGGAAATAGGATTAGGGTGGGGTGTGTGCGCCTAACACCACCACCACCACCACCATCATCATCGGAGCCTTAATCAAGCCCAGTTACATCTCAAACCAGCCTTGAATGTTTGCCGCTCGTAATAATGTGCACCTTCTGTCTAATTTGGCCATTATTCAGGCCTGTCAGACTGCAATTATTTAGAGCTTATCTCCCTCGCACACGAAATGACGCGTTTGTCACGCTTTCGCTCGCACGCACAAACACACACACACACACACACACACACACACACACACACACACACACACACACACAGGCCGGGCAAGGCGCTTTAGAAATTCCATTGATGACGGCTCGCGATAGGACCCGGTGCCCCCGTTTCACCCACCAACCACCCCCTCATCATTACTGCATTGATTACCTTGGTTGGCTTATCATCTACACATATTCAATCTCATCAAGACACAACACACACACACACACACACTCCATATTGTTTACGCGTAGATGGAGATTGCATTGTTGTTCATCCCCCCGAGTTTGTTTATTCTATTGGCTGATTTGTGTTTAGTAATGTCATCTATCCCCCCTCTTCCTCTTCCTCTTCCTCTCTCGCTCTCTCTCTCTCTCTCTCTCTCTGGACTCAGAGCCAAGCATGTGGAAAAAGAAAAAAGAAACACAATCTCTCCATTCAGATTGGCTGAGAATAGGATGCGTGATATTGGGTTTCTATGATCTTTTTGTGAGCCGTAATTTGATGCCACGCAAAGTGTTTAGCGGAACAAATATAGAGACGTTGCTAAATTATATCATAAATTAGTGATCAGGAGGAAGGAGACGGAGATATGTATGTGTTTACTGCAGTGATTGGGTTACATTCGCCATAACAAGACCAATGTTCCACACAGGCTTTTTATTTTTTTGACATCCCAATTTAGTTTAGAACAAACCAGCCATAAAAGCACAATAAAAGTTGGAGTAATGATGTTTTTTTTTTTTAGGCCAATGGACACGGCGGTTATTAAAGCATCTTTGCAATTCTTATCGAGTGGGGAAACGCTACATTTTCCGAAAGGATGAGGAAATGAGGCGGCGAACAAAACTAGCCATCAGATAGCGCGCCTCCTTAATTCTCTCATCCCCTGTTAAATAATATCATTATCATTGCCTAATGACGATGGTGCAGCAGCAGCAGCGCTTATGGAATAAGCCGATTAGGACGGAGACAAACAGCATGGGGGCCAGGAAGCAACGGCGAGGCCATTTACCACTTCACACAGGACAAATGAGAGCGTCCCGACCATCTTTCCTTCTCTCATTCCGCTTTTTTTTCCTCCAGTCTCCACACACACACACACACACTTCACTTCCATCTGTTTAATTTTTTTTTTTTTTACACCAGGTCATCATGAAGTATTTGATTTCCTCTCCTCCCTCCCTCCCTCGCTCTCTCTCCGTTCCCACCTCCTTCCTCCACCACTCCGCCGCCCCTTCTTTCCTTTGTGCGGAGGTAATCGTAGATGCAAAGGGAAAAAGGGGGCCGCGGGGGCCACCTTTATCAGCCCATAACATCTGTTGGCGTGTCAGGTGATGAGATGGAGCGCTCGCGGCCTGCCGGCGGCCTGGACGGCTCCTTTAATGCAGAGAGGGGAGTGTGCAAACAAACAGCGGCTGATAGGGTCTATGCTTGTCACAATCGCTCAGGACCGTGATCTATCTTCCCCCTGCCTTTTTTCACTCTCCCTTTCTTTCCCCCCTCTCCTCTCCTCGTCTCTCTCTCTCTCTGTCTCCATCTTCGCCTCTCCTACTTGAGTGCCCATGTTCGTTTTCACTTTCCCCCCAAAGACCTCTCTCTCCTCTCACCATCATCCGTGCGCCTCTTTCAAAAATCAAATCTCCTGCATGACGTCTTCTGTAATTTAGCCTCTCGTGTTTGTTTCGTGATTACAGATGTGTGCACAGCGCTGATCAGGTTGTTATAATGGTTTTCGGGGAGCCTGCAAACAGAGGAGGAAAGGGAAGTGGATGTCCTGACGGCGAGATGTAGTAGATAAGATGGTCAGCGGGACTATCAGTGTAGACTTACAGTACCGTTATCAGGAGCCATGCATGCTCAAAGAAAATGTTTCAGGGCCTTATCAACATGCTCATTTCCACAATCATCAGCAGCATCAACAGTGCCGGCACCGTCATTATCATCATCATCATATCCGTCATCATCACTGTCATTATTAACAGTATTGGCATTGTGACGAAGAAAACCATCAGGGTCCTTATCGTCGCCATCAAGGTCGTAGATTTTCCCGTCATTTCTGCTCGAGCTGCAGAGTTCAAGGCCCGCACGGGGCTATTTCTGTCCTTCTATTTTTATTCACGTGTTTATTTGATGGTTCAAGTTCAAGACGTTTCATAGAGACCACAGTCGACACGTCAGTGGATTTACTGTCCTCAACAATCGACTCCCTGCACTGCGCTCACCCTTTTCATCCTTCCATCCAGTTTCTAAACCTGTTATCCTGTCGGGGTCGCAGGGATCTGGAACCTATCCCAGCATGCAACGGTTGGGAAGCACGCTAACAACACACACACACACACACACACACACACACACACACAGGTCATTTACACCTATAGAGTCATTTGTCAACCTTACAGACCCCATCAGGCCTTTCTGCTGCATTTAATTGGTTTGTATGATCCGAAGACGCTTCATAAAGACGTTAAGATGAAGCACGACCAGCGAGATTTTAAAATCTAACATGTAACGTTCTCAAATTGACCAAATGGTGTCATCTCTAAGAAGATACACCCCTAAAATCAGCTGGTTTAGCTGATTGTAGTCCACCACCACCCTCACACTGAGCCACTGCGTCTCACAACAACATGATGAAAAAAAAAAAACTAAATCAAACTGGAACTTTAACCCAGCAGCCAGCAGAAACCATTTGCTCTCTATCTCATCCCAAATGAAAGAGGATTTCATCCCCATGTCTAAGTGCTTTGCAGGGACTACGTCAGCCCCTGTGCTCCACTGTACTGCTCCTTCTGCAGCTACACAACTATAATGTCATTGTCAGATGGCTTGTGGCAGCAAGATCAATAGTTAGTAATTCCTTGGCTGGGGGTCTGAGAGTCCTCGCCCTGCTCTCTCTGTCTGTCCCCCCCGAGCTAGAATGTCCTCTAATGGAGCAGGCCAGATCTAATCACTGCAGTAATTGAAGTTTACTTTGAAGCTTTCAATCTAGGGGAATATTTAAAGACAAAGCCACCATGAAACACTATCTACTGTCCCAGGCCTGATGTGATCTGGATCTAGTGGCCTCTTCAATAATAGATGAGAGTCTCAAACATACTTTTATCCGTCCTTTCGTCGCATGTTTGTGCATTAGATTTGACTTAATTCAGGAGTCAAGGGTCTGACCAAGTGGAGCTTTTTGAAGGCCATCACTGATGCAGATACTGAAGTTTGTGCGATTCCTGCTTCGGTTTGCAAATCAGGAAATGGAATCGGGTCGTAACACGGTACACGTGTGGCAAAAGTCTGTGTAAAGGCAATTCAGAGATTTCTTTCGAAACACAATAAACGTGTTGGAAACAGTTGGTCAAAAGAAAAGACTTAAGACGATATTACAGATATGTGGAGACAGTTTTTCACCAGTTTTCAGTTCAGTTTTTTTTGTGCGGTCCTAAACGGTGGCTCGATGACACCCTGAGGCCACCCTGAGCACTGTAACAGTGTAAAAGCTTTAAAAAGAGGTTCTCCGCATGCTACCTTCCATCTTCTCTGGATGGAAACATGAAGAGATGAACAGGAAGTGGACATACTTTGTCGGCGGAGAGAGCTGAGGATTGTAGGACAGGATGTGATGTGATAAAATCACCTGAAACAAAGCCATGAAAGAAAAGAAGAGAGACTGCTCTGGACTTCCAGCCGGTCGGATCATTGCGAAATTTGAAACACAAAACTATTTCAACAAGTTTCAAAAAGACGAGCAGTCACAGGAAACCGTGCAAAAACACAAAAGACTATTTCCATTCCAAAAACAGCCGATGAATGAATGAAGGGGAGATTGGACACAGATACAGTCTAAACCATGAGATAATGTCTGTTACAAGGCCGGATATAAATAAATAACTTCATTTAATATATGATTAATATGTCTACTATACACGAGGATGCCGAGCTCTGCACAGCAGAGAACGTTGATGATATTTCCCCCCCAAACTAACTCATGCACGAGTGTGAGCGCAGCTTCTGAAATGCAACATGAACAGCAGCGGTGAGAGTTTTCAGAGCCTCCAGCTGTTGAACATAATAAACCACTTCTCACTTTTTTTTAATAAAAAGCATCTGGTACATGAGCAACAGACGAACAGACAGACATGAGCAGAGACACCACAAGAAACCATGCAGAGAGCTCAAATAAGAACCGCAGACATGATCAGTAGATGCCAACATACCACCAACCACAAGCAGATCTATAAAGCACCAACCCAAAAACACGAGAAACCTCGTCAACATCACGGCACACCAGCATTATTAACCATGCAATCATCAGCTGAACACACACACACACACACACACACACACACACACACAATGCATAGATGCAAGAAATATTTTTAACAGAGCTGATGAGATTACATCACCACAGACAGGATACAAGAGCAGGTTTAAGCCAAAAATAAAGCAGCTAATGAAGCCACCAAACTCAGACAGCAGCAGCACAGACACATCAGAAACATGAGCATTCTTCCATAAAGCTGAAACATGCAGAAGCTGCTTGAGCAGCAACAAAACACATCCAAACATGACAATCCAGATTTAAACATGAGGTGAATCAGCAGTCTGAAAGCATGACAGTGCACATGAGAAACCAAACAGCAGCTCAGCAGAACCAAAGCATCCACACACACACACACACACACACATTAGAAGAAGCTGCACACACCCTGCTGAAGCGAGGCACCTCGAGCTTGAAGCGAAGACTCGAGGGCCGACGCCGTACGCAGCATTGATAAGCAGCAGATCAGCGAGTGTAGCCATGTGTCGGCAGCCATGTTGAGTTTCCCCATGAAGCGCATGCTGCAGGGGAATAACTGTGTGGATGAGCAGCAGCAGCAGCGTGCAGAACAAAAGTCATGTTTCCATCAACAACACAACAAACCGCTGAACAACCAATTCAACGCTCCAACACGAGGATTCATTCCTCACCACCGAGTCAGACAGAACAAGAGCTGAAGGCCTCAAAACGCACACGGCAGCCAAGAGGTCACCACGAGAAATTCACAGCAATGTCAGTGCAAACAGTGAAAGCAGCCAGCAAACACCAACACAGCCACAGGAAACAATCAAAAGCAGCTCCTTACTTTGCCGACGTGAAGTGTTGATCAGCCAACATCAGGACAGGAAGCTCCGAAAAGACGATAATCCAACACAAAGTTCCTGAAGTGACAGACTGAGGCAGGCAAAACACCTGCAAGGGTTTAAACAGGCCGCCTTAGTGCACATGGGGGTGCGTTTGATTGTGTTAGAGCCAGCCAGAGTGTGTCACCTGACTGAAGTAGCGTTCAAGATCCACTCAGCATAGCTTGAATCAGTTTTCTGTGTCTCTATCTCACCATTTTCATGTCAAACGAATAAAACAGATTACATGTGGATAGTCCTGTCACGGCCTACAGACAGATACAGACTGATAAGATTCTTTATGCTGAGAAATCAACTTTCTAATGTATCAGTGATGTGTGTAACACTGGATAACTCTTATTCTGAAAGGCAGACGTCTCAGGATGTTGTGAGATTTTTAGCTGAAACTTTGCATGAACTGCAGGATGTTTTACTTATTTACCAAGTCCCCTGTTTGATTTCAGCTTTTGTTGCATGTTGTACGACTTTATGACCCAATAAAAGCAAAATTACCCCCAAAAACAGGTTAGAACAAAGTTCTTGTCCACTCTGTGAAGACAACACAAGAGAGAGACGGGTTATGTCAAGCAGCAGTCCGACAGGCGGGGTCAGCTCGGGCTCTGGAGGGTGGCCGGTTCTAGTCCGAGCTGAAGCATTTCCTCCTCGAGCTACGAGGGCGCTGCCACTCCACCACTGTGTGTGTGTGGTTGTGTTTCAGGCCTGTATATATATATTTAGGACTATATAACACAGAGGGATCTATAACCAGCCCAGATGGAACCATTCAACTCAACCAACAGGCCTTTTCCACTTACTCGGACCCTAAAGAAGAGGAAGTGATGACGGTACCAGCTGAAGGAGGACAGGTTAATTCAGGAAACTTAAATCTGACGTTAGAACAAATCATTATCTTCCATGTGTGTCCGTGTCCCTGACTGCTGTTAATTGCGTACGCCGTGTGAGCGGTTGCGGTTTGCGTCGTGGCATCTGTCCTGGCAGCGGCTCTCTGATTGATAGGCCTGAGCACAGAGGGGCAGTGGGAGATGAAGAGAGGTCTGATAGCGGGGCCGCTAGATACTCCCTGATTCACTGTGTGTCAGATACTGATAACACCGAGACTCTGCGAGAGAGAGGGAGAGACTCTGTAAGGGAACGGAGAAGAAGAAATAAGGGCATACATGAATACTTGGAAGAGGAGAGGAGGGAAGAGATGCTTTAGATGTCACGTCAGCAGAGAGTGCTGGAGTGCGGGATTGTGTGACCGGCAGTTTATTTCATCGCGGTGACAAATCGAGGTGTGAGTCCTCATTGGTCTCGACTTCACGTTGTCAGGCGGACAAGCCTCCTCGCGACATGATCTTCCTCCTTCGTCTCTCCTTTTCGACTCTCCATCGCTCTTTCTCATCTATTTTTCTCTCCCCTCCTCTCTCTGTCTCTGCGAGTGTGTGTCCCTGTCCTGGTTTTTATTAATAACTATCTGTGGGAGATGAAATAAAGGCGGTGTGTTTTTTATGTGGCTGGCGTGGTCACAGTGCTGTCATTGTAATGTATGTCTTCCGATAGCACTTTGAGGAAGAGAAAAAAATGGAGTGCACCTTCCTCTCCTCTTTCTGCAGCTCCAGTGTATCAATAGCATCACTCTTCTCCCCCCATCCCCCTTCTTCTTCTTCTTCTTCTTCGTCTCTCTCTCTTCTGTCGCAATCTATCCACTCTCCCATTTTTTTTTCTCTCAGATGCCCCGACCTTATCTATCCATTTTATCTCCCTCCAGTTTTCGGCGCCATTTCTCCTCTTCTTCGCCTGTCGCTCATCCCGGTGTCACCAGGTTTTCTGTCGCCGGCGGGGCGGTGGTGGTGGAGGAAGGCGAAAGGTTTCAGGAGGAAGCCAACCGACGCAGGCAGGAGGTCACTGATGACAACCGCGTGTGTGTGCGCCTGACGGTCACGAGTCATTTAGCTTTCAAAATGGGTGAATATTTTTGAGGCACGCCCGTCAATCACGCCGGTCACCGCTCAGACACCTGATCGATGCTGTGAGCGCCCGAGGCGACATTCCACACGTGAACGCCATACCTGAGCGTGTCACATGCTCCTCGTCCACACGCAACACCTGCAGGGGGGGAAGTACAGTGCAGCACCGTGTGGTTTTAACCTTTTGACATCTCACATGTGTCATCAGCTCAAACTCTGTGTGACTCTTCCCGTCTGCGCTCATGTCTGAGTGTGTGTCTGCACACAAACTCACATCCGGACGATGCAGAACTTCCTTCTGTGCAACATTTAGGGTGATTTAACACTCAGCTGTTAAATGTAAATACATAAATGTATCACTGTCGACATTCGATAGATGTTTAAAGCAACATTGTGCAACTTTTCTACCATAAAACAACAAATTTAAGTCACACTGATGTTACACTGACTCATGTTAACTCAGTTTCATAGCCGAGCTGTCCAAACTGGGAGCTAGGAGCACCGGGGGAGTGTTAGTGGGGGTTTTTTTGGACACCTGGGAAGAAGAAGAGGTTTACAGGCCCAGGAGGTGGAGGAGTGGAGCCAGTGTCGTGCTAGAACAGGAGCTGGGTAAGCAAGGGGTGTAGCTGGGCTCAAGTCCAGCCACGGCCCTCTGTTGCATGTCATACGTCTCTCTCCCTACACTTCCTGTCTGCCTCTTAGCTGCCAAACTGTCCAATAAAGGCAAAGAAACAGTCTTAAGAAAGACTAAATGAATATATTTTCAGGATTTGGATTCAGGCTGGTTCTCCTAAAGAGGATTCCACTGCAGAGATTATTGAACTGGAGAAACTCAGAGATGTGGTGAAATTTCTCTTTATTTTCTACCTGACACTGGAGCTCTCCGTGTTGAACGCCTCGCGTCGCTCCTGTTATCTCTGGGCAGAAAGAGAAAGCAGCTCTGCGGTTTGTCATCGTACCGAAGCTTCTGTTGAAATCACATCTAATGACCGGCCGGCTCAGATTATGATTTTATATTTATCATTCAAGGAACCATTGTGCAGGGCTTAACTGCTGCATGGACTTAAAATATGATACCAAATTTTTGGCCTCTTAAAGATTCTACTTTGGTAATCATTATATGGATTGAGTCACACACAGGGGATTTCAGGATGTGTATTCAGTTCCTGCTTTAAACCATTTAATATCCTCAACACTGGAAGTGCACCACAGGTCTACTGTTGAACAGATCGGTTTGCCAACATACTGGGAATGTGTTTACATACTGTATGTGATCGTACAGATATGATGAAGCTTGTTTTATTACAGAACATTTGCAGTGTGTCACATCTAGCGTATTTTAATAGGAGAAATGGGAATTCATGGAAATATAATCAATCAGAAAAGACATGTATAAGTTGACAATTGGCTTCCTCACAGCCAAGAAACATTAGTACCAGCTTTCAGAAACTTATTTAGATTGGTGCTAAACTCCGTAACTATGTTGGAGGACCAGTTTGGAAGGTCTATGAGGTGCAGGTTGAAGACTAGAGGATGTGCCCTGTGTTCTAGCATCGATCCGCAGGAGATGGAGGTCTGACTCCCAGCCCGGTGTTGTGTTGGCCTGCCCTAATTGATGTAATGAATGTGATTAGGTGCTATCTGAGGGATCGCAAAGCCTGGCCTTTTTTTCCTTATCTCCCGATGCTTCCTGGGTCCAACAGAGTGGACCAATAATGCATCAGAATGAGTGGAGGGGAGGCGGGTGGGGTGGACGTAGTCACATACATCAGCACAGTGGAAATGGACAGAGAAGCTTTACGCATAAAAGTGGAAAGAAAGTGAGTCACGGCTCCATCGGATGACGGATTTTTATCTGCAGGTTGTTAGATCTTTTGATTTATGCTCAATCAATCAATAATTCTATCCGTCCTCTTACATTAGTTGACTTGTACAGCTTGTGTCAGGCGGTTGTTGGAGGGTGAGGAGAAGAGGAGGCCCGCTGGACAGGAAGTGTTCAGCAGCGCAACACTGGCATCATGTGGAGGAATGGAGGCTTGCAGGCTGGAGACTGTTGAGCATTGGTGGATCATCAGTTCAGGGGCCACGTCTCATGAAGACGTGTCCTTTAAAATATAAGGTTAACATGAACCGCGCTCCCAGGTAGGACAGTCTGGCCTTGAAAGTCTTGAATGTTGCCACAGTTCAGGTAAAGGATCATCAACAAACAGCTCCATCTCCAGTGCAGAAAGAAATGGACGTGTCGTTCTCATTTTAAAAACAGAACTTCCTCTTTGATTTAAATTAATGCAGCTTTTTGACTGAACACTTGAATTTCCATTATAAGAACAAACACGAGTACAGCTGCATGAGAATGTGTGAAAGTCAGTGTGACCTGGTCGGTGCGCCCTGCCGACTCTTCGGTGAACTCCCGCTGTTTATCTCGGGTGATTAAGTGATGAAATTTTAAGTAACCCACGTTTTTCTAACAAACAACAGTAATGCGCTGACTCGTAGTGACTTTGGCAACTTTTTCTATACGGGAGAAGATGTTTGACTTCATACAGAGAAGTCGGTGCAACCCTGCCCTAATTGATGTAATGAATGTGATTACATTCATTACATCAATTATACAAAACCAGTCCTATAGATCCTGAAAAACACAAAAATCATCAGACCCAACAAACTAAATGAGGCTTGGAGGAACAAATAAGATAAAGAAGAGGCTTCATGACCAGTACTGCAGACATCCACCAGTGGGCGATGTTTTGGGAGCTGTCACGTCGTCCATCTTCAGTCATTGGTATTCTCCGTGCAGCGCTCTAAGCCTGAGGGCCTCATTAATAAAAATGGCTTCATTTAAACTTCATTTTCAATTCCTTCTCAAAATAAGCTTTTTAATTATGAGGGGACACCTGGTCGATACAGTTACACAGCTTCCATCAATTAATTATACATCCATCAGAAAGCTGTCGCTCACTCCACCAAACCAGTCCCATCTCCGCACGTTTAACTGCCATCGATCGAGTCGCTCTGTCTTTGACCTCAGCCGCGCTTCAGATGTCACACCGGCTTTATTTGGAGCCGAGAAACTGTAAACGTTGAAAGTGTCAAATTCTATAATGTTTGTGACTAATCATGAATTTATTGTCAGCAGCATAGATCGGATTAAAGTCAGCACAGTGTTTTTATTAGGCAGGGAAGTGAAACTTGGTTATAACCTCCAAATTCAAAATTCAAAAAATTCAAAACATTAGATCTTTTTTAGTCAGGCTCAACTTCGGCCCATGGACCACACTTTGGTCAACCCTATCCTTACTCGATCTACAGGGTAACCTGAGTCCAAGATCTTCGACCTCTAACAGCTGATTTTGTTCAAAAGTGTGAGTAGAAATGTCAAAGAAGACATCAGACAAAGTATCATCATCATCAGTGATTGAGAAACACTCCAGCAGCGTGCAGACACTGCCCCTCTGTGGTGTCATTCATGATGCTGCTCCACCTGCTATCACTTACATCACACATACATCCTAAAGAGGGCAGTGTGACACAACAAATCCACTCATCGTTCTTCCCTTGTGCAGATGAAGTGCATTATTGCTTATATGATTAGAAATGATTTAACCTTTCATTTCTTCAGCAGATAACAGAGCCCACACTGTCTTTAAAGGCTCTTTGGAAGTATTTAATAACGGCGCACGGGAATGCTGTGAAGCTGTGAACGTGGACGTTCAATAGCCTCCCTCCTCAGATTCTTGATCAAATGTGTAATTCTCCCGAGCTGGATCGACTCAGGCTGCTACAGTGATACTGGTGATTACAGCTTTCATGCACATTGATCATAAGCCACCCCGCCATGTGGTGTTGCTATTAATTACAGCAAATGCTGCAGAGCTTTTTCGTATCATCAGAGGCCGCGGCCAATCATTGAAATTACTGTGTGCCGTTAGCGTCGTGGTGAAAGTTCAGCTGTTTCACAGTTCGGCGAGTTCTCCTCACAGTTTATGTACCTGGTGGTTAATCTCATTTAATCAGTCCTTTTTTTATCTAAATCACTGGATTAATATAAAACGTCAGCGTGGAAACCAGACTCGTCATTCTGAGTCACGCAGTATCAAATTAAAACAAGGTTGTTTCTAATAGGCGACACATAACCAGGCCTTCACTGCACATAAAACAAGTTACGGGAGGTTATACGGCCTGGACAGGAAATGTGTCTTTATCCGACTTTACAACAGGCATCTTAAAGATCCTTTTATCCTACCTCATCCTCATCCAGCTCCTGTTTGTCTACCAACTGCAGTCAGCTCATTCTCATCAGATGGTCACCTAAACCTTTCTAGATGTTCGTCTTCGTTCTATGTTTAAGTGTCAAAAACTTTGGATTTAGCCTTTACGGATTTATTTGCTTGTTTGGTCCGTCTTTCCTGGATCTGAACTTGTCTGTTAGCTTGCATTCATTCATTCATGTACATTTTGTGATAATAAACCATTTACCTGCACCAGCTCTGACTCTGTAGTCCTGTCGGGGGCAAAGCCTAACCTGTGGATGATGCTGGAGTTATTTCACTGAAGTCTTGAGAGTACCTTGAAGACCACGGAGATCAAGTCCAAGCTAAACGAAAAGTTTGAGATGAGTGCAGACGTCCAAAAGAGCAGCACTATTCTCTATCTGCCTCTGAAAGCCAATAAAATGTTGCCTGCCTTACATAAAAGACTAACTCAGGCTCTGTGACTAATGTTAATACACGTTAAAACACGATCCTCAGAGGCTCTTTAGCATTAAAAGAAAAGTTTTGGAGGGACTGAGTTTCTAAAGAACATCGACCAGGCTCAAAATGACTCAACACCTCCATCATGTGGCATGGATGTATAAATAACCTTCAGTTAATGAAGCCTCTGCATTAGGGAAGAAAAGTACTTTCAGCTGTACTGTATTTACAGAGTTATGGAGGAGGAAAGCTTCTCGGCTAATGGGGAGATAAATTAATCCACAAAAGCAGAGCGCTGAAAGAGGTAAGAGAGCCGAAACTGGCAACAATACGTCTGTCTGGAGGACGTCTGAGGCTTTATGTGCATCTGGTAATGGGAGCGATGATGGGATGTTTGACTGGAGTAAAATTCTTATAGAGGTTTAAAGAACACGTTGTGGTAAAGACGTCTTCGACTTGAATTAAATCATGACCTGTAATGATCCGTCTTGAAGGACAGCCATCTTTTCTCTTCTTCTACTCGGCTCCTTGTCTTCCTTCCTTGAGGTTGCTTCAAAACACTTTGCTTCTAAATGTCGTCTCCGACGCGTAAAACTCAATGAAAGAAACAATTCTGCACTCACTCTTTTCTTTCCAACATCATATTACTGATGTGCACGGACCCTGAAACACCTTGACACCAGCGTTTAGAGCACAGAACACTGCTGACACACTAACTGACATCAGAGAAAAACAAAACTCCAAAATTTAACAAAAAAAACCCAAAGTGGCTGCGAAAGGAAGCCTCATTTTCATCGCTGGTGTAGTTATGCTGTTTGCCTTCGCAGGGCACAACACTGTGATGTTTTAAAAGTCGGGCGTGCAGAAATATACTGCGAAATGAAGCCAAATGCACTCACACAGTAATAGCTGTAATACTGGGATTCCTGCTGCAGACTGGGCACAATATGACCCTTTGACAGGGCGCGAAAGGAGTCCCGTTAATGAGGCAGGGTGAGAGATGGGAAGAGGCCAAAAGACACGATTCTGTGCAGGGAAAAGTGTCAATGAGCTGGATGGAGAGAGAGCAGATGCGTGCTGGATGGCGAGCTGTCGATAGACACCTAGACAAGCGGTTGTCCAGTCTCTGTGCAGCCATAACAAGCTGTGGAGCCTCACCTCCACCCCCACTCCTCCTCCTCCCAGTTCCCCTTTGGCCTCGACTGGGCCTGCTGTCTGGGGCCCGGGTGCCTGAAATCCTGGTAATAACGGTGGCATTGATCGCTGTGCCTGAGATGGCCAATTACAGCTTCCATAGCATCTAATGAGGAGCAATCGCTCTGGTGGCAATTACTGCAGCTGTATAGCGCCCCGGAACTGAGATGGAGAGCTGCGAACACAAGGAAGTGCAAGCGAGACAAATAAAGAGTGCTGCTATTACGACTGCACACACACACATAAACACACACACGGAGGCGCACGCATCACACCTCCAATGTGGAATTTGTGCAATTAATGGAAGAAAATGCAGTTGAGGACATCTCATGTATATTTCCAGAGATTTGGGAGGCGTTTAATGACCCAAGAAAGAGAGAATTAATACATTTTTTTATTTTTATGGCTGATTATTTCGTCTTTTATTGTCAAAATAGTTTAATTTGACAGTTTTTTAGGCAAAAAAAGCCCAAATATGTGAACAAAGAGCAAAAATGGAGAACTTGAATCGCAGAGGAAGCTTTAAACTCTTTACTGAACGTAGATTTGAGACGTTAAGTGAATAAAATGTGCGATTTCCTTCCTTTAAATACTCATACACAGTTCTCAGGTTGTCTGGGGTCAGATTCTTCTTTTCGGTGTAAAGGGCTCTGATGGAGGAATCTGTACTCATGACCTCAGTATTATAAATCTTGGCTACAGCTCTGTATGCTGCAGCTTTAACAGTAAACAGAGTAGTTGAATTAGTAGCAGTACTTCTAACTGTGAACACTTTATTTAAGCTGTTGACCTAAAACGTGCAAATTTGAACTCTCTGTCTTCATCATTTGCTGGATTCAGTGCAGTCACATGACCAACAACACGAGCTGCAACATAAATGAAACGCACCCTAAAAACACAGGTGCACATGATCCGGGGGTGTTAACCACCTTCACACCTGTCACCTGATGAACTGCACAGGACTTCCTGTGTTGTTACTGAACACACTTTGTTTGAGCACTCACAGTGTTTACTAGGTTAGCTCCTAGCCTGTTAGCATGCAGGCCTTCAAACATGGACTACACCAGGGGGCCCAGCAGCAGCTCCTGAACGTTCCTGAAGGATTTATTCCCCGGGTCTTCGCTTCACAAAGGTTGGAGCTAACGTTACTTTTGTTGCAGTGTGTCTATGGCTCAGCTGTAAATACTGGAAGCTACCAGCCTGTGTCGACTAATTGTGTTTTTGCTGCTGTTGTGATGCTACATGTGGAACTGTTGGTTGGTTTTTGGTGCTAATTATGAGCTCAGAGTCTCTTCTTCTGTTTTGTGTGGTTCTGCTTGTGGCGTGCTGTTGGTGTTTGTCCTCCTGGTTCAGTACAAAGTGTTCGGCTTTAAGTCTGTATTGTTTCGTGCCGTCACACTGGCTTCACTGAACTCTTTCACAATCGCGTTTTCTTGACACACTTCATATTCAGCTCGGTACAAATTGTATTCACATCATAACAGATCGCTCTGTGCTTTGGGGGGTGTTTATTACCATCACTCCTCCATTTCTGCTGTCTCGGGCTGGATGTACACTGGAGGGGAGTTTAGAGGTGAACATGCCAGACATCACATGAATAAATCTACCACATGAGTCGTGGACTAAATGGAGGAACCTTTTTGCCTCTGCCCCAGGCAGCTCCTTTTCTCGGGCAGTGTGCTGCTTCTGTCAGTTTAATGCTTTGTTATGGAAGGTTAAAGGGCAGTGTCTGCTGTTAAGAGGTCACCAATTAAAGCAAAAGGATATGGATCTGCACGTCGTGTGAGAGGATGTTCTACCAGACGGGTTTGACCGTGTCTGGACTTTGATTCTACACTAGTAGAAACCATTTTTACCTGTCCACCAGCGTACCTTTGTCAGGGATAAGTACACAAAAAGTACAAATATGAAACATTTCTGACAGCGCTTGCGGCTACATTCACGTCCAGTGATGGTTGCGTTCTTAAACCCCTTTGATGAGAAGAGAACTGGGTTGGTACTGGCCAACCAAACGCCTAAAGCCTGCACATTGTTTGTATTAAAGTCCCGTTCTGGGGTTGGTGAGCCTCCACTGTGACACGTCTGAAACTTGCCGTGTGTTTTACAACAGGCCGGACATCATGTCTGAGCCCAGATTGTGCTGTTACTCCTTTTCAAATCTGTTTTTGCACAACCAGCGTAAAGACATGACCAAGTTGGTGTTTTATCTCATCTGTAGCTAATGACGCTCTCGTAGCTGGACAGTCTTGCAGTACAGTACACCGCAAACTACAGCTTCAAAAACGTGAGTTGAACCAACACCTCGCCGGAAACGAACATAACGAGCTTTGCAAAGCTGTTACTGAATGCAATAGATTGCTTGGTGTTCTTATTATTTTGTCCACCCCCTGCACCAGGCACACATGACAGCAGAAAAGGTGTGACGCTGACATTAATAGACTTTGATAGGAGAGCAAAATGCCTGTCATCCTTTCCACTGTGCTCGCTCATTCTCTCCTTTTCCATCACGTCTCTGGTCGCGGGAGCCGTCTGCAGATCTAACCACGACTCCGTCTTTGTGATCCGTCTGCCTGTTTGGATGTCTGACTTTCACAAACTATTCCTTTTACTCTCCCACGCCCTGCTTTATGTTTCTGTTCCCCCTCCCTGTTGTGTATAGATCTTCTATCATCTTTCCTCTCTTCACTCGCTGCATCTTTGGCGCCGTGCAACTTTAATATCTGGGTTTAGAACAAGGACGGAGGCAGCAGTAGCTCAGTGACAGTCAGACATGGTGGAGCAACACAAACACCCTTCAAAGCTCTTTTTCTTTTTTTTGTGTAAGCAATAGGATAAGAGACACCCAGCACATAGACGCAGCCATGAGAGTGTCTGATTGAGGCTTTGGCGTGAACATGCTTTCATTAGACTAAACCCACAAACACACACACACACAGACATTGACGTTGTTAGCTAAGAGGGAGCGAGGTGCAGAGAGAAGGGTGGAGAGGTTACAAGATAATCAACACTCTCTCTCTACCGTAAACCCACACAATAAAGACTTGACATCAATATGCCAGTGCAGACATCACCACAATAGCGCCTGGCACCGAAGGGGGAAAGGGCCTCCACAGTACATCCGCACTGATTAAACCATGATGAGTGTGTGTGTGTGTGTGTGAGAGAGAGAGAGTGTGTGTGTGTGCGCTGATGTTCTCTGAATTGTAGCTGCTGAGAGTTTGCCTACTTTTTAATGAGCAGAAAAGAGTTTGGCTGCCCTGTGTTTGTTTAAGGCTGGTATGCAAGCGATAATGCACGGCTGGCTGTTCCAATATACGAGCGTAACCGTGCATTATTTTGTATAATGGAACCATCAGAGTGCATTACACCGACTGAAGGATCAAAACATCATTTGTCAGTGAATCAAACCTCAGGAGATTAGAATCTGTTCTCGACCGTATTATCAGAGTGAAGAGCTTTAAATCAAAATGTTCCCAGGTTCTGGACCGTTTTATTCAACAGAGACTCTCGTTGGTGTTGTAAAAATATTTTCTGTTGCGAGACGTTTGGCCTCTTTTGTTAGGGGGAAAACCGCTCTGAAGAAAAATGTTGTTGAGCATTAAGAGAGCACTTTTCTCTGACTGAGTCACGTTTCATGGTTATTCAATATGTAACAGAACAGGTGAAGCTGAAAACAGTGAACACAAAATGAGTAGATTATTTTCTGAATGTTGTGTCCTGATATTTCTTGGAACCTTTTCTTATCCGTGATACGTAGATTTAAATTTTTAACAGTCTTATAAGACAAATCTTTGACGAGTCTTTTCTTATTATTGAGCTCCATTGTTACATTCTTTACATTCAGTTCTTGGATGAGTTTCTGAAAATGAAAGTGGCAGATGTACACCATGTTGTGACAGTGAGTTTAAACCTCAGTGCTGGATAAAGGGTTGAAGTTGTCTGCAGTGATATTTAATGTGACGCTAACGGAGGAGAACTTAACTAATTAAGAGCAAAGATGGACTGAGCCAATCAGAACGACCTCCTCATGAACTTAAGGGTGATTTTCTTCATAGCTGGGCCGGCTGACTGGATAACATCGCTGAGGTGATTATGAAAGTGATTAAAAATGTGTTCAAAGCTGACTAACGTCAGTAACAGGTGAAGGTAACTTCCCCGTCGAGTTGACGCTGAAGAAAAAGACGTAAATCGAATGTACAAGTAGAGACGCAGTCAGAACTCAAACCTTGTGCTGGCACCACCTTTGCTAACTTTGTACTTTAACTCTCCAACAAGTGAGAAGTTGTTTCCTAGTAACAGCTGAGCAGTCTCCCAGGCAGCTGAGGCAACAGCGTCAAAGCCGTGCGGTTATCTAAAAATAAATCGCGCCAGCCAATCAGAAGTGTCACCGCTTAATGGACGGTTGAAGTATTTATTGTTGCTACGGTACAATATGTGAGGAAAGTGATCTAAGGCGTCTAATTATACTGTATTTCAGGTGGCAAAGATTAATTCAGACAACTTAACTTGAGCAGGCAGCAGAGTGATGAATATGCAGCAGTGTCTTCAGAGCTTCATTAACCTCTGGATAAGCTTTCTATTCAAATGATTGAATTACTTGTTATTTTAGTCAAATGTTCATCAGAACGCCGCGCAGCAGAGCAGCCCTCGCCTCAGCTTTAAAGACTTGTGTTTATTTTCACCAAATATAAAAGATTTTTACTTTTAGGTAGAAGATGAAGTTTTACATGTCAGACACAGTCTACAGACGCCTGATGACCTCCGTACGATTACCTAAATAACTTGTCCACCTTGCAGCAGCTTACAGGGGATTACAGCGATATGATATACGCCTGTAAATTGGACACAGCAGCATTATTTGTCTAATTAAATCTCTCACTTTCGTCCTTCTCCAACCTCCTCACCCCGCCGCAGCCAATCAGCAACACATCCTCGGCGACAAGTGGCACTTTGAAGCCATTAGTTGATCTTTTTATATTTCACACGGGAGAAGTATTCCGCTCGGACCGAGGAGAAATGTATTGGGTGAAGTCGTAATGAAGCGTTTCATAGTTCTGTCACACACACACACACACACACACACACACACACACACACACACAGCACAGAAGCCTCAAGGAAAGCCGCGTTACACCTTTAGATGGCAGCAGCACGCCGCTCCATCACAGCGAAGGAATCAGAGAGCCAGGATCTGATGGATGTGTGGAGCAAAGCTATGAGCGAAAAACAAAGAGGGACAGTTAGAGCTCATTATTTCTTTGATTCTTTAATCTCCCTCATGTCTTCATCCAAGTCGTTGTTATTGGTAATAGGCTGTCTCTTCCAGTGAGGGAGGCAAAAAAAAAGAAGCTTTAATAATAAGAAAGAAAACATCCTAAAACTGGAGCTGCTCGCTCGTCCTGTTGTCTGAGTTTGATGTCTCTTCCATGTAATTGAACTTGATGAATGCTGCCGTTGTTTTACCGCGAACACGCTTTGTCCTTTCAACCCCCCGTCTGACATATCTGGGCCGGCCGGTTATTTTCAGAACACAATTTGGTACCTGTCTGTGTGTGGCGAGGAGCCGAGGTTTGAATTGTCAATTATACGTAGTCATGACAAAGTCGATTTTTGTAGTTTTTTTTCTTTCGCTGCTGCAGGTTTTGCATACAGTTGTGGAAAAATCTGTCAGGTCTGCTCTGCCTGGATCAGACGCTGATAGTCAGGATGATCCGAGCGTCTCAGCAGATGGGCGTGTTCCATGTCGGTAATCCCACATGAACGACGAACCCGGCTAAAACACTGTAACAGGACATCTCAGTAACATGTTGAACCGGGGTTGGATTGCAGCTACGTGCAGCATTGTGTCGACTCACATCTTCTTGTTTATTCACAGCCAGGATTTTTGGAAACGCTCCAAGTTCAACCAGTGCAACCGCACACTGTAAACAAATGCTTGGCTTGACACCAGAAACTTTTTTCCACATTATATTTATTGATTTTAGAGCTAAAATGTTTAGTCAAGTATTTCCAGAGTCTGGTTTTGTTTTGTTTTCAGGATGTCTGAATGCCTTGAGGGGATTCCTGGAAACGTCCTTGAGGACTCAGAAATAGATTTTGGTGGTCAGAGGTCACTGTGACGACGTTTGACACACATCGAATGAGATTATTAAGAAACAACAGTTTATATCCAAAAGGTCAAAGGTCGGCTTCACTGCGCCACCCAAGTGACCGCGGTCTCTGTAGCTTTGAAGTGAAGCCAATGCGGAAGTGCCAAAAGCTGCAGTTCCTCAAATGTCCACTTGAGGCTGGCTCCATTAGTGAGTCAGTCTCCATAAGTCCCCATGTTAAGCAGAAATAAACATGTTTACAGCCTGGTACAAGAAACAGTTTTGGTCTCTGTAGCTAACAGTCATTTGTGCCGCCATAATGTTCTGCAAAGACGTTGTCGGATCATAAATTCGGGTGCCCACCTCGAAGCTGTGGTGATCATACAGGATCCTCTGTGAAAATTATATCCAAAAGCTCGTTGGTGCTGCTGATACGAAGCTTCAGGCGATTGTTGTTCGGCCATGTGAGGAAGCTACTCATCTATAAAAAGAAGACAGCACATTGGAAGTTATTCCCTGGAATCATGACCAGTCTTCTCTACATATATTATGAGTCTGGACAGATGTGGACGTAAACATGGCAGTGAAACAGGATTTGCTGTTTCTGCCTTACATGATTTTTAAAAAAGTCCCTGTGGGATCCGAGAAGTTGTTTCAAACTTTATCATTTTATAGACCAAACGATGACTCTGTTTGAAGATGAATTGACATCGGAGATGATCCACTTTGTGAATCTGTCAAATGTCACAACATTTGGAGGACGCAGCGTCTTGAACGTGTTTCATTTCAAACTTTCTTTCTATAGTTGTGAATCTGCGACCCTGATGCATTTAACTGTTATATTTTGATCTAAACTCTGTTCTCCACACAGCCAGGAAGTTAATTCTGGTTGAGTCATACTAAATCTTGTTATTTTATTTAACTCACTCTCACATTTAAAGACTCTCTGGATAAGCCTTAAAAACCCACCATGTTGAATTTGGCTGCAAACTTTCCCAATTCCCAAATTCCCAGAAACAATAATGAAGACATGTCATCAGTGTCTTCAGCGGTAGCTCCGGCCCTGATGAGCTTTCAGCGTTGATGCAAGCTGTCTTGTCTCATCTCTTCAATATTTAAATGTTTTCTCGTTTTTGATCAA
Source organism: Nibea coibor (assembly GCA_023373845.1). Lineage (NCBI taxonomy): Eukaryota > Metazoa > Chordata > Actinopteri > Sciaenidae > Nibea > Nibea coibor. The sequence continues at coordinate 16,796,064 of CM041731.1, forward strand.
CTTACATAACGGCCGCTCACGTGAAACACGCTGCTGCACAAACCAGCAGGTCTGCAGCCACTGGTCGCGTTGGTTTTAGTGGCGCCTTGAGTTTGGCTCACGGTGACGTCATGGAAAGTTTAGATGACTAAAGTCCGGACGCTCAACCTACAGCGCCCAGGAAGACATGAAGTGAGAGAGCGAGAGGAAAGGGGAGGGAGAAACACCTATGAACTTAATTACCCAATGAATAATTAATGTTTGATTGCAGCGTTCCCCCAGGCTGTCAACACAAGATAATTTATCATAAGATTATAATTTATCACTAATTGCTTTGGCAAGAGGTTTATGATTAGAATAATTTGCTTATTAAATGCACAAATTTTATTAAGCGGCAAACTTTTTGTGTAAAGTACGTATCGATTCAGCTGCGCCCACACCGCCGCAAAGAGTGCCATTAAACTGCGTTTAATCGAGTTACACATCCGGGATTAAAAATAGTTGTTTGCTTTGTCATAATGCAGTCCTGTTTTCCATAATTTAGTTAAACAAAACAGGTGATTATTCTAATGCAGTGAGATGCATACGACCCAGGGAGCGATTTTAGCACTGAGAGGTGCCTCAATATCCTCAAAGCCAAGAAAAGCACAACAGCATCCTAAAGACTTAAGCTCCTCTGTGAATCCTGTTTACTCCTCTAAGCTGTAATGCCTATTTAGATGAGGAGAATTTGAATTGTTTGTCTCCAGCATAATGAATGTTTGTTGTCTGGCATGGAAATCTTTGTGGAGTAGTCACAGTATCGTAGCCGTGTGCAGGACAGGTGGATGGTTTCTACAAGCTCATCCGCTCGTCTATATATCCAAGTGTTTGACTTTGCTTTGTCTCCACAGCCAGCTTCAGTAATTAAGCATTTATCCCCTTCATTCTTGCTTACAGTCTTAAAACTATAATCCCATTAGGTTTTTATCATTATCATTATCACCCGTTCACCTGTTTTAACATCTGTTTTTTGGTGTGTTAGAGATTTCAGATCCTGCTTCTGTTCGTCAAAGTAAATGTTTGCGAAAAGGGCAAAAACATGACTATAAATCACAAATATTAAAAATGAACAATAGATCAAGCAGCAACCTCTGTAGCAGTGAAGAGAAGCCAAAACTGCAGTTCCTCAAACGCCCACTTGAGGCTGGCTCCAGAAGTGAGTCAGTCTCCGTAAGTCCCCATGTTTGAATGTCCAACTTCACAGCAGAAATAAGCATGTTTACAGCCTGGTACACAGTTTTGACATCATACTTCAGACCCAGGCAAACCGCACTGCAAAAACGAGCAGTAATCACAAGTCAAACCGCGGCAGCAGGAAAAGACGGACGATCAACAGCGATAGTTACTGGATATCCCCAAATTACAGCTTTAAAAATACCACAGATTGAGTCAAACCTTCTGAGATGCGGTTTCAATGAAAATTGTATGTTGTGAGTGTCACAAAAATATTATTTGTGGCAAGGCTGCCATTTAAATTTGGAGACCACTTGTATCTGAGGCCCAAACACAAAGACTTGGTGTGAGGAACACAAAAGCTGCAGCCCTGAGTGAAGGACAAACTAATCTTTCAGCTTTTCTCCTCAGTTCAGGCAGGGTTCAGGAAAAAAGACCAAATAATTATTTGAACCAACAGCCGGCTGTTAAACACAGTGGTGGATCTGTTGTGTAATGGCAGCATCTACTGCAGAATTCAGCCAAGGAATATGAGGCCAACAGGCGCCCCAGCGTGCAACCGCTGCTCCAAGGCTGGCTGGAAACGAGCACACGGGTTCAAATCCAGAGGCCCGGACCTGTACGAGCGCAAATACAGGTGCTTCTGCATGCAGCCCCGTTATATAGACCTGTTCAGATTACATCCATGCTTAAAGTTTGCATATTTTGGCAGATAGGTGATGTTACAGGTGGCTTGTTAGGGCTATCAGGCTTCATCCAGCCCGCCTCGTCTCCACCCAGGATCCACGTCTTTGCCCATTTTTGGATTAGCCGAGAGACTGCCAAGCAGGCCACAGGGAGAGCTGCCACGCTGAGCTTCACAACGGCTTTTCAGGAACCTGTGGGGTCAGGGATACTACGCCTGTGGATGACATGCAGCAAAGGGACAGTGGCGAGTTCAGTGAAGCGAGCTTTTGACCAAAAGGTTGCCAGTTCAATCCCCCAGACCGGCAGGATAAATCTGTAAATCCTTCCTCGCCCTCTTTACCACCACTGAGGTGCCCTTGAGCAAAGTCCTTCACCCCAGCTGCTCTGCTTTGTTTAGTGGGGGCTTGGATTCAAACCCACGCACCCTGCCAGGCTGTACATGTTTTGAGGCGCTGGCTCAGTGTTTTATCTCTTGTGATTTTACTGTTTTTAGTCACGTCACGGCAAAAAAAGTAAAATATAACCAGTGAAACGAGAGCTTGGCTGTCCTGCCGAGGCCGTGAGTGATAACGCACGGCAAGGTGGACGTTACTGCAAAATAAACCACGGCAGGGCGATAATGAACGCGGAGGAGGGGGGGACTATTTTATTGATTCAAATATGATTGTATAGCTTCTGTTTCTCCAGAACCTTTAATCATGCTGTATCCATAGCAACGGTCCGTTATTCATAGCAGCAGTCGCGGAATGTCGTAACGCACCCACGCTTCCTGATGTAACCACACAGGATGTGTATTGTTTACCGTGACCAAATATTGAGTATTGTCCATAAGAAGCGTTTCAGACAGGATTGATAGTGACACACACACACACACACACACACACACACACTGTGTCTTGGCATTTCGAGGGGCGGAGTGGGCTGCTGGAAGCGATGTGTGTTCCTCGTCCTGCTGTCCAATCAATGTGAGAGGACAGGAAAGGAAGGGCTGAGGGCCAGTATAACACTCTGTAACACCCTCACCTCACAGTGTGCACACGTCACTAAACGTTACACTCAACACACACACACACCTGCAGGTTTTGTCTCTGCTGGCTGGGAAAAGGATGGTGTGTGTTTATCAGTGCAGCTGTAAGGTGCTCTTATCAGCCTCCCGAGGAAGTTGGACAGATATCAGTCCTGGTGGCAGAGACGTGGACTACATATGGCACAGATAGCACTCGTTTTGACACACACACACTCGCACAAGGCCACACACAGTAGGAGACACCCCGTATTAAAGGGTTTGGCAGCCGTGTTGAAACCTTCAGACAGCCAATCAGGGGATCGATGGCAGCCGTGACTCGCCCAATGACCCACGCTGTTATCTCCGCTGGCCATCCTCCCATCTGTCCCCTCCTTTCTGTCTCTCCCTCCCTCCGCCTTTCCCTGCCTCCCCCCTCCAACGCTACTTTGCTTCATCAATCGGCGAAAACTTTTCCTTCGTTCTCTTCCCTTCTTTCTTCACCCCTCCTTCCTTCTTTCCTCCTCCTCCTTTTGCTGGCAGTCTGGTTTTTCTGGTCTAATGAACCAGGGGGGTCTCAGGGCAGCCTCCACTGGGTTGATTAGGATCCTCATTAAAGAGAGGACCAGACCAGACTCCCTCCGTCCCCCGTCCCCCTCCTTCCTCTTCCGTCCATCTCCCATCTCTCCCATCCCTCCTCCTCCTCCTGCCACGCCGCCTTGTCACACAGAGTGGCATTTTTAATTACCGCTGCTCATCATAAAAGGGAGACCCATTATACGTATCAGTGCGAGCGTGTATGCGTGTGTGTTTTTCCTCCATCCTTTCCCTTTTTCTTCCTCCACTGATCTATTGTAATGAAGTCAGTGTGCGGTGTAAACTCCATGGGAAGGCTCATCACCGAAACCGACATCACCGGCCAGCTAGTTGGCATTTTCAACGCGCTGAATACACAAATAAACACAACGCTCTTTTAATGTCGCTTTTAGGTTCACTTTCATGCTTCCAGGAGGCGGTAATGAGCAAAAAATAACTTGTTTAGCAGGAAAAAAAAAGGTGTGGATGAAAGAAGGATGAGAGAGGCAGAAGGAGGAAGAATGGAGCGCAGCGCTCGGGAATAAATGAGGTAGTTTAAATAAAGTTTAAGAAGAACGGAGGAATAAAAGGGTGGAGAGGAAGCACGTGGAGGGCATCGCTGGGATCAGACGAGATCAGCGCTGCTCCAGAGGACGCTCGGGGCCAAAAACCAAATCTGATTATGTCGCCTGAGAAGACTAATCTCTCTTGAATCTGTCTTTGTCTAATTCCAAAAACAATACTGTAATCTGTGTGTGTGTGTGTGTGTGTGTGTGGTCTTGGATTGATGCTGGACTTTCCTGTCAGATTTTCAAATATTAGCACTGAGATAAAATGACGGTTGTAGAAATCCATGAAATAATGAGCTGCAGTCACAAAATAATTAGTTATAGTCAATTAGTCGCCCGCTAATCAGACCTTGTATTTACTTTACAGTCGGATGTCCATGTTTGCTGTTTTTATTTTGCCCTAACCAATCAGAAGCGGCCGCTGACCTCGGGTGTCTGATGGCCTGTTTTGAAGCTCAGTGTGGCGGCGCTGGCCGCTGCCATGTTTCCCATCCCGCGTCTTTCTGCCTCCCAGTTAATCTAAAAGTCTGTAAAGACGTGGGTCATCTGTTTCAGCCACCCGGTCCCGGTGTGGTGTACAAACACAAACCGGTCTGGTTCTGAAACAGGTTGGACAGGCAGACATGGAGCCGAGCTGTGCACCGCTGTGCATATTTTGGCCACATCAAACAGGAGCACGGCGGCGCGTGGTCGAGTGTTTGCCGCTGTGCTGCTGTAACTCTGATGTAATTCTGTGGCAGCGTACAGTTCTGCTTCTGTGCCCGGATCCCCATCTGCTTCTCCACCTACAGGGCACGCCGACCGCCGTCTACTGTAGTTACTGACCATGTACCTCATACAACCCCCGCTCCAAAATACCCAAACTAGACCGGATCAGCTTTTTTTTCCAAAAGTTGGATCCAGCTCAGCTTCTCCGCCGCAGGTCGGTACCGATATTTTCTATATTAAACAACTGAATAAACTTGAAAACGAATTGAGTGACTGATCCAAATTGAAATTATCGTCGGTTCTAGCCCTAATTAAGCAAACAGTTCTTGCTCTAATACAGTTTGTCCTCTATACAATGCACACGGTCCAGCAGCCTTTGAGAAACTTCTGTTAAGTGATGCTTGCTCTCCTAGACATGCATGCGTGCGCACTCACACACACTCTGTCACAATGCATTAGGTATCAGAAGTGCTCAGTGAGCAATCAGATAAGGTGCACACACACACACACACACACGAGCACTTGTTCTGCTCACTGACTTTCTGTTAGCACACCCGTCCACTAATTAGATTCCATTAAAGGTGGCGTTCATAACTCTGGAGGTTTCTTTAGCTGACACACCACTCCATGTTAAAAATACCGCCAATTAGACACAGCTTCAACACACCATCACGTCCGACCACCCAGAAAGATGAGACCCTCGCTCTGCCTCGACAGGCGTTCGACTTCCAACCACCAGTCAAAAAAAAGTCACAGAAGTTTTTTTTTTTTCCCCCTCCTGTCTGTAATGGTCTGGCAACTCCTGGAAATTGAGGGTAGAGATAGAAATCATCCTCACGGGAGGTGAAGGAGAGGAAGCAGAGGGCTTATCAACAAAAGCAGCGTTGGGGGGATTTAGTGGACAAAGTGTTGGACTGAACTCCGCTGGTGGCTGAGGGGGAATGGCAAAGCGGGGGTCTTCTTCTGGCTAAATATCAGCGTTGTCTTCGCCTCTTCTCTGCTTTTGTCTCCGCTCGCGGCGCCATCTTTACCCTTATCAATGACTAAAGCACCTGCTGTTAGCTTTGCCTGCTAACTCGCGATAAAAGCCCCGTGACAACATCTCAACCCTCTCACCTTCTTTTCATTTTGAAGAAGGGATGGGGGGGGAAGAAAGACTTGGAGCACTGGTATTTTGGGTACCCCCACCCTTCCCACACACCCGCCCACCCCCATCCCTGCCGTCTCTGCAGCTCCGTCTGTCAGCACGCCAGCAGCATCTAAGCTAACCCGGGCCGGCGTCGGAAATGTCACTCGGTGCATTAGCATTTAGCCACCACGCTCTGCTGTCAATCTGGGTTTATCTTTGACACCCCCTATGGTCTCTCACCTTAGCTCCTAGCTTCCTCCCCCCCTTCCCCATTTAGTCATTGTACTAATAAGGCAGGGGGACAGTAGAATTTATCAGGGCTAGACACTCCCGCCCCGCCAGCCATTACTCATCCACAGACCAGGACATGCCAACAGTGGCTAATTGCTTTCTTTAACATTGGCACATGTGACATTCAGCAGAGTCTTCACTGGAGAAAGATGGGCTTTTTTTCTTCACGGCAACCATACAGCCGAGCCCGTATAGAGCTTATAAAGACCGCACACAGAGAATTGGTTTTGTGCACCTCGTGTCTAAAATATGACACCCATTAGAAAAGAAAAACAAAGCGGAGAAGTTGACAGTCGTGGCTGCAAATCCATACAGAAACATAACCTACGCTAAAGGGCCTAATAAGCAAATGTGTGTTTCTGTGGCACAGCCAGCGCCTTTAGTCAAAGCTTTCTACACCAAAACAACCTGAGCTGTCAGAGAGTCGATAAGAAACGATAGATCTGGCAACCCGTACTGTCCCGTTAAGCTCTGGGGATGGAGAAAACTCCTGTGAGCTGATGGTGTTCCTCGACTGGAGTGCAAAGCACAACGTTAGGAAAACCCTTAATGCCCAAATTCCTGAGCTGGTTTCAGAAGCGTCCCAGAATCTCCACTCAAGTCGGATCCTCTGAGAAATCCCGAGTGTTCTATGTTCTTGCTATGACTACAGCCAATCACAAGTTTCGAACGTACGGTAACGTCACCAGCAGGCGAAGGACCCTGAGTCGATCTGGTACTTACACAGGTCGATTTAAAACCCCGATTGTTAAAACAGCAAAAGAAAACAAATTAATTATGCATATTTACAGGACAGAAGTTAAGGAAAATGACCAAATCTGAGCTGAAATCCTCCCAGTGAGGTTTGAAGTTGCATGAAGAATAGACTAAAACCATGCTGCGGCGTGATGGAGACGTGCCCGGTTGGGTTTTGGAGTTACACCACCTGAATTCACTTGGGTGTTCATTTGATACCCTACAGAGAAAAATGTAATGCAAGCATTTGAATGTGGAAACACCCAGAGACCTCTCCTCCCCTGATGAGCAAAAAAAAAACATTGGCCGTTTGTTTAAAATGATCGAACAGACCGGTTTCTCTTCTCTGCTGACGAGCTTCCTTTTTACGATCCGTCCTGCAGAAATGGAACAAAAAGGATCTATGAGATACCGCCGAGGTGACCAGGTGGCACATTTAAAAATGATTTATGTTGAAATTTAGTTTGATAAATTGCAGATGTTGCTGGGAAAAGAACCCGTGGACCTTCATTACGGCCACCGTGCAGTCCCTGGAAGCCGCTCGCGCGGCTCGTTCCATATTCCTCTAAATGTAAAAGTAAAGGTAGGCACAGAGGAATCTGATTTAGGCGCTGGAAATGTACAGTAAGCAATTTCCCTTTGTTGTGAGCAAAGGGGGATTATTCATCAAAGCGATGGTGGATGGTCCAATATCTAACAAAGCTCTTTGTTTTGTTTGGTGGCAAAAGATTAATGAACAGACCGGACTGACATTTCCAGCAGGAAGGACATTGATCTGGAGGCCTTCTGAAGATCCTCATTGTCCTGTTTACCCTGCAAACAATGGATGACAGTGAGGAAATATGGATGCTATCTACACACTATCCACACGACTGTATGAGCGCGCGCACACACACTCACACACACACACACAGTAATCCAAAGGGCAAGCTCAGAATTTCATAAGCTACTATATTTGTTATTAATTCATAACATCTAAAGAGTTTTTTTCCTGTGTTTCATTTAAGAAGCTGACTGGAGCCTGCTGATAAAATTTTGTTGGCATCAGTCGGAAGTCAACGGGGACCTAAACTATTTCTTGTGGATATCAAACGCGTTGAAGCCATTTGGTTTCCTGACCTACAGTACGAGTAGAAACAAGTCACAGAACTTTTTTTTTTCTGGGAGGATTTAAATGAGCCAACTGTCTCGATTCCCCGTCGACTTGATCTAGTATCGCTGACAAATGCTGACTGGAGGCTGGTGCCAGTTTCAGGCCAACAAACTTTTTTTAAGATGTCCTCTGGTTTTGGCACACTGATGAAACGGTCGATCCCATTCTGCCACTGTTATCACCAATGCACTGATTTAATGTGAACATCAGAACGGCAAGTTGTGACATTGATTGTGTCTAAATCCTAAAGACCGATCCTGCTGAGGGGGGCAAAGGAGGAGAGCTGTCCTATTTGCACATTTGTGCTAAATTCAAGTTTTCTTTGGCCCGGGGTTAACCCAGGATGTGCGTGCGTCCTAATCCAGCTTGAAGGAGCAGGATCTCACCCTCAAACACTTTCTTACACAGTAGATACCATCCTAACAAAGGGGGAAGTACTCAAAGAGTGAGTTGCTATCGAGACTAAATGCAGTCCTGCTCCTCATGTAAAGCCTCCCAGTCCGGCACACTCATTCAGTTACTGGTTAACTGGTGTCAGGCTTTCAGAAGCAAACCTGCCTGAAGCTGCCATCACTAAACGGGACATCTCCATGCTTCAGCAGTTCTCGAGGATTATTTCCTGTCCACACTGGCGTCTCTCGAGTGTAACTCCAGTGAATGAACTCCTTCCTGAATGGAGCCAAACATACGGCAACTATCTGTGGATTGTCTGTGCTGCGTCTGAAGAAGAGCGCCAGGAACGACACAGGTCGTCTGACCCCCAGGCCCGGGTTAATGGCTCTTTGCCCTTTGCCACTCGTATTAACATAACCCAGCGCTGTCTGATTACAACGCCTAATGTGAGCAGATGGAGGCCCACTGTTGCCGCGCCAATCAAAATAATGTCATTATGGTGGAATAATGGCTGCGGTTGCCAGTAAAACCAGAGAGAGGGGCGGGAGGGGAGGGTGGGTGGGGATGAAGGGAAGACGGGGTGTTTTTATTGTCCCCGTGAGGCCCGTACGATCCAATCAGCAGGGTGTGACTTACAGTCTGGGAGCTCGGTGCTCATCCGCAGCACCACCTCCCCTCCACTCTCAACTATCGCCTTCACAGACAGTCTGGGGATCTGCTGGGGAGGATCCTCCATAACGAGGAGAAGGGAGCTGCACATAAACACACTGCTGCGACTACAATGCCTGCTCCTCTGTTCGGTTTGTGTGCAGCATGAATTAATAAGCGCGCGCGGATGATATGCATTTGTGCTTGCGCAGGACTTTCGCATAGGCAGCTAATAATGTGCACGCGAGAGCGTGTGTGTCGACGCGAGCGTGTGTGTGTGTGCCTGTGTATTTGGCCGGCTCTCCAGTTATTGCTTTTGAAGTTGTTAATTAAACCCTCAACCATCTGGTAGCTCAATGAAATTACACTGAGCTTCTCAGCCATGAAAAAAACATGACTGACTGACTGACTAAATGAATAAATAAATAGATTAATAATTTAATAAATGCTTCAAATATCTCTTGTCTAAGTGAGAGGAAAAACAAGAAGTCTTATTAATGTAAATTCGCCGCTCCGTGCTGTCACCCCCGTTGTGTGTGTGTGTGTGTGTGTGTGTGTGTACAGGTGAATCAAAGACAGCTGTCACTGTGTCAACCTTTGATCTCTGTCGATGTCTTCTTCCTCCATCTATATTCCTCTCTCTCCGTCACGTGCAGCGCGGTGGAAAACACACACCTTGTTTAGATTTCCGGGTGGATGCGTCTCTTTGTCAGCAAGTGAAAATGGTATACAGTGTTTAATCTTTAATCGCCTACTGCTGCACACGTTCTGCCGCTGCTGTGATATAACTCAGTGTAATGCACTGTACCACATGTTTTGCAGCCTCTAATATCACACTGATGACATTTTCCATATGGTTGCATGCAAAATAATCACATTTCTTCTAATATCCCTGAATTAATCCCCCTGGAAACAACAACGTATCGGCCGGTGTTGAATACGTTTTCACCTGATGTTGGTTCATGAATGTAAAGTGAAACCAGGACACGTGATTATAGCAAAGTGTGTCCAGTGAGTGAATTAGAGAGACACGTGCAGAGATATCACTCTCAGGTATTGGACCACAGGGAGGCTAACACCTGATATGGACGTTCATACTGCAGCTGAAAAGACCCAGATGGTTTCTAGGTTAGGGATCTAATGATCTTGGAGATCTTTCCATTTTCCGTTCAGTCGGACAAGCAGGTCAAAACTCTACGTGGCAATCTAGTAGTTTATTTATTAGCAATTTAACCAGATGAAGTTTAGATTATATCCGGATCTCTCACCCTTCACATCAGTTAAAACAGGCTCAGTCTTTATTAATCAAACTCTGACATTAATACCTAAATGGATCCATTGATGACAGGTGCTGGTTTATGCTTCTAGGATATTAGTATTGTCTGTAGCTGTAGTGAACACTGACAGACTGCTGTCTGTTAAAATGACTGTAATAACAGTCTGTGGAGCTGGTGTTTGAGAATTCGGGAGACGGAAAGGATTTATTCGAAGTACCTCTCAAAAGTTGTGTCACTGCGTTGAAGCCGGCAGAGTGATGATGTATATTTAAATAAAACAAAAGCTTTTCCACTTTGCCTCCGAGTCAAATGTCTGTCTGCGTGTCTACAACCTGCTGTTTCCCAAAAAGACAAAGCTAATATCACAAAACTCCGCGGGCGTATTCATTCTGCGCCTTGCTCCAGGACCAGTTATTATCAGTTCCACGTCTTTGTGTCATTGTCTTGTCTTCAGATCACAAAAAGTGTCACTGAATTTAATTAAAACATGAATTTGTGAGCATCAAAAAAAAATCTGTGATTCTTTGAGTTTCAGATTCAATAGAAAAACTACTTACATGGTAGAATACATTCTGTACATGACCACCGACAGAGGATGTTATTTTCTTGCGGTTTTACATTTCCAACACTTTCTTTGTAACCTCATCTAAAAGGCTTATGTGGCAGCAGACTACCCATTTGTGCTATACATAGTCTGTCTGCACTCTCTCTGTACCGTCGGAGATGATGAGGACGATGTTTTCCGGACTACGTGGCCTCTTACTAAGACGGGTCACTTCTACCTGGTGAGCAGCAACCGTCTGGTCTCTGTGCGTCTGCATTTGCTGGAGCAGGCTGGCATTTAACCATGACCGCTGACACCGCAATAACTTGTCATTTCTAAGTGTACCACAGAGGCGAAATTTTAAGACGCGAGTGGGAGGCTTTAACCTGAAACCGGCCTGGAGACAAAAAAGGAGAGAGGCTGCTTTGCGTGGTCAAGACCGAGAGAAATATGAGACGCCTGCAAAGGGGATAAAGGGATAACGGAGTGAGAGAGAGAGTTAGGGATGCTGTCATTTGTTGCTTTAGGTGGAAATAACGAGAAAAAATTGGAGTGAGGAAGAGAGAAGTCAAAGACAGAATCAGAATGTACGTATGCTATTTCTCTAATGAAGACAGTCCAGTCCAAACAAAATCAAAAAATCACTGAATACATCCTCCAGTTTCTACGTTTCTAGGTTTTTTGACGGTAATCGGACTCTGTCACTTCCAGTTGTTGGTAATACTGCCGAGTGGTTGGTGGTGCACCGTGGGCTTCGGTTGGTGGTGCACCGTGGGCTTCGGCTTGGGGATTTTGCCCAGAGTCGGGCTCCGTTCTGCTCGAGGTTTCTACGTTTTTTCCTCGCCCCCATCGCCAAGCGCTTGCCCCTGGTGGAACTGTACGTACGGTCTAGGCCTGCTCCATATGGGAAGCGTCATGAGATAACTTTTGTTATGAATTGGCGCTGTATAAATATAATTGAATATGAATCTGATCCTAATAGGCTGTATCCAATGAATTCATTTCTTAAACATTAAATGCATGTCAGCTGTAAAAGGATAAACCTTGAATATTCGCATATAAACATATGTGCCAAGTACTTTGAATAAAGTATCATTCAGAAAGGTAATTGCATTCACAGAATTAAGGACTAACTGCAAAGCAAAGTATGTATGTAGAGACATTAGTCATTGCTCTCCCTCTCTGTCCTTTTTCCCTCTGTTGTTCTGTGATGAGATTCCATTAGACGCCATTAAATCTCTGCCTAAGAGCCCTCTGAAGCTTCACAATTACAGAAGTGAAAAAAACCCACAATCCTCATTGAGCGCTCCTCTGCATTAGGGGGCTGCCTGGAGTCGCGTGGGAGCTGTTACACGGGGGCCCCGGCACAGACTGAGTCAGAGGCTCTGCAGAGCTGCAAAGCACAGCTCATTAGAATGACTAAGAGCCCGAATGAAGGCCCTTATGTGAAAGCCATAATGGAGCAGGGGCTCTTGTGCTGGAGCCGTAATGGAGGCTCTTGTGCCGGTTGCGCCCGTCTCCCCTCCGCACAGGCTTGAGCTGAAACCGTGCGGCTAGAGAGCTGACCCCCGCCGAGTGGCCGCCGTGGTGCTCGAAATGCGGCGTGGCTATTGTGCCGGCTGGTTGGTCGCAGAGCGGGGGGCTTTCAAAGTGGCTGTCAGTCAGTGAAGTGAGCGGAGGCGGTTCGTTAAAGGAATATTGATCAAATTGAAGTTAGATGGATATTTCATTTAGCCTTTCTGTATTGTATAGTTACATTGTTTACTGACCAATCATTCCCCTCAGATATGGCTTTAGGTCCTTTTAAATTAGACCAACTCAAACCAGATCTATCTGCACTAGGGTCTTTACTGGGGGGGTGAAAGTCTCCAGTTTTTCCATCTCCCGATCTGTTAAATCGAGGTTTTCTTTTTCTGTCGAACACAGGGAATGAAATTAACAAAATAAAAGTAAAAAAAAAATGAATGAATGAAAACTGATGAAGTTCATGACCAGAGGGGTGAATTATTCTGTCGACTGTCCTGAGAATTAAAAAGTATTTAACATAAAAATACTCCAAACTCCTCCGCTTGGCTTCTAAATTCTTATTTTTAAAGTCTTAAGGATGGAAAATGTGGTTTTATGTTACAAACCCTGTATACAGTGCATATTTCACCATGTCCAAACAGCCAAACTTAAAATATATAGAAAATATCAAGTTACATAGTGAAGTCGGGAATGGTAAAGCTCAACTATTCATTGGTTAGACATCAATAAACCGTTTACAGATAATAAAATATAGGATTTCTAGGTGGCACTCGAGTTATTTACGTGTGTTTGTCTGATTTTCTCACAGAAATGGCGGGTGGAGATAAACAGAGCTGATCAGCCGATAAATCTTCCGGCTGTTGTTCAAAACTAGATCCCAGTTTCGGTTATCCGCCTCCTGCCTCGCTCCTGAAAGCACACTGGCTCCATTGGAGTCCAGTCCTGCAGTTAACACAGATCATAAAGGAGGTGGAACCATTTTCAGCCGATGGTTCCTAGAAGTTACAAAAATGTGGGCGACAAACAGTCCTCACATACGACCTTCTGAAAAGTGGATCACCCCTTTGTATCATCGGAGCTTGCCTAAAACTGTAAGTAAGGGGCCTTCAGTCAACTTTGACTTGCTGGGGTCTCCAAATAGCAGCAAAGGGCTGCAGAGACCACCTGCAAAAATCCAGTTAAATATTGTTATAGTGGATGGAGGAGAAAGGTCCACCGCCAGACTTTTCGCTTCAATTCCACTTCAGATATCTGTTTCGAATCTCCACCCACGCCATGAGCCGTTGGATTGGTGTGGAAGTTTCAAACCTTCGTTTCACCACTTCGCTGTTCCAATCCGCGTTTCCTGTTGACTAAAACCTCTCATACTTAAACCCGCCTGAAGAAATTCCTCTGTATCTTCTGTAGAGCCGGCCTCTTGAGATCGTAGCATTTGAACTTCAGTAGCGGTTGTTTCAGTTTTCGCTTGACGTGGCTGTTGTCTGGGAGATCAGACTTTGAACTTTCAGTCGGCGTAGACTCCAGATTTCCCACCCAATGAAACTTTGAGATGCAAGATAAGCTACATGTGTATTTTCACACACAAACTGTAAAGCGTGGTAGCTTTCTGTGTCGCTAAAGTCAGAAGTTTCATTAAAAGTGCGGTCCACAGGGTGTTTCGTAGGCCTCGCCTCAAAATTATGGGACAAAACGGCAAAAAATGGATTTTCTCTGACTCGCTGTTGAAAAGAAATCTTTGATAAAGTACGTCCTGTTTTAATTTAATCCTAAATACACAATGATTCTCAACTTGTTCCAAGTGTAAACTTTTGAAATGATTCCTCATGAACCTATTTAGCGACTCCCGTATCTGAGACACATTTTAATTCAGTCAGGTATTAGCTGTTACCGCTGATGTCTCTTTATAAATATATCCTCGGCTGTGAGGTTGACAAGCGGGGTGTTCTCGCAGCCTCTCTAATTTCCCTTCCTGTTAAATATCACTAGTCCTACCGCTGCTTAAAACGCAACCCTGTTTTTAGCGGAGTGACATTTAAAAGAAACACAAGACCTTTTGCAACACCGGCTCTATGAAAAATGAAACTCTGGAAAAAATCTCCTGCATGAAACGCTAAAGCTCTGCTTTAATTATAGGAGAGTTAAAGTTAAAACTCATATTCATGTCAGTGGAGGTGGAGAAGATTAATTTGTGCAGTCTAAAAATGGATGAAACATTTAACTTGTGAGGGAGGAATGTGTGTATCATTCTCGCTCGCTCCTGTAATATGGACGAGATTGTTGGCAGACGTGAATGCCAGGTCATCTCCCTCCCTACTTTACTGTGTGTGTGTGAGAACGCAAATATGTGTGTGTGTGTTCCCGTCTGCATCTCTATCTCAGTGTGTGGGCACATGAGCCGCAAAGCTGTTGCATGGCCTCATCGATTTCATGCCCTCTTCTCACATCTATTCACATCTCCTCTCCGACTCACCTCCCTCCTCCCGGTCCTTCCTCCTTCTCTTTTGGTCCGTTGCCCATGGCGATGGTTCACCTCGGTAACCAGCGGCTGAGCAGGAAGTGGGAGGCGGCCTGCTGCAAAAGAGGACCTCCCGCGAGTGTTGTGTAAGGGCCGTCACGTGACCGGTGGGGGCTTCGATTGGCGCCGGCGGGTGGGGTTGAGGGGTCGATGGTGAGGGGCTTGTTCGCTGCAGGCTTTAAAAAGCGGAGGGAGTATGTTAAACATCCTATCGATCCATGTGCTCCTTCGAGGCCGGAAGCCACGGATGAAGAGTGCACAATCAAAAAAGGTTTGCACATAAACTCACGTACCACATGGAAGCGGTGAGTGTTGGATGAAGGAAGGAACTAGAACAAGAGACTTTGAGGGAATAAGAGCACCTTACAGAGGTTTTTATGTCTCTCTGCCAGATGTGAGCACTTTGGGAAGTAGGCCAGCGCATCCTGGTGGGAGGGTGGATTATTTTCAGCCAGGGTATTGTACAAGAGGAAGCCTTCAAATGATGTTGCCGGGGGGCCGTCGTATACCGAGGGCCATTCCTCTGTAGAGAAATATTTACTGTTCTGCTTGGAGGAATATTGGTTTCTATAAGGGATGCAAACGCACCGGAGCCTGTGTCCAGTCATATACATGACAACCGTCAGTTCATACCCTGATATACTGTGAAACCTTCAAATTTGCAGTTCATTTGATCATGTTACGAGCTTTTGCCTAAATTTTCCAAAGCCTGATACATTGACGTTAAGAAGTAAAACCACGTCTGCGTTGTTGTATTCATCTCATCCATGTTGCCCAGCCGTAGCATCCGTAGCGATCAGTGTATCTGGCTGCACCTTTGTCTGTTTTTTGTAGCAGGAGTCTGCAAACATGCCGTGCATTCCTGTGACCGAGCATGCCAACCTCCCTCCTCAACCCCCCAACCCGTTCTGCGTGCGTGTGTGTTTGTGCGTGCGTGTTGCTAGAGTCTGCATGGGGCTCGGTGCTTACTCAGTAATTCCCTGGTCCCAGGCTGTGTATTAGCGGCTGATCCAGCCGACTGGGCCAAGCATCCACATTCAGTCGGCTTGGGATCTGCAGCTCAGCGCAGGATGCTGCCCAGGCTCTCTGATGCCTCCCTAAGCTCTCCAGCACAGAGCAATTTACTGGCACAGGATTGGCACAATCAGTGTGTGTGTGTGTGTGTGTGTGTGTCTCGAGTGTTTGTGCTCATTTCAGTTTACTCCTGCTTTTTGTCATCTTGCGAGCCTGTTCTCCACCCCTGTCATTGGCCTGTCACGGCCTGGCCTGGCTTGGTTCATTGGTGCAATGCCCCATGCTTTCCTTTCATGCCAGGCCAAGCTGATAGTGACACTAACAACCAGCAACATCAGGATTTCTCAACCCCAGCACAAAAAAAGGTGCTCTGTCTGTGTGTCTTTGATATTGTCTGTGATGGCGCACCATCTTTGTCTTGTTTTCTTGAAACGTCTGTGACCGCCATGACCTCCACCGTCATCACCCTTAAATAAAGAGATTTTACTTTGCATCTTTGCCGCTTGGTAATTTGCTAACAGAGCCCTCTGGACTGTCGGATTCTGTACTCTGTAGTGTGATTTATTGTGAGTTTCTGTCAGTGTCCATCCTTGTCTGCGTGCGGTTAAAGCAGCCAGTCAGTCTGCCAGCCGGTCCGGTTCTCTGAAATGCAGCTAAATTGGCTCATTTATGTAAACATTCAGTCCAGGGCTGTCTTGCCCAACATTGGCCTCAAACAACAACAAGTCTACAGGGGGAGCTTTGGAAGGCTCCATACTGCAAAACAACAAAAAAAGAAAGCTGCAGCCATTGTTAGAAATCAAAAACAAGACAAACAGAAGCATTGTTTGCCAGATGTATTGTGTTTAGGATAATGATGCATTTGACAGCGAGCAACAAAGTTCATTTCTTATTGTGTCACAGCGCTGTCAGATGATGAGGTGAGCTGTAAGTCAGCGAGTGCAGACAGTCTAATGATGAGAAGCGTCTCTGAAAAACAGAGCAGCGAAAGTTCACATGTGTTTGATCATGGCCTCCAGGATGTGGTGTTGTGCTTTTAATTTGTAAGTTGCATAATGTTTGTCGTAGCTCCACATTGATGTGGGAACCGGAGACATTTGTAACCATTATTGTTCATATTGCTGTAATTCTGCAGGCGAAACTAAAAAAAGTAAACTAAAGAAGAGTTTTCTGTCCAATCATCGATTGTTGTTTGATGCATAAAATGTAAGAAAATGGTCCTAAAATGTCCCCAACCTGAAGATATTCAGGATCAATGACACCATTGTCTTCAAATTTGTCTTAGAAGATGAATAATTAATCAATTTAACCAAACAGTTGGCAATGACTTGAATAGCTGTCAGCTTTTTTGAAGTGATTAATAGTTACAGCTCTAAATGAATAGCCTGGTATCATCGGCGTATATACTCACACTGTCACTGCTTATTTTCACATTAGCTGTCGCTTTGCAGAATAAGATGAATAATATTTGGGATTTCATCCGGTCAATTAGAGCAAAGAAGTTTTCATACTTCGATATTTTATTGGTGGCTGTCAACAACAAAAATTTACCAGAAATCTAAAGTTACTAAAGACAGCCCGTCTTATTTTTACTGACTTCCAGTTGCTTAACTTGTCACCATGCTGCAAGGACGTACAGATATTCTCTAGAACCCTGTGGCATCAATCTTTGGTGTGGTTACAGATCTGGAAATGAAGCCAACAGGGTATTGCCAATATTCCTTATTTTAAAGTATTTAGTTACTCAATTGACTACACAAATCAGAGGTCATGCTGGTTGAGGTATCCCAGCTGATGGGTCCATATGTCCCTGGTTGTTGACATGTGTTATTGTAATAGTATTCACATGCACTGTCCCTTTGTCAGGAGAGACGGAGTCATTATGAAGCTTGCTCGAGTTCGGTGACAGATCATTACTGATAGCCAGCTGGTTGGGCTGGAAGCAGACAGCAGGACTGAAATCCAGTCAAATTTGTAGAGTTTAGTGGAATTGGTGGATCTTACCCTGGTTATAATCCACTGATCTTTATTCATAGCTCTTGAAAATAAACTTTAACTGAGTGCATTTGGCAGGGTTTATCAGATTCAAGAATTGTGCTTAGTGTAATGCCAGTGGTTAATGCTTTGAAAATTAGGTGAGCACAGCACGGAGGAGATGTACTGTTTACTGCACAAAATATTCACTTCCTACAGCCTTTACCCTGTTTATGCACAGTATCTATCCTCGCTGGAGTTTGCTCTGCCATTCAAAGCACTAAAATTCATTTCAGAGCACAAGCCAGTATCATCTGAGCATTATCTCATGAAGCCAAAACAGGGAAGGAGATGCTGCTGCATTGTGTCTGAGCTGGTAATCTAAATTGTTTTTCCTCTCAATGTTTGGTGAGCAAGTCGCTGTGAACGGCGAGCGTAATCAACAGCCACCGCGACGTATTACAAAGGTATGCAACAGTCGCACCTATACTGCATTCACAAGTGTGTGCTGTGAATATAGGTCAGCATGATTAGGAAACACGTCAAATCACATAATTCCTCCATCAGATAATGAGCCTAAAATTCAGCAGATACATCTCTGCCGCCGCATGTAGGTGCACATGAGTGAACACAGTAAATCACCTATTTGTTTGTATGATAGATCTGGCAGTCAAGGAACAACAAGCTCTTTGTAGAACAATATGCCCACCACAGGAACTGATCCAGGTTTTTAATTAGATCCAAAATGAGCTTTTAATTCACTTGTAATACACGAAGAAAGGAGTGTGGCAGGTGATAATCGGCAATACGTTTTAAATACAAAGATGTATTTCGGTTTTGACGTCGGATGGCTGAGGGGAATACAAGAGTTTGATGAGAAGGAATCTGGAACAGGCGTGTGAAATGATGATGATGATTTCTGAGGCGCACGACTCGGATTTGAGCTTCATCCGGAGTTGTTTCCGTGCAGTGTACAGGGTGGAACGAGGACCGCCGATGGATGTTCTGATGAATTCCTGACATGTCAGGAATCTTCATCGAATGTCGGTTGAGGCAGACACGTCACGTGGGATGAAAAATCACGAGCTTTGGCTTTTCATCACAGATGATTCAGCCGTACAGTAGAAGCTGGAATTAAACAACAGCTCATTAGCAAAATTAATAATCGGTTGATAGTTTAACTGATTTATCAAACAAAAGTACAGGACAGTTGTTGATTTGCTGCTTTTATCAGTTCATAAACTGAATATTAAAAATCAACGTCAGATGAATGAATTCATAGTGAGTCACATTTTATCATTCAGCTTTGACTTTGACAACTTTCTCTGGCTCTCAGTTTGGCTGACGGTCAGCAGTCACCTTCTCCAGCCCTCACACTCACCCCGTGGTTAAAATAACATTCCTGGATTATTTTCATTACGTGCCACATTCCCTTTCTTCTTCAAGACAAGTTCCAGAAATTCCATCTCCCAGATTAGCTTCCTTTTTTTATTTTTGACAGATCAGAATATATTTGAATATATCTAAGCACGTCCGTGCGGAAACATGTGATTTGTTTGTGTGTGTGTGTGTGTGTGTGTGGCCCTCGCGTTATTTGTGCCCTGGCATCCATCAGGACCCAGCTGTGTTGGCGTCTCCTCCATCACGGGAAAGTTAGCTCTTTGTGAGGTAATTAAAGTGGAAGCATCTGTTCCAACTCTACGCATCTCACACCTGAGCTGCTACTAACTCGACCAGCAAACCAAGCAGCCAAGCCGGCCGCTGTCTCTGCCCGAGGCTGATGACACATGATGTCAGGACGTTTTCATCATATGGATTTTCAACATCAGACGGAGTCGCTGCTGGTTCGTGGCAGCCGTACAATTGATCTTGTCCTGTGCGAATGAAATGTTTTTCTCCCCCCGATCAAGGCGGGACAGCCACGATTTTATCTGTCGTGTCTGTTTGTTGATGGACTCTGGATTAGCCCCAACACAGGGCAAAGAATCTGTGAGACAGAATCGTGTTGTCAGGCCGGTGGGGTTGCCTTAATAGCTCAAATCATGTGTGAGCCTTGTATTTTCTTGATTTTCAGTCTTTTGTCTGGTTTTAATCCTTCCTGATTTGTCTGTAGAGTTGCTCATTCCTCATTTTATTTGCTCCCAGCAGCAAACAAAGCCAGCTCTACCCCCCTCGCTCAGTCGCAACACTGCTACAAAAACTGTGTCAGGAAGTCAGGAAAAAAAAACACATTGCATTTCTTTGAAAAGAGTGCAAACCTACATTTTACTGTAACACAATTCAGTTTTTTTCTGGGTCTTCAAGCCTTTTTTATTTTCTTCTATTATTGCTTGTGTTTTTCTGAGCCATAATCTCCTTTTGACTGATATTTCCACACAACAAATAAGTCTTCAGATGCATCATCTTGTCTCTTTGGGCTGTAAATGTTTAAATTGTTGTTGCTTTAGCAAATATTTGACAATTTTTACTGAGTATTTGTCTAATATCTCGAGTAAAATATCAGGTCATACAATTCAAAATAGTGAACACAGCAAAAACTCACCAAGATGTGCCCAAATGTGATACCAGGTGTTGGTCGTTCTTATTTCAGAGTCATTTGACTAATATTAGAAGTAGAATCATCCCCACAGATTTCTATATTTGGTGTACCTGAACTGGCCAGAGCAAGTAAACATAATCCCGTTCTCCTCTCTCGTAGCTCAGTGGAGATTACTTTTATTTATGAAGAAACCTTCACCTTCACCTTGGAGTTAGAAAAGAGGCTTCATCAGACACTAAATTTAGGAGTCCGACCTTCCTTTCTCTTAAATGTTGAGACGATTAATTAAACGTGGCAGCTTTACCCTACATCCAACTCTTTTCCATAGCTGCTAATTCTTATCAGGGTTGCAGGACACTGGAGCCACTTGGTGATAGGAGTAGATCAGGTGCTTCTCCATGTCCTCAGGTTGCCTTTCCAGGCAGATATCTATATTGAATGCAGAAGTGTCAGACGTGAATTTTTTCAGCCTTGCTGGGTCGACATCGCAATCCACTGTAACAAGCTGACTTGAAGCTGCAAACCTTTCAATCCTACCCGATGTTCTCAAAACAGAGAACTCCCTTCAAACAAACGTTTGTTCTCTCGAGGGCGACTCTGAGTTTCGATCAGCTCCTCGCACAAACTCCACTAAACAAGTGGCTTCCCTGGAGTTCGGTGAATGCCAGCTGCTAAAGGCGCCTGACGTGCAGTCCCTGAACTCTGTGTCCAGACGAAGGTAATGATGTAACAGTCCCTTGACTCCAGACAATCCACATGAAGAGAAAACCCATCAAAAGAATTAGTTGTTTTCTGCTTGTACAGTTTACAGCTGCCAACACACACACACACACACACAATTACAGTCAATTACATCTGCAGAGGAAAGTAACTCCACATGCCATTTCACTTGCAGCCGTAAAGCCGAGTTGATCACCTCCTCCGTGGCTTCCATTCTCCTGCAAACTTGCCTTAACTGGAGATTGAGTAACTGTGAGGCCCGGCCATAAACGCAAAGCCAAGTGTCAAAGCCACAGGTTGGCTCCGGCAAAGTGGAAGTCTGTGGGAGACTGTGTGTGTGTGTGTGATAAAGTAACAGTAAGTGTCTCCATGTTTGAACAAGAACCCTGTCCTCCCTATCCTTTCCAATCTCACACACAGCAGTGGACCTATCACGGCGCAGGTTTACTCATCAACTCACCCGTGGAGCCCCTCGATTTGAAGGGATGCTACATTAGTTCTGGTAGCTGAAAGCATACGAGGAGCCGTGGGGGGACGTGCTGTTGTGACAGCCGGCTATGTATGGAGCAATTTGCGTGGACGCAGCGATACATTGTTTGAGTTATTTCCTTCAGACAATTCTTTACAAATTAGCCATGTTGTTTTTTCCCCATAAATATGAAATATTAGTAATAAATGATATGTGTGTTATACGAATGTTGGAGTGGACCTGACATATCTTTTATATTTGTGATGTAATCAGAGCAATCTTTTTTACTTTTGACGAACGTATGTACTTTATTTTTTATTAAGTTTTTTTCCTTCTTTTTCCATAAACAGGATGTTTCTTGTGTTTTTCCAGTTCTATTCAAATGAAAGTGAAAGTTAAAAAAGGTAAACATCTTGCTCCGTTAAACATTCTCAATCGAGTTTTCAAGAAGGGTTCAATCTTGGGCAGTTGGACTTGGACTGGACTTATTTCACTTATGTGAAACTTCTTCATGGATCTATAAGTCCGGTCCAAGTCCACATTGTCCCAGATTTAGTTGACATTCTCAGTCTACCACACGCCACCGCACCAAGTTCCTAATCACATTTAATCAAACACTTTAAAGTTTCTTTCCTTACATGCCAACGTGGACTCACTGAGAGTTTTTCTCGATCGCTCCACATGAAGCGTTCCTCACACCGTCATGACTCAGGCTGACCGCCGAGCTCTTATTTACAAAAATAATGTGTCATTTTAAAGTTGTTTTTTCTGCTATTTCCTGTTTCCGAAACAGTATTGGTGAACTCCAGGAGCAAATGAGCTGGTAGTTGACCTGAAATTTAGAAAATATATGTACCTGTTGTGTAAACTGCATGCTAAATTATTCACAGGCATGAGTCCAATTTAAGGCCAAATTGCTTCGTAAGTCACCGTATGACCGTTTCTAGCTATCCAGATATCCGTAATCATTTCTTCCCTTCTCTATATTACAGTTCAACCCATTCATTTCAGTTTGTTCAGCGCTCTTGAACTCACCTGTTGCACCTATGGCTCCTTCCCACTGCCTCTAGCTGTCATTAGAGCTTTTGTTAGAACACCTGTCATCACGCCGAGAGACGCTTGATGCTTCTCCCCGGACGCCGGCTCAACCTTTCTCACGCGGCACGGCGACACTGTCGCCAAAAGCCGGTCTTGCGTTCGGACTCCCCGGACGAGAAGACTTCATGTGCTCCTTCCTTCTGTTGTCTGATCAGAAAAATCAGAGGCCGGCTCCGTTCGAGCTGCAGCTCGTCCTTGGACAGACTTTTTAAATGATGGAGAGAAACAGAATGAGGAGTTCCATCAGCTACGTTCAATCTGCCATCATTACTGAAGTCCCCCGTGAACAGATGCAGTCCAATCCATGTGTTTGTGTGTGCACCTGCTTGTGTGCAGTTTCAGCACAAGTCACTGTACTCTCAAAAGGCTCATTAATTATAGTTGGAGTCATTATGGAGATAAGTGTGAGGCTGACTATTGGTGCTGACGATAAGAAGAAGAATTACCTGTTTTGGTGCTTCTGCTTTCTAATCAGCTGCCCATTAGCGATATCAAGGGACTTCTATTATCGCCTGTGTTTTCCATGTCTCTTTTTTCTTTTTCTGTTCGGCATTCCTCCGTCGTTCAGTGCATCCTCGCCACTGAGCCTGTGTGTGTGTGTGACTGAGGGCTGTGTGTGAATGTGTGTTTCCCATCATAATCCTGTGCCCATCATAATAAGCCAATAATCGTGCAATCTGGCGCACTTTGTTCATCGTTTTATCCTTGCGAGGGACATACCTTCCACGGAGGTGTGTGAACACAGGAACAAAGACACACTGCTGCAACCTCAAACTGATGCACACATACCAATAACCAATCTCTGCTGATTCTGAATTATGTTGATCTTAATTTGGGATATTAAAATGTAGCTCAATGTGAGAGAAGTGCTGGTTTTGTGCTGCTGCTCCTTCCTGTTTGGACTTAACTGCCACCTTGTAGTTGTTTTCGAGTTTCTTTCTTGAATCTTGCGTCTCCCAGCATCCTGCAGGAATCATCCATCCATACGTCCCCTTCCCCTCATCTGGGGTCATGGTAGCAACAGATTTAGCATGGTGTTCCAGACGTCCCTCTCCTAAGCGGCGCATTCCGGATCCTCCTGGGGGATCCCGAGGCGTTCCCAAGCCATATGGGCTATGAAGTCCTTTGAGCGAGTTTTGGGTTTGCCCCGGGGCGTAATGCAAGTTGGACATGCCTGGAACACTTCCCAAGGAAGGCATCCTAATCAGATGCCCGACCAGATCGGCTGCCCAGAGCTCATGACCGTTGATGATTCTTGAAACGTAGATTAGACTGGAAAATCGAGAGCTTTGCCCTTCTGGTGCAGGTCCTCCGGTACAATGCCCGCATGTCGCCAGGGCGTCTTGTGCTCTACTTTCTTGTCGTTTGTGATACTTGAACTGCTGAAATCAATGATCTGCTGTGTGTGAGGATAAATATCTCCCAGTTTTGATCAGTTAAATCAGAATATGACTTTGCCTTTGAATGACCTCTGGGGAGTTTTTAGGAATATAGGTCGAATACGGGTCAGGCAACATGTGTTACACGTGTAGCTGTGTGTTCTGCTGCAGTTCTGTGCTGATGTAAATGCTGATTGACTCGTTTCTGATGTCCCCGGCATATGGCTAATAAAGGTTTTAGTACAGCGGAGCCACAGGAGCTCTGAGCTGCCAGGATCAAAGTGACAGCCTCAAACAGGCCTTTGTGTTCTTCAGCCATTAGGGCATAGCAACGCCAGCACCTGGTGTGAGCCATATGAATATCATTAGCTCAGTTTATTTGTTTTTGTGCATGTGGGTGGATGAATACGTGTGAGTAGATGAATTTAGCTGATACAGACATGTTATGAATATGATATTTTCTTTTTTTTTTAATCGAACCTGAGTCTAACAGAGCAGGAACAACAGCTGTAATCAGAGAAGCTGCTAACAAACAGTTAACTGTACGTATGTGCAAGAGATGATGAACGAGTATATCAGTGTTTCTGTTTTTCGACACACTGAAGGACATTTTTAGCTTCACTTCCATCCAGGAGGGCTCGAAAGTTCTCCAGCCAGAGCCACTGGGCTCCTGTAGAAACATGGAGGTCCAACATGATAGAAGAGGCTCATTGTTAGGCAACAACTAGACAAGATATGAAGTATTATAATATAATATTATAAGTATTATATTATATTTTGACAGGTTTGAGCTGGTAGGTAGATTTAGTGGCTTCTTCTTGCTGATTCCACGCCATCACCTCACTATCTCCTTTCTAGCGTGAAGGAGAAACATCAATGGTGGTCAAAAAACATCAGTTTTTAGCTTGTGCATCCTGGGCTACTGTAGAAACATGGCAGCTCAACATGGTGGAACTGTGGATATATCTGTATCTGGAGACAAAAGTCTAATTTTAAGGTAACAAAGACAACGATTCTCATTTTTAGGTCAATATACACTGATGACAACATGGGTCTGTATATTATATTTACATTTCTGTCGTGTTCTGTAAATAGAGCCTCTTAAATCTCACACACTGGAGCTTTTTTCATGAAATGTCAAATTATTTCTATAAATCTTTAAATTGTGAAACTGCTAATGTTATATCAGCTTCCAGAAACGCAGCAGTCAGACTGAGGCTTCTATACATCTTGTGCATATGAAATACCTGTCTTGTCATCGTGAGTGTGTGTGTGTGTGTGTCTGTGTGTGTGGAAGACAGTCAGGAGTCCACAGCTGTAAACCCGGACCTTTGCGCCGCTGTCGCCCCGGCACCACAGATATAATCGATTAGCGTCGGCGGTCCATTGTCTGAAAAGTCACTGCCGTCCTCTGATAGACAGACACACAGCGCGGCGAACTTCACAAAAACACACTCAAATGTCAGGGGTTCAACCTTTGTGTGTGTGTGTGTGTGTGTGTGTGTGTGTGTGTGTGTGTGTGTGTGTGTGTGTAAATGTTTGTGTAGAAATCAAGCAGCCGATCGCAGGGTGCTGAGCGGGGCGACGGCCTTAACGGCGCGAGAAAACGAGCTATGACTGGCAGAGAGTGATTGAAATGGGTCTGAATAGGAAGTGCTGTTGTTTGATAGCGTGTGTCTCAGGTGTGTGGTACCTGTCACTAATCCATCACACCTATTGATCCTCGGAGAGTGAGAGTAACGGCAAGAGAGTGAAGTATGGGGGAAGGGGGGAACTCACTCTCTCACACACACACAGGTCTTTCTGTCCTGTTCAGAGGTGTCTTTGTATGCCATTCATCTGTCTACACCCATCGATCCTCAGCTGAAATATACGACTGTTTATTCACATTCAAGCCACAACAGCAGCCTGCTGAAAGACGCATTGATTTTGCATGGCTGTGTGTATCTGTGCGTGTGCATGAATGTGTTTGGGTGGTAGGAGGAGCAGGAAACTGTATTTTGGTATGAAAAGAGCTCTGATGTGAGCACAAAAACACAAAAAGAAGAATATTTAATACGTTTTTTTTATTCATTCAACACTTTGTGTTCTTCAAATGTTGGTCATATATGTCACCGTGTGACTGATCGCCGCGTGCCTAACGTTTGGGATCGGCTATTTAAAAGCGGATCCGTTCCCGGTCCTTTCTTCACTGTGAACCGCTGTGCTCCTGCAACGCTAGCTGTCAAAAATACCACACTGCGCTTCATTAAAGCAGTGAGACTCGTATTTCTATAGCACGGCGCGGCAAATGAGTGAACAGCGGAGTGACACAAACAAATAACACCCAGAAGTTTCAGTTAATGAGCAAGCAGAGCTGTTGTTTGGGTTTCGGCAAACAGACTACTGTAGTTTTGTCTCTATTTCAGCAGAATTGTTGCAGGTTGACAGCCAGTTAGTTGTGTTGCTGTTGGGTGAATTTGTACTTTTGAGTATTTTGTTCGTCCTGGGAATATAAACAGGCTGTCCGAGTAGTGCACAAACCTTCCTGCCCTAACAGTTCGGAGCACTCCAGAGATGTGGGCACAGCAGTACAGTATACAAATGATTGACGTCAATGCAGATGTTTGAGTTTAAAGTTGGTATTTTTAAAATAACGATGTCTTTGCTGCAACTTTCCTGTTTCAGTCCGCCGTCGCTGCTCTCACGGTGTAGTGTTTGAGCTTTTGTACAGTACATACTCAGCGCAAACAGACACATTCAGTTAGTGACACTGTGGAACATTTAGCAGCTATGTAATGATCCAGATTGTTCTCTCAGCAGGTGGAGGAGACCAAAAACGGAGCTAAAAGATGTTGATTGATCTTAAATTCATCATATGACCAGAAACTCCACTCCTAAGAACATAAAATATCAGCAGTCACTGAACATGTTTATTTTCGCTCTCTAACATGGGGACTTATGGAGACTGGCGCACTTCTGGAGCCAGCCTCAAGTGGACGTTTGAGGAACTGCAGTTTTTGATGAGAGGTTGCTGTAATGTTTGAACCATTGTTGGCCAGAAAGATAGAAATACGACGATTACGTGAGGAATTGGACCAAATATTAGCTGGTAGACAAAGAAGGGGAGTCAGCAATCAGCAATAAATTATGGATTCCAGGTTTTATGTAAGCCTTTTACAGGTGCAGACTGTTCGGCTGTGTTGTCGAGGTGAAAAACACACACACACACACACAAAAACACAGGCACATAAAACTGCAGGATGGGAAAATCCAAAGCTTTGACCACAGGATGTAAGGAAAGACAAAGAGATGTGGAGGTAAAGCCAGGTCAGAGGTCAGTAGGTTGATAGACGCCGGCTGTGTTGGGGTTAGACTCCCTCCATCTCTCCATCTCTGTCTGCTCCTCACCTTCTCTCCCCCCTCTCTGTCTCCCCTGTGGGTCTTTTGTAAGGTTATTTCCGGCCTGGCGGAGCCCCTTGTTTCAGCATGTTGACCTTTAAAAGTGAGTGATGGCGGTTCTTATTGTCTGTAAGGCAATAACTGTCTGGACACAGGTAATCTTCACTATGCTCGTGTCAAATCGAGTTTCCTGCACGAGGCCCAGATGATTTCGCAGCACCCACAGAATCAACAGTACACACACACACTCACACACACACACACAAGGTCGTACAGTTGAAACACACAAGCTCGCGTTCGTAAACAATAAAAGCGCATTTCCAGCACACACACACATGCGCATGCTAGAGAGCTCCACTCCATAACTATCAGGAGCACTCAAAGGCAGCAGGGAAGCGCACGGTGTAAAGGTCAGAAATCTCAGCACCTGCACGGAAAGGTTAAAGGCAGAGCTCGAAATAACCCTCCCCATACCAGGGCATGAGTGCAGCCGGCGTCATCACAATCCCACGATTCATCCCATGTGATGCCCCCCCCCCCCCCATCTGCCTGCCTCGTGTGATCCGCCGGGGGAAGAAAAAGATGAAGCATTTAGACACGATGGAAACAAATAAATTGAATCAAACAGGTGGCTGGCAGCTCGGATTGTAACATCCTTGTCAGAAATTTCTCAGAAATGCTTCAGGATAGGGAACAAGTGAGACAAGGTGTTTACTGACAGTTTTAAAGCATGTAAATATGACAAGTGGAAGTGATGCGCCTGGCAATCTGCTTTGGAGAGCGAAGGGGAAATCCAATTTCACTACACATACTAGAGACGCATTAAGTTGTCACGTAGAAATGTAATCCAGCTACATCAGAGCTGCGAGATGATACAAGATGTTTGCTTGCTGGAAATGTGCTGGGGCTTATTTATTCAGACTTTATTTTTCTTTGGTCCTACACGTCGGTTTGGTCGGTCAGGTGAATGACATCTGAACTCATTAAGTGAAGGAAAATCCTCTTCTTAACAACCTCACAGTGAGCTCAGTGCTGCTGTATTTCATTGACTGGTTTTCATCGGATGACATCCGAACAACAACAAGAGATGTAGTTTGATGAAATAGCTGTAAGCTTTGTTGAAACTAGTGCAGTGAGTATAAATGTATCGACAGTTTTGGGCATCAAGCATCAATCCCTGATTTAAATGACACAAATCTGAGAATCAAACAAATCTAAAAATCTCTAAAGAGATGTCGAATGAAAACTTTGGCGATTTCAGAGTTTTAACCTTGACACCTTGGTCATTTCAGGGCCAGTAGATTAAACCATGAACATTTGTCCATTCAGTCAGCCTCTTCTTCGTGGGATTCTTTGAGGGTCTCTTGAGAAAAAAGCACCTGCACTGATAGTTCAGACAGATTTCTCAGTGAATCGATCCGTTGTTTGGTCCCAGGTGACGTCCTCAAGTTTTTTCTTGGGTTCTTCTTCCACAACGTGAAGATATTTGGTTTGCTGAGTCATGATGACACATTTGAGAAGCTGAAATCAGAGAATTTGGATGTATTTTCTCAAACTCCAAATGATTAATCACTTGTACAGTTGTCAGTTGTCATTTAGACAAAGATCTTGTTTTGGTAGTTCTCTGGAGACACAAGGCAGCATAACTAAAAAAAACTTCTTCCACAAAGACAAAAACACGCAGTCGTCAGTGTCAGGCTCAACCTGTTTGACCTACACTTATTCCCTTTCTTCCTTTTTCTGGGTAACTATCATAACATCCATTCAACCAGCGCCTGTCTGTCTGGAAGA
The DNA here is from genome assembly GCA_023373845.1 of Nibea coibor. NCBI lineage: Eukaryota > Metazoa > Chordata > Actinopteri > Sciaenidae > Nibea > Nibea coibor. Next base: position 16,825,378 of record CM041731.1, read on the forward strand.
TAATGTAATGTGTCTGCCAGTGCATCATTTTTAACCCCCTCTTATAGGACATCATTTTGCCTCAGTGGGAATCAAACCTCTCATACTGTCAGTGTTACCGCCTCGCTGAAGGCTCACCTTCTTTTTCTTCCTCCCTGTATTTATGTCTTCTTCCCCACCTGCCGGTATATCTCTGTTAATCTTGCTGTTGAACTTATTTCACAGTCGGGTCTCCGACATGTCAACCTGACTGAGGAAGGAGAACGAACGTGGCACCCGTTACAGAGAATCTGCAGAATCTCCGCTCTGACAAAACAATCTATACACACTCACATCACCTTTCATTTACCTCAAGGCGTCAACTCTCGCTGTGTGTTGAATCGCTGTGCCTGTTCTGATCAGTTCTGCTCACTAGATGACTGCCGAGCGTACGGCGTGCTGCAGACGGTTCAAGACAATTTAACGGGTTACCACACGTGTTATCTTTCTGATGCTTAATGTCTTGAGCTCACCAAAATATGTACTTTAATAGATTTTTTAAACTCCTTTTCAATGCATGTTTGCACATATGTATATGGTGCAATGTTAGGCAGCAGTTTCCGTGTGCCTGCTGCAGTTTAGGAACCATATGTTTATGATGTACCATATGTATCCAGATGGAATGAGGCTGTTTTCATGCAGCGTTCATTTGTTTAAGTTTGAACAGCATTTAGTCTCCCCTGCTCGACCTTCTGCTCGACTTATTGTTTTATTGTACTTGCTGTTTTGTTCATTTTTAATGACTTCATGAAGATGCGTTTTGTTGCAGTACCGTGGTCGACCACCTGGGGGCGCTAAATTGCAGCATCTGTTGATGCATAGCAGAAGACAATCAAGCTCACCTGTTGGTCTCCAAGAAAATCAGCATTCCTCTTCAGTACCTTTTGTACAGATCACACCAATGGCACCATTCCTTCTGCTTATCGATCCGATTCTTTATTGATTCCCAACATTAATAAAAGGACAGTTACCCTCGGGGTAATGGGCGTGCTGCTGGATTGGAAAGCGGCGGCATCTTCTGAATGTCAAGGTCAAGTTGCACAGAAAGATCGCTAAACCTTGAATCTTGCTGTTTCCACCATTTTTTGAAATGAAGATTTTGTTATTTACAACCATTGTCATCTTTCTTTCTGACGTCCAGACCTTTTCTTCCTCTCCACCATGGCTAACTCTTCTTTAAGTTTCCTCAATGATTTTGATGGATCTGATGGCGTTGAACGAGTTCTCAACTAGAACCAATCTGCGACTCCACTTTCTATTCCCTCGTAGGGAAAAACAACCAACCTAACTTAACCATAAGCTTCAGTTAAATCTTTACTCATACATCAGCGAGGGGTCTCGCCTCTCCTGTTGTCTTGCTTGCAGTACAAAAACGGTACTAATATACTGCGATGAGATGGTTTTTGCTTTTTGGTTCCAACAGTTCGCTCCTGACTTACCAATCCCAAGTCAAAAAAGTAGGAACTTTTCATTTCGGCACACCTTGCATAGCATTGCCATAACCTTCGCAGACATGCCCGGGGTATCACTAAAGAACAATATGCACACCGGTGCTGTTGCTTTTATGGGTTTTTTCTTCTAGGTCCAAGTCTAAGTTGTTATTTTAGCGCCGGTTTAGACTGACTTCGAAACCGTTCCCACAAAGAGGCTTTTGGTTAGTGCGTGACACAACAGACACGAGTTGAAGAGTGCACTGAGGCTGAATGCTGTGAGCACGGCTCATTTTCTAATGATCTATTTGGAGAAGAAAGCTTCACCTTTAAGAGCTGTTGAGGTACTGAACCTTCTGCCTTTGACTTTTGTCTCTTCCTTCCAGTTCCTTTTATTTCACGCCTGCTCCCTTGTCATGCCGTCTTTTACTCTCCACAGGAAAATCTCTGTTTTGCCTGATTCAAACTTTGTCATTCATTTTTATTTTCCAGCCTCTTGTCTCTGATAAAACTCCTTTCATCTTTGGCCCTTTCGGCAAAGTGCACGCTTTGAGGTAGACGCAGAGTTTGCATGCACACGTCGTGTGTGTATATATATACACACACACACACACACACACACACACACATATATTCAGAAAAGGTCACGGATTGGGCCAGAGCCATTACACACCTCGGCACAGATCTGTCTGATTGGCTGTATTCACACAGGGTGCCCCACTGCCCCTGAAATAACCTCAGGCTGGTGTTTCAAAGAGCGCTGAATATTGCACAGAGGAATGAATGTTCCACTGACACACTGACAGTCAGCGTGTACGCTGCGTTTGGAAGCAGCGTCCTATCAAATCCAAAGCTTTCGAGTATCTTCTTCAATTTAGGTTTGGTATCCAACGATTTGAAGATTTGAAAACGATTTTCTCTTCGTGGTGGTTCTGTAAAAACAATGTGATAGATTGTGTAATGACATGATTTGGCCTCTAGGGGGCAGTAACAGCCGACCATCTTTCTCACGTTTTTGTTTGTTGAACCGCCATGATTCAGGACCGCCCACCAAATCCTGAGACTGAAAACTGGTGAAAAACTGTTTCTGAGCTAAAAGTTAGCCTTCGCAGAACTTTCAAATAATTCTGATTCTGATGGGATTAGTTTTTGTCTGTAAAAGCTTCAAAGCGACGTTGGAATAGTTCACTGCAGTGTCATCATTGACACTGCCACCAGATGGCACTAAAGTTAAGTTCAGTTTGACAAATCTGGAGTGTTTTATCGATCAAACTGGAACTCATCAGCATCTGTAAGATTTTGAACATTTTGACCACTGCTGCTTCATGTTTGTCACCTGCTGCAGACGTCTTTAAACCACGCGAGTCTCCTCAAACACGGCAAAGAAAGCATCAGACAAGATGCGTCTGTTTACCCCCCCCCCCATCGTGCACACACCCCAGCCCAGCGCCGTGAGTGACGCCTCGCCTCGCCTCGCCTCGCCCGCTCAGCCAACAGAGTGAGGCCTATGCACGATAAAAGTTCAAAGCAGGATTATTAAATTAGAGAAAGACAGAGAGACAGAAAGAAACTGACACAGACATCAAACAGAGAGAAAAGGCCTTGTGAGGGGGAGGACTCAGCCGAGTGGAAGTGGTGCCAACTTCTGAATCGACGCTCTGAAGAAAAACAGTCCCCATTTCCTTGCCCACACACACACACACACACACACACACAAACAAACCACCACCTTTGTGATGTATCTGCCATGATGAAAAAAAAGAAGACACAGAGATGGTTTTTAATCTTCTGTGACTGCCGGCATCATAAAAGTCTGTGTCTTTGCGGCCTGTGTGTATGGCCTTGCGTTTGAAACAAGCTTGTATTTGTTGTTTGAGGAAAAAGGGCGGCAGCCAGAGAGAAGCGGCGGTAACAAGCCTCAAAATGTTTTTTTTTCACGGAGAAACATCTCTGTTTTTGGAGCGATCGGCCATTAGGTCCACTTTAGTCACCGCGTAATGAGAGAAATAAGAGTCTATTTATCATGCATCCATTTAAGACCTGTGTTTGATTAGAGGGGGCCTGATGGAAATGGGATTTACTCAGCGCACATTAAAGCATAGGTAAGCACAGACCATTAGGCCTACAGGCCCTTAACACAACTCAACTTAGTCCCCAAACAAATTAGGCACAAATGTATCATTAACTAAAGAAGCGGTTAGTCAAATCAAGTCTGAATTAATGGATGTGATTGAAATCTGGCACTTAAACCAATGCCGGGATTAGATCATATCTCGTGGAGAACATTTCTATGCAGATGACAGTGTGCTTTTACCAAATGAATATGTAACGTCTGAGGAAAGCTGCTGCGTTCGTGGTCATTGTCATCCGTGACCTATCGCTGGAAGGCGCTGAGCTATAAATAGTCTGCAGACGCAGGTTTCTAAATGGAGACCTCACATCTTCCTGACAGCCCTGAACCAAACAGGAGACATCTAGCACACGTTTCTTTTCTCTCCTTGTGCTGGGCTGATCTAATGCTAACTGATGTGGATCATAGTGTCTGTCATGATCCGTCTCTCCTCTCTGAGTTTAAAGAGGCAAGCAAGCCAGGCAGGGTTTCCACTGAGAAACTCCGCTCCACGCATGGGGCCTCCTTTTTTTTTTTTTTCTAAACTGCACCACTGGGAGCGAGGGAGTAGTATGTTTCGTTTGAAGAGCAAAAAATAGCCGGTGACATCTACTGGCTCTTTTTGAAGTGGATTGCATGCTGTTGCGTAGCTCGGAGTAAGTCTAGGGAGACACCTCGTCGTTCTTTTGCTTCATCCTCGTGAAAATATATTTAGGGGTGTGCATTCGCCGTGTTGACACGGTGGCGCATGATATACACATGATGAAAAGTTGCAGGAGAAAAGCTTTTATTGGAACAAGCATGTACAGTGTAGCGGACGCACGGGCATCCTACGCTGCTCTGCAGAGAAGACAACCCTGCAGCAGGACGGGTAAATGATGGTTGCCATGGACAGTTTATGGTGCTGCTAGTGAAGATACCAAGGTCTGGTTGCCCTGCTTCGTCATTGGCTTGATTTGATTGCTCTCCACTTATAAAAGCAGGAGTACAGCCAAATTCACACAGTAAATGTAAGTGCTTGCAGTAATGCGCTGAGATCTGGCTTCATTTGAACAGAGCTTTTACCTTTCAGAGCAGCTCATAAAAAGAAAGAATCAAAGGATATGATTGCAGGAAGTGCCATCCAACGCCGGATAGGAGGGAGTCCATCTGAGGACGGAGGCATTATCTAAATGAGCCATCATCTTCAGCTTTAGCGAGGAAAAGAAAGAGGAAAAAAGAAATAAAACTCAGGTCAGTAACCCCAAACTTTGCTCCAAGATATTTGTCGTAGGAGTTTGAGCCCTGCTACATTAACAAAAAGGAAATGAGGACCAGAGGCATGTGTTTGCCTGCTCGTACTTGATGGGAAGAGGGGAAGCACAGGGCCAGTCCGATGAGGACGCTTAATGTCAGCCTCGCGTTTGTGTGCAGCTGAGAAGGCACAGCCAGAGCAAAGGCCAAACACAGGTGTGGCTTTGCAACCACGGTGGATCGCAGTTACCTGCCCCACGCTGGTTCTGATCGTACAGCAGACGTCAAAGCTTCAAACTAGACTTTGCACGGGTCAACTTGTGGAAGACCTGAACCTGATGGACTTTGTAGAGATCCGATCTGAAAGTCGACAACTTTTCCGAAACAAATCCATGTGTAGTAAGACCCGATCTAAACCGGGATCGACCCAAACAGAGCAGAATCATCCATACTGTCAGCAGCAGGACGCTCGACCAATTAACGAGCTCTGGTAGTGAGAACGAGTAAAAAAACACTTAATTCTTCCCAGTCACATCTGACCCATAAACACTGCTGCAATGATTATGACACACCACATCAGAGCTAATGAATCCACTTGGGTATAAGCACTGACAGTACTTAATTACTACGACAGAGCTTCCTGGCCTGTGTCGTGAAACCGACGTGGAAGTGTTTTTTTAATGTTCTCAATCGACAAGTTGATGTTAATTTTGTAAATTCTAGCCCGATGTGTAGAATGTCAGCCAGCAGGTTCACGCTTTCGTACAAACTCAAAATTCAGACGTCTGACTTTGATCCTGAATCAAAAGTTGCTGTAGATAATCACGTCTCTGGCAACAGTTTTCATATATTTGGTTAGTTCAGACAAATAATCCTTCAGTGCTTTGAGCGTCAAATAAAATGGTTGCCATCAGAATTTCTAGAAGCGGTATCTCAAACACAAACTACAGTCGACTTGCACGGCTTGACACCGCTTGGCCTGAGTAAAGTCCTTTTTAATTTGCGTGAACCGACCCTTTAACTCCAGAGCAAACACCGTGGATCAGACCGCAGGTTTCTGGGCCTGCTGGAGATGATTAAAACTGTAGCAGAAGAAGAAGCGGCCCGTTTGACCTCGTCCATTAGTCAGACAACAAGAAAGAGAGACGCAGATAGACCGCCTTGCTCTGTCGGCAGTCCGTAACGAGCAGAAATGAGTATCCTAGGGCCTCCGTCCTCCATTTCCACCCTCCCTTCTTCCCTGCCCCGCCCCCACCCTCCTGTACTCCCCGCTCTGTCTGTTAATGGATATTTAAAGGGTATGTCAGAGATCAGGAAAAAAGTGTGTTGAGAGGTCAGAGTAGACACGCATTATCCCCGTCTCCCCCCCTGAGGAAACACAGAATGAAACATGCATTAAACACATCTCTCAACGCCCAACTCCCCCCTACACCCCCACCGCCGCCTCCTCGGCCGCCACCGCCACCCTTTTCGATACACTCCGCTCCTCTGCTCCACCACCACCACCACCACCACCAACTCTAATATCTTATGGAATTAAAGCGGTGACAGGTTATCATAATCCAATTTCAGAGACAATCGCGCCGAGCACCTCGCAGCGCACCAAGAAACCCGGATCGGAATTGAATATGCACTCGGCGGATTAAATTACGCAGGGAGAAATAATTATGGCCTACATTGGGAAATATCTTTTTGTGTTATTGTGAGTGCCGTACTGTATTGTGTACAGTGCTCACTCCGGTGCACTCTACAAGATATCCAATCCAAGGTTGTCAACAGCAAGAGGCTGAGGTGGGAGGCGGTGGTGGCAGCGCGGCGGCGGCGGCGGCGGTGGGTGATGGTTGTTATTGTGTTATTGTACACTCTGTCTCATAGCGCAATATCTGTTCTCAAAATAATGTCACCCTCTAATGAAGTAAGGCTCCTTTTATTATTTATCATTTCCTGCCACAGCCAAGAAGAGTGCGCGCTGTATGCCTCGGAGATGTTTTTAAAAAGGCCTCTTTAAATGAACACATTTGAATTGTAATGTGATTTTTTTTTTTTTTTCCCCCACCAACAAGGAAGATATAATGCGTTTTCTCCGAGGCTGCTGTTTGGTTTCTGGAGTTGTGCGGTGCGGTGACTTGAAGATGTCGCACTCGGATCCTCCTGTCAGTTCTGGCTCTCACACAAATGTTGGTGAAGGCTCTTTGACCACAGACTGAATTTTTTTTATTTTCAGACTGGAGAAAAATTCTGCTGTTCTGCTAATTGTTAGTTCCCGTTCTTCGCGTGTCACGTACCATTCACCTGTCTTTCGACCTAAATGGCACTTTGGCCGTTATCAAAGCGGTTTCTTCAGATACTCGTGGGCACTTGTTATATATTCAGGGGCTTATCTGACACATGGAAATGCAACGAAATGAAGTGAATTCATTTTAAAAGCAGGGAAGTGGTAACCATGTCAACTGTTGGATACTTGCTTAAAACGTGTATTAAAGATGAGAAGGTATTAAAGTATCTGCCTCGGCTAAAAGGGTTTCCTTCAGAGTTACGTGATGTTATTTAGACTTGAGTTGTACAGTTTGTGCTTTTCATCCTGTTCCTTCTGCAGTCCTGCTAATCATCTCAATAAGACATAAAAGAGTTTTAATTCTTATTTTTCAGATTTAAACCTTTTGGGGAAAATGAATGGTTTCAGGTTTTTACAAAGTTTTTTGGTAGTTTTGGGCGATTTGTTGAAGCGAACACGTCCTTCATAGACGGAAACCAAAAGTCAACGTGATTATTTTCACTGTTTTGTATTTGTTCTGTATTTTCTGTAAATTTAGGGTTACGGTCGATACACGACCAGAAAACATTCAACAACAGATTAACCAGGAAAATACTGAAGATGTTTATCGCTAACTGAAATAATCAGTAGTCACCTGAATCCACTCCGCCTCCTCAGAGAGGGAGAAGAAGGAGGCGGAGGTGCAGCTGAGGAAGATACTGACGGGTAACAGAGACATGTTGACAAAGGACAAATGAATAACGAGGTGAGAGATGTGGAGGAAAAGGGGAAGAGTAAGGTATGAATGAAGGATGGGGGAGACTGCGGAGTGACAGGGTCAGCTCCCCGCACCGCGCCGCATCCCTGCTGCTGATTTTTATATCAGCTATACGCACCCCTGGAGATCTCTCTCCCCTCCACCTCCATCCATCACACGCCTCACATAATTGTGAGTACACAGATACAGCCATGCATCACTGCATGGGCCAGAGAGGCGAGGGCTCTCCATGAGTCGACCGCTGGAAGAAAAGAGACGTCTTGTACGCCATCGTGCACAGAGGAGGCGAGACACGAATGCGCGGAAGCCATTTGTTCTGGCTGAATAAATAGAGCAAAATACAGTCCGGATCTCGGCTTCGAACCCGCTTCCTCCGCTGCATTTTTTATCAGCAGCCAATTACAGTTCAGCTAATGCCGGTCAATACTTAACTGTTGTGCTCCTCCGCTTTGATTGGATGCATGAACTTTCCTAAATCAGGAGGTCTCTTCCTGTTTTCTTCAATTTGTACCTCCCGCTCGGCGTGCACAGTATCCCTTTCATTTTATTGATGTGTTTGTCGATCTCTGTCATCTAATTATTTCCCTGCTCCGTGTCTCTTGCTCCTCTCTCGGCTGCAGAAGGCGTCTCTTTGATTGCCAGGGCTTCGCTCTGCTCGCCGGAGATAATGCCCCCAACTTCCCCCCAATGACTTGAACCAAATTGTTGCTCTTTGGTTAGTCCACACTTAAATTTTTCAGGGGGCGCAGGGCTTTGAAACCGTCACAAAGGGACAAAGCTGGGAATTTAAATGACGGGGAACATGAATAAAGATTTGTAGGGTTTTCAGCTTTCATCTGGGCGGCCGCGTGCCGATCACTAGCCGGGCCAAGAGGGAAGGAAAAAAATGAGCGTCATAAATATGGTTTTGATTTTCTAACCAGGCGAAACAACAAAGTTACGGCGAGAACATTACCCACATTGATCCCCGTCTGGTCGATGGAATAAAGCAGGCGGTGACCTTTCCCTCATTTGGAGGCATAAAATTCCTTGTTGAAAGTCTCAGAGGGCTCCGGCTGAAAGCATTAACACAAATTACCGGCCACCATTAAAGGCACGCATCAATTCCACCCCGCGCCATCATTACCAAACGGCCGATAAAATGCTGGAAAGCCATCGCCGTGTGCTCTGGCATGCATCGCACACACACACACAGGAGGACACGTGCAGATGTGAACACACACTCAGCCCCGGAGACCGCTGCGAAGCCTATTACACACAGTCTGATTTACAGCTGAGCTGCCTGTAGCCGGGACCATCAAGCCACCGGCACACCAACCTGCCGTGACAGTGCAACTAATTGAGCCCAGATATATCTGTCTCCTCCAACCGGGTCTTGAAAGGGTGATAACACGCCTACCTGCACAACGCTGGCCGTACATATTTTACAGCACAAGATAAGAAAACAACAAGCTACACACAGTTCAAGATGAGGCTAATTATTTTAGTTTTAAATCAGTTTTTATGTATAAAAAATGTCTAAATCCATAATTAAATGATCCATAGATAAACATTCCCACCTCTTTGTTTTCTCTAGTCATCAAACTCTGAACGCGGCCGCATGAAACTTGATTATAATTCATAAAAGTTTATCAACAACGCGCATTTCCTCAAACTTATTATCATGAAAACACTCGGCGGCACAGACCCCTAGCATGGCTAATCAATCTACTTTTTTTTAATAATGAAATATTCAATAAAGGAGACACTTGTCAGCACTACATGTCCACCCACGCGCGCTACACCCACATCTGCTGCATGTTGTTGCTATGGCTCTGAGCTCCTAACAGACTCCAAATCAATGTCATTAAATTAGGTCTATTCAAAGTGGATAATAAAGAGTCTGTCACCCCTATGTGTGCTCTGATAAAGCTCTAATCTCATTAGAATTACAACATGATCCTGCCAGAGACTACTACTGAGTGAACCGAGAGGAAAGGCTGAATAAAAACCAACATCCCGGATTAACAAGCTTCCTATAAAAGTTGCAACGGGAAGGATTTCATCATGAAAGTATCCTGTCATATCAGTTTATGAAGTGGAGCTACGACAGAGGGGAGCATCTCGTTCAGAGCAAAGTGTCTTAAACATGCATTCTTTCTAATGGCCAGCAGGGGGCGACTACACTGGCTGCAAAAAGATATTGGCTTGCATTGAGCCTTATGGAAAAATGACCCTACTTACTCACTTGGTAAATAGTTTCTTTGTGTTTTTGTCTGTGGTTCCCCGTTGGTGGAACGTCCGCCCAGTTCCTCCCAGATCAGGAAGACCCAGCTCTTCAGAGTGATGCTAAATCCACCCCCCTCTACGACTGTCAGAGTAATTATTGCTTACTAATAGTAATACCTTATGTGGTTAGTAGTGGGGAAAATGTTTCAGCACTCAAAAATGCTGCAGCAAAGCTTAAACTGTCCTGTGAATGATTCACAGCTTCCAGAGTATAACAGAAGAATCCAGGGTATTAAATATTTGTTAGATGCTCACAGTTCTTTTCTGTTTCATGGCAGGCCGCTGTGAGAAGAGTGCCCTGTGCTTGGTGCTCTGCACTCGCCAGCTTAAGGTGTCTTGAAGATGAGCTGTACCCGAGGTGTTGTCATGTGCACTTCCACAAACCGTAAAGAATTCATGGACGTGCGTCTCGGTGATTGACGGTCGTTGACTGTATTTTTGGTGACAGTGGACAGAAAGTGTGAGCTGGAAGGCAGCCCTGCTCGAGGGATGGCCAGTCTGTTAGCCGCTCCGTTGCTTTGATCCAGACTGATGCAGCTCAACAACAACTGGATAGATTGGCGTTAATTTCGTGCAGATGTTCGTGGTTCCCGACGGATCTCCTAATGATGCATCCTAATGATTTTGGCGACCCCCCTGACTTCTTCTCGAGCACTAGGAACTACATATCAGGAACTACTGTTGTTTGTTGCTTTGTTAGAAGAACTTTTCATGTAGCGCCACCATATGGTGGCTTTAATGTATAAGAGATGACAGCTTTAATGTGAAGCTCCAGCTTTTAACACTCAGCCAGTTTTATTTTAAAATATTCGAGTCTACATCTGGATTCAGGTGACGTGCTCATGAGGGCTGAGGGCTTTTTCTTTCCCTCCATATATTACAGGACATGACCCGACATGTGTCGCGCAGAGAGCTGGATGGTTTGTTATTGGTGTTGTGATTGTATGCGAACAGGAATGTCTGGGCATGTCCGGCCCGATGAGTGTGTAGTGTAGTAGTATCGTGTTTGATTGCATTCATACATACATAGCATTGTATGCAGGGCCCCGCAGAGAGCTCTGGGAGAGGTCAGGACGTCCACTTCTTGTTGCCTCCCTGCACAGTGGACGACATCAGGTTGTCTGCCGGTCGAGTCACGTCGAATCAGCGTCAATAAAGAAAGTCCGTAAACCAGATTTTTGCGGCCTGGCACAATTTCCCGGAGCATTCATTATTCACAAAGGAGCAAACCCACCTGCTGCTGTTCTCCGTGAGAGGGAGGATTAGACAACAGTTGGATGGAGCGATGACGGGACACAGCGCTTAAGATTGAAGTCCATTCCAGCATCGAGGTACACCTGCTGGCTTTAACCCACATATGTGCACAGACACTGAGGGCAGAGAAGTTTGTTACTGCTCTAGTTTAAATGCATGAAGATGCTTTGCAGTGCAAACTATTGTTACGCTTCAGTCAAGTCTGAGATGCAAGTTTAGATACATGTGCATGCATGCAGACAGGACATGAATCCAGAGAGGCTGAGATTATATCTTCAAAATACTTATGTTGTCTGACCCATCAGTCCAAACCCAAATATATTCAACTTACAGTGATGTAAAAGACAGAAAAGAGAAGCTGCTACTGGAGGATACAAAGGAAGGAACAAACAACCCTAATCACCTGAACCGTCCCATCGTATCCGCACAGAATGCTGAGATCATTTATTTTGTAATTGTTGCTGAGCATCAGATGCAGCTGTCCCTCATTATTGCTCAAAGATGGGTGCCAAATATCTAGGTGCTAGATTTTTAATTTTAAAAAATTATAATTATTGAATGGTCATTGTAGCGCCGCTGAGTGCTGCAATCGCCCCATTTCCCCATAAATTCTTTTGCCTCGTTGGTCCTACATTGGCTTTTATTGAACAGTGCAAAGATGATGGAGGTCCTGTAGGTCGACTGTCATCAGAGAAGAGAACAGGAATCTGTGTTTGTGTCTCTGTCATCAAATTAGACCACGCTATTAAACACAAAATGCACTTTTGATGTTAAAATCCACCATAACTCAAAATTCTGTTCAAACACAAAAGCTCTAATAACAACACCTGCTTCCAATAATGACACGACCGCTGCATGAATCAACAAACAAAGGTCCAGTTGGCGTCGGACCAATATGAGAAAAAGTGATTCGTTCTGCATTTGCACGCTGGCGTATAATAAAAACAGAGACAGCGAGCGGTCTCGTTGTCAGTCTGGCCTCCAAATAATACTTCTCTGTTTCACACAGAACTCAACCTGTGACTCTTGGAAAGGATTTCCAGGCCAGCTGTCAGCAGGCAGCAGACAACACACACACAAAATGAGCTGACACGTACCCGAGCGAGATGGAAGGCACAGAGACAAAGATGCGAGGGAGGGAGAGCGATCCGTGCCGGACTGTTCTTTGGACAAAGCTCTGCGATCGCCGCTTTCGCCTTTATCTGCCGTCCCATCCTCCCTCCCTCTCTCCGTGGGTGGGCGTTCAGCGGTCCAGCCTCGGTCCTGGACGCCTGCCGCCCCTTGGCCGAGATGGATGACGGGTAATCGAAGGATGTTCCAAAAAATTCCCACGATGCACGTATGCGGAGCGGGCTCTGAGATAATCGGACAGCAGGAAGTAGGGGACGGCTCAACAGATACGAAGGAGTGCCGATATGTGTGTAGGTGTGTGTGTTTGTGCGTGCTCATGAGTGTGTATGAATGTTTCTGAGGAGCTGGCATCAGGGCTGCGAGTCTGTTGCCAGACTCCCTCCATATGTCCATCCCAGTCTGTCTGGGCTCACTAGCATCCAGCACTAACAAGCTAAAAGGCATTACTGGCTATTTAACCGGCCGTTACAGAAGGGATCAGAGGAAGAGATGGAATGGAAGTGACAGCACTTGAACGAGGCTGTCTGTCCTTAAGGAACAGAGTTGCAGTAAGTGGAAGGGATCTCATAATTCTGATGTTTACTTGGCCCAGTACACCCTGTGATATTCAACATGCAGCCTTCACAGTGCAGATTTTCTTCTTGCTTTGTGCCGTTGGAAGGCGCGAACACAATACGTGCACACACAGCGGTTACACAGCTGCACAGGAGAAGATACAGGTGAGATCGGTTGAGAGCTAAAGAGGAGAAATGGCATTTACATTTAAAGTTTGAGCCGTTGTAGCAGTGCGGCTGTGGTCAGTCGGTCGACTGTCACATGGATTAACGTTTTATTTTGTACCAACGTTTATGCACAAAGCTTACTGACTGACACGGCCCAGGATCCTCCTCAGTTCATGGACCTCCTCACGAATCCATTGATAGATGATGTTCCACGTCTGCATCTGCATCCACACCTCTAGTGGACACTGTAAACATCATTCCCGCTTGGCAGGAGCATGTTAGCATTGTCTCTGTGACCTCAGCACAGCTACACTCCCTCATATCAAAAATGTTACTCGGACCCGCTTCACACTCCTGAGATGAGTTCGGGATGAAGAAAAAGGCAAGATGAGCAGAACTGTAAAGATGAAAGGGGATAAGGAGAAGAGGGAGATAAGCACAGGAATAAAATGAGGATGTGATGAAGATAAAAACGATGATTAAAGATGAAGATGAGAAGAGATCGAGGATAAAATCGGATAAAAATAAAATAAGATAAAGTAGAAATTAAGATATAGAAATGATTGTAATGATCATCAGGTCATTGCCTCATTGAAGCAGCCAAATTGGTTATATAGACATATGCAGATGGCGGTTCAGCGTGCACACACACACACACACACACACACACTGCTCATATGGGGCTGTAACTTGATCTTTCTGACAGCTGCAGAGAAGAGCCTGAGGAGTTATTATTTCATTTAGCCCTTTGGAGGAAAAGAACATTAGTTTTAGGTTGCGACTCTCTCTCTGTGCTCGTGTGTCTCTTCCTCTCCGTATGCAGCTGCACTGCCTTTTTCTAAGTGGAGCTTTTTTTGGGATCCCCAGGGTTCTTGAAGTGGTTCCTGGGAGGCCCCCGATGAAGCGCAAATCCAATATAAATCAATTCAGTTAAAATGACCCGCAGTTACAGAATGTATAAGAATGAGTAATCACAGTTTTCAGGCCTAGTCAGTTCTGAAATTCAATACTAAATCAACAGAGATCCTCCCATATGGCCTCCCTGGATGAGATCTTATTAACGGGGGGTCTGTGGTGGACTAATGTGGGTTTATTTGGGGGGTCTGTGGCATGAAAGAGTTGGAGAACCCCCGCGGCACGAGTCGGAACCCAGAGAAGAAGCGTGGATGACATCCAGAGGGGGAAGAAACCCAAAAACAAAACGAACGGGGAGAATTTCTCAGAGCACAGATGGCAGTCGGCTCCGAGGGAAATGGCACGGGGTGATGAGAAGGGCTGAGGACGGTGGGAGAGGAAGGGTGGTGGCATTTCAAAGAGGGGGAGGGGAGGGGAACGGTACAAACAACCCCCCTCACACACCTGCCGGGTCTTGGCAACGCTTCCGGGGCCTTGCGTGGCGAGTCACCGTGGTAACGGTGACATCACGGCGGAGACAGGTTGGGAGCGTCTCACACCTCGAGACCGACGACCTCGTGCTCGAGTCTAACCGCCGTTAAAAGCAGACAGTCATCATCGGTCCGCGTCCATCTGTCGTCTTCCATGACTCGCTCGAGCGCCGTCAAACTCTCACCGGAGCTGAAGTTTGTCACACAAAATGAAAACTTCAAATGTTTTCTGGAATCACGACTTATTAAAATCTAATCAGCCGGCACAGCGGTGCGTCCCAATATATGGACAGAAAAACTCCAGGAACATGTTTCAGACTGACAACAATCAAAGACGTTCACACTTAATTATAATAATAATATTAATTAGTTCATTTATGTAACACCTTTGAAATCAGAGTTTACAGCTTCCAGAGTCAAACATCAGCAAGTCAGAAAGTTCAAATATAGTTTAAAAAATAATAATAATGCAAAAGCAGGTCTGTACAGTCGGTTTTAGTCTGTGAGTCTCAATTTATTATCAAACCGTCTTTTGAGGCGTCGTTGAAACAACAGAGGAGGTGATGACAGTCGATTAAAGTTCTGTGATTAGAGTGATTTACTAAAATGAAATCAGAACCCAAGGGTGCTCTCTGATAATATACTGTATGATGCTGTGTTACTGTGATCGCTTGGCACTTTGTTACTTCAGACGTCTTAATCGGGAAATGTTTCAACAAGCAAACTCCTGTGAAACTTTGTGTTCACCTCTACATGTCATGATAAATGTGTAAACTTAACCCTCTTTTCTCTTAGTAGAGGTCATAATAATAAACTAACTGCAGCCAGTGATGTATTCGTTTCACTGTTTTTCATGAGCATATCTTGCTAGCTAGCCAGACGTCCACATTCTTACTCTGACTTCTCTTCTCTGATTGGTCGACCGTCAGTGAAACCGATCCACCTGGAGACCCGAGCAGCGATTCAGCGGTCTGGACCGGGCTAATACTTCTTTGCCTTGGTCGTGGCCTGGACGTGTTATATTGTAGGTTTAATGCTGTGATACAGGAGAGATGAGAGGTTGCAGGGAGGGGTGGGAAATTTTAATGGAACAAGTCGAGAAGGGAACGCTCGACAGACTTTTTGTTATTTCACTTTTTCGCGACATTTGAATTTGCAATTATTACAGTAGGTCAAAGCTTTTCTATATGACACCGTGCTTTGGAAGTGTCATCTACTGCTCATACATGCCACACAGTTTTCTGATTTTACATTGTAAATTCGACGCAGACGTTGGTTTGGTTTCATTTTTTGGAACTCTGTTAGTTACTTTAGTTTCCTCAGACGACGACAAAGTCTTGCATGATCTCTGAATATTTCAAATCTTCATCGTCTTCAAACAAATCTTGAGTTCTCGCTCCATTTGAGGACAGCAAACTCGCCCGGTGTGGCCTACTTCTGAACCAATCGCAATCATTGGTGTCATTGGCTTGACTCAGCAGAGCATATGGATCCCTCAAGGCATCACAGGGCATCCTCCTTTTCTCCCGTACCCTCATCCAGGCCAATCCCCTCTCTCTTTCGGTCTCAGCTCCGGTCCATCTGTAGAGCTCCGAGGGCTGACTGGTTCTCCCTTCCCCCCCTGGGCCTCCCAGGTGTGGGGCAATATGGTGCACGGAGACGGGGCCTCCAAGGTCAAATCGCCCCTCCTCTTGTATCTCCTCGTAGAAAAGAAAAGGAGCACAGGCACAGAAATGTAATTCCTACATTGTTACTGTCAGAGCAGGAATGAAATGGAGTTTGATATAAACGGCGGCTGTTGAGATATTGGAATAATTCAGAAGTAGTTATGGAGAAAATTAAAATTTGGCTTAATTGAAAGTTATTTGACAGCTTGTCTGAAATGCTTCCTAAGGCCGACATTCATTTCACTTGGTTTTTAAAGTATTTATAGGTCTTATGAACTTAGAAGTAATGAAACGTTCCATCTTGGATCATCAAAAATGTACCGCAGTACTTCAAACTCTGTGTGCAAGTCTGTGTTACTCTCTTCAAAGAATGAATAACTCATCTGGAATGATACTCGTGTCACCTGTGTGGGCAATCAACCCGCTCCATTTCTTTTTTTATTTCCAGTAACACTGCAATATTGTGTTCCCTGGGTGAACGCGCCTAGTCTGTCAGCGGCAGCACAGGGAAGCTATCGTTATGACAAAGAGTAGCACCTAAACTATCATATCAGATAAAAATTAAATTCTGCACACTGCACCGTGATGCCTGGAGCTGCAGCAGAAGAGCAGAATAATTATTTTTCACCCTCGGCACGGCTTGTCTTGTCCTGACCCTGAGAAGACCCCCTTTTTTAGGAGGGTGTGGGGGGATTATCAACAGCTCCTTTCAAGAGGCGAAACAGTGGAAAGTACCTTCAGACCGAAAGTCAACGTAGAACATGAAAGCAGGGAAGTGACAAAGTCTGCGCTTTGATTCCCACGTACGCTCGCTGGGAATAAAAAAATAAAAATGCAGATTTTATGGTAAAAAACTGTGGTTGACAGAATTTATACGGAGTAGCCATTTCTAATACTGCAGTAAAAGGATGTTCGCGTTAAGATCGGTGTTTTATTCCATATTTTAAAATATCTGTAGATTTTACAGTGAAAAACCGTAAAACATGCCTTTAAATCTGTGTTTACTGTATAGGTAACAGTCTGTAATATAAAATATTACTTTATTCTGTATTCTGTGTGGTTTGAGCAGGCAGACCGGGTGAGTTCAGTTCTTCATATTAATGTTATTTAAAGTGTAAATATGAGCAAACATCTCAGAGATGGGTAAGCACGTATCATTATTCACTTACAGCATGTTTATAATGCTCTTATAGTGTTTCCGTGTCTTCCAAGCACCACTTCAACTGAAGAAGTGAAGTGTTAGCCAACATTTGTGCAATCATCACTTCATCTGGAGGAAATTCTGCATCCTGCATTTCTTCTTCTTCTTCTTCTTCTTCTTCATCGAGCGCAGGGAATCGGCGTTCCCGCGAGGCGACAGATAAGATTGTCAGCCGGTGACAGAGAACGAGATAGCAGCAGCACAGAGAACACTGCATTCCTGTCGCTCGGCGTGTCCTCTATTTGTAAAAACAATTACATTATCTGCTGCTTCTTTCTTTCTTTCTTCTGAGTCTTGGAAAAAAAGAAAGTGCAGTGACGAGAAAAAACAACAAAATACAAGGGGAGAACATTTTGTCTCCCTCCCTCTTTCTCGTCCTCCTCCTCTTCCTGGATGCTAATTTTCATTTTAATTGCGTCAAACCGTTTTTTCTCACATCTGAAAAATGTGTACGTGTGAGGGTGTTGATTAGAGAAAGTAAAAATACAGCATGTAGGATTTTTATGCTAATTACCCTTTAAACCTCGCTCACGTCAGTCGGCTTCCCTAATTAGCATGTTTCCGACAGGAGCGAGGAAGAGTGAGAGAATGGTGCGATGGGGCTCTGCACGGCTAAATTAACGGTGTGAAAACCCAGACATTTAAATTTTTTTCTTCTCTTCCTCCTCTCCCTCCCCTCCTCTTTCTCTTTCTTTCCTCCTCTTCCACCCACCCACACCTGCGAACGAGTCTGTGAGAGTTGGAATTAACTCTCTCGCTGTCTGTCTGCGGCGTGTATCAATCTGTCTGTCTGCCTACACTGTCTATTGATCTATCTGCTGTCTGTCCACCTGTCTGTCACCGTCTCTCTCCCTCTACGTGTTGCTTTTCTTTCTTTCTCCGTCTATCCAGCTATATTTGTCCACCTCCTCCATCTTTCTAATGCTCGCTCTGTCTCTCCATCCGTCTTCTTGTCTATAAGCATGCCATGTAAGTCTTTGTCTGCATCACATGGTTCTATCACCTGTCTGTGTCTCATTATTCAGTTTCTCAGTCCGTCCATGCGTCTCGCTTCATTTCTGTCAAGCCTGAACTCTTGATAATGTTACTTACAGAGACCCAACAGTTCCCACCATGAGCAAGCCCTTGAAATTTCAAAATAAAAGTCATCTCTGAAGTCTCTGGAGTGTGATATAAGTTTAGCATTTACCCGTTATATTTAGTTTCCATGTTGTCCTGCTGCACAGTCGTGTTCGTGCACGTGACATGCATCCGTTACCTGGTTACCAATTACAGTGCGACGGCAAATGAATCAGATCAGCTCCGTTCAGTCAACAGCCTGCCTCCTGTGTGAAGTGTTCATCACTGAAGAGCGTCCTACTGGTTTTTAACTTCTGTCAAGTTCAAGAACGTTGTAGTAACAGGTTGGGGAGGACGCCGGCGGGACAAATCCAGGTCCAAAGAAATGCTTTGCTAACTTCTCCTGGAAGAACTTCCTGATCTCAGACACCTTCAGGAAGAACTCGAACTTCTCGTCCAGCATCTGTGTTGAACCAGAAGAGTAGAGCACATTGGTGACCATGGTTGTGTTCAACGAACGCTTCATGGGTGTCTACATACTTTTGGCCATGCAGTCTGTCTTTTTCTCTCTGCCCATGTGTCTCTTCTTCTCTTTGGTGGAAGTTGCATCTCTGTGTGGGTTCTGGCTTTTTTCCAACGTGCTCCTATTCATCTTCCTTTTCTTTTTTTTGGCTTGTTCTTTATTCCTGAGTTCTGGTCTACTTCCTTCAGTTCACTCTGTACTTCTTGAAGTTTTTCTTTGCTGTACTTTTCATTAATTTTTGGTCTCACAGAGTTAAATGACTGACCAGACTAGACTCGATATCTGCGGCGAGGTTCTGGTTAAAAGCCAGCGATGTTTTGACTGTCAATTTACAGCTTGAGTGCCTTCAAGGTTAGACATTTTCCATGCTGTGAGAGTGGGAGTTTTATGGTTACACCTGGCTGATGGAGGCGCCTTTTCAGCAGGTCAGGAAGAGGCTGTAATGAACACAGCATCACAGAAATGTCATTGCACTCTTCCGTTTACTGTTTTCCTCCCAGAGCTCAAAGTCTTCCCTAAATGAATTTTTCATCACATAACTTGCTGCTCTGCCCGTTTCCGGTCAAAACACTTAGATCCACATTGTTTTTCCTGGCCTTACGGGATGCAGGCTCCCGTAATGACTCATTTATTTTATGAAGTGGATTAGTATAATTGCTTTAAGCACAGGTGCAACCTCTAATTGAGATGATGGGTGCACTATTTACCAGAAATCTCAAATTTTCAGTTGTTGGTGTACTCACAGATTGGAAAATTGACTCAATTTATACATTAGAGCAAAAGTCTAAATGAAATCTAAAAAAAAGACGCAAACATTTACAGATTTGAGTTGTCGGAGCTCAAACGGATATTTTCAGATCGCTTGTTTTCCCTGACTGACAAAGTTTGGATGGCCCTGAGGCGGCAGAGCCAGGCACAGGGACGTTCGAGTCTGTGGGTGCAGAACCGGAGGCTGCTTTGTAGTCAGCATTAGGGGTTTGAATTTAACATGGGCTGCTACAGGTAGCCTGATGAGCAGCGGGGTGACGTGACCTTTGGGGTTGATTGAAGACCGGGTTCTGGATGATCCGAAGAATCAGGAGTTATTTCTGTAAACTTCCTTTTAGGAGGCAGAAACCAACTCACTGATTCTAGTGTTGAGGAGCCAACTGAAGACCCCTCCCCTCACCTGTCAGAGAGCCACTTGGACATAAAACATGCCGGCGTTTGGTTTGTCCGTTCCGGGCTGCTGTAGAGACGTGGCGGTGAAACATATACCTCTGAATGCTACACACTGGGTTATTAGAGATTAACTGCATATGGTGCACTTCTAATAATCTCGAGTCTGTAGTACTTTTGGCGTAGCTGGCTCATCTTTTTACTGAACTAAGTAGAGTATGCTGCTAATTTAAACACCAGAGAATAAGAACATTACAGTCCCAAACTCTCTTTGTCATCTTTTCCTCGGCAGGTGAGAATTAGGAGGCTGATCTTTTTTTTTTTTTACGACAGGAGGGGAAATGTGCTACGGAGCCGGCTCCTCTCTTCCTCACAGGTGCATGTGAAAGTGCCCAATGTAATGCTTTTTAATTTTTTTTATTATTATTATTTTAATTTTACCTCATCTGCTCTGAGAAGACTCATTTCCTGAGCACAGTGGTGGTAGTCATTCCAATTAATTAGCCGGAGGAACGGTAAGAAAATCTCCATGTAATTAGCTGATTTAGCCTAATGGGCTAATCCCTATAACTCCAGTTAAGGCAGTTGTTCTTTATCAGCATACTGCTGTGATAGCCTTGTCATCAGAGAATACATCATTAACTGAAGAAATCACCATTTTATCATTATATGATTTCATGTCCTTAAACTAATTTCTATTTCTGAACTGCACGACATCAGTCGTATTTTTAGTCTTCCAGCCTTTATTATTTGCTAATATTTGAGATGTATATGTTTTACTTGAAGCAGGGATGAATCACTTTACTTCACGTGCCGCGCTGTGCTGATTTAAAGACTCTGAGTCACCGTGAACATCTCGTGTCTGCTGTTGCACTTTTAGACTTTGGCATTCACGAGTTTTTTCAGGTGTTGCTGCTGTGTACGACTGAGTGTGACCCGCGCACAACTTAACTTTTATCGTGACATTCTTAACTTCGCATGATTCGAAATAATCTCCTCTTATGAAAGTACTCAGCCTCCTCTGACATTTTGTGCTTTGTTCTCCTGCAATCAGCACAAGTGATGGCACAGGCGGGTTTACCGCGCAGCTGAGGAGTCAACGAGTAGAGGTGGAATTATTCTCCGACGTGCAGATATTAACGCGGTGCCACCCTGTTCAGAGTTTCACATGCCACAGTTTTCATTATGCCAGCAGAGCCGTGTTAGATCTGTGATGATAAAAGAGTGGGCAGCGTTGGCCGTCGGGCCGGTGATCTGACGGGAACTGATCATCCGTCCACTCCCCGCCGCCTGCCGCTAGCGTCCTGCCAAACGAGAGCAAAGAACGGCAGATGACGGCGAGTGTAAGTGCACATTCAGTTCAGCGCCCTCTCACACTCCTTACCGACTGACCACACACTTCCACGAATCGTTCCTCCACCGCGTCAGCCACAAAAAAAAAGAAAGGAGAGACTGGGCGTTTCCATCTGTCGCTGACATCGATCATTACCCCCTGAGTGGTGATTCAGTTAAGATGGGATCTAAATAAACTCGAGTTTGTTCGTCTCTCGCTCCTCCTGATGCTCTTTGCGGACCTGACATCGTGACAGAGGTAAAGTGACAGCAGCACCAAGCGAACAGAGGAATCCGCTCACTTCTGAAGTAAAATGATCTTGACTGTACTTCTGTTTGTTGGAGTTTGTCTTTTTCTTATCGCTCACGTTGATTCCATCTTGCCGAGGGGGGGAATGTTCTCTGTGCTCATCTTAAACCACAAACAGTTCAAACTTTATGGACTTGCAGAGATACTGTTACTCACAGACAGTTCTATGTGCATGAAATCACTGTTTATTATATTGTTTTACAACCTGTCTGTCGCTGTGCTTGATCTATTCATTAGCATGCAGGGTCATTGATAAGAGCACTTGGCGACAACGGCAGGGAAACCTGGACCAGAAGCCGGCTCATTGGTCGCTGCAGTCATTGACAGTAACACTGATAATTAGCTGACTGACTGTAAGTGAATTGGTTGGTTTCAAATTTGGCAAACGAGTCAAACATTTCCAGGTTGTTGTTCTGAGAATTTTCGTCTTTGTCTCGTGTGATCGTTGACTGAACATCTTTTGGAAAATTTTCCCACATTGGTCGAAACAATAAAAATGTTTGTTTATCTGTTTGTTGCAGCGCTGAGCCAAATGCATAAAGATCCATGACCCAGCTCTTTAAAGCATGGATACATGATCTTCTTTAAGGAGGAGCTCAGCATAAAGAACATGCATCTAACACATTCCTGACGTTCATCAGTCCCTGCTCAGGATGTTCGGATCGTCTCGCTGCTGCTGCTGTTACTCAGCACAGAGGAGTTTACGCTGAAGCGTGTGTAGTGCATTATAGCAAATGATCTCGGTCTATTCCTTGAAATAACACATTGATTGTAGCTTCCTCCAGCTTTTTTTCTCACAGTGTGAACTGTTATTATATCAAGTGGAGATAGAGAGGTTTGCTTTGCCCGATACGCTGCTATCGAATGCACTTTGCACCTTCATGCATTATTCTCGACATGTTAACTTAGAAAAGGGGCAAAGATGTTGTATCAAACCTTTAGGCAATGAGTGTGTTTTATTCCTTTTACATCAACAGTCCAGCCAGATTAATAGGCTGGAATTCGTGGAAGCGGAGCATAAAAAATGCAGCGTTGTTATTGATATTCAGTCAGATAAGCTGTGGTCAGTTGCATTCAGGAGCCTTTAGCCGGGAACGGTGCTTAGTGGCCCACACCTTGATTATCGAGGAGAAAAGTGTTATGTCCCCGAGCTCCGAGGCCTTACGAGGCAGACAGATGGAGGTTGAATGGCCCCGTTCCTCCTGTTCCCCTGTGGGGGGAGACTCTAAATGTATCTTGGTGAGATCTCTGGGGGCTGGATACACTGTATGCATTAGTGAGAGCGTGGGCTGCTTTTGTGTTTCCAATTAAATGTCTGAAACAATGGATGATAGCTATGGGCAATTGTGGCCGCGTACAATACAAGTACAGGCGTCGTGTGAGCCTGTCTGTGTGTTATTACAGTAAGAAGCTCGGTAGTTATTATTCATGATATTCAGCGCCCTCGTAAGCTGCACATTCAAGCTCTGCCTCAGATTTCTGGATCCGAAGCGGCCGAATGTCGAATACATATTAGGCTTGTTGCTCGTAAAGTAATAGCGTCAGGGGAGGAAAATGGAAGAAAAATGTAGAAAGGGAGACAGACACTGGCTCCGGATGACAAAAACTCAGGCGCACCGTTAGGTGGAGACTGGAAATAAAAGGGAAAAAAGGGGTCAAGCTGAGGTATACAGAGCAGAAGAAACCCACGAGAGCTGTGTGAGTGTAAGTGTCGTGCCGGGCGAGAGGATGGTCTCCAGCAGCTCCATTGATTTCCTCTCCGTCTCCTCGACTGGCCTCCGACGCTCTCCGCTTCCCCCCGCAGTCACAGAGAGAATGGGCTTTAACAAAGACCTCAGCAGACACCCGCAGACCATGACCGCTCTCCAACCTCCATCCCAGACCTCCGCCGTCGAGCTAAAAGCGCCGCACACCACCCTCCCCGAGCTCCCCCTCCACCCCGCTACCACGCTGACATTTGACTCGACACAAATTACCGAGGTCACCACCACCATCGCTCCTTTCTTTCTACTTTCTGTCCGTTTCTTTTCTGTGTGTTCCAGCGTTCAAGCCCGGGCCTATTAAGGTGCGGCTGATGTGACATGCCAAAAAAATTCAGCCTTATGAGCTCGTCTCGGTGTTCAGCGTATACATGAACTTAGAAGAAGCTGTAATGTAGACTCAAACTCTCCACGAAAAACCCAACAATAGTCCACCGCGTTACTATTTTATAAGTGCATTTTATTTATTTTAATTATGACAGGAACCTTCCACCCTGCAGTGTACATTTGTGAAGCTGTAGATCATCACGTTGGTGTGTTTCGATTAATATGTAAGCCAGGACGTCAAAGAAGGATTGAGTTTATTTGAACAGTTCACGGTGCACGTGCCAACGACTGCAGCAACATTTTTATGATTTAAAAGCATTTCTGTCTCACAACATACATACAGTGAATAAACGCAACCCAGAAGGCAACAGGTCGCCGCAGGTGAAAACTTTCAACGGCATCTTTTTTGCCGTCAAATTGGAAATACAAAATAACTTGTGCATCAGATGGAGCCTTTCTATTTGACGATGGAACATTTGAAACATTGATGTGTTGGACCAACGAGACGCCTCGTCTTATCCAGAACTTTCTTTCTTTGTTGCTGCTGTAGCTGAAAGGATCGCAGAATTGTTCCCAAAAATCTGATTAAAGAAAGCAGATGAGTTCAATCAGGTTGTTATGCTAACCTTAGCATAGCCAGGCAGGCTTGGTGTTTCTGGGGCTGCTGTGAATCCATCACGGTGATCGGTCGGCACAGATATACCGACTATTAAAGCCCTACTACCATGACTGGAAGCACTCTTCGTTGGGGTTGGGCCACCCAGCCTAGTGTCCGTGATGGATGATTGGTGGTGAATGGGTATGTAGCACAAATATGAACATACAAGAACAGAAGGCCGCTAATTGGTTACAAGAAAATATGAAAAAGCTCTCATACAATCCAAAGATCGCTGAGATCCACATTTTTTTAGGTTTAATCAAAGGCCACGAGAGGTAGGTAAAGCCCTGAGTTCCCCAATAATTAGCTGAATGAATAACAAATGGTAATAATTAATGGAAAAGCCGGCGCAGTCTGTAAGACTGTGTCTCACAGGTGACCCCCTCCCCCCTTTTTCAATAAAGAAAGCATGTTCGATGTTGTGTATGAATCAACAGCAATTAGCCCGTACCACGCCTTGGGTGGGCCATCTGCTGAGCGAGCATCAGGCACAAACAGGTGGGCCCCCGTCGCTGTGTCGAACACCACCAGCACCACCGGCACCATCAGCTCCACGACGAAGTGATTAAGAGGAGCTCTTAAACATCTCGCCGTGCGGAGAGACGCGGGACGCTACGCGCCGGCGCGCGTCGTCATCGCCAAGATGTACTTTGTCTTCCAAAGCACACACACGCAAAGCCCGCATTTGTTAATTAGTGATTCTAACTGAAGTCATAGTGCAAGCTAATTGCTGGTAATAATGATATTCGATTAAGGAATCAATTGGCTGTGGTGCCTTGACTGCTTTGATGGATGCAGCCTTGGGCAGCGGCTGTGAAGGGCTCACACAGTGACGGAGAGCACGAAGAAGAAGAAAAACGACTGAACACGGAACAAAGAATTAAAAAAAACCTGCGGCGGGAAACAATGAGTAACGAGAAACACTGACGAGAGCTCAGGTAGGGGCTCGGAGATAGACTTGCTAACGCTCTGCTGTCAAACCCCGAAAGCTTTTTGATAGCGTTCCAAAAACTCCATCTGTGCCACTGGCATCGTCTTAATGGCAGCCGGTGTGTGTGGAGTCAGAGAAGCCAACGGTATTGATCAGACCTCATCGATCCCCAATGTCAAGTCCAAACAATGTGCACGAGTGTGTTTGTTGTGCACATCTGTGAGCCTGTTGCACACGAGTGTGCCCTGAATGATCCATCCTGGCTCTGTTACAGCTGCAAACGTTTTTTCAAGACAAATTCAACAACGCTCAGTTTTCACTGTTAAAGGTCCGGTGAGCAGGATGTGGGAGAATTCATTGGCAGGAACTGAATATAATATTCATTAGTATGTGTCCATTAGTCTATATTAACCTGAAATGAAGAATTGATGAGCCTTTTTTAGCTACAGAGAGAGCGGGTCCTCTTCCACAGAGTCCGCCATGTTGAGCCGCCATTTTCTACAGTAGCCCAGAGCAGACAAACCAAACACTGACCTAGAGATGGCCGTTTCCGTTTTGAGTTTTTCTTACATGCTTGAGCTGGAGAGTATTCATCTGTTTGCAATCTGCAGCTTCACCACTAGGTGCCACTAAATCCTACACACACTGGACCTTTAATGTAACACCAAAATAATTTGTTTGTGGAGGAAACAGATGGAAATTTCTCACAAATCTCACAGAGAGGAAAGAGAGAGACAGTCTGATATTTTTGAAGCTAAGAAATTATTATTTTTTTGTGCCAGAAATAAAACTAGAGTGACAAAAAAAGAAGAAGAGAGAGTGGAGATTGACACGTTTGAGTTGACATAATCGTCACCATCTTGCTGGCAAAGATGAAACTGGCAAAAGCGATGCTTCTGAGGCCTTTTTGATTTTATGCCTTTTCCACTCTCACTGCTTCTCACTTCTAAGGCACAGCAAGCAGATTGTTTCTTTTATTCATATATATATATATATATATATATATTTCTTATGCTGTTGTTTCAAAACTTACTTTCACTGCAGAAGAATTCTCAGGATGGTGGAGCTACAAATCGCTCCTCTTCGAGGACATTAAAATTGATTTTAATTTAATCTAGCTCGTCTCTCCTGACTGTATAGGTGCAACTTAGTTTGTCTCCCGGTCCCCGGGGCCGCCCCGAGGCCATCTCATACACTCAGCACGCGCTAATCCACCTGACAGCTTGACAGCGCGCCGTTATTTATAGAGCTGAACACCGGCTATGCATGTGTTAGCGAGAGATGGAGCGGGGGAGATAGAGAGGGCGGCGGCGGCGGCTGCGGGGTTTGACGGCATGAGCGTGCAGCAGTGTTTGACCCGCCTCACAGGTAGCTGACCCTCTCCTTGTCTCTCTGCCTGTTTATTACCGCGCCGCTGAGATAGAATTCACTCCATGTCTAATTACATAACCTCAGCACCCCCATCCTCCCCTCCCTGCTGTCACAGATGCAGTCTCAGTGTGTTTGTGTGCCGATCTCTTATACGCTGTCATCACCCTGAGCAAATAATATAACCGCTTTTGAATTTACATTTCCATAAGCCACCTGTAGCACTGCACTTCTCTATTGTAATTGAATCAGCCGGCGGAATACGCAAACCCAGACCGAGGCCAAGAGACTCATCAGAGAGTGCTAATAACTGCCTCCTCCTCTCTGCTTGAGAGAGGAGCATTTTGTTTTGTTAGGCAGAGACGGCGAGAGAGGAGAGGAGAGGGAAGAGACGGCGTGCTGATGTGTTTGGTTCGAGTCAAGGCCAGACGGTTCTGATGGCAGCGTGAAGGCTCCGCTGCGCAAACAAGAGTCCCGTTTCTGTTTTCTCTCTCGCTGACAGAAGAAAGAGCGATCTCTCGCTCCCCTCTTTGTCCTTCCCGTCTTGCTGATTCATTTTGATCCGTTTGAAAGAGACTTCAGCTGCAGAAGTCTTTAAGGGACGTCTTCTATAGAATTCAGTCTGGATGCAGGTTGAGAGTCGTGCTTTACCTTACCTGTCTGAGCTGTGAGCGATTCAATCAGCGGGCTTTGTTATTTACCCAGACTGTGTTATAACTGATAGAAAGAAAGCATTAAAGCACCCCATGAAAATATAATCATGAGATAGTGACGGATGAAGAGATCTTGACGGTGCAGTGTGTAGGATTTTAGTAGCTCGAGGTGTACCTGCTGATGGCGAACCCCTCGCCTCCTCCAAGAATGAGAACCTACAGTGATCAAGAGCCAGTATTTAGTTTTTCTGTCATATGCAGAAACTATAGCAGCAAAAAGGTCTTCCTTGCTGGACCAAGCGTGTCTTCAGATGTCT
Source organism: Nibea coibor (assembly GCA_023373845.1). Classification (NCBI taxonomy): domain Eukaryota; kingdom Metazoa; phylum Chordata; class Actinopteri; family Sciaenidae; genus Nibea; species Nibea coibor. The sequence continues at coordinate 16,853,225 of CM041731.1, forward strand.
CATTTTGTTGGATCAGCTACCCGAAGGTTAAAGATATTTAAATGACATGGGTAATATTTGTATTTCTGCTTGACAACTGACTGAAAACTACTAAATCTATGAATAAATCAATCCAGAGCAGCAACAAACAACCAAATTTGCTTCTTTGGTATCTCGATTACTTCTGTTTATGTGACGTAGCCAATGGTTACACCTCTTGGATTAAATCGGTGATCTCATTGGGCGTCCCAGTCTCCTGGTTGAGAACCATAAAACCTCCACGTGATGCCAGATATACTCACAGAAATGAAGCAGAGGCAGTTACTGCGTCATCACATTAAATGACATGAAATGCATCTCGGGGTCAGAAGGGCACAGTCTGTTTTCTTTAGTTAAGTTGAGGCATCCGGCAAAGTTTCAGAGTCTGACACTCAAACTGTATAACCGTCGATTACAAAACCTGCAAAATAATTACGTTTGGCAAAAGGCGAATTCGTGACAAGTTATGTCACAAATCCAATCTCCCTAACGCGGGAAGACACATCCTAAAATAGGTGTGCATGACAGCAGTCGTCTGCTGGCAGTCAGCAGATCTCATGATTGCACGACACCGTCCCAGAATAGACGAGGAAGATGAAGTCAGGTGGCATGAAAAGAACCTTTAGGGACAAAAAGCTGTTATCTAGTCACATTCAAACGTGACGTTACCCCACAGTTTCGCTAAAAAACGGGATCAAAGTCCTCGCGTGTCTCCAACCAGCACATCCGAACGTTGCTGAAACTTTCTTGTCTGACATCCTTTTCTTCCTCTCGGCTGCATGGGCATAACGTCTGCGGTTATTTGTGTTATTTTGTCCACTCTCTGTAGTTGTTTACAACGCTTCTTTTCATTTCTGCTGCCATATCAAAAGCATTGCAAATCTCGATTATTTACCAGCAGCATCTCCTAACTCATATTTCACGGGCCTCCCACTGCTTATCCAACCAAGTGAACTCTGCATCATTCACCCTCAGCATGTGGTGGATGTGAAATGTAGAAATGCGTTCGGCAGCATTTTTAATAACAGCTGTTCAGAGGAGAGGGAACAAAATGCAGAATGGGAGGCAGGATTGAAACGTAAAGGGAAACAGCTCAATCAACTCAGTGACCTACTAAGTTTCGGCAGACTGAAGGCACAATTTGCAGGATGTTTTACGACCTTGTAGAATGTCAGGACTGTTATACGTATACGGCGGTTTGATGGGGTTATTGATCCGTGCTAATGCGGACTGATTACAGAGGGCGAGATTTATGGTTCATCTCGCGGATCTCATGGAGGCTTTGTGGTAAATATTAAAGACCAATATTACTGGATTTGCAGAAGTATTACTTGGAAGTTGATGCTTTTATGTTCAGTGTTTCAGCAAAGTGTTTGAAATTGGACAACAATGAAGTGCCATTCTTTTGGAAACTCAAAAACAGTTGGCTGGCAGTCTGACTACTTTTAAGTGCCGTCTCTGCGTGCACCAGGCAAGTGACCGCCAGGAGGGGAAGGTTGCTGGCACCGAAACCCAAACCAGGTTCAGCTAGAAAGAGCGAGCTGCATGTCTAACTGAGCTAACTAGCTAACGGCAGCTGCACTATCAGGAGATTTTAATAAATCAGACAGACATCACAGTGACCTTTAACAAATTCATAAAGTTGAATGAGTTTATAAGGGAGTTGATCAATCAATTTTTAAGTTAAATCATGTCATCAGTGGTTTTGAGACGTTATTAAAGGGGAGAGCTGTATTATTTTTGCATGTATATACCCTGAAACTGCTGGTGAGTCACCGCAGCAGTTTTCTATATGCTCCATATTGCTGAAGTTCCCTCCTCTTCTCTTCTCTTTGTTTAAATGTTCTGTACCGTTCGCCTACAGTACCGGCACCGTGTCAGTCTGGAGATAATATGAGATGACAGCCGCAACCCCAGTATATACAGGAGGCACTGAGGGGGACAGCACAAACACTAACACACACACATCCCCAATCTTATCCCATCGTTTCCAATCCATCAGCAAACAGAAAACAATCAAATGACAGGTCCTGCAGTGATCAAGGTTCAGCGTCGACTCCAAATAACGCGCCCCTCCTTCCTCCGAGCAAGCGTCACGACTGTGAGTGTCTGTCGCCTCGCTCCATGGCCCGCAGCACCACGCTGAGCTTTCCAGGAAACTATAGAGACGTGCACACTATTGTTCTCTTCTTTCTCCGTCTCTATTTTCTTCACAGTTTTGGCCTGTTTTCCACTTATTATTTTGTTTTTGGGGTTGGTGAGCCGCAGAGGTGTGGAGGATGAGGCGACAGAACATGAGCAGGAGTTTGAAGCCTGACTCGAAATGATAGCCTAATCACATTGTTCAGTTTCAGGCCTCGGCTGGACAACAAAGTTGTTAAGTCACGTTGTTATGTTATGCGACCACGTACGTGAAAGTGTTTGGATTGTAGGGTGGTTCCCCTGGACACGATTATGTCCTTTCCCAATGTACTGTAATTGGTGTGTAATCAAACAAACAGCGTTCCCGTCACTCTGGAGGACAGTGAATCAGTATGAGTCAGATTCATTCACACAGAAGGTCATCATTATCTGACAACGCCTGCGTTTGCTTTAGTTGTAGTAATAATAAAGTAGAAGGAATGATATTCTGCTGCTGAGAGGAGGACGGTGATGTGTCCTTCAGCTTGGCAGTCACACCATGGCCGTCATCCACCCGGGCCAAACGTGTCAACAAACTAGACACTGGGTGTCTGCCAGCTACAGAAGTGCTGGACTGTGTTTGACCATGACCTGCGACCTTCCTGAGAGGGAACCTTTCTTGTTGGGTTTAAAATTAGGATTGCATTATTATTAATAATAATAATGGTCTTTGGTGTGTGCTGGTCTCTCAGAACTGGTGGCAATGAAAGAAAATCCAGTACGAATCACACCAGCACTGCATGGAGTTTGTTTGATTGTTGGTTCCTTCAATGTTTTCTGTTTTTGGGGGGTGGAAGAACCTAACTGGCCTCCACAGAGCTCATTTACCTTACTCCATCCAACACCTTTGGGGTGGACTGGAATGCCATATCAGGCATATATCGCCCAATGTCAGTGGCCAACGTAGGCTTATTATTGGGAGTGTCCAGGTTCCAGAGTCTTCCCATTGCAGTGGAAGCTGTTATAGCGACATACTGATGCCCGTGGTTTTGAAAGAGATGTTCAGCTATCTCATAAAGTTGCAATTCTCAGGTGTCCGCATAATTTTAGCCTCAAAGTGCATTTTATAAGTGTTTTAGGTGAACCTGGCTTCGACTTAAAATGCTAATAATAAACCCAAAAACTCAATTAAACTGGTAGTGCTTCTTTAGTCTCACCTACACTCAGGCCCACTCTGTCCCTCTGCCGTTCTCTTTTACACTCAATTCCCTGTGCTACCAGTCAAATAATTCCACTCTCATTATACAGGACCAACAGTTTTTAAGGAGCAAACCTTGATGAAATTATTATTACGACTCATAATTGGATGAGGAATGAATGGTTCTTGGAAATGCGATGGCCGAAAAAGCATCCCTCGCCGCTTTCTCTCCTCTACGTCTCTCGCTCACTCTCTCCCAACCCTGCCATTACCTCGATCTCCCGCTCTCCACCTCTCTCTCTCATCCACCCACCGACGCTCTCCCTCCCACCACCTCCTCCTCCGAGCATTAGATGAGTGTGGTGGTCTAATTGCTTTCTTCAGGGAGAGAATTAGCATGAGCTGTCCTGAGTGCTCCGGTCTAATGCATAAAGAACAGGCAGCAAGGGCCCGAAAATGGAGGCCGGGGAATTGCAGACACTTCCTCCATTAGCCAATGAGTCACGCTTTAAGGAGGAGGAGGTTGGGGGAAAAAACTGCATCAAGTGGTCAGTCTGTGATAGCTGAACATCTGAAATCTGCATGCCATTTGACTCATCAAATTTGGCATGTCACCGGTCACGTTTAGCAGGTGACTCGAAGCAACAAACGCTGCATGGTCACATTTAATAGGCATCTTAACAAGGTCTACATATTGATGATCGCAGTTAATGGAGGGCTCTGCATGTGGTGCTATTTTCAACTTCTGCAGCTAAACCAGAGCTAAATGAAAGATGGTAGCTCCAAAAAACAGCTTAGTGTTAGTTAGTGTGACGGTCTGTTGAACTTTAGGTGTTTGGCTTTGATGTGAAAGAGCCTCTTTGAAAGTCACAGTGATGATCTTCATGATCTTGTATCTTGGACTGTAGACTTTCATCCACAAGCTGAAACGTGTTGGTTTTAAATTAAAAACGATCTTTCTAGTTCTAGTGTCGTTGGAGTTCTTCAGAAAAGAAAGAAGACAAAAGAGTTGAGACAGACAAGATGGTATAAAAACACACTTCCAAAGTCTACAAACCTCTTCAGACTACTTGCACCATGGAGGTCAGTGAAGTGGTTCCTCTCTTTCTGCCTCCTTTAAAGCTCTTGGTAACTTTTTTGGAAAACTTTAAGATAAAAACAGCACCAGGGTCTGTCTGCTGTCTGCTCTTTCACTTTTTAGCTTAGCACAGCCATGGCTGGTATTGAGTTTCACGCAGCTCATCGTCTAAAGTATCAACTCTCTATTGTGATGCTGTGTTATCGGGTGACTTTAAAAGAACTTAATAAGATCCAGTCAGAAGAGTGAGCCAAAGTCAAGTGGCTGTATTGCTTTCTGAGTATGTTCTCACTGTGAATCTGGTACTCACATAATGGTTTCTATTAAGGATGTGCACGATTAGTCAACTAGTGGATTAAACGTTGCTACCCTCACAAGTCGACACCAGAAATACTGGTTGGTTGCTGCCTCCCTGCACCAATGCACATGCAGGTTTTATGAGATGTCACGCTTGTTCCACTTTGGAAGGTTTTTATTGTTCCTGTGGTTTGCTTTGAGATTATAGCAGCTGATTTAACTCTGCAAGACTCAGTTTGGAATGGCAACGTCCAGGCAAAATAATGTTGTGAAACATTATTAAGACACTCTCAAATACGTGTATGGGTATTTACATAATTACTTCATTAGTTTGTGTATTGTCCTAAGAGTTCAGGTCAGGTCGGTGCACATGCAAACTTCAGTTGGGTTAAGTGCTGTTATATTGTCCTGATTTCCCCAAATTTGATTTACTGTCCCAGTCTACTGCTGCCTCTTTGTGTGTGTGTGTGTGTGTGTGTGTATGTGAGCAAAACCAAGGACACTGGTACTCCAAAGAGTATAGAGCTGTTTGTTTTTAATAACATGCCAGAACAGAGGGATGTACCGAGGGGGAAGAGGGATGAAGGGTGGATAAATAACTTCAGTATATAGAACATCCTTCCTCCATCATGCTTTACCATTGGACCTACCAATACACTGACTCCATGACACCAGTCCTTGCCATTAAATTCATACTTGGATGGGAAGCAGACGTTGTTAAGCAAGCATCCTGGAGTGGCATTTGGCCTTTGACGTTCGTTACACATTATGGATTCTCTATCTGCCATCTGTCTTGTTAATTTCCACTGCATGATGTTGAGTAAGTGCCCAGTCAGATAAAAATGCAAGATGGCTTTTAGACGGTGGGAGCGTCACAAGAAAGAATGATGAGTTATGAGTGATGGGAATTAAAAACTAGGCGGCGATATGGATCGGTTGCCAGTCGGCGTTTGAGGCGTCTGAGGCTGCGAAAAACTGAGTCATGGATGCGGCTGATAGTGGCAACACTGAATTTTTATAATTACTTGGATAGATCAAGAGTTTGTGAATGAGTCAATAATATCAGCACCGACGTGATCTTCCATATCGGGTCACCACATCCGACGTTCCAGAACTCCACAGACCTCCGTATATCTGCTAAGAAATCAAGGAAGACGTTTTAAATCCAGAAGTTCCCAGAGACCATTGGTTCTATGACCAAAAAGAGCTCTTAATAGCTGCTAAGTGACTCCATGGCAACATTATACTTCCTGTTTACCCCTCCCGCCCAGATGGAGAGTGTTTGTGGGGACGGCGTTGTCTCATTTTTGTCTGAATCTTATCTCATTAAATTCAAATCCTTCCAAATCCTTTATTGAATCGATTTAGTTTTGGGCTTTCAAACATTTAAGCCACACAAGTCCAAAATAAGAGAATATTTGAGAGTGAAAGCTCTCGAGAAAGACAATCAAACACTTAATCCAAAAGAAGTTGGCCAAAAAAGTTATGACGTTCTGTAAAGCACAAATTAAAAAAAAACAAACTGCAATGACTTGCAGATGCTGTTTTGATCTATATGCAATTCAGTGCAGTACAAACTTTAACTAAATATGAATTTAATGCCTGCAGCATGTTCCACAAAAGTTATGAAAAAGGGGGAGACGTTGAAAGGCTCAGTTCACAGGCAAGGATGGGGCATGGTTCAAATAGTCCAGTAGTTTAAGAACAATGTATCCTGACAATCGAATGCAAGAAATGTATGGATTTCACTGTCTACAGTCCAGAAGACGTTTCAGAGAATCAGAGAAATACAAGTTAAGACAAAGAGAGAGACCGTTATTAATATCCAGACACGCCGCCAACTTTGACGACTTCTTTGTTCGTCTTTGATCGACTGACAGGAAGTGGAAACTGCTGTGGAAGAAGATAATTGATCTAAATCCGGGAACGTCAATTACTCTGAAACAAAATAGACCATTGGAACCCGACCTCCAAAATCTGAATATTTTTTATACCTTCTTGTTTTATGTCCAAAACGTGGAGCTCTCACTCCCAAAAAGCTTCAGTAAAGCTTCACTTGAACTGCCTACACCTGTCTAATCAGCCTCAACAGTGAGGCCTCAACGAGGCGGCGACAGTCAAAACCACCTACTTGGGAGTGAAAATCTGTTTTGTTATATATGTGCTCTCAAGTGATGAATCAAAACTTAACTGTGAAATCCAAAGTGCCACCCGAAGAGCAAACATGCCTCAACGTTTTTACTCTGCAGAAAGCTCGGCTCACCAATATTAGTCTTTTGGTATAAATAAGCACAGGCTGCCAAGGTTGGCAATCATGAGGGTGCAGTGTGCAGCAGATTGACATCAGGTTATGTGATTTCTGGGTACTGAGGTCCTTGAATTTTAAAGAGGTACCTGTTACTGCCATTTCATGCTGCTAGAGGAACTGCCTTGTGCACCTACAAGACACAATATTTCTATGAATAAAGCTTAAGAGGGAGGAAAAAATATCTCTATTTTGCAACTACTGAGTGTGCACGCTTGGTCTATGCATGCAATTTTATGTACGTGTGCATATTTGTGCACCTGAGGCTCTGGGTTGTTTGGTTGTTGTCGAGCAGAGCCTCGGTCTAATTGAGCAGACATCAGACTTTGATTAATATTGTTGATGAGTGCTGCCAGCAGGGGTGAAGACACAGAGAGGAAGAACTGTCAGACAAACACCCAGGTAACATCCTTCATTCCCTCCGCCTCCTCGCCGGCTCGCTCCCTCTCTGTACTCACAGGAAAGGATTCAGTGCCCCACTGGTTCACCGTTGATTACACCATTGTCTGCTTAGACTGCTGAGTCTGCTCCAAGTCTGCCACCGCTTAATATACAATTTACCTTCAGAGAGATCTGAGAAAAGGCAGAGTTCTGCAGACAGGTGGTGGGAACATCCCCAGCTAGAATTTGTCGGACGGTGGCGTGGACAGACAAAAATCTCAACGGAATGATTTCATGGAACAGAAATACTCATCTAATGAGGAGAGCTGGTAACGAGGACGTGCATGAAATTATTAGAGAAGTTGGATTATTGATCATTTTTGCCCTGTTTTTGTGTGAATATCGCTTCTGTCCATGCGAGATAAACATGTCAGGATAATTAGATGGATCTCATTTAATAATTAGCGTTACTCTCCTGCTTTCTCCTCTTCATTGTCCCTGGAGTCAGATTCCTGGTCGGTGTGTCGCTGTAAATGATCTTGCATTCCTTATCGTAGAACCGGTCTCCATCTATCTCAGAGGTTGTGTTCGACCTCGGCTGGGTTGCCTGCTGCAGTTCTGGTGCTCATTGCAGGTCGTCTGCCCAGTGATACTGGTGATACTCCAAGCCTGCACAGAGCCAGCTAATAGGATCGCTAACTAGCTGCTAATTCCAGCTCTGCACGCTGTTTGTTCCGGGTTCTCTTGCTGACCAGCGATGACACGTTGTATTACTTCACTTTTAAAAGTCACGTGTTACCGTGACGCGTTGCCACGAGATACTGTAGTTCCTCATCTTTCATCTTTTGCACTGACGATTCGACCCATAAAGTTTCTCTTGCGGTCTTGGAGTTGCTCCAGTACGTGAAGCTCTAGATGCCTGGAAGTAATTCCTTTCACTTTGTCTCACTTAAACTAATACACTTACAACACACAGTGTCTTCACCGCCGCAGCAGACTGTAATACTCCGCCGGAGTTCCACTCGGATATTTATGTTTATTGCCGTGGTGCTCATTTAATTTTAACTGGCAATCACATATTTTAACCACATTATCGCATCCATATTAACACTTGCCATTCTTGGAGTCATGCTGCTATAATAACATTATTAATTGTAATTCCTTTTAATGACGCAGAGGGCCTCTCTTTTAGGAAGTGATTCCAGGGGGACTTCGCTAGGCTCTCCGTGAGCATGTATGATGATTCATGCATGTGTGTGGCTGCGTGCACGTTAATGCATGCGTATGTATCGTAGCTGTGTGTGTGTGTGTGTGCACTTTAATAGTCTTATCATATAATTAAGTGGCATTTAATAGACTGTTCTTAAACTCAGTGATGTCTCCACAAACAGGAGAAGAGAGGCTTTACAGTATATAATCAGTTAAATTGTCAGTGGATATTAACATTATCTGCTCTCCTCCGTAATGTGATTTCTTTATTGTGTTTCGAATTTCATTAAATGGCAATATCTGAGCCGGAATAATTAAGCAAATATTGGCCCAGAGTTCCCGGAACGCCGGCGTTTATGACACCCAATAAAAAACATTATTAAAAGGGGGTGATTCCTGCTGAAAGAAGGTAAACATCAAGCCGCCGCGGACGCAGCGTGTACATGCGGGATCAAGGGCGGGGGGGGGTTGGCAATGATGAAGGGATGAGGAGACGACAGATTACGTTTGACAGACAGATAAAAGGACGGGGAAGAGCAGCCATGATGATGAGGACAGCTGAAGAGCAGAGAAAGGTCACCGGTGGACGTGGAAGGGACGGAGCGAGGGGGGAAAAAGGAAACCGGGCCAATAATGACTGGATGATGACAGACTATGGCGGATAGCGGTGATTGGAGGGAAGATGGATGTCGGGTTGCGGCGGGGAACGGAGGCAGGAGAGGAAAGAAAAAGTGTAAGGAGGGGAGGAAAATTATGAGATGGAGGTGCGAGAAGGAAGAAAGGGTGGACCCCAATGCATGTGAGATGAAGAGGATTAAGGGATTGCGCACATCAAGGAGGGGAAGAAAGATGTGTGGGGGAAGAAGAATGAGCGATTGAAGATGGGAGGAGGCAAAGGAGGAGAGGAGGAGGCGACTGAGCAACAGAGGAAGCGGCGAAGAGGCCTGCTAAACCTAGATAGCACACAGAGAAAACGTGGAGTGAAGTCTCGAGGACTTCAGGATATCTCAGGTTTAATTCTCCCCCGTCGGCGCCTTAAAGATTGCCCCTGTGGGGACCAATCGCGCCGACATTATGTGAGCGGATTCAGCATAGGTTTGAGCCTCCGACGCCGAGGCCAATGGATCACGCTCGACTAGCTCCCTCTCTGACAGAACTGTACGGGGGGATGGCGGCGCCGTTCAAGCCAATTAGAGGAGCTCTGAGCCAGTTTTTAGTGGCGAGATAAAACCGAGCTCTGCCTCTGCTGGCAGATTGGGTGATGGATCGCTGACGACACACACACACACACGCAGTCCATGCACACACACATCACACTCGACGTGAAGTGAGAAGGCTAGTGAGGCTCCATCTGGACTGTCCACGGCTATCTTTCTTCTTCTCTCGCCTCATTTCTTTTTTTTTTTTTTTTGCCTGTGCACAGGGATGTTCTGTCCAAATTCGGCTGGAGCTTGGCTTCACTCCCTGTTTAATAAAACCAAAGGAGAACCGCAGGATGGATGGATGGGTGGATGGATGGATGGTTGGAAGAATTGGTAGGTGGGCGGGCGGGTGTTGGAGACATCGTCAGGCTTTAATATGTGCTCTTCCTCTCATATCCTTGCTTGTTTTAATATGAATAGCTACTTGTGGAAGGGAATGAGTTCATAGCTGCGCACAGAGCACTACCGGCGTTATTGGCTGCACCGTTGAGTGGCAGCCTCCATATGTGCCAGAGCAGCTTTGCAGAGGATATAATAATAAACCCCTGTGAGAGGTGGCAAATAAAAACAACAGGGATAAAAGTACATCATATCATAACCTGCTTCGCTGGAAAATTACCCTCCCCGCAACCACCCTTTCTTTTGCACACTCCCCGATTTTTCTTCTGCGCTCTCTTCATCATCTTCGTCTACTTTGTTCTTGTTCACTCTAACAAGCGCACGTTTTCATCATGTCAGCCCTCTTAAGATACCTCTCCATCCCAAGGGGGAGCTGGAGCAGCTTTCATCTGCCCTCCTTCCCTCCTCTTTGCGTGTTTGCTCATCTCCCCCCCCCCCCCAACCCGACCGGTGTCATTCAACCCGCCGCTTGTCCCTCCTTTCAGAGCTGCCGTCGACAAAAGGCAACACTGCCTGGACTTAATCACGTTATATTTCACAGCCCGAGTGCGTTCCTCCCTCCTGGTTTCTTAATGTGTTTTTAAAGAGTCGTGTTTTGGCTCCGGCGGTTCGCTCGCCGTGGTGAAAATCAGACGAACACCACTGCCAAGTGCACGTCGAAATAAAAAAAACTACATTCAGGTTTGTTCCTGATAATAATGTGACCCATTCAATTATTTTCACTGACTCCTCCTGAGAATTTGTCAAATTAAATTTCCCAGACTTTCTCCAGTCTGGCAGCCAACAACTTCATAATGCTCCAGAAATAACATGACCAGCGGTAACCTCGTGTGCCTTAACCCAGAGTCCAGATTCGATTTCAAGGGTTTCATCACTACCACAGAGAAGAAAGTTCCTCAGAAGTCTGTTTTTTTTCAAGAAGTTAGTCGATTCTTTACCCGTGTCTTAAAATTTATGATGAGCAAACTGATTATACTTGGCTTGATGCAGAGATTCAGACGGAGCTTTTACATTTAAACCATTTAAAACGCACAAGTTCAACATCTGTTCAGTCACGAGGAACCGTCCGCTGGCCACATGAAGCAGTCCGTTCTCACTCGTAACCTGTTAAATTCTGCTGCCTGGTCAGTGACGCCTCAGAAAAAGGTGCTGTAGATACGTTAGTGTCATTTCTGGATGCACCAGTGTGAAGCTTGATGGTTTGCAGTGCCGTCAAAGTGAGGTGATGGAGTATGGAGAGCAAGAAAGGCCACGCATGGAGGAGGTGGGGTGGAAAACCGGTTCAACACCCACGACATCGCTGTTCATAGGACTTCTTTTTTGTTTGACCCCTGGTTGGTCAAGAAACTTCTGAGTTCTCATCGTCCAGGTCTATAAACTTAACATCCAAGTCTCAAAGTGGACTCGCGCTTGCACAGCTTCCTTTGCTGCTGCCTTGCATCCGTTGTACTCAGCCCTGCTCAGATGGTTTCCTTGGAAAAGAAACGTCGCTCTACGTTGATGCGATATGAAAAAAAAAAACCCTCCATACTTAGCCCATAATTAACCCTGTCAGCGATGTCAGAACACTGTTCCAGCTTTGCAGTTCGGATTTTCTGTGAGATTTGCGTCAGAGTTGAACTTCGCGCAGAGGTTTTGCATATTTAATTTCGCCTCCGTCACGTACGTATTGACAGAGCTGCATATAGAACAGCAGAACCTTTAGACGAGCTCTATTATTACTCCTAATATTTGCTCAGCTGAATCAGAGAAGTGATTTCGCTGTCAACAAGGCTCCTCTCCTTAATGTCAAGTATCTGCACAAAGTAGTCCCTGCAAGAGTTTGTCAGAGGATGGATTGTTTTTGTTTACTGTCTGTCGTTGGCTTGAGATGGTTTATTAATGTAAGAGAAGGAGCAGTGAACCTGGGGGCATCGCCTCGCGCTTTAATTAAAGCACCGACACAAAAGAGGGCTCATATCTGCACACCCACGCGAAAAAAAAAACACATGTACGCTCGCATGCACGCACCTTTGACGGCATAATAATTGAGCCTACATCTCGTGAATCTGGGTCACAGGAGCGCGGAGCGGATGCTTCCTTTGATGTGTCATTAGGCTTCTGGATTTCCTCGAATGCAGCGCTATTCAGGAAGGAGGTTTTAGGTTGGCCAAGTCTTACCGGGAGAATAATTTGGCATCTGTGAATGGTTATTATCGGTTTGCGCAGGATTCTGGACGTGATACAATATTCTCGTTCATATCCAAATCTCCCCAAATGGCCTGTACTGCTTTACAGTTTTTAATCTATATTCATTAAGAAATGCTAACAAGTGTTATTCTCTTTTTATTCTATCCATCTCTTCCCTCATCCAGTGTAATCAGCATCATTTTAACCTGCGCCATCAAGGTACTGATTACACACACACTCTCACACACACACACACACACAGAAAATATAGCAGATTCCTCTCATCTCTGCTCCTTTCTTCCTGTTGTAATCAAACATCTTCATTCATAATTGAAGTGGTGATGAGGAAAAAGATGAGGAAATTGAAACGAAGTCCGTCGGGTTTCACCGTGATTATGAGTCCTCTGTGTTTATATATGTGTGTGTGTGTGTGTGTGTTTCCTGCAGTGTAACTCCAGGACAAGCGGAGGTAACGCAGCCTCATCAGCTGCCGGATGAACGCACATTTTAACTTCCTGCTCCAAACAGTCCGACGTGCACATGAATTTTTTTGTTATGATGATGAGAGGAGGCCGGGATCAGAAATGAATTGATATTATTCTGGAATCAATCACGTAAACACTCATAATTGCCAATTTAATTGCTAACAGAAGAGGAGACATTATTAAAAAAAAAAAAACATTAACTCAAGTGCCTGAATTATTTCGACTTTGCCCTGTCGCATCAAATTAGTTTAATGACTTTTTTTTTTGGGTTATTTTCTTCGTATTAAATCGTGCCATCTCCCTATTTAATGTCATTTATATGATGATTTGGGTTTTATTTCCTGAAAATGACTGAATCTATTAGCAGGGTAGGGGGGCCTCCATCAGCGGCAAGCTAGCCTGCTTGCATCTGCCTGGTGAGGCTTAACACACACACACACACGCACACACACACCTCGTCAAAGATGGAGAAGATACGGATGCTGCCTTATCCACGCTCCTGGCCGCTCCTCAGCTCCATGATGGCAACTTAACCACCCACTGTATCTGCTGCAGCCGAGGTAACACCGGAAAGCAATAACGCTGATATCCGAGGTTAAAGGTGCCAGATTTTGACAAGCTACATCATCATTATCAGCCTGTTTCTGCGTGCGTGTGTGTGGGGAAGAGACACGAGAGGGGGGCTCAAGGTATTTTCCTTCACAAATCCTCGGCTGAGACGCAGCAGGCACAGGTTGTTTGAAACTCGCGGTGTGATATAAGGTGTTAGCTTTAGGTTCTCTGCTAAATCTGCCTAAAGGGCAGAAATACTCCATGATTTTTAGCTGTAAGTCAAACCCGGCAATCCTAATATAGCCAGGGGGGAAGAAAAAAACAGCCTTTGCCATAATCAGGCGCCGGCACGATAAGCCCTCAGAATAAAAAAATGCGTTCCGCCCCTTCCCCTCCTCTGCCTCGAGATTCATTTCACAAATGCAACTCTAAAGAGAGCAAAGGGTTGCACAGGAGAAGAAAAAAAGCATCCATCACTCTGAGGCTCTATCAAATCCATCTGCCGAGGTGTATTATTTGAGACATACCCCTTATCCTCTCTTTTCAAGTGCGCCTCTTTGCATTTTTTTTAGCATGACCAGGTCATCAAAGGATCAAAGCGCCGGCAGAGCAGCAAACCGGGGGCTGTTTAACATCTTAACAGGTAGAGAAAAAGATATCTAGCTTGTCTGGCGAGGCAGGGTAGGATGGGGCGGTGTGTGAGGAGCGGTAGTGATGTCTGAAAGCCAGCTGAGCTCCTGTGGACTACACAGGTGCTACGTGGAATATTGTAGCATCAGTTATCATGTAAACGTTCAGCATTATTGTGCAATTAATCTCCAGACCTGCGCGGCGCACGCGGCAGTCGTCAACAGGTTGTGCTTGTTGGATAAGTTTTCGCCTCTCACATTTCTTCTGAAAGAAAAGTGAAGAATCATGTCTCGTCGCAGGAAGTCCACGGAGCGCCGCACATGGCGCCTTTGTCAGCAGTCTGTGATAGAACAGTCAAAGCGACACCGAGAAGTAAAAAAACCTCACTTACCACTTAAAAATGCTTAGCCACAATGAGGCAGGTTGGATTTCTGGGACTATTTTAGGATCAAAATGACACGATATGATGTCGACACATTTCTGGTGCAGCGGCGGCTCGATGTAAGAACAGGAAACGCTTCAACTAATGAAAGAAAATCTGAGGTAAATGTAAACTTTTTGCATCTGACAGCAGACGATTCTCGCTCTGACAGACAACTGATTCTGAAGAGTAACGATCTGTATTTGGACCCAAATGCTTTAAAACAAGATGTGTTGTTTGAAATAAGTCGCAGTCCAGGAACAAAGAAAGTCAATCTTTGGATACATTTAAAAAAGCCTAGACGATCCCTTGTTTGCAACTTTCAGTCTTCCAAAGTTCTCTCTCTGGTTTCCTTGTTCTTTGGTGCATCTTCTAACTTCTTGTCCTTCTGTTTGATTCTCATTCATTGCTGATGTAAGTCCTGTGCGGTTCTTTGTTGGCCTCCATCCTCTGATTGAGCTTCTCCTCCGCCATCTTACTGAAGTTGTTGGAACAAGTTGGAAAATAGCAGCATGGAGATCTCAGGAAAACACGTGTACTGTGAAGCATCAACAGGTAAACGCGTTGGAGGTCAAACATGAAGATTGTTCTTTGGCACATCTTCCAGTACAGTACAGCGCGGTTCTTTGTTGGCTTCCATCTTCTCATTGAGCCTCTCCTCTACCATCTTGATGGAACAAGCTGGAAAATAGCAGCTTGGAAATCACAGGAAAACTCTGTAGAAGCTTCAACAGGTAGATTCCTGGAATACACTGGAGACCAAACATGGAGGTTCTTGTTCTTTGGTGCATCTTCCAGTTGTCCTTTGATTCTCATTCATTGCTGCCATGAGTGTTGGACTCCATCTTCTGATGGAGCTCCTCCTTTACAGTCTCAGGAATCTCAGGAAAACACATGTACTGTAGAAACTTCAACAGGTGAATGACTGGAACGCGCTGGAGATCAAACACAGACGATGTGAGAAGATCTGTGAGGGACGTTTGGCTTTAAATCCGAGCCTCCAGAAAATAATCTTTGCTCCATCCAAACATGTATTCAGACCCGCCCCTCCGTCCCTTCCATCAATCTCCTGCCTCTTCTGTCTTCAAGTCCCGTTTCCCCTCCCTGCCTCTTTGTGTTTCCACGTCTGCGTCTTTCTTTATCTTCCCCCCTTTTTGAAAAGGGCCGATTCCTCCTCCTTTGTTAATGTGACAAATCTACTCTAATGACTCTGCAGTGGCTCGAGGCGTCTCGTGCTGGAAGAAAAAAATAACCCCCTTTTTTCTTCAGACCCTTCAGTCACTCCCGCACATTATTCCGCCCTCTCTATAGTCTTTTTAAGTCTATCTGAAATTTTTTGACAAACTCGTCCTGTGAAAAACAAAATGAAAAGATTGCCTTAGTCTCATTCATTTCCTCCCCACCAGCGCCTCCCTTTCCCTTCACCGCCGCCGCCGCCACCACCCTGACTACAATGGCAGACTTTGTGCATCACAAGCTGCTGTCATTTTGATGTTTGTGTCATGAAACAAGCATGCAACTCCAGATATTGTGACATTCATGTCTGACACTTGAAACTCTTTTGAGAAGCTCATCCTGCTCACGCTGGAGCTCCCTCGTAGGTATCCCTCCTGCTTCTTCGGCTTTTACATCCTGCACTGCGCCAAGAGGCTATATCGAGTTTAGTCCGACTCTGAGGGGTTGAGCAGGTGGCCAAACACTCTCACTCTCTGTCAACTCACTCCTACCACCTCTCCATTTCTACATGGCAAGATATGCATCACTGCCATAGCAACAATAGCCTCCGTCAGCCCACGGAAAGAGGAGAAGGGAAGGGAAGATCTTGGCTGCCATCTAAGTTAGTCAACATCTCAGCGAGAGCGAGATATGTAAGTGCATTTGGGGCTCTCTGCTTCTCTCTGCCATAAGTCAGTGCATGGACGTGGCTACATAATGAAATGTTTTAACCTCAGAGCAAAGGGAGGCGATGGAGGGAAGAAAATAGGAGAAAGAGGGGGAAGATCTCTTTTCCTCCTTTTCTCTCTTCCTGTCAGGGGTGGCGGTGCATTGCGTTTGATGCCTGCGATAAGACTCTGTGTGGCTAATGAGGAAAGCGCAAAGGCACACTCATTAAACTGTGTGTGTGTGTGTGTGTGTGTGTGTGTGAATGTGAACAAACTGCAAGTGAGAAAGGGGAGAAACTCATTAGAATTCTCCCACTCTCAAAGGCCAAGTTAGTGAGGAGAATGGAGCCATGGCCAAGCAGCCGCCTGTTGCACCCTTTGTCAGCCTGGAAATATAAAATACATGCACACATTCATAAATACATGCATGAAGCGAGGATACAATAAACCAGACCACTAACGACTTAAAGTCAGTCGCAGATTTACTCTTGCTCGGTCACATTGCCCGCTTGCCCAGCTCCGGTTCTAGCACAACACTAGCTCACGCCTGTGGTACAAACACTCCCCTGGTGCTCTGAACTCACAGTATGGGTAACCTGGCTAACAAACTGAGCTAACAGCAGCTACAGCTGGCAGCAGGAAGCTCCAGAATCAGTGGAATAGTTGGTGCCGTAAAGCGTCACACGCTTCTCACGAGTTACATGGTGTGAGAACAGACGTCAGCGTCTGACAGAAAAGTTGCACGATGTTGCTGTAACAGACTCTTTAGCAGTCTCACCGTTTTCAGACAGAGGAAGCTAAAGATGGAGCATCGTGCAGCATCATATCTCATTAAAACTCCTCTATTGAAGCCAAGCAGCGTCTTCATACATCAAAATGTCTCCTTAGAATCAATTCTGGTGAGAACAAACAGTTCAGCGTTTTGGTGCTTGTGTTTGTTTGCCATCCTAATTGGCATCAGTTTTCATTTGGTGTCGTTTCAGCACAATAAAGACTGCAAGCAGGAGGAAATGGAAGTAGCTATGTCAAAAATGCAGCTTTTAATCTACTCGCAGATTGCTTCTTGTTCTGTTCAGTTGTTTCTCAGAGCAGCCCAGATGATGTATTAAGGACAGGGTTGGGTTTAGAGGAAATTCAAACAGGTTTTTAGACGGTATCAGTTTAGTTTAAGATATTAAGATGATTTGATGGTATAAACATGTTTAAGTTGGGTAGAGGGTTAAATATGGGTGGGCAGACTGGATTCTGATTAATGAATCAATGGAATGATGCTAGCTATAATACATTTTCCCCAACCGTTTACGGCCAACCTTCAGTTTTGTAGATTTTTCCCATTTGTTTCCAGCTGGATGACGGATGTATTTACATGAGTATCTGAGCTGAACTGAAATAAACTAAGAGACAAACTCGTCATCTGCTCGATACTGTCTCTCCGCTGACAGCAGACTATCCCACAGGGCTTCGGGATTGCAGTTTTTATATTGCTGGAGATGAACTTTGTGAAACAGAAGAAAGATAGCTTCTGCCATTTGAACTCTGCAGTGGAACTGTTTCCTCAGCGGGTCAGCGGTATCAGCTCTCAGCTTTCTGCTGGTCAAACCCAATGCAAACTAATCCTCTGCCCATGACAGTCCCATTAAATGAAACGCTGTGTCTAGATCATAATTATAATGGTGGAATAAAGTAAACTTTAAAGGTCAAAATCATTTAAAACGTATAAATTAAAAATGCTGCAGCGACCGGGCTCGAACACACACCTCGCTATCACTCATGTAAATGAGTCGGCGAGCCTGCCCCCCCCTTCCTGTGTCACATAATTAAACGTAGCCTCTCTGTGTTGTGGTTCCCGGTTCCAAACATGACGTGCCGTTCAAAGCTTCTTCTTCAGCTGCTGTAATGAGGAGTGGATTCCACCGAGAGCTGCTCCTCTTCGCCTCCTGGTGACTCCACCACCGTCTACCACTGAACTCGCTCCCACTCCACCCAGCAACATCAGAGCCGCACACAAAGTAAATAGTCTTTGAGGTTTCATATCTAGGGGGGCTTTTGTAACTTCTTATGTGTGTGTGAGCAGTGAGACAGACATTAAGGAGTGTTGTGTATATGTAGACTACACACACACACACACACTATAGGTTTTCGGTGTGTGAAATTATTTTTACATGACAATATAATCTCTCTCAAAGGCTTCAAGAAATGATTGTTCTTACTATTAAAGGTCCAGTGTGTGTGTGCTATTTACAGAATATGGCAGAAATACAACAATATGTGTGACTGTGTTTTGATTAGTGTATAATCACCTGGAAATTGTTGTGCATTGTGTTGTTATTACCTTATAAACCACCTTGAAGCCACCTAATGAATTGTGGACAACTGTTTCAAAGCCTCGACTTTGGCTGTTGCCGTCTCCGCCAGAAGCAATCATATCTCGTATGCTGCTTTATGGTCTGTTTTACTCTGAATGGGACCATAACTTCCAGAATCACGCCGTGTGGAAGGCTTGAAAACAGAATGAGACCATAAACTCACGAGGTCATAAATCAGTGGGGTAAGTAGGGTAATTTCCCCATAAGGCTCCATATAAGCAGACCTTGTTGTTGCAGCCAGTGGAGCTGCCTCCTGCTGGCTGTTGAACAGAATGCAGGCTTCCCTCCATAGATCTGAAAGCTCTGTCTATTAATTATATTCGCCGGGGTCCTCTTTCATGGAGTCGGCCATTTTGAACCGCCACGTTTCTACAGTAGCCCAGAATGGACAAACTAAACACTGAGCACTTTTTTGTTCATTCCCATGGAAAGTTTCCGACTTTGAAAAATTCATTCATTCAGCTGTAAATAGTCTGTTCTGGTCGGCTGCATACAGTGGAGCACACTGTACATTTACAGTCAGAGAAACTTCACCGTGCGCTGCGAAGTGAACGTGGAGTCGCCTTTGATGAGGCTCATGAATATGCATGAAACACACCGTGCACAGAGTAAACAAACAGCCCAAATATGGCTGCGTCAGATGTGCAAAGTGCTCATGAGAGAACATTTGATATTTATTCAAACAAAAGCTCGTCAGTTTCAGCATCTCAAAGATCTCTCCTCTGTGTTTCGCCACTTTAAGCTGAACTGTAGTTTGAATATTTTTTTGGAAAGTTTGTTTGAAACTAATCGATTTGAAGACATCGTCTCGGTTTGGAACTTTCTTTTTTGGCATTTCAGTGGTCAGTTTATTTAATAATTAAAAGAACAATGAATTTATCACGATTCATCATCAGCCATCAGAGATTTAAAGCGCTGAACATCAGTTTTATTCGTTTTGTCTTGATCGATATCAAATCACAAGGAAACATTGATCTCAGCAGCCTTACTGTGCACCTACGACTGTGTATTTACATAATGGAGAGATTTCACGGGTCATACACAGATGGAGTAATGTCTGTCTGTGTCATGGCTCCTGCGGTGTGTGTGTGTGTGTGTGTGCGCATAATCGCTATCCTGTTTATTCAGTAGCAGGATTATTCCTTACAGAGAGATTACTCAAACAAAGACTTACAGCAGCGCCTTGGTAAACCTTCAAAGTGCCACGGTGCTGCACACACTCCAGCCCCTGAGCGCTAGCAGCTAATTTGAAAAGAGGCATTGTTCTCACCATCGCAGATATATATATTATATAAATATATATTTATTTTCTTCATTTTTGTTAAGGTTTCTTGTGAATTACTTCTTTCGAAAAAGCAGCACGTTCCTAAAACACAATATCTTGTCTGATTCTGGTAGTCAGTGGGTGAGCTCCGAGATGACATCCCAGCAGACGCCTCGTATTTCAGTTACCCGAGAATTTTTCTACTCTGAGATTTTTCAAGGTTCAGTGATCGCTAAGATATGATGAGAGGGAGAGAGAGGGGGGGGGCGGGGAGGCGAGAGAATATCAGGAATTTCGCCTCGGTTCAAGTTTGTGCCGGAGCCAAAGTCAAACAGTTCCATTTGGGAAGCGTGTTAAAGAGGAGACGTTGTTTACTCTGCGGCAAAGCAAAGCTCAGCAGGTCGAGCCGACGGGGCGTCGCACGGCATTGTGGGAGGCTTTTTCCGGAGCGGGATGTCGTCATCGGTTTGTACATCGCACCCATCCGTGTGAAATATTAATGAAGCCGAAATAAATTTTTAACGTGCATTCTCTTCATCATCCTCCCACCTACCTCTGTCTGTGTGAGACAATGTGCCAGCGACATACAATACAGCACACACACACACACACACACACGTCATCCTTCCACCTTCACAGACTTTATTAAAAGAATAATTATCAAAAGAGGAGACGGAGAAAGTGCCGTCGCGCTCTTATAACAAAGAAATCACGGGAAGCCGATGACAGAGCCGTCGACAGCTGTGGCGGCGGCGGTCAGCTGGTGCTCTATTTTTGAGAGTGTGTGTGTGTGTGTTTGTGTGTGTGTGATGTTGTAAACTCAACGTGTGATGCAAGGTGCTCTGGCGCTCTCGCCGCATGGTTTGATTCTCCCCGTCGAGCGGGGTGACCTGGCATTTCGGTGACTTTTAGAGGTGTTACCGTGCTGACATATTGCTCTCTCATTTTCCCAGACTTCCCAGCCACCCACACTCTCCCTTCCTCCCTTCCTTCCTTCCTCACACTCCCCACCTTACACACTTTCCTCCTGTTGTTATTTACTTCATGCCAGACTTCAGGTTTTACAAGTCGGATCAGAACACGCTGATGGTTTGCGCTGCTGTTAATCTAAAAATCTTCCCGGGGATCGTTTTACACGGGTACACTTTAATTACATTTTATAGGAGGTTGTTTTCAGAATAAAAACCTCTCAACGTTCACACCTCGATCTCTCTGCAGCTGCAGCTCTGCAAAACGGTAACATGAAGACGCATCTGAGAAGAAAATGAGCTGCAGTTGGTGAATACTGTTATGTTTAATAAGTTTATGGTGGATTTTAGCTTTTATTTTGAAGGTCAAATAAATTAATGTTCCGTTTCCACTTTGTTTGTTTCCGTTCGATACTGAATAAGACACAGATGGAGCCAAATCAGGGGACACGGTGGAGCCAGCGATGCTGCCGTACATATTTATGTTTGTGCATATTTAAATTCAATAAATGCATCCGCGTTAAATAATCCTAATCTCAGTATCGAGGAAACTAATCCTGGTTGTGATGGTTAGGTGTAGGGTTAGGCTGCTACTCATGTCAGGACTAAACACTTAAATGTGTTTTTTGACGTTGTCTTTGGAAGCAAAGTATCCCACGTTAATAAAGCTGAGCGGCGCCTGTAGTGTCACTCCCACTTATTGGTGCACGTGCAGTCAAATAACTGGATCACCTCATACTTCATGGAGCCGGTGTCGGCCTGGATGTATCAGTTTTTACAGAGGCTGTTTCCCCGAGTGCAGCAGGAGCGTTTGAGTAAAGACAGAGCGGAGAGCAGACATGAGAGTGATTTTCTCTCTGCTCTCCTAATTACTTGTCTTCCTCTATCTCTAAAAATAAATTCATATTTCACGAGGTGTCTTTTTGCTTCAGCACACCGCCGCCACTGCCAAACTGTCTGCGTGCCATCCGGTGTCAGTTTGATCATGGATATTTAGTAAAGGGAGAAGGAGAAAGGGAAGAAAAAAAAGTATCTCCCAATTATCTGTGCTGACGGTCTTCGCAGAGCCGTTGACCTCAACCTGCTTGTGTCTTAGCAATTTAATTTAACCCCGGCTGTGCGTTGTACGTGCTAATTAGAAAGCTTTTCAAAGAGAGAAACTCACACCAGGAGCTCCGCAGAGGAAAGAGAGACGCCGTGCAGGAAGAAAAGAAAGAGTCGGAGATAAACACTTAACATAAGAAGATGTAACAGCGTTAGTGAGCTTTTAAAAGAATATCTGGGATGCCTCAGAAGCTTCACGGCGAGCTGAGCGGAGAAAAGACGGCGAGACCAGGAGGAGAGAGATTCTTTCTAGTCATGTGGCAGGTGACCCACCCTTTTTACTACAGCCACCTCAGTTTGCTGATCATCATCCGGCCTCTTTTCTCGTGACGTTTGCCTGAAGAGCTGCACACGTCGCATCTTAAATAAAAAATCTAAAACTTCAGGTAGATTTTGGTTCGGGGGGCTCGAGGAGGCAGACAAAGCAGAGTAGGATTATAAAATGCGAAGTATTGGGAGGGTGGGAGGGGGTGAAGGAGTGAGAGGAGGGGTGCTCGCCTCATCCAAATCCATTACTGGAGTCTGCAGAGCTGAGAAGGTCCCATGTCCAATTAGCTGTTTCATCTCCAAGTGGAAATGTGACTATAGGGAGACGCTGCCCGGCAACATTACCTCCTCTCCAATAACTTACAGCTATCAGGAATGAGACTGTGTGTTTGTGTGTGTGTGTGTGTGTGTGTGTGAATCCTCAGCACAGCACTGCTGCTTGTCAGATTGTCCCATTAATAAGCCTTGGCCTTTATTACCACTTAGCAAGCTCTATGTGTGTCTTTCTGCCAAATGTGCTTCTTATGCCGCCTCTCTGAAATCAGACTGTGTGTGTGTGCGTGTGTGTGTGTGTGCACCTCGCACGTGCTTGTTCGCCGTCACCGTGTCAGATTACTTTTTTTTTTTGTTAAGTCGGATTGCCGCACACATGACTTTGCATTTTCACTGTCACTTTGAAGTTTTGCAGCTTTCCTCGCATCACCTACTGTAAGACTGTTTGTGTGCGTGTGTGTGTGTTTTTGCATGTATTATTTACTTATATATTTATTTTGCGTTGCAGCGTGCACTTTTGTTTGCGCGGATTACAGGCGGTGGGTAGCTCAAGCCTCTTAGCCCCCTCGCAGGCTTGCCACAGCTGCCTGCCACTTCTAATGACACTTCAGACTAAGACTGGCTAAGTCCATAGGCAGGTTTATTAGTTTTAGAGAATGCTTGAATGCGTACAGCCTTCTTTTTGGATGAACGTGTGTGTGTGTGTGTGTACTGTACACGTGTGAGAGTGAGCGATTGCCTCGCTCAGGCGGCTCTGACAGGCTGTAGAGTTTAAATGAGAGGGATGGCGTACACGGGGAACATAAACGTCTGCTTTGGCATCGACGTGTCCTGACACAACGCGTCAGCGTTCAGACAACTCCATTACCTAATGAAGGATGCAAATGTAAATCTCTCTCTCTCCCTGATGACTTGAGCTAGTTTCTTATAATAATGTCATTTAATCTCATCTCATTGTTTATTTGACAAGGCCTCCCTCGGGATCCGTTACAGCGTTTTACTTTGTATTCTCGGCTCGTGCAGGCGTGTGTGTGTGTGTGTTTTCTGTGTGTCCTTCACAGAAAACAAAAAGAGGCTTTGTTGTATTTCCAACCTTTCGCTCAGTCTGTCTTATTTACCTTTTTAGGCGCAGACGAAGCCACAATGAAGCCAGATGAGCAGTGCAGATGGATGTTTGGCACCGTTTCCTGCTCATTTTGTTCGGCGGCGGCAGGTGCGAAGGGTAGGAGGCTGCAAAGCGGCTGCCGCTCACACGGCTGATCGCACGCCGCTCCAGTTTTTACGATCCGTTATCGGCTTTGTGTGCCGTGATGGTGCTTTATGAGAAACATATCTGACCTCCAGCCTTACCAGACACAGCATTTTACATAGAATTATTAAATAACATTACATTTATCTTTTAGAACAAGAGCGATAAACATCGCCCGAGGGTGGTGCCAGATGTAAAACGGTGTTACCGTAGGTTTGGAGCCAAGTTAACGAGGAAGGTAACGTTATGGACAGACGAGCGTTCTTCCTCTTCATCAACAGGATGTGCTCGTCTTAAACTGAACTTAAGGACGCTGCTGCAGTATTCATGATTTGCTGTGATCCTTCATTTCTTATTCGGTACATCATAATTCTTATAAAACACACCTAGCGTGAAGCCTGGCTACCTTGTGTGTTCTGTGTGTGTGTGTGAGAGCCTGTGGGGTGTCACATCTAAGTGCAGGGATCCCAGGGAGCGTGTTCCTAGAGGTGTACCAGTAGTTTGATCTCTCCATATTAGCCGTATTCCCCGCTAAGCCGGCCTCATTACTTTAGCCAGTTCAGCGGCTCCGCGGCTCTCTGCACTGATTCGTGTTGGCCACCTTCAACTAACATACTTCTTTTACTCCTGCAGTCAACCTTCCCTTTCTTCTGTCTCCTCTTTCATCCATCATTCACTCCGCGTGTGTGTCAGTGAGCGTGTTTCTGTGTGTGTGCGGCCCCAGCTGTGGTTCTGACCCGAGCTTTCATTTAGACAAGACACGGAGCGGCACAGAGGTGGAGGTGGCATCTGCTCGCCTCTAATAGGGATGTGCTATTGATTAACATTTACTGGGGCCGGTGCAGACCCCCACCCGCCGCCCACCACCCTTACCCACTCCCACTGAGAGCAAAGACAGACATGGAGGTAGACCATTTGTCACTTTGTCAAGAAGAAGAAGAGACCCGTCTGTCACCCGTCTGCTCCGGATGCTCGGAGCTTCGGTGAAATCAGATATTAGCCGGTGTCGCCGTCACACACTTCTGTGTGTGTTTGTCTGATTACATATTCGCAGCAAAACTCATCAGAGATGCTGTTTTATTTTTATGGGAAGTCCTTAACCCGAATGATTGATTCTAATGAGACATTTTGATCGGCTTCTTCACAAGCATGCACGATTAATTCAGATTTGATTAAACTTTAATGATGCCCGTGGGGAACTGGACTGTTGCTATTTGCAAACAGTGAAGAAGAATGTCATTTGATAAGAATGGAGCAAACAAATAGCAAAGATCCAGACGAGAGTACGAGTATATCCCGACTCCTGCTGTTTGTTTTCATTCCTGATTAATGTGACAGCCATCTTCTTTTTTTTTCGATGAGTCATTTGGGCCATAAAATGTGGTGAAATGCAAGAAAACAGTCTAAAGATAAAGAGAGAACCAAGACAGAAGGAAACAGGAAACAGCATCGTAATCGAGCACAGCGCAGTTATCGGAGGCCGCGTTACCAACCAAAGATTATATAACCATTATTGATCAATCTGTCAATCATTTTCTCGTTAAATCGATGAGTTTGGTCCATAAACTGTCAGAAAATGTAACGTCCAATGTCTTCTTTTGTCCACAAACCAAAGATCTTCAGTTGAAGGGCTGAAGAAACCAGAAAATATACAAGCTGAACTTGAAAATGACCTAAAATTAGCGACGCCATGTTGCACCGCCATCCGCACCGCTCGGTGTCACCAAACCCGACACACCGTAAATCCTTCAACATCCGGGCTAAATGCTCAGAAGAACCTGAAGTCTTCCAGTCACGATTCATCCCTGCAGTTCTGGGAACGCACCAGTACGACAGCGTCTGAGCAGAAGTTATTAAAACTGCCGGCTGGAAGTCGCAGATCAAATCTCCGGCTCTTAATAAGAGCCAAAACAACGAGGGCAGATCACGATCTCGTAAAGTGATTGGCCTTCACAGTTCTACTTTAAACTGACTGATATCATTAAGTTCCCCCCTGATGATGATGTTTATTAGTCTAATGATCCTTTTTTAAAGTTTATTTTAATTAAAACAGCCGACCACTCGCTTGATAAACGACTTTCTAATGATTCATTTGAAGATGATTACCCGAGTACGATCTCCAAATCTCAAATCAAAAAGTATTGGCACCCATCACGAGAACCTCACCGCGGTAGGACCCTGCTCGTTGACCACACGTCCATTTATCCACCTATTAATCATCCCGTCCATCCAATCTATCCATCAATTTCATTCTTTCATCGTCATCTGTCAATCATCCCACCGGTCGATACATCTACCATCCATCCGTCAGTCCGGCCTTTCTTCCCTCATTTTGCCGGCTTCCTCTGTCAGGCCCAATCCAGGAGCTAATGCATGTGACTAATGAGCACTAATGCTTATCCACTGATACAACAAATGGCATCAGATAGCTGCAGTATTCTAATAGCGGGATGTGATTATATGGATGAGTGGCTATCGGAGCCTGTGTCACTTCTCTATTCTCCGTCTCCTTCCTGTCGGTCGGGGGATGGATGTAGGGTTTCCATTTTGTTCTGTTTTATTACCTCCGGCCGTCCTCTTAGTGCACGGCGGCGGCGGCGGCGGCGGCGGGTCGTGGATGAAAGTGAAAATGCTGCTTTGACTGGTTGAAGTTGAAAATAAACCTTCGCCGGACACATGCGTGCATCTGGTGTCGCCGAGAACACTGGAGACGGAGGGAGGGGGGAAGAAGTGGACAGAGTAATTGAAATATGAGAGCGCCACGGCAGCGAGACCATGTGTCCATCAGAGGCGGCGGCGGCGCAGCAGGTGGGAGAGTGCTACATGTGTGTTTGTGTGTTAGGTGTAGCGTCGGAGAGAGGCTGCATGAACCGGTTGTTCCAGTGTGAGAGCAAGATTGACAGCAGAGGTAGGGGTGCACTCTGCCAGGCACACACACACGCGGCCTAGCTCTCCATAACTTGCGGCGAGTGCTTATGTGTGACAGGTTGTCGGGGGAAACATTTTCCGTGTTCGGTTTATGCGCTGTGATAAGGTCGGCCGAGTAAAAAGACCTTCAGTGTGGAGTGTGGCCGGGATCCTTTCAGCCTCCGGGTCGGGAGCAAAAAGCCACAGCTGGTCTGGAATTTTAAGGCCAATATAGAAGCTGCACACGGCTGAAAATTCTGGTCCAGGCCTGACCCAGCTTGGGCCCGAAGCCCATCGAGGGACAGACAGATGACATGAGACTTTTATTTCTCTGAACCCGGCCTGAATCCAAAACGACGAGGACAAACAGCCACGCGCTGAGTTTGTTCACTGTGATCGGGTCTTTGGAGTGTTCTGGTTTTAATAAACAGTCATATGAAAGCTGGAGTAGAAACCAGAATGCTGAGACGTGAAGATCCAGGTTTGGGATCATTGTACCACAACCCCTAATCTGCCACGCCGGTCGTTAAAGTTCATAAATGTGCTTTAATGAATTAAATCAGTATTAATTACTGACCGTTAACGGTCTTACGGCTCAGCCTTATCGAGCTGTCATCGAGCATCGCGCCCCCACTGACAAAATCTTTAAACCTCACAGATGAAAACAACAAAAAAACCCACCAAGCAATTACTCAATAAAGCCACACTCACTGACCACTTTGCCTTGATGTGAGAAAACCATGATGAAACAAAGCGAGTTCAAAAAATACTTTTTAGATCTCTGGCAACACACTCGGAGAGCAGAAACTCCAGAAACTTGAAAAACTGGAGACCGTTAAAAGTTATCCCTTATAAATTTTGCTCTTTATATTTTGAGCTGTCTAAAACACAGCGAGCAAGTTAACAATATTTGGCAAGCTAGCTGGGAGATTTATGTCTGTGGTAGTGATTCAAGGACAAAATTATCAGTACGTAGTTATAGCCGTATAAAAATGTCAAACACTGACTGTTGTTCTGCTTCTCAGGGGAGAAAAAATCTCATTTAAATCGGTAACAATGCAACTTACCACAAATGCAGCCTTGGAACTTTCAATTAGCTTCCTTTGACTTTGTGTTACGTCCCTGCACGTTGGTAGCTGTAGTTTTGTGGTTCAATTTTTCTTCAGAAGACAGAAAAAAAACCCTAGTCACAGTTTGTTTTAATTAAAAAGATGCTGAATCTCTTGATTCGTCTTGATTGCAATGAGTTACACAAGTTTTGTCTCTTCATTCAAAGTAATACTTTAATACCAAAAAAAATTCTGTTCTCAAGTTTCTAATTGGCAACAGCAAATGTGTTTTGAAGTAAGCGTCACGCTGCTTTGTTACTTCTCCTTTCAGTTTTGATACATTTGAATAGTTTTGAAGTCTGTAAAGTCACAGCAGACTTAACGAACGAGCACAGTATCTGTCTGAGGAAGCTAAATGACAGAAGTTGGTGAGACGCTGAATACATATTTAAAAGTAACACTGTACAACCCACTATCCAGCCTAAACTCATTTCATCTACATGTGTGGTTCCCACCTTGAATTGAGGAGGAGGAGTGATGGAAACTTACTCAAGGCAGTGACTTTGAAGCAGTATCTGCCGTCCCATATCATCACATCAATGCCCAATCAACAGCAGTAGTGACTGAACAAAAGAGCCGGGGCGCTCCTGAGGTACATGTGCCACAAAACATCAGTCTGAGGCAGATGCCTCCTCTGCAGGGAAGCACTGAAGTCTGGCAGCGCCAAGGCCAATCAGTCACGGCGAGCATATGCTAGCTGAGTGTTTATAATCGTGGGCTTCATCTCCATGCCTGTCAGGTCTTCCGTGGCCCTGATCACAGGATCCCCTGCTACGGGGGTGAGGCCCAGAGGCCATGCTTAAAGACCGAAATCCTTTACAGGACCCGGTAATTAGCCAACACGGCTCTGCAGCCACGCTCGCTGCTTTGATCTGCACGCTGATCAATGGCAAGATCACAGTGGCTTGATAACTAGTTACTACCTCAGAGTGTGTGTGTGTGGTTTGTTGTGCTTGTTCGCACTCTGCATCCTTTAATATGTTGCTTTTTTTCCCCTCGTAAACCTCATGTTATGCAGTTTGTAGTATTCATTTCTACACCATAAACTCTGCGCCGCTCGCTGCCCTTGTGAGGAAGACCAAATGAATTTCAGATTTCCCCGGTGAAATCTCTCACCACATCTCCTGCAGCCGTCAGCAGAAACAATTTATGCGTTCCCATACTCGATAATCATCTTACGCTCCTGTATGAATGGAGACAATGACCGTGTCCTATAGGTAATTCACTATCTGTCTGGGGAGTGCATGTTCACGTGCACATGCTACACTGATACAGGAGGCCATTATTAGCCTTGTATTGAAAGATCACATCATCTCGCCACTGTTGATTTGATTGTGCTGTTTCTAATTATGCTGTATGTGTGATGACAATACTGTTCTGCTATTGTTGATGAAAATCTATCTGATGTGGCCGTTTTTGTTCACGAGCAAGCCGATGCATTAATGCTTTATTGATATTTTGTTTACTCACCTTCCCCGTCTTCCTTTCTCACTCGCTGACGTATTCAACGCACCCGTTTTTATCCAGAAGTTACAGGAACTGGAGGCAAGCAAGGAAATGCACCGTTACCTGAATAAAATTACGGGTCTCTCTGGGTTTGAGCGCAGCTGGAAACATTCGGAGTGATGCAGAAATGTCATATATTATATGCTCATGGATTTTCAGGCAATGTTCCTCCACTCCACAGTGAGGCATAACTTTATCTGAGGCTCATCGTTTCACTTTTTGGCAACCGTCATCAACAGATAAAGCGTTATTGACAGTTGCGTTGCACTTGTAAAGGAACTTGCAATGATATTTAGGTCCCTGAGAGCGTTAGATGATTGTCTGAGGACTGAAAATTGTTGATAAATTCAGTACAAGCGAGTGACAGACTTCTTTTGGTCCCAAAAAAAAAAACACCCAATTTTGTTCAAGAAAGAAAGACATCAGTTAATGCCAGTTTTCACCCAGCGTTTATGTCCCTCTTTCTGCAGCGCTGACGGCTCAGAAAATGCTTCTTGTAAGAGAAATCAAAGAGATAAAAAGGACGTGAAGCTCAAATGAGCAGCTTTTTTGTGTCTGGGTTTTTAATAATCACAATAAACCAGAAAATTCCACAGATGTAAAGAATTCTGACGGAGGATGATGAGCCTCACCTTATCACATCCTCGAGTTACACAGCTTGGTTAATTCCAACTCACGTACAGACCATTTTCTCCTTCATTGGATGCTCAGTTATTCTTTCTATTCTTCACAGAGCCACAAACTCCACGTCCAGCCTCTGTTCCATCTATATGAAAATCGTACCTTTTTGTATTGACTCTGTGACATCTCTCAGAACATTCATCTTTGCCCTAACTCAAGGATCTAAGCTTGTTCAGCAGAGTACTGAAACATCCCGGCCGCTATAATAACCGACGCCTATACTCTGCTGTACAATCTGCCCTCCAGGGGCATAAAATATGTTGTTTAGCCTATAGTCTTTGATCTGCAACATCAAACATGCATATAGAGTAAGCCACTTTGCATCCTCACGCAAGAAGATTCCTTTAAAACCATTGGTGTTTCATACCCACATCAGATTCAGATGTTTTTTCTCTCTTTTCAAATTAAAGATTTATTAAATTTGGGTTATTTGAAGCGGGTTGATACTGTGAGATCCATAGTGAGTGTACAGTAGATGGAACCAGTTTGGGGAAGCCGTCGGCGACTCTTGAAGCGGTTATATTGTTTTTTCTTCAGCTTGCAGGACACAGGAGTCACAGGTAATGTTCGTTTGGAGCCAAACACCAAAGTCACACAATAACACGAGCAACCAAACAACTTCTTTGTCCTGCTCTGTCCACTCTTTGACAATGAAGTCTGGTGGCTTTGACGAGAGCGCACTTTGATAGTAATCCTTCACTTTTACCAGGAAAGGGTTGGAAATTCTCTAAACAGCATAAATTTATTCAAACTTTTGGCTGGAATACATTTTATTGCCGTCCTCGTCCACGGCACAGCGTGGCGTAGCTTCCTTCCAGCCTCTGCGGTCTGCTTCGCCAAACTACTGTGGGTAATATTCTGACTATAGATGTGTATCTCATTCAACTCCACCTCAAACAGCCTGAACTGTCCCTTTAAGATTTTCTATATGACATTAATTGAATTTATAGCCCCGACCTGACAGTGATTGCTCTCACGCAGGTAACTGTAATGCTGTAGTTCCACCTTCACTCCTCCATCTGGTCAGTCATGTTCCACCTGTCAAGCAACCTGTCGATCATCTTGACGAGCTGTCTACCTTCAAACAGTAACAAGTATCTGTGAGGCCCACAAAGGTATGGAAGAGGAATGCAGTCATTTCTATATTGACAGGCTCAAACCTCCACAAAAGGATCTATATTTACCGCCGTAAGAAGCTTCAGAATGAAGCGCTGACAATCGGCTTCCTCACAGATGAAATGAGAGTTCGCCTTCAGAAAAAAGATGGTGGTTAGCTCCGTCGCCTCACAGCAAGAAACCAGAACCCAATCTCATCACCGTTCCCATGTAAAGCAGACCCAACATGAGCAAGCACGTGGCGACAATGGCAAGGAAACACTTGATTCAAGAGACAGAAACCTCGAGCAGAACCCGGTTGGGTTTGATTTAAAGCAACAATAATTATGATGCCGAAAACTATGATTGTAATGGAAATATGACTAATAATAACAATGAAATCAATAGTCTTTGTAGTGGACGTTGCAACAGAACCACACCAACAGGTGCAACCGTGATCCATGAGCACCTGCAAGACGAGGTAGCACAAAAACGATGATTCAGGACCTACCTGGTCCAGCCTTAATGCGTGCATAACTTGCCCATCAGTGTGAATGTCTCCGTGTCTCGGCCCTGTGATGCACTGATGACTCGTCCGATGTGTACCCCACCTCTTGCTGGGATCAGCTCCAGCCCCCCGGCAGCTCGATAAGGATGAGCGGTCATGGGAAATGAATGAATGAAGCACGTTCTAACACATACACGCACCTCGGTGTCCACGCCGCGTGTCCCCGGACGCTGTCACGCTGTCGGGCGCTGCGTTCAGATGTTTGTTTGTTTGAGACGCAGAGGGAGTCGACCGTCTGTTAATGTCGGCCTCCTGATCGGCTGTTTGAGCACAAGAAACCACAAACTGTCGGCTCTGACAGGAGAGATAAGACGAACACAAAGAACACAGAGCACTCCTGATGATTGACTGACATTTAAGAGTGCACGGTGTGTGTGTGTGTGTGTGTGTTTTAACAGCACATGTATGGAAGGAAGGACAGAGGAAAATGTTCTTCACATCTGAACAATTACGCCAGAACATTTTCTTCCTCTGCTCTCCTCCCTCTCATCTCTCCTTCCCTCCCATCCTTTTTCTTTTCTCTCTCCTTCCTTCCCTCCTTTCCTTTTGTCCTCAAGTCATCTTAACTCCTCTTTCACATCCTTTCCCCTTCTCCTCTATCCTTCTCTCAGTCCCTGCCTCTGCGTCTTTATTCTCGTCTTCCTTTTCTCCTGTTGCTCACCTCATCTTTTTCCTTCTCCTGTCACCTTACCATCCTCTCTTGCTCTCTTCCTCGTTCCCTATGTGTCAGTTTTGTCTCCTCCTCCCTCTTCTCTCCCTCTTCTTCTCTCCTCTTCCTCCTCCCTGTCATCATGCTCTCCCCTCCATTGAAGTAATTGTCACTGAGAGCTGTGTTGATGTTGAGGCTTACATAAAACTCCTCTGCGAGGGGATGAGATCAGAGCGGCCAGGCGGCGAGAACAGACTATCCGACACATTGCGCTTAACGTGCACCAAATGAAATAAACAGCGTCTACCCATCCGCCGCCGCCGCTGCAGCCAGCCGGCTCACGCAGAAAGAGTCTGGTAAAATCCCTCCTCCTCCTCCGTCCCTCCAGACGCTGTTCGCCTATCGAGTTTGTGACTCGTCATCCCCGTATAAACATCATTTATGTGGTATACAACCACGCGGGGGTCAAAATCGGGGACTGACCCTTTACCTCATTAAAAAAAAAGGATCCAGTCAGGGGAGAGAAGTAAGTGACAGAAAAGTCGTCGCTGTTCTCTCTGAGCTTGTTATGTCTAAGTGCAACACGGCTGATTGGTGTTTCAGGCCGAGGAGGCGGCGAAAGGGCAGCGACAGCCTCCAGCATGCAAAGACATAATTGCCATCAAAATGTGCACGCGCGGCGTCCGTGAGGATTTTGGCCCTCTTTCCCAAAATTAACTCAATTAGGCTTAATTCTGAAAATGACACCAAGCGGCAGACTTTTCTTTTTTTTTTTTTCTTGCATGTGTCACAGCCACTTTTTTTTTTTTTAGCAGTAATGACGAAGAAGAACTGTTTGTCTCATTTGAAAGTACGTTAGCAGCATGTGTTGCTTGGTGCCGGAGACTAATTGCTAGCTCATGGCGGCGGCTCTCCGCTTGATTCAGCTCTGTATGTCTGGTAATTTCAGCTCGTCATCACCATTCAGGCGGCGGCGGCGGCGGCGGCCCTCTGCGTCCCGCTCTCGAGGCCTCGCTGCCTGTTTTTTATCTTCTTTTCAAAAACTCACAGCTACCTCGGGAAGTTTAATTACGCTTTCTTTGCATTCACTTTCTATTTGTCAAACAAACGAGAGAGAATAGATTCCTCACGCGCATTCAGTCGAGCAAAAACGCATAGCCACACACACACACACACACACACACACACACACACAGCATGCTGAGGCCCCGGATAGACTAATCATGGCTCACTTGCGGTATGCTTGATGAGGTGTGTGTTACATGTGTGGGTGGGTTCATGCACTCTTTCGACTATGTAGTTAAAGTGTGAATGTGTGTGTGTGTGTTTTTTTTTCTTTTCCCCGCTTGGACAAATGTGCGTGCAATTTCCTGGCATCTAATTGACAGGAAGCGGAACAGTTGGTTGGAGTAGAGACATTTTTTGATGCGGATGTCTAACAGTAGATTAGACACTCCTGCCTATTCAGCATGGAGGTGTCATTCCTTCATTGTCAGCACCCCCTGCGTCTTTCTTCCTCCTCTCCGTGACATCTTCTTTTTGTTTTAGCGTTTCCGTCACCTCATTTGTTGGCATACCTGTTTCTGCTAATGAGCGGTGTTTAGACGAATGAAGAACTTTCTTCTCATCCCATTCTTTGCCTCCCTTTTCTTCTCTCTCCGACTCTGTTTTGGGAGCGATCCAACAAGCCTCTTGCGCCTTTTGGTTCATCTGCCACCGGTATTCTCCAGTTTAATGATCCACTCTGGGACTGAGGCTTCTAAAAGTGCTAAAAAACATTAGTGAAGCTGCGGGGCTCCTGGGCCTGTCGCCGTCTGATTGTACCCGAGCTCGAGCGTCATCTGAGACTTACTGGTATCAGGTGAGCGGCATCAACTCTTGTACTAGTGGCGTTAGATTAACAATCGCATGGGGAAGCTGTCTGACTGAGACGGAGAGAAGGTGGTGGGGGGGGACCATTTGGTGGAAGTTTGAAAAAGCGTTTTTCTTAAGTCAGGAACTAAATATTGTTGTGAAAAATATTCTGGAAGCAAGTAAAATCAGTCAGTGAGGAGGACTTGGGCTAGTGTGCATTAGTATTCTGAATATACCTAAATATATAGGTTGGGCTGGACCCCCTTTGCCTTCAGGCCCAGATTCAACAAGGTGTTGGGAGCATTCCTCAGGGATCCTAGTCCATGCCGACTTGAGACCACCGTCTGTTATGGAGATTTTTTTTGGAGCACATTCATGCCACAAAGATCTAGTGCCACATCACCCCCAGAGGTCTATAACTGTTTGAAATCTAGACTGTAGTGAAGTCCCTGTCATGTGCCCGGGACAGTCTTTCTTTCTGTGGGAAGTTTCCATTTGATGGCACAGTGTGGAAGCTGGTCATGAAGGGGAATACTTGGTCAGCACCAATATTTAGGCACCCTGTGACGGTCAGATGCATCGCCAGTGCCTAATGTGGCCAAGAGAAGATCCAATTAACTGAAAACACAGAATTCATCTCCATGTACAGAAACTATGTATCTCAGTCCATCTATTGACGATCATCTACCCACGGTTTGTCCATGAAAGCAAGATATCTTGACAGATGAGGTTTGCTGTGAATATTCATGGCTCCCAAAGGATCATTCTCACTGATTTTGGAGACCCTTTGACATTTCCTCGGGACTCACCATTCCCTTGATCAAAACATCATATCATCAAAAGTATTACCTCCATTTTCATCATTTGATCTAGACAGCTGTGTTCTCTTAACGTCTTTGGGGACCTCCTGAACCTTTTTTTTCCCCTCCGTACCGCTATCAAAGCAACCTTTCCACTTCATGACAGAGCAGAGGTTGTTTTTAAAATTTATTGAGCCCCTTTAGAGGGCGAGCCTTTTTTCATTCAGCTTTTCTTCACTGCTACACCGAGGACAAAAAGTCAACCTTGCAGTCTTTAAGAAAATAATACACATTGCCATGAGATTTGCTGAGTAGCACATTTCATGCCCCCAAGGAGGATAAATCCATAGCGGGACTCTCAGGACAAACTTGGACATACTTTGCAATATAAACAATGAATGTCTTGTCAATCACAAAGTAGTCATTCTCTAAAGTATTACTGTGTATTTTACCATAAATGAAATCCTAGTTTATTGAATGAACATGATGTGATGTGTGGTAGAAGACTTGAAACTAGCGATTGGGCCCATAAACTCATTATGAAACTGTTTATAAAGGTAAACAGAGAGCTAGAAAGAAAGAAACAATGCTGAGTTCACCTTTCACAGACCTGGAAGCCCCGTCCACTTATATATAATGGTGCCAACACGTGTTCACTGGGTGGATGTAAAGTAAACCCAAAAAGAAGGTTGTGAAGGAGGCCCAGATATCGAGAAGGCGCCACACGTCCTTGTTGGCCCAGGTTAGACCTTGATTCTTGGGCTAGCTGCTAGTGGAGGCTGATTTCGTTGACCCACATCACGTTGCCTTGTGCGTTGGGTTGGATCGAGCCAATGAAGCCAATGAAAGCTGTACACGTACAGTATTAACTGGCCATACTAATACTGCGCACAAATATCCGGGTGTAGTACATCAGAGAGTTAGCTTGACTTTCTGCATCAGAGCAGGCAGCTGTACTTTAGAATGAGTGGAAACGTGTGAAAGAACAGACTGTTTGGCCCCTGAGGACTATTTTCATTGGATCTGCTGAGTTCCTGAGAGGACTGTCATATGTGTGTATGTGTGTGTATGTGTGTGAGCATGCTCACAGACGGGGACTAGTGGATGTGTGAGGCAGTGTGTGTTGTGTAGGTGGAACCTTCTGGAGTGTTGGAGGAAAACCCATAGGAGGCGATGGTATGACTGGTCTGTAGCAACGAGCAACTGTGCCTCCGTGGACTTCTTCATCCTCACTAATAATTTCAGTTAAATCGTTCTTTGCTACTTTCTGTCTTCTCTCGTTTGCCTTCGCTCCAACTTATTCTCCACTTTCACCACCTTTAGTCCGTTTCCTTTTCTTCCCACCAGCGTTTGCTTCGCTACTTCCATACCTCCTTTCTCTAATTGTTCATTAACTCCATATTTCTGTTCACTCCTACTGCTATTTTCATCTCCTACCGTTTCACTCTCTCTTCAGTCTCTCGGTCTTCGGCTTCTGTGGAAAACGATGGAAAATCAGGAAGTTTGATTGTTAAGTAGCCCGGGAATGAACGGTAATGTTGGCCTCAGGGTGGAGCCAGAGGAAAGATAATTAATTAAAAGAATAAAAAATGAAGTTTATTCTCAGATAGTGGCCATTCCAGCTGTGCAGTACGTTGGACATTTGAACATGGGGACTTATGGAGACTGACTCTGGAACCAGCCTCAAGTGGACGTTTGAGGAACTGCAGTTTTTGGTTTCACTTGCCTAGTTCTAGTTAAAGTTGAATTGCACAGTAAATAGTGGCACTGTGACATAAAGTAGAGATCCCATAGTGGATTTTATAGCATATTTCTTGGACGGTGTGACAAGAGTCCACGCTGGTTTCACTGTACAGACACAGCATGAGGTCACAGCCTCCACCAGCTTGTCTACGCAGCAGCATGTCCATGCGTAGCGCCTAAAGATTTCACTTTTTCCAGCTTTCCTGCCATTCTCTCTGCCTTCTCCCTCCCCTGCTGTCATGTTTTGTATGTCTGAGTGTGTGTGTATGCGCGTGTATCCGCATGTGTGTGTGTGTGTGTCTGCGTGTGCATGTATTTTGCAGTGGCAGGCAGGCACGCAGGCAGATGTCTGACAATATTCTGACGTTCAGTCCTGCTGTCTGCCTATGACTCAAGGATAGTCCACACACACACACACACACACATGCGAATACACACATATACACACACACCGGTGCTTGTTCCCAGTCCCACCGGGCCTAATTGGCCCAGCCTGCTTAGTACAGCACTATTATTCAGCACTTCTGACAAAAAATATTCTGTATGTGTGTGTGTGTGTGTGTGTGTGTGTGTGTGTGTGTGCGTGCACGGTAAAGCTTCCCAGTGACACTTAAAGAAGTCCCTCGAGAGCTTCATGTCGTCTCATGCTCTGACACATCTGTCGCTAGCTGAGGAAAGAACACCTTTCTGGGTTTCACACAAGTCCGGAGAATTTCACACACCCACACCGAACTGAGAGAAAAAAAAAATAGGAAAGATACGGAGAGAGTTTTTTTTTTTAACGCCCATCACAAGCTCACACCGCACAGCCGTGATTATGTTTTCCTCAGACGACTTATCAAAAATAATTCTTCACTCTCCTTCCCTTTCCAGCCTCCAGATTGATTGCTTTGCCTTCCCTCAATAACAAACTAAACCCAGTGTGTTTGGCTCGGCGCCAGGCGACTGGAGCGGCGGCCCCCTGCTAGAAAGAAATCAGGACCGAGAGCGTTGGTGGCGTGTTCTCCCCCCTCCGATCCTTCCCACGCCGACTCCCCTCCACTCCCTTCTTGTCTCTCCACCCCAATCATTACCCCAATCAGCCGCCCAGGACTGCAGAATGATAATTCCACTTCCTGTGGCGATTCATTGCGTTAGTCATCAGGCCAGTTTTGTTTAGAATAACGCTCTCGACTGGAAACGGCCTCGATTCGTGCCGCCGGGACGCACGCCACCGCCGATCCAGGGGGGCTTCAGCCATCAACCGTGTGGTGTTTAGTGTTAGAAAATACCGTATTAGGAGGGTGTTTGTCATCTGCGAGTAGCCATCAGGTAAATGAGATATTTATATCCTCGTCTGAAGGTGCTTGAATCAGGTTTTGAAAAATATTGACGGACACGCAGCTTCCACCACAAGTCCAGGTGACGCAGAGCACCGTTATTCTTCTTTCCATCCAACTCATACATGTAAACCCTAAATTCATTCCCCTTTTTGCTGCCTGACTCTGATTTCGCCAGAAACGTGACCTAAAATGCAGAACACGGAGGCCGGCACAGTGACGGCTGCTAAAGGCAAGCAGATAAGAGGGTTCACCGGACACAGGAAACACACGAATGAGTCACGACAGAGCAAACATACCGGTACGACACCGCTAAATCTTTTAAAAGCTCAAAAAGGAATGAAAACGTAATCCACAGCACGTTACCGACTGCAGCGGGGCGCAGATACAGGATAATCTGACACAGGAGTCGTGTCTTGACCAGGCTTTGATAGCAGGACTGAGTGCTCAGGTGTGCCTTGTTGCTCACCTGCACACACACACACACACACACTGCCTGGAGGAAGTCTGAAATATTTCTGTGCATGAATACGTAAACACAACTCCAACGCGCGCAGTTTATTTCTTAATTTCAACAAGGGGAATACAGCCACCTCCGTCACGACCTCCCTCGGGATAATGTCCGCCCGGTTCTTATCGGAGGTGGTCGGACTCCGATGTCCATCCTCTCTCCCACCCATGGCACGGACGCTGTGCGCTTTTCGGCGTCCCCTTTCATGTCAGATTACTTGTTTTATTTTGGAGAGAGTCCAACCTTCGAGCCAGCAGCGTTCAGAGCAACATGCTGCCTCTCCAGCAGCCACACCGTGTCCGCTAAACTACATCTTTTTTCACGGCTTAACCTCCACAACAGGAACTTTGATTTCACACCGTGGGAAACTTCTTGTTTTGTAGCCTTTCTGTCCACATTTGTCTCTACGTATGTTAAGGAAAGGAGCTTCAGTGCTTCCTGTCTTATCTCCTTTAGCAGAGGATACACCGGGCCTCCTTTACGCCGTCCCGCGTTTCCATTCCAAGTCGGCATATCGTACAGTCAGTTCATTTAAAAAGTTAATTTATGCATGTGATGCAGATTGCAGCAGCAGTCCTGACCTCAGGACTGTCAAGGTCAAGGAAAAGTGGTTAGGAAAGGACATAGGAGGTACATTTCGTTGACTTTTCTCTAGTCTTTGCATCAGAGCCACCTGATCCTTACTCTGACCCTGTATCTCCGCCCTCCTACCTGCCTGACAGTAAGTCTGTATACACCTTCTCTTTGGCAGTAAGTCACTGAACTGTCCCTGCTGCCGCACACTCACACCTTCAAGACAAATAATGACGTATTCATTCAAAAAGCAGCTGGATTGCAGCTGTAATATCACAGCTACATCCCCAGCTTTTTTTCCTTACACCGGGGGAACGTAAGTTCTTCCACAGTGTTTGCTTCTCTGCGCTCTAAAGGACAAATGTGCACGTCTGTTACGATAGGAAAGGAACAGAAAAAGTTCAGTCAACAGTCACAACAGCAGTTGGTGTGAAAATAAAAGTGCTGTCACAAGCGCTAAATGCTCCTTCTCCTCAGCGGCGACGCTCGCTTTAAGACTTTGATGAAGTTTTTTTCCTCTTGTTTGGTTCTCCATCTGCTTGGCTTGTACAACTGCACGACGCTTTGAGTTTTTCTCCTCTGTTTCGCCTCCCTGTTCGTACCTCCCGATTTATTTTCTTTTTTTCCTCTCTCGTCGTTATGTTTTCTGTCTTAAAGCCGGCGCACCAAGGCAAGCAATACACCATGTTTGAATGTGTTCTGACACCTCGTCTTCACAAGGTCTGATTTCCCAGGGGGAAAATGGGCGTTTGGCATGTTTACATTTTGTTCCCATTTCTGTGCTGCATCAAAAACCCTCCGCCGTCTTACCTTCCGCTTCCCACCGCGCTGCAAACTCGACGTTCGCTGAGGGAAAACAGAACGCTGACCCGTCTCTTACACCTAAAGAGGAAGGAGAAGCCTCGGGAGCAGACAAACAAGAATCGCCTTGGGAGACAACAGAAACCCCAATCCACCCACCGGAGTGTAAGGCCACGGCGTGTGTGTTTAGGAGCATGCATGAGTGTTTGCTCGAGCGATTTCTATTCCTCGTGTTCTTAACTTGCACAGAAGATGGATGCCTTCGGTGCTGCAACGTGCCATTCGAGGTTACGAGAAGTGAAAGCTTAAAAACTTTCAAAAGTTCATCTCCGGGGGCCATTACAGCTGAATCCTTAGGGGTAGTTTTTGGAGGTAATGGTCTTCAACTTTACCATCCATCTGACAAGTAAAACGGTTGGAGGGGGGGTAAAACGGGGTACGTCGGCCTCAAACATCAGTTGCCGCCTTGTCTTGGGTTGTGATGTCAGTCGGGTAGCTGAGATGGAAGGTGAAGCCCTGACAAGAAAAACAGACTCTTGACATGTTCTTCTCACTCAATGTGTAATTTTTGACAGGGTACCACATTTTAACAAGCTAACGGAGTCTTTCCTCGTCCACTTGCCCAAATAAGATCTTTTTTTCTTTCAAGGTATTATTCATGCTTTTAATTTAACTGCTCTATTTCAGTCCTTGATTGCAAGTCTCCAGTTGCTTCCTTGAAGAATTTTGATTAAAATCAGTCATAGGTCAGCGATGTTAACACTGGCATCCGTTCATTAGCGCCAAGTAAAGTGTGTCATTGATTTTCTCAGCGATACGACCATGGAGCAGCAATTTGGTGTTCAGAGAATATGATCCTTATATTGTGATATCTTTGGATGTGTGACACCAGGAGTGGAGCTTCAAGGTCCAAGATTTGCAGGCTGGTTGCTGATTGCCCTGCAAAGCCTCTGTTCTCTCTGACACATCAGGGTCTTCTTCATTATTAGCCTGTAACCATAAAGCAGATCTCTACAAACAGAACAAACTGTTAACACTCAGGTTTCAGTGTGAAGTCCAAACAGAATTTAAACAGAGAATTGATCTGTATCAGTGCTGTTCGTTGGTTATTGGGGGTAAATAATGACGAGGTTGAGGTTAATTGGCGTTTAAATGAATCAGGTGCATCTGATTTTAAACTTGTACTTACTGTACTTCAACATAAAGATAATTCCACCCTCTCCGGCTCTTACTGTCACTTTAATGTTTCTCATATCTCTGCCTTGGTGTCTCCTCCTCCATGTTTCACCTTCTCTTCCATCAGAGTCTTCGAGCTGACAGGTACATGTGAACAGTACGGGTAGAATTAGCATGTAACGTTTGTATCGGTCTGAAGGTGAACGT
Organism: Nibea coibor; assembly: GCA_023373845.1. Classification (NCBI taxonomy): domain Eukaryota; kingdom Metazoa; phylum Chordata; class Actinopteri; family Sciaenidae; genus Nibea; species Nibea coibor. The sequence continues at coordinate 16,894,563 of CM041731.1, forward strand.
CTCACTGTACATAGTATATGTATGAATATACAGTATATATATGTGTGTGTGTGTCAGGTGAAGTGAAGCCATGGAGACATGAGCTGCTCGCTGTCAGTCTGATCGGACGTCAGGATTGGTTGATCAGAGGTCTGGAAGCTTGGATGTTACATGTGGAGGAGATCTTTAACCTCAGCATGTGAACGTGACCCCTGTATGCGTGTGTGTGTGTGTGTGTGTAACAGTCCTTCATCCTTAGTCTTTAACCTCATCTCAGTTCTGCACGCTCTCTGCCTGCAGGTGCATCTGTTCGTTTGGTCTTTGGCTGATCTCGAAGGACAGATGTATGAATTTCAAGACTGTCTTGAGGATCATCTTAAAGACAAGGATATAGATTGTCTTGTTTCTTTTCCTTTGCGTCGATGATATTGCGTTATTGATTATGGAATTAATCCAGCTTGTCCACATAGAGGCTGTAACCAGCAGACAGTCATTTGTTGAGATGGGCCTCAAGCTAAAACAGCTATTGGTAGAAAAAGTACCTGAAATGTTCAAATTATTCATAAAGGTTCATGCACAACTTACTGCATATTCAAAACAAACCTCTGCAGTGACAACGAGTAGATCTTGTGTTTTCTCCAGAGTAGATAAAGAAGGAAGAAGGTCAAGAGAGAAGGAACCGAGAAGGACAGATGGAGGAAAAGAAGGAAGGCAGACGATGGAGCAGACATGAAGCTTTCACTTCTGGAGGGCACCGACTGACAAATGAGGTTGGCGTCAGATCAGGAAACACTCCTGTACGAGCTGTTCCGGGGGCAGTGACGGATAACCTGTGCTGTGGTTCAGGCTCGAGGTCTGGAAACGCTGCACCTTAACTACAGCGCCTGTGTAAATATACGTTACCTTACCATCATCCACCAGACGGCGCAGATCGATGGTGCTGATCAATGAAAGTACATTTTGTCTGTCATTCCAGAGGTTGGACAGCACTGACAGCATGATGAGTTTCCAATAAAAAGCCAATATCAGACTGATATATTGACAAAGTGAATATTACCTTCCCTCCGTCGGTCCCTTTTCTTTCTCCCACCAGCGATAAAATGCTCTCCCCCCTCTCATTAGGCCTTTATTTCTGCGGATTTATTTCATTCCTCCTCTGCCTTCCTTCCTTCTCTCTGTCACCCCCTCTAATTTGAAGTGCAATAGTTTCCCTCTGGCATGAAAATATTGCGTCATTCATCATGTCTCTCTAATTCGTCTTAGATATCCTCCACCCCTCCACCTCTACCCCTCCCTCCACCTCCTCCACCTCCACCTCCTCCTCCGATCACCCACCAACCCCGCTGCACCACTTAGCTGTGATATTGCCCAGAGTCGACGAATACAAGGCGAGTCATATCCATCCGTGCAGTGATTTTTGATACATTTGAACAGACATACAGTTCAGGAATGTGCTATCGCTCGCTCTCTCACCTTCTCTCGCCGCCGTCTGGGCCGGCCTCATTGCGAAGGCGATGGGTGCGGGCCATTTTTGCGGCTCAGTGATCAGTGCTAAGCTGTTTGCCGCGGTGACTGGCCAGAGGTGTATTGGGCTAAATTGAACCGGCTGCTGATTAGATGGCTACCTATCGATAAGGCCCGAGTGGAATTTCAGCCGCGGCTTGTGTGTGTCCCGGAGAGTCCAAAAACACGTAGCTGCTGGGCTCACAGCTCGAGTCCGTTTGCTGAGAAAATATTGTAGATGATTGTAAAGACGGGCGCCTCGGCCTTGCTCGACAAAGTTTTACGAGCACTGCCGTCCACTCAGACTTCTTCTTCACTTCATCGCCACATCGTCTTACTGAAAAGCCGTAGCTCATAATTCCTTCAGAGGGGTCAATCCCATCATCATTATGCATAATTCATGAACGAAACTTACCTTCCTGCATGAACTAATAATCCTCGAGTCTTATTTTGTTGCCTTTTTAGGCCTGCAGCTGATGAATATTTGCATTTTTAAGCAATCTGCCTGTTAGAATATGAGCCATTTATTAATCGTGTTTTCAAGTGACATCTTTTAAATGACTTGTGTTGTTCAATCAACAGTCCAAAACCCAAATATGTTTCATTTAGAGTGATATAAACCAGACGTAATCAGCAAATCTGCAGCTCCAAGAGGCATTTTTGCTTGAAATGTAATCAATATATTTGTCAATTCATTTTCTGTTGATTGAACAGACGCTGGTTTGTTATTGTTTCATTATGATAAATGTCCTTGTGTCTTCAATCAATGTAAGTACCTCTATTCACCAGGCTAAATAATATAATATCAAACAGTTTGTTTGAGGCTTTAAACTGAGTTTGACAGTCTGGTTAAGTGGACCTTTGGAGATGGGATTGTTTAGTCACACAAACTGTTGCCAAGGTTAAAAAGCTTTTGTTAACTTGTAATTCTTATTCTATTCTCAGGAAGGCTTTTACTGTGAAACATCTTCAGGTCGCGTTGAGTGCTATCAAAGCAACATTATGTAACAGCCAAACGTCAAGCAAGGTCAACAACAGCAGACATAGCAGCCAGCTAATATTACTAATCTAACAGCAGTCAGCCCAGCTCGGCGTCTGTCAGCCTTTTATTTCACCAACAACCAGATTTACCCTGGTTTGGTGCCCTCCACCGTCCTCTTCAGTTTTTTTGCCTCTGCCATTAGCCATGTCTGGGCCTGGCTCTGTCTATCTGCTTGGCTCCTGTTCTGGCATGACACTGGCACAGCTCTCCATTTAAAAAAAATGTGCCCTGTCCCAAGCCTAAAAAGTTTCTTTGATCCCAGTCCTGGGCGGTACAGCTAAGCTAACAGCAGCTACATTTCACAGTGGTGTAAAATATGATCCAGTCTCACCAGAAGCCAAACATCAAGCGACCAGATTTCCACTTGTTTGGTGTGCTTCATTGTCCTCCGCCGTCCTCTTCAGTTTTTTGCCTCTGCCATTAGCCATTTCTAGACCTGGCTCATCCCATTCACTTGGCTCCTGTTCTGGCACGACACTGGTGGCACTCTCCATAAAAATGTGCATCAACCCTCATGCATTGCTCTGAGTACCCAGACCTGGGCAGTGTAGCTAAGCTAACAGCAGCTACTCCATAAAATACGATCCAGGTTCACCAGAATCGGTGAAGTAGTTGGTGGTGTGAAAAATATACATATAAATAGTGCAGAAACAGACGAATGGGGTGCAATTTGAAGCTGTTATTCAAGGTATAAGAGTTAATTATGTTGCTATAACATCAGAGCATGAATTAATGACTGTATGGCATGATTCCATTGTTATACCAGCTTTTATTTGCGAGACTATTAGTAGCCTCTGTAACAAACAGCATGTGAAATGGAATAGCCTCGATTTAAAGAGCCGTTGAATAAATATGACAGACAGAGTCGGAGTGTTTGAATGCTGGGCACACAGCAGAAAAATAAAGAGCAAAAGCTGTGAGCAATTTCTTTGGAGTATTTTTCATTCTGTGTGTATGAAATCAGGCCATCCAGTGGTGTTTATATTGACGTGTGAGGTTTATCTACAATTCATCTGTCTCAGACGACACTGTGGCTCAGTGCTGTTCCCATTCACAGCTCTCGCTATCATTAGCCATGACAGAATAAAGCTGTATTGAGCGGCGGCCTGCACCTCGTTCTTATTAAATAGTGTGTGCGCTATGCAGTGTGCTACAGCAGGCTGTCTGTGATACTGCTGACAGCAGCGGGTTTAGCAGCCCGGACTGGCCGTTCCAACTGCACGCTGTTATTATTGTGATCGCTATTAAACTGCGTTCAGGTACGATGTGATGTGAAGTTTTGTCCGACTTTATTTGGGCAGATTTGACTGCTGGTGTGTCGTAGCCTTTCGTATCTTAGCGGGAGCACAGATACCAACACAGGCGTGTGCACGGTCGCACGGTGGAGTGTGTCACTGTGACAATGCAGGCGGTTAATGCTGAACTTAAAGCAAATGAGATAATTACATTCATAATATTGGATTAGATGATACAGGTATATGTTATTTACAAGATGCATATTTAACTTCTTCTTTTAATAAAGCTCATGTATTCCTCGTCCTAGTAGACAAAGCACATCTGTTCAGTGGTGGCTCTATTCTAGTCACGTGTCGCAGTAAATTTGACATCGAACGAGGAGCTAAATGGAATCCAACTGTTATTAATTTTATTATTTACACCTGTGCTTTTATGACTGTGACATGCCCAGATGTCTGCTGTGAGAAAGGCCCATAAAACATAAAATGGAAATATCTTGAAAATAGCAGGAAGTGACAGGAAATTATTTACGTTCCTCGCACGCCAGGAACTGCAGTTTCTTCCTCCTATTTACACCCAGTGGTTTCTCTGTGTGCTCTTTTCTCTTTACATTAATCAAACAGAGACGTTCTGTGATAATCATTTATATTTCCGTCAAGCGAGAGCTTTTTCTGTGTCACTGGACTCGATTTTCTCGGTTTGTGTCTTTGGATTCATTTGGAGGATGTTGGTGGAAGCGTGTAGCGTCTATAGATAATTGCAGATGATGTACAGAGATTTTCACTTAACATTTGGACTTTTCATGTGGAGCTGCAAAGAGCCAAATGGTGCTTTAAGTAAAACATGGTAATAAAACTGAAATGATCTCAGTTCTTACGAGGCTGTGGGGATCATTTCAGACAGGATGTACTGTATCAGCCGGTTTGTTTCTCTGGTTCCTTGGACCGCTGTATTCTGTTTTAGCGGTGTAGCTGCATCCACAGCTCTCATGTTGATTAAATGGTGACGACCTGTTCTCACTACGCTACGCTACGCTACGCTACGCTACGCTACATCAGTTTAACCAATATACTTAACTTACGTTAGGTGTGTATCGTAACTCGCAATCTTCAACTTGACCAAGTAAAACCTAATCAAAGTGAAACTGTTCCACAGCGAGCTAAGCACACGTTGCTTTTTTATTATTGCTAAATTATTATATTTTACTGCAGAGCCCTGCGAGTCCAGAAATGATGATTGCAAATGGTGAAAGGGTCATGATTACCTCAATTAAACTGACGAGTTGTTAAAAAAAAAAAAGTCATTTTCCTTTAACCAGAATCACCAACACTTTAATCCACGTCTGCCCGGGCTGCAGACTCTTGTTATGCTAAAGCAGACTGTGTATCTACTTGGATGAATCATCACAGTATTTATTTAAGGAAGTGGAAGGCGAACTATCCGACCACACTGTGTGACAGTCCTTTTTATCGACGCATTGGCATTAGGGACTTTGGCCTCGGGGGCTCCAGCAAGCTGGCAGCTTGTCAGGGAGAAGGGTCACTTTAAAGATGCAGCTTGTTTTAAACCACACAGGAGAACTCCAGAATAAGTTTTAGCCGTCCACACAGAGCGTAACTTTGTTGGTCTTTGCGTCGCTTTCTGCTCCTCTCTGCCATCTTTGCATCAAGGAGCATTTAGATTTCCTCAATGGCAGCATTCATGTTTGTAACACATCTCCCATGCCAACGCTGATGCCTTGTTTTCAAACTCTGGATGGAAATATAAAAAGCCCGTCCGTCCTGTAATGGCATGTGTTAGTCTAATCACAAGAAGTAGTAACGCTGATGGAGTCTAGTGGGTTGTTCGGCTTGTGTGGGAGAGTGACACTGTTAGCTTAGCGCGGCTATTTCAGGGCCCTTCCATGCTAAACCATCAGCACCCACACACACGCACATGAGTACCAGCACTCACATGCAAAAGCCTGAGTGTTGAACTCCATTAATACACAGATGCATGCAGAAGCCTCGTTCTGTGTTTAAGCCTCTCTGTGATTTTCCTCTTTCCTGTTGCTTTTGATTAAAATCAAAGCCTAATTTAAGTGTTTTATTATAATTCTGATCCGCTGTACTGATCACAAAGCTGGAAATCGAGAACTTCTTCTTCCTTTTTTCGCGTATAAATCTATAAACATTCACGCAAACACTATGAGAGCATAAAAGGACAAAAACACACTTTAATTAATTGCTCTTTGCAACTTCTCATGTCTCTCCTGTCTTTCTATCTCGCCCACTCGCCTCCTTACATCGCTGCTGGTCTCACTCCAGTGCATCAATGGAAACGTGACGCCTCTGACAGGAATACTTGTAATTATCCTCCCACACACCTGTCTCTCGAATGTGATTGGACGGCGGGTCCCTTTTTGTCGCGCTAGCCACCGCCCACGGCAGATCTGTCAATCTCCTGCGACCCCCTCCCGTTCTAAGCGCTTCAGTGGGCACCTCCCACCTGGGATCCCGCACGAGCCCCGGCTCACATTAAATGCAGTTTAGGTGAGCTGACAGGTGTACTGTAATGCACACACAGATACACAGCACAGCCTGGCAGTGACGCACATGCAGACACAAAGGTGAGTAATTCCTGTCACTCATCAGCCAGGCTCTCTCACACACTGGCAGCGTGGTGGACCGCAGAAGCACTGCACCTTCATTTCACCTGTTTCCCTCCCAGACTCCTGCATGATGCACTTTTTGCAAGTGCAACTTATATGTGCAATTATAGAGTAGAACTTTCTGGAATTGGGAAGATGTTTATTGAAAAGGACAATGTAGGAATCCACTCATGCATCGTGGACGTGCAGGACAGTATGTGTTTTAGACCACGGTGCCTTGAACCTGCAGTGTCACCATGTTCAGTAATTCAACGTGAATTACGTGCTCTAACACTTCTACAGCTGTCCTACGTTTGACGGCATTCTGTAAACAAGCCAAAGGATTATTTACAACTTCTTTTCCTACTTTTATTCATCTTGTATGTTGAGTGTTAAAGTCTGAAAGATTCATTCAAATCTTGTTTTTTTTTTCAGCTAACATCAAATCTTCATGTTTGTTTTCTCAGATCTTGAGATTGTTTTTTCATGCTCCTAAATCTGTCCTGGAAGTATTGTTGTTTGATATCATGTGGTCTTTTTAGATATCTGAAAAACACATGAATACGCTGAAGGACAAAATGCACCGTTATAGGGAAATTATTCTCTTCAGTCATTAGGGTGATTATCTTCAGTGTTCTTTCAAGTCTGAAACATGCAACTGGAACAAGCTGAGCAGTTCAACTTCGACCCAACGCAAAATGTCACTAATTGTCCTCCCTACAATAACCGCTTTAAACTGTGCCGCAAAGAAAAGCCGCAACCTTGAGCGTTTGTCATGTCTGCAGCGACTGAAAGATCAGAAATTCTTTGTTCGTCTGATGAATTCATTTCCACAGCTCATGGTAAATGGCCAGGCATGTTAATTAAAGCCTTGTTGATGCTCTTGAACTTATTACCTAGCTTCTTGCTAATGAGCGAAACGATGCCAAATTCTTAACAAATGAAAGCTGGAGAGAAAACAAGCTTTATCTAGGTAGAGACCGCAGGTATATAAAAAAAAACTCACTTACAGCTCTTTCACTACTTCACCTTTACTGAGAAATAACTCCTTTTCTTCCCCGCTGCCCATATCTGTGCTGTAATGGCAAGTAATTTAAGGGAAATTAACATTTTGACATGCTCCTCAGGGGTTGAGGAAAAGTGGAGGGGAGAGGATAAGAGAAAAGAGGGGGAGGAGGAGGAGGGAGTATGGAAAGGAGACAGAAAAGGAGGATGAATTAGTATTTAATTCAGTATGGTTGAATCTTTGGTCAAAGGGTTAAGTGCAGTTGAGTCAAACTGTCATCTGCAGTCCTGTTGGCCGAGAACCCCCCTTAACTGTCTAATGGACTTCAGAACCAGCAGGGAGCGCCAGGACAGATGGTGCACAGACAGAAGACATCATGACCACCAAACATTGAGAACAGATCATTTAAAAAAAGAGAGAGAGAGATTCAAGTTTGATTTCTGTCCAGATCAACTTAGGAACATCTTGACCAGACTCTTAAATGTCCAGCATTCGTCATACCAAGCACATGTCGCGCTCCATGGCCAACCGTCCAAGATTTAGTGTGAGTGTGAACCTAATATGTAAATTTGGGTGTAATGGCCCACGAAACCGCATCTGACAAAATATTGGAATTTCTTCACATTTTCATTTTATGAATTTGTTTTTACAAGCCAGTTCTGTTGCTTGGCACATTGTTGTTTGGCATTAGCGAGCAGTAGTTTTAGAAAGTCTTGGTCCAGACGCGTAAGCCTCATGTTGGATATCAGCCCACTGAATCATCACTACATCGCTTAAACAGGCTACTGACGTTAAGTTAGGCGATGTGGCTCATCATTACAAACCTGTCCACCTGTCCAAAAACAACTCGTATGTCTATATAGTTTGAGTTTGATATGATGGCAGTTATAATTTTTGGGCACTCGTGCATTTTTGTAAAACCAAGATGGTTGCCACTTAAAAACTACGTAAAACTATCTATGTTGAATCTGCTTTCCTGTCAGTTTTAAACAAACTGGATGGTATATTGTCTCTAATAGAACAAACACACTTCAACATTTGTTTAGAATTCATTTTATTGCTCATCATCACGTTTCATTTCTCTGATTAGTTTTAATTCAAACCAGTTTTTGTTCTGCGCCCCGTGATAATACTCCTTGGAAACTGAAAATGAACTAAGAGGTTCCAGGCATCCAAAGTAGTCTGGAGGTCCCAGACTACAGCAGAGTAAGGGCAGAAAGGCAGGGCATGAGATGGGACTAGAGTCACCCGAAACACAGAGGGAAGAGAGTGTTCGTCTATGTCGACGACTTAACCCTTTTCACAGAGTTCAACAGTTTGAAAGGAGTTGATGCACACCTTGGATTACCTGAAAGAGAAGCACCTCCCATCCTCTCTATAAGACTGTACAATGTGGAAAGGAGCTAAAGTACCCCCCACTTCTTAACTCTTGGAACCTGAAGTGATGCATATGTTGGAGGTGTAGTGTTGACCTCCTTGACCTCATGGGAATGACCTTCCCAGTGGGGCTCTGCACATGAGGCGTTCACAGCTGAATGGTTGGATGGCTGAGCATATCAGTATCTATAGTTTAAAATAAAGATGTCAGTAGCTAACAGGACCCTGCTCTACCGTCATCATGGTTCAGAAACAGTCATCTCTAATTGCGTGACGATCTTACATACGTTTTGATACAAACAACCAGAGATGAATCTTTACGGTATTTTCTGTCCATGCTACCTTCCATTATTCTTTTCTTTTCCTCATTCTCTTTGTCTCTCACTTCGTATCCCCAGCAGGGCCGTGTGGATTAGCGCTGAAAGCTAATGAAATGTAATTACCACATTTGTCGATAAGAATTGATCGGCTTGGGTCTCACAGGCCCCTTTCCTAGAGAGGGTCCCGGAGGGGCCAGCGGCGGCGGCAGTGGCTACCACTACCCCCTCCCCTAGTAGCCAGGCTTTATTTCCTTTCCGGTTGCCATGAGCAATGGGAGATAGCATTGACAGGGCAGTATGAAGTGGAGTCAGATCTGTCGGATGGTCCCTCAGCGTGGCCTCGCAAGGGGGGAATGAGATTCCTTATCAAATCATCCGGATTAGAGAAAGGGTGTCAGGGAAAACGTCAATTCTCACATCAGGCTCGAGACGATCAGGTTCTGGCATGTTTGTGCGTGTGTGTGCAGGAGATTGAATAAGAGAGTGTGTGCTGCTTAATTTGCTTAACGTCTCTTCACCTCATATGAACCAGTGTTAATATTTGGGGACGTTTTGCAAACTTCATCTGTTTTTCATGGTAATTTTTATTCCTTATTAAGACTTCTGTTTCAGTTCATTTTCATTTTAAAGATAAAGTTGACTAGTTTGAGATAAATTTGTTGTTTTTATTGAAATGTTTCATGGTTTCAGGGCCCAGGGGTTGTCTCTATAACACAGCTATTTTATGAAACCAATGTGAAAAGAGGTGCGTGAAACTAATTATGTATCTTTCTAATTAGCTGTAAAAACACACTCACACACACACACAGAGTATTGATTGGATATATTTCTAAATGTTTTACTTTGCCTTTGATTGTTCTCATTTAAGAAGGACTGTTTCACCAAAGTTTACTGCGTGCCGTTGTGATTATTTTTCATTTCTCCAATAGTGAAATTGGCATGTTTTCTTCCTTCAGTGATTATTTGGATTTCATATAGCTTAACTTTTGTAATAGTTAAAAACAGAAACGTGGTTCTCCTGTGGGGATGACTTTGCACCAGCTCATTATTCAAGAGAAACCGTGATGAAAAAAACAAACCTTTTTAGACAAATTTCAAACATATCCAACATCTTTCAAATTCACTGAGAACAAAAGAACCTGAAGTGCTGAAGGAAGCAACTGTAACTTAGCCCGGATAGCACATCACAGACGACGCTGGGTCCTGGAAGGAAACACAGGTGCGGAAATGCCGTTTGAATAAGAATGTCTGACTGAAGGATGATTTTTGTGTGTTAACAGAGCAAAAACAGGAATGACATTTTTATTTTGAAGCAACATTTCGTAACTTTTCTATGATTAAATAACTGGTTTTGAATGATTTTGATGCTAAGAGCCTGTAGCACAGGCATTTTCAACCAGGAGGTTTTCAGTCCTGGGAAGTAATGTCAGTGTCGTGCTAGAACCTGGGCTTGGCCTCTGTGGACATAATGACAGAGGGGAAGAGAGTGAAGAGGACGATGAGAAGATTAAATTTTCAGGTCCTAATGTCGTGCTAGAACAGGAGCTGGGCAAGCTGGCAGTGTAACCAGGCTCACCAGCCTCTTTAGATGAAATAAAAGAGGCATAAAAAATGAACTTGGACTTTGACGGAGGAAGCAAAGAAAAGAAAATGAGAGAGTGAATGAGCTGGAAGCCGCCAGACAAAAATAAATCTGGTCTTGGTGACCCTTTGACCTTTGCTGTTACCTTCAGGGTCTATTGCCACAAAAACTGCATGCGAGAACATGATGCCTGTTGACTTTGCGGATGGTGTGATCATTGATTGACCTACCTGTATGAACCGCACGGCTGCTCTCATTAATTTGACTGTGAGATTGAACATAAATAAGCAGATTTGTTCTATGGGAAACTATTTCTGTGCAATAAATGGCAGAAAACATGCAAGAGGTGGACAAACCGAGTTGTATCTCACCCACACACTCTCTCTCTCTCTCTCACTCACACACACACACATTGCTGTGGCGTGTATGGGGAAGGGGCCAAGTGTGTGGGAGAGATGGAGGGAAGGATCGATAGAGCAGCGAAAGAGTGCTGTAAACCATGAAAGAAGACAAAAGCCTCCTGTTTTCCCACAGTGCACCAGACTCTGTTAGCCTGGGAGCTACAGCGCTACCACCAACACGCTCTCACACTCTCACACAAACAGAAACACTTGCATACAATCACTCAGCTCAAGTAGAGTAATAAAGGGAAAAAAAAATAGCATGTACCCAGGAAATATCAATAAGCATCTCTGGGAACCAGCACACTGCACACACTCTGGCTGAGGGAGGTTTTTATTCTTGCACTCCTTCAGACAGCCGTCCAGAGGGGATTCATCTTTATTCTTTGTTTATGTCCTACGGTGCATTGCAAAAGTTATTTTATGCCTGACCTTAAAGTGTGTGTGTGTGTGTGTGTGTGTCTGGTTTCCGACAGAGCTGCTGTACGTGTGCACTTTCTAACGTGCAACTTTTTTTTTGTGCATCTTTATTATAACCCTGACGTCCAGTGTTTAACACAGCCTGTTTGTCAAGAATAAATACCCCAAAGCTATATTTTATATTTTCATATGTTGCCTAAAAATCCTCAGATTTTTCATCATATTCACAGAGTAAACATTATTAGGTAAACAAGCTTAGAGTTGGTTTCAGTTTACAGTTTGGTTGGTCTGATCTACGAGCTTGAACCAGTTTGATTTTGTGCAAACCGACTGAACCGGGATTTGTTATTACCGCTGTTAACGCTGCCAGTTTTATTTTTACAGTAAAACATTTCATGGCAAAACAGTTTGTTCATGGAAAAATGGAAAAATAAAACACCAACATTAACTGTAAAGTCAATGGGCATGCAGCCCGCCTCAGCTCCACCCAACGCCCAATGTCTTCACCCAGTTTTACCCCATCAGCTGTGAGATGATGACCGCCAGAGCCACCGCACCCTGAGGATGACATCATGCTGGTCCGCTTTCGCTTAATATCAAACTGGTTCTCACATACTGGTTTTCAGACAAGTGCTCCACTTTGTGGTGGCAGCTGGTACTCCTGTCGGGTGTGCCGGTTTTAATTTGACTCCAAATTCTGAATATGCAGAACACTTTTTTTTTTTTGTTTGCATAATAATCCAAAAATTCTAGAATACTAGATTTTTTGAACTCAGAAATTGTGAATAAGATCTATATCTCTGCAACACTGACAATAAATAATAATTATATGAATGACTCCGTTCAAATTGCAGGCAAGACTCTGCGGAAAGATCAAAGATCATCAAAAAGGCAAAAATAATAATATTGCATGTGTAGTTCCGCTTTCAGGCCAAATGATGGCATCTTCAAGTAGCGTAATTTAACCCGAACATCCCGGCTTAAAGCATGCTCTGTACACGTCTTCATGCTTCGTGCCGCTCCTCACTGGATGACGGATGGATGTCTGAGGGACGCTGTGATGCCAAGCCCATGAACAGACTGAAACACACACACACATATGCGCAGACATCGCTGGCACAGTTTCTGAGCGCGCAGCGCAAAGAATGGCCACAGCGTGTATTTGTTTGACCATTCACAGCATCACAGCAGTTAGCACAGAGATCGGGTTTATTTAACAAGCGTCTGAGCAGAACCAGCAAAGCCCGCACTAATAATAACTCAAACAAATGCCTTTCAACTGTATGAGAGCAGTGGGAATACTATTAATGCTCATGTAAATAGCTGGGTTATTTTTGGTGTTTTTCTGTTGTGCTGCTGCTGCGGGGCCGATTGTAGCATCTCATTTGTTGTGTTGTCAGAAAGCAACTGTAAAAGCAGCTGAGGAGGGAGGGGCCGCGGGATGACTGGATGAAAAAGTTCTCTTTGTAAACACTGTTGTTGCAGATGATTTACTGAAACTTGTTAAAAATAAAGTCTGTGTGTTTTCTCGTTTGGATTCGGTGGTTTCACACAGACTGAACAGAAAAGTATTTTTAAGAACTCAGGCTTCATTTTTGTAGTTTTGGAGATCAGTCCCGGGCATGGACGCTAAAAAGGCTCCACTATCTAACCTGCTGTAAACATTTAGATTTATTTTTCAGAGGAGATCCTCGTGACATTGGTAGAACCTTTGTAATCGCCGTTGGCTCTCCGGGTTTCCGGAGCAGGCTCAGTTTTAGACACTTCTATGAAAATGGTGGACTTAAAGCATCTTCAAAGAGGTTCATCTGTCTCCTGAATTGTAAAGACATCAAATCAAAAGTCAAATCGAGTCATTTTTGAGTGAGATCGAAGTTGAATTTTGCTTAAAGGTTGGTTGAAAGTTCTCACTGTTGTGCTCGAACTTTGCGTGCATCTCGGGACAAATCAAAAGATATAATCCATCTTAGATATCCACGTTTTTCATTCCCGAACCGATGCGTTAGATCGAATAATTTAAAGGGTCAGTTCACCCATATTGCCTTGGTGTTACCACGGCAACTGGCAGGTGAACTTCCTGGTTGTTGCAGATGATTTACTGAAACTTACTGAAACTGAAAGTCAAACTGCTGCCAGCTTCTTTTTCCGTCACGGTTGCGAGGTCTATTCCCCGCGCACGTGTGCTCTAAGACTAAGGCCGCCTCTCCTCCATCTTACACCCTCCCACTTCGTCTTCCCTCTCGGTTTTATTTATTTCCCTTCTTGCTTTTTTTCTTCCTTCCACCGACAGCTGCCTGCCCATCTTCCCTTTTTTCCTCTCCCACCACTTTCCCCGTTTCTTTCTCTTTCTGTCAGTTTGTCTTTCATTTCGTACCCCCAGAGCGAGAGGATTCCTGCAGAGGAGTGGCATTTAGAGAATCTCGCTCTCCTATTGCTGTCTCTCCACTGGGGTTAGAGAAAATCAATCCCACTAATTAGATCTGTGCATCACTGTTATTTTGTCTCTACATGTGTGTGTGTGTGTGTGTTCTGCATGTCCTGTAATCTATATTTAATGTTAGGAAGCAGAGCTTTAAAGAGCGCCACAGCTGGCCTGTTTGCTAATTAATGACATTTTCCCCTTTAATTACCATTCAGTGGAAGCCTGAGCTCGACTCTTCTCTGTCTTTGTCTTTGCTTTGTTTTTTCCTTCTCGCTTCCTCTTTTCTCTTCTCTGTCATCATCTCTCTTTTTACCTCTTCATCTTTCCTCACTCTCTCCTCTGTGAGGCAGGTCCTCACTCTTTTTTTATATTCATGTGTTAAACTCTCCCTTTTAACTGTCACTCACTGTAACTGCACTCTTGAGTAAGGCAATGACCCCGGGATAATTTAGCCAAGCCTAATGTGGAGTCTTAAAGGGTCTGACCAACAGTCAAACAAGCCTCCAACATCAGATCTCAAAGATGAGGAGACTCGAACATTCCTCGGATGAATACGACATATTTCCATCACATTTTTGCCTCCGTTTGAGCTTTGACTGGTGCAGTCGTAATGGTAATGGTTTAATGGCACCCGACTGGAGAATTAGGACCACCAGCTGTTTGTTTCAATGTGCTGACCTCCTCATATCCGCTGCCGCTGATGGAAACATGCATTCATTTCTACGCTTTACTGCCAATTTTCTGGAAATGTGGATCAGAGTTGTACTTCCGTTTTGATGAAAACCTGGTTTGGCACCGTGGTGCTTTTAAGCGGAAGGCAAACAATCAAATTAAGAAAGTCAAAGTCTTTACAATCCATCCATTCATGCGTGAACCATTTTTCACAGCGATTGGTGCAGTATGTTGAAACCCAAATTTAAGTTCTCTTCTTGGTCTCGACAGTGAATAATGGAAACCCGTGCAATAGTTGAGATATTGTAGTTTGGACCAATTTGGTGGATTGACCAACATTACCATGCCTTGATTATTAAGACTTAATTAAAATAACACAAAGAAACGTGTGGACGTGCTGTTTAATGGCCCCTCGTTCAGCCTAGAAACTCACTTTCTGTTCCAGTTTATCCAGTTTTTGCAACAAAGCTGGTCCGTCATAAAGTAAGACTGAGATTTCTGTTGTGCTTGGCAGTCACTTGGGGGTCACTAAAAAAACAAGTGAAATGGAGCTCCCATCATAACTTAAGGTTTTAAAAGAGAAATTCCATCTTCTCCCCACTTGGCATTTCTTTGCATTCCCTCTCGCCGTCTTTCTCTTATTTCCATCTCTTTCTCTTTGCCGGCTCAGATCACAGATCGCCTGTTTGTCTCCCCGGGGAGAGAGAGCGAGAGCCGAGTCTCCATCTGTCTCTCAGCCTCGTCATCCCTCCACCCTTCTTCCCCTCCTCACCCTCTCTCTCTCTCTCTCTCTCTCTCTCTCTCTGGGATCTTGGTCTGTCACCACCTGTCAGATGCCCGTCTCTCTCCCTCACACCAGCTCTGTCTCTGTCCAACTGTCAGATGAAATTCTGAGTGAACTTCAAATGTCTGAAAAGACTGAAATGTGAAAAGAGGCGCACTTCCGCTGGTTTGCTTGAAGCAAACTGTTTTTCATATGGAATCCTCTCACGTTCAGGTGCGAGAGGAGCTTTCGCTTTCTTTTTATTTTCAACAAATAATTTCAGGTCAGCCAACTTTAACTTGAGTTTCCTGCTCAAACTCCTCTGTTCTTTCTAGAAACGCTCACAGGTTCATTCCTGGCGATTGTTTCAGCCAATCCGACAGCATCCAGTGAAGGAGAGAAGTCTTGTGGCTTGGCTTGCTCCCATCTCGGCACCTTGTGCTTTGTACAATATTAAATCTGGCCTTTTCTTTTTAAATGTTTTTACATTTTTCATTTCAATCTCATTTCCTGAGCAAAAACACATCACTGACAATTCAGTAGACCCGAGTGGTTAAACGGCCTTTGTAACGTGAGCTGTGAAAGAACACCTAAACACACTTCGCTTCCTTCTAATCTGACCTCGGTGTCATTTCTGCCATTCATCCACACACTCTTCCAGTCCTGCGCTCTTTCAATCCCCTCTGACACGTCAGAAATTGCAAAGATGAGGTCTTTCTCTTGCTTTCACTGAGAGGCATCTCCAGGAGGTGAACTGTCTTTCTCTCTTCCTCGCCCTTCCTCAATAGAGATGTCAGTGAATCTCTAAGTTCTCCCTCTTCGTGTAGTCATCTCGTAATATGAAAATCATACAAATTGTCAGCTTGGAGGGAACTGTTCTTCAGTGCTCCCTTGGTGGAATCCAACTGTGGGACCCACCCTCTGGGTGACAAATCTGCCAGCCACAAGTGGAGGGATCGAGAATGTGAAATTGTAGGCTTTCAGGATGGGTACATCACCAAGAGTCGGTAAAAAGAAACACGTGCAGCTGCCTGTTTTTAGTCCTTTTTGCACAGGAGCCTCACAGGTGAGGAAACAGTTGAGCACGAATCCTAAAATCTCAGCGTCGTGTTGATTAAAAGTAATAACCATGGGTTCGTTCTGCATGTTTCTCTGTAGCCGTATACTCTGAGTCATTACGGAGACTTAACACCAACTCTTGGACTTCTGTTGTGTGACTGATTGTGTCAGTTGGGAGTGAAGTTAGCAAAGAATGTTGCTTTGCCTATTTTTTGATCTCTAATGAGAATTAAAACCTCTGAGATGAAACTCAGTGAGTTGAGAACATGTTGGCTGCCCACACTTCGTCGTAACACCTCTGACAGAATGCTTTGACACGGCTGACAAAGTGCCCGTTGCTAAGAGACAAAGAGAGAAAATAGCATGGTACAAGTAGAAAATCTACAGATTAGTCTGAGATGCAGAACACTCTGACAAGTTCTGAGCACCGAGGGTTTGTTTTGATATTCAGTCTGTTTAATTTAGGTGAAAGATGAAGTTTTCAGGCAGGTCAGAGAGGTAATCTGACCAATAATTGATTTTGTGTGCATCCCGAGAGGTTCGAGTTATAAGATGCATGTTCAGACAGCAGCATTCAAACACTGAAGTGAGCCACAATGCTACGTCCTGCGTTTGAAGAGATTTCTTTGCAGTTCAAGTCTGCTGTGCCAGAGCTGAGTCCAGAAAATGCCCGACCACCTTTGGACTTTAACCTGGACTCAGGAAGACTGGAAACTGGACCGGGTTCAGCAGGTCACTTTAACTTGTTTGGGACTTGCAAACAAAGTTTAGAACTCGGAGGTGTTGATCTTGACTTGGGACAGAACAATGACTCTGTTCCTTGATGGTCAGATGCTATGAAACACAAGGCGATACATGCCAGAGCTTTGGGGTATCTACAGACGGTGCATGGCTGTGATTGCTGCTTTAGAATAGAAATTGAACTTTCTGCTTTGTCTTCTAAGTTCGGTGTTAAGTGGCTCTCGCACCCCAATCTTAATCCTGTTTCACTCAGAGGGTTATATTTTACTCTTTGGTGGCTAAAGTCTATTTTAACACTGGAACTTTGTTCCCCTGTGCCTGCACCATGACATGGGTATAAAAAGGCATTACAGGAAATGCATGTTTCGTATGAGCGGTACAAATATTTTATGATTAAATTGTTATTTTCTTTGTTCTTTATCTCGCTGGGTCGAGTTATTTACCCGGCCAGCAGCTCCTCAGACTGCAGCAGTTAGGACACTTGACCAGACATATTAGATTGGCCATTCGTCAACCTCTGGCAACTGAATCAGCCTTTCTTTCTCAGACTCCAGGGCCCCTTGAGCACAAGGACTCTGAGAATACAAGGATTGTAACGCACCAGTTAGCCTAATTCTGTCCCTTTTCCCCTTGCAGATGTCCCGCTGCCAGTCGCCTGAATCAAATCTCACCCTCCAGTCATTCATTCAGGGTTGTGGGATGTGGGCTGTCTGTGTGCAGTGTCTCCAGCACTGGCTGTTCCTTTTGCCTTTATTTACGCTGTGTCTGTGAATATCCACTTGTATCCCACAGCAGCAGATGACATATCACATCCCTCTCAAGCTTTTGTCAGGCTGCTAAATCCCGTCCCCATTGCTCTGGTGGGCCAACGGTGGAATGGAAACCTTAACTCACTCCTGCAAAGCCCCCGGTAGACAGTGGCCTGGGCCCCGCTGCTTCCGATCAATTCTACTTCCTCTGAATATCAGTAAATCAAGCGTCAGCGAGATCCCTCCCCTGGTCCGTCGACGCAGACTAATTCTGCTGGTTTCCTCGATAGTGATCTCACTAAGACCCCCAGTGAATGGCGGAGAGAGGGAGAGAGAGAGAGGGAGAGAGAAAGAACTAGTGTTGTATAAAAAGCAAGCCAACAGGTCTACGGAGCAGGGATTAGTGGGTAAAGTGGATTAGGAAGAGGTATTCTGATATTCCGCCCAGGCTGCAGAGAAGGTCTTTAGAAAAGCAGAGAAACATCTGCTGGAGCTTAGTGAGGCAATGAAAACACTGAAAATCAGAATGGCTGGAAGACACGCGCTCTAACACACACCGAGAGCTTTAAAACAACGAAGCCGCGGCACGAGGACGAGGCAGTGGAACGCAACAAAACCTTCACACTTTTATATATATGCATACATGTGTGTGTACATACAGCAGCACCCTGGGGTGCTTGTGTTCTTGGCTCCACGTTTGTGCATCTGTGTGTGTGTGTATTTTTATAAATGGAGCATGCGTGCATGTGTGTGTGGGAGCGATTGCACCAGCGAGACAGGTCCTGGCAAATTAGAGCTCACATCCTGATTGAAGCCTTTGTGTTTCAGAAAAACAAAAAATCCACAGGACGCGCGGCGTCTGTTGCTCTTCTTTTACCTCTCTTGTCTCTTGTTGTCTGTTTCCTCCACCTTTTATTTACAGCTCCATCGCGGCGCTGACATAATGAGGACATGAGTTCCAAATGAGATGAAATGAGGTAAAACAAGGCTCCTGTCAGCATCGTTTTCTGGACAGCTACCAAAAAAAAAACAGTCAGCGCCGCTTCCTTAACTGGGCCATTAACTTAGAAGGAAGCCTTCAAAGTCCCAGCTTTGACTGAGCAAACAGTCCAACAGGATGGAAATGTGATGTCACTTTGATGGGATGGGCTGGAGCGCTGCACAGCTGAGCAGCTAGCATCACAGAGGATCAGGTGACAGGATGTGACTGTGCTATTTTTACTTTTGCTGTTGAGGAACAATGAAACAAATGATTTCAGCGTTAATGTTGTCGGTCAGTTGATTGATTGTGTGTGTAAAAACTGAAGATTAAAAGTTTGCAGGCTCGGTGTTCTGTTCACGTGAGCGTCTTTGTCTTCGTCCAGATCTACGGCAAATTCTAAAAGAGTTCAGAGTAACTCGGGGAAAAAAGAAAAACGCGATGAACGTTTGTTTCTATCCACCAATATATTGAGTTGCTTCACATATTAGCTGCAGCAGGTGGTGCCAGTTCTCCAGATGGAAAGAGGAGGGCGCAGCGAGATGACGTGATTAAAGTTTAAAAGTCGAGGCTCGGCAGAAATGTAACGGATGAATGATGTTTGTTTCACACTCTGAACTCACACGTCCTTCAGTCATTTCATTTAAGGAAAATATCGCCAAGGTTGTTTCTGTGGCTGTTCTGGAGCTTTGGATCATTTTACTATCATTACTTGTTCATGTTGACGTCAAAGCTGAGGTTTATTATTGACTTTGAATTAATGCACATACAGTAAAGAGGACAGCTAGCAAATACCAAGCTCGAGAAGAACCTTTAAACTTCAAGTTTACTTATTTAATTAGAAATGATAAGAATTATAGCAGACATTAGTTCTGTTTGGTGATTATTTGAACATACAAAGGGTTAAATCATGAATTGAAGCACAATTATTAACATTTACCATGTGCTACTCCCAGTAACTAATACAAATGATCAATTTTACTGTTGAGATGAATAAAAAAATAAAGAGGTTTAATGGAGAGTCGGCTGGCACGGCTGCTGTACGATCTAAATGAACTTCAGAAGGACTGATGTCGTGTCTCTCACTGACCTTTCAGCACCATTATGTGTATTTGTGCTATGTGTGTGTGTGTGTGTGCTTTTGTACATGCGTGTCACCCTGTGATGCAGTCATAAGTCCAGTCAGGGTGTAGTGTGTTAAATATTGATGCCACGCAGCGCCTGACCAGTCCCAGGGGAGGGCGGTGTAAAGGTTGTGGTCTAACAGCGGGCTCCAGGGAGCCGCAGTGTATCGCTCACTTTCCTCCCCGCAGGGCCGTATTTTCCTCCTTTTTTCCTTTGGCCTCTGTGGACTCACAGCGGCGGTAAATGCACCCTATATTTCTCCTTTTATTTTTTTATTTAAAAGCCATGAGATATACTCTGCCAAATCTGCAGGCTGCCACACAACTCCTGTCCATTTATCTAACGCAGTAGCAGCATGTTGTGTTGACACCAAAGGAAAGCCAAATAGACGGCCGCAGCTTTCCTGATGCACTCTTTCTTCTCCACTGGAAAACAAGAATAGCGGTTTTGAGGAAGTGTGGGCAAACTTCTGACGTGGAGCTAGTTATTTTTATCAGCTCGGCGTGCAGAGCACAGTCAGAACGGGCGAGTCACATGTTGTGTGTACGGTAAGCGTGTTTGCAAGGCAGCTGATGTGCAGTTAGAAACATGGATTTCCAATTATTGGCACATCGTGGAGTTGGATTTGCATATAAAAACATGTTTTTAGAGCTGAATCTGTAATATAAGCCGCATTTCCTGCACATGCACACATTGATGGTGCCGCATGACGTGCAAATGAGCGCAGATGTTTATGTCAAGCGGGAAGCTTGACTCCTGCTTTGTCTCCTCGCCGGTTCGAAGTTGGCGGGACGCAGATGATGTGATGTGCTTCAAGTCGACAATCAGGAATAATAATATAGTAATAAATAAATAAATGAATATGAAGTAGTGATATGCAATTCAAAGTGTGATTACAGATGTTTGCATTTGCTTCCAGGACGCTGTCAATCAAATCTGACCAAATCACTCCTACACAGTCCTGATGAAGCAGATCAGGAGTTTGTTAAATTCTTAATAAGAGACTTTCCCAACTTTTACCTTTGATTGCTGATTTAGTCATGAATATTTAATGATCTTCAGATTTAAAACCAGGTTTTTAAAAGAACTAATTCTGCCCGATGGCGTCGATGTTGGAAAAGACCGAAGCCTTTGTCTACACGACCTTTTGTCTATACAGTGAAGGTCCGCCCTACGCTGCCTGTGATTGGCTGACATTCTTGCCCACAACTTTGACCAATCTCAGTCCTCATGCAACCAACTCAAACCCACGAAGGCATCAAGTACCGGCCAATCAGAGACGGGTAAGATGTCACTTTTGTAATCTCCGCCTGGCTCTGGGTCCGGACCTGGACCACGGTCCGCCTGTGTTCTACAGGTTTTTAGAAAATTAGATACCACAGAGTTATCAGTAAGTTCAAATGTGCATCGAGAAGTTATTATTAAAGTGACTCCAGCAAACTGAACTCAGTAACACTTCTTATTGCTTTAATAAGTTTGTCTGTACAACAAATCGAGTGTTTTCCTCAGAACCCGGTTGTATTTTGGGAAGGCACTCGAGAGCACAGTCGCTGTTCTGGGTCCACACTTTAATTTAATTAAATTTAATTCATCTACATTGTACTTTGCCTCTGGTCCCTTCCCTTTATGTTTGAATAATAACTCTTCAGCTGTGGAATTTTGGTCCTGTGAGGAATGGGGTTTCTGCATAGTCATGAAATCATCGATGATATCCGCTGCTTCGCACTGTGGAAGAGGCAAACTGAGGTCAATCAGAGTTTGATACACTTAATTCTCCTTTATCAAGCTTTGTCATGGTTTCCCTTGAAGTGCTCTCTAGATGGAAGTTTCAGCGCTTTCTTTTTATGTAGAATAACAGATGTTAAAGCTCGTCAGCCTCCACTTTGTGAAGCTATTGTCAGACAAACAGGTAGTTTGGTTAGTTCACCTCGGACAAAAAGTCAAAAAAAGCTGTTGGGTTTAGGCACAAAAACAAACATAACTTACGTAACACAAATTAAAAAGAAGGTGGAAACTCTAGTCTTTGTTTGACCCATCGATCCACCCGTCATCCGTGAGTGGAGGTGGTTACACTACGTCACCCTTAACTAACGTTGCCAGGTGAAGAATGGCGCCATCGTGGGGTGTTCTCTTGCTGCGCTGGGTCATAAGAGTGTATTCCAGACAGGTGAGGGACTTCCCTCAGCAGCTTTGGTTCAATGATGAATAATTTAGTTGTTTGTAGGACGATATCTGCATTCGGGCTCGTGGCGCTACACTGTTAGTGAGATTCTCTGTACTCACAGTACAAATGGCTAAATGCAATTTGCCCTCCAGGGCTGTGTTACAGCCAGATGTTCATTTCCTCTCTCGCTCTTTCTCACCATTTGCCTTTTCCCTCCTTTGGCTCTTTTTCCCCCCTCTCCCTGTTCTCAGTCCAGATGTCCATCTCTCCCGGGCCCTCGTCTCTGTTCGCATGTTACAGCTTGTTATTCCTTCGCAACAGCTGGACAGCACAGCCCAGGTGTGCAGGGGTGTGTGCTGCAGATGACTTGTATGAATTGCATGGAATATTTGTGTTTGTATTGTAAGTTATACTGCACTCAGTGCTGTCACAGGTAAACAGGAATCCTTTATTTGATTTGCATTCTTGCAATGAGGTTTAATCAGGTGAAGTCGTTGTTAAAGCTCAGTCCTGGGTCAGACTTGAACACCCAGCATAGATCTTTTTTCTATTCTATACCACCCGCAGGTCTGACACGTTTTCCTTGAGAGAAAAAACCAGCAGCTGTGGTCGACTTGAATTCATGTCAGTTACACCGTAATCCACGAGTTACAAGGTTTTATAGCAGAAAAGAAAAATCCAGGCCACTTCTGTAACATAATCTACTTCTACACTTTCCATCTGTATAATCAATGTTCCAGTGAAATAAATCTAAAGCTTCCATCCAAAGCCTGATGCGTGATGTTTTTGAGGTCGTACGAGAAGAACCTCGACCTCGACAGACTGTAGGTTTTCTTCTGAATGAACAAAAAATAGTGTGGAACTCGACATCCAACGTGCCAAGAGGATGATTGCTAATAGTTTTTTGTGTAGTGTCATCATCGGGTCAAAGTTTCCCCCTCGACTAACACTTGATCCATGATGATCCATGACAGAAGCTCTGCCATTATCTACATTTTGGTGAAGCTATGGACAAAGCGCAGCACAGCGAGTATATTGAGCATCAAGCTAGTAGACTGAACTGCAGTTAGACTGATTGCCAGCTAAAGATAAAGCACGTTTTTTGAATATGCGGTTACACCCTGTACTACAGGTAAGTGTAGTACAGGTGGCTTCCTTCAGGTGGCCTCAGCTCAACCCGCAGTCCTCCTTTTTTCCCTTTTTGGAGAAGCGGGCAACCAGGAAGCTGCAGGTGACGTCATGGCACTGCATCCATATTTTATACAGTCTATGGTCGTGACTGATGGTAGAACCAGCCTCAGACCCGTCTGTCTTTGAGAAAAAGATTTAACCAACCTAAATCTCAGACTGTGTGCATCAAAGATGAACTCCGATCAGATTATTTCTGCTTCCAGAGCAGCAGGAAACACGACAAATCCAATTAGAGGATGATTATTTAAACTCCGATTGGTGAAAGTCACAGTTTTAATTTTTCTGACTCACCACCACATTGCTGGGTGTCCATCCTTTGCTTGTATGTGACCATGTGTGAAAGAGAGACAGAGGGGAAGGCAAACAGAGAATGAGACGGAGACAAAGTGTGCGGGAGTGTGCACCGTCGTCAATATAGCCAGAGAATTGAGTTATGCTCCTAAAGCTGCTCCTGCAATCTGGCCTCCTCCTCGTCTTCATCCCTCCTTCCGCTTTCTCCCCATCTACTTCTCACTCTTTCAATTTCACACAACATGCTCGACGTACGAGACTGTGTGCGCATCTCAGGATGTATTTGTGTCTATCTGTGTGTGTCTCTGCGTGTAGGAGGTGTTTTGGCAGCCTCTGGTAGTATAGTATAATAACAAAAACTGTCCGGTTGGCATTCGCTCACATATCCCAGTACGCCCTTCGTCCTTCGCCCTGTCCCCCTCCTCCTCCTCCTTCCTCCTCCTCTTCCTCCACGCTCTTGTTTTCTCTTTTGCCATTCCTTTTTTCTCTGCCATCTTTTCGCAGCACAGATGAAACTCTCTCCTTCACACCAACTCCTACGCGCTCTTACTCCCCTCTCAAAGTTGCTTCTTTTTTTATTTTATTTTATCATTTGCCTATCTAATTCTCTGAAATACATTTTCTCCATTTCTCCATGGTACTGGTGCATCGAGATGCTCATGCCGTGCTTGCACTTTAATTCTGTGTCCAAATCACATTTGTGACTCTTACGCTGCATGTGAGCTCCGAGAATGTACCAAACGTCCTAACAAGGTTAAGAAGATGAGAGAAATCTTCTAAAGTGTGGATGTTTTGGCTTGTGCTCATGAGCTGGTTCAGAATTCAGCGATGACCTGATTTGAATGCTTTGATTTCGAATATCTGCTGATACCATTACCTCTGTTTATTTCCCTCAAAAATCCAGCTTCACTGGACGATGTAAAAGTGAAAAGTCTGTTAACTGGATGGTTGGGATCCTTAAATATCCTCCGTGCCTTATTTTGCAGCATCTAGCATGAATGTCTTGTCCTCGGCTGAACAAACCACTCCTTGGATGGAGTCTTGTTTCCACACCGGACAGTAGGGTTCCCCTGTTAGCATCAACCTTGCCTTTCGTCATCGGAGTCAGTCGTCCTGCTTTTATCTCTTGCACAACTACTCCACCGATCACTCGTAACATTGGCCAGAACTAAAAGGTATCACATCAGATGTTTCCTGGTGCTTGAATATGTCGAAAGAAAAGACAACAATCTATTTCACGATTTCCACGAGCAAGCTTTGCGACGAAGGTTTAATAATTCTTTGTAATATTACAGTATTTGTAGGATTTAATTTAATAATCCAGTCTTCAGACCCTTCTCCTCTAACACTCTGCCTCTTCTGCAAGGTAGCAGGAAAGATTAAGTTTGACAGGAAACTTCTAATAGGAAACCACTGAGCTATGGCCTAAATACATTTTTCTGTGCAGCCTTGTTGATAGATATCCAAGTACAACCAATGCAATCAACAAGGCTGACATAGCATACTATGCATCTATTTTCAAGGCTTTGGATAAAAAACCCTCCACATTTTAACAGCAGCCATTCAAAAAAAACTAAAACTACTGTAATATGAATTGCAGTTAAAAGACAAAAAGCTGGGACTAGACTGTAAGCAGGTTTGTTTGGAGCTGCTTTGACTTTCAGGCGCTGAAATGTCAATATCTTTCCCTCCTCTGCTGGAGAGTGATCCTGCTCTGGAGAGAGGACTGCCCATTATTCCGTAACCACCATTGTCAAAGAAACGTCCCATTGGACTGAAAGCCCATTTGTCCAACAGCCCGAAAACAAATAGCTATTGCTCCTAAGGCCTGTGCTCTGAAAATACCAACCTGTATCACGGAGAAGAATACTTTTCACGCCTAACTGAGACACCGAGACTCTGCAGTAACACATGTGGGACATCGGTTGTAGTATGTTTGAGGCACCAAGACTACTTGGTACTCACAAGTGCGTGTATTTTCAGAGTGAGTTTGTTTCTGGGATGACGGGCCATCAGACAAATGGGCTTTCCATCCAATGGGACATTTTAAGGACTATTGGGGTTTCAGAACAATGCGGCATCGGAACTATGGCCAAGCACGTCTGGACAAAGCTCTCGCAGTGCCTGTAAATGTAACTAGTAGCAGGACTGAGTCGATTAAATCAACACCAGGGGAGGTAATGTAGTGAAATTTATTATAAGAGAAACCTTTCCGGGACCTCCACCAAGGTTAGACACTTTATTGATTGCACAACATGTTAAGTTTGTATGAAAATAGTGATAAATAATTGAGGGACACATGTGCCCACACCATGTCTGCATTATGGTCAGTTTCTCAGTCCATGGTGGTAATTTCAGCCACAAATGCTGCGATCCTGTAGTTGTAGCATTGTTCTATGGTATGTAAAATCTGATCTTCACAGGATCAGAGGACTGTTCTGCTTCATTTTGATGTTGGATCAGAGTGTCCAGACTGCCATCACTTCTCTTACTGACCTCTCTCGCTATCACACTCAGAAACACCTGACTGACTCACAGCGGAGTTACAAAAATTGAACGAGACGTAGTGGACATTCCCTCAAAGTAATGTTCGACCTGTGAGATGAGCTTGAATCATATATCGCTCCGGTGGCGGCTCCATATTTGAGGATTCGAGAATCAAGGCGATGGATGTGTCATGCGCATTAAAATCAAGATAATCAACTTGATAGACGTACTTGATACTGGATACAGTACCTGATTTACATGATGAAGAGATTGATTATCATGGAGCTTTATTCATTAGGAAGTAAAATATGCGCACACACTTTCACAGAATCAGAAGGTGTTTCAGCTAAATTCTTTTCTGAGATCATCTTGTTTCCTTTTGTATCCGACAAAGTTCGTCTTTTCTCTCAAGATCTCGTCGCTCGTTCTGCCTCTGCAGCCGCGTGCTTTTCCTCTGACCCTTTCTGCCTATGAAATCACCATCTGGAACCTCTTGAAACATGTGTAACTTATGCGATTGGTTTTCTTTTCCATTTTAACTATAGTCAAGTTCAAGGATGTCAAGGATACAGGTCAAAAAAGCCAATGCCTCGCTGCTGTTTGCTTTTTTTAATGCTTTGATATCAAGTCATGCTGCAGTCCAGAGCAGAATTGAATATTTGGTAATACTTTTATATCACCCATATTCATTACCAATGTGTGTTATTTGGTTTTAGGGATTGAATGAGCTCTTATGTCAACATAACAGCTGAAGAGTTCGACCAGCAGAGAATCACACTACTGATGGAAAGTTCGCTATGTAGCCAAACCCGGCAAGGAAATCACCTCTGTAGCCGACTGTATTATTTGCTACCTGGTTTCAGAGGTCCGTTTGATCCAATGCGACTCTGTTAACTGGAAGATAATCCAGTTGTTTGCTATTGTTAAACCCCAATCGATCCACAAAAGATCCGAATGGGAAAAACAAGAATGTTGGTTGCCATCATCTGATCTGCAGGTCCAGAACCAGATTTAAACATTTCCTGTCAGGGTAGTGGATGCAATAATAACAAACTACCCATGTTCTGCTCATCCCTCCCTCTCTAGTCCTTCATTTCCTCTCTGCCTTTATACTGTCAGTTGTCCAATAAAGTAAAAAATGTCAAATTGCTGCCCCTGAATGCTTTCATTCAAAGCATCTTTGTGCCCATGAAAGTGCATGTCCGTGTTCATGTGCACTACAGAATTAGATGAAAAAGAAGCGGCCCGAACAGAATTTTGTTTAATATGTAGTCTGTTGTTGAAAGGTCATTGTTTTTTTTGTCATTTTCCATATGCAGGCAGAGCAATAACTGGAGCTCTCTTTGTAATTAGAGTCCCGCATTGGCTGTTCTGAGACCAGCCTGTGCATCCCCAAAACAGATGTGAGGCCTTTAACCTTAATCAGTAATTTCCTGTAATACCAGCGGCTTAAACAGAAGCTCGAACCGAGTCCACGTCCTGTTACGTTTTTTAAAAAGAGACGCTCAATAAAAATGGGCTGATTGTTTGAGGAAATGTTTTGGTTTATGCCGAACAAAAAAAAGAATTTTAAAGGAGATAATAGCCTCGTCGTTAATGGCTTTTTTTTTTCAGAGTTTCATCATTGTCGCTTTACTTGTCTGTTACGAGTAGAGTGGCATAAGTTGGGCTTATTTTATGACCCCCCCCCTCCACCACCAACACACACACACAGTAAAAAGAACAGAGTGATAATAGAATCATTGATGAATGAGCTGAATGCAGTTAGGGAAGCATGAAAGAGAGAGAAGGGGCGTGTTGAGATTAACGTAGCACAAAGCAAATTGGGTTTGCCATTATTACACAATTCAGACTGCAGAAAGCCCCTAACCATGAGAGACAAATGAGGCCTGAGATTCATAAAAGCTCCATTAACGGGAGCAAAGGGGGTGAGGGCAGACCATCAATGGGTCCGTTTAATACCAAACATTTATAGATCTGTGTCTATGGCCTGTGGCGTGTAATGACTAGACTGCAGGGCTCCTGCATTCGAGGGACATCCAGACTGCTAAATTAGGAATCAAAATAGATTCTTTGAACGCTCCCCTCCTCCAACCTGCTCGCTGACTGTGATCCTTAAGATAGCAGGAACCTGCGATTCATTAACTTTTCCGAGGCCCCTACTTTGAGACAAACAGCTTCCTCAAATTCTTCGTTTGCCTGTTTGTCTTTTTAATTAAGCTGAATTTCGATCTTCCTAACCCCGGCGGACTGTTCCATAAATTCCATCACGAATCTCCGACTCTTTTGTTGTTCACTCGGATTTTGGCATTAGCAGGTGCGTCTGGAGATCAATGGAGTTGTCACCGACTCCATAAAGCCATCACCATAACCATAACACAGCCGCTATAATACTCCGCTTAACTGACTGAGAACACATCATCGCCCATTCGGGCTAATGTGCTAATACGTCTTAGCGCTAATGTCAACGCGACGGTGGGACTCTATGGATGAGGCCCCCAGCGCAAACCAGATTATCAGTCTATCTGACTGTCTCTCAAATGGCCAGAGCAGGGGAAATAGAGTGTCTCATTATCATCATCTGCAGACGGCTCTTCACTAATCTAGAAAAAAACGACGCCATCAGAGCCTGTGAATATTTGCTTAGCGGGCAGGAGCACGGAGGGCGCACAGATTGGCAGACTCGAGTCACACACACTCATCACAAGTAGTGTCAGTGCTCAGCACAAGGGCATCCGTCAGCGGTATATAGATACAAATGGTGGGTCAAGTTTCAAACTGAGTGAGGAGAGAGAGAGAGGGAGCAATGAGCCGATTGGGGGATAGAGGGTTTCTGGGATTGTTTATTGCTGAGCCGTAATTGGATAAACCTGCCGTCTAACCTCTTTAGGCCTGTCACATTGCTTCATCCTCATGAGGCCAATCTCGGATGCCCTGATTGAGTTTATGCTCAGTTGAAACTTATCAGCTTTTTTTTCCTCCTCCTCTTGTTTTAAGAGCGCTCGAGCAAAGAGGTGAGCGCGATGCACGGAGTTCTTCTTGTGGTTAGTAAAGCTGGATAGCAGGATTTTAATTTGGCGTTAAATCATTACAGAGGCTGCACAGTGAGAGTTATACTGTAGGTTTGCTTCACAGTCAGAAATCTGAGATGAAGCTGTCCCAAGAAGATGAAGAGCGGTATTTATTTTAAAATGAGAAGGAAATCATCTTTTTCTTCTTGCTACATGATTACAGTGAACTCCATTTAAGTCACGCCAATTACAGTAATTAGGCATGTGATGAAAAGTCACGCACTAATTCAAGGAATAATAAGCTAATGTGTCGGTTCTAGAGATGCTTGATCAGATCACACTCTTCTCCTTGATGCAATTTGTCACCTTTAACAGAGAGCGCTCTCGAGACGAGATGAAATCATTTGGAAAGTTGAATGTGGAAAAAAAAAAGTGTTTTAATTTGGAAATTTGTCTCGATTTGTTGCAACAGGTGGATGGATCAGGCAACCTGCTATAAATTCACTCTAATGGTGTTTTGAAGCCAAGTGGTTGTCCCATCTTTTGCAGACTTGACAGTTTGATAGACGTACTGTGATAGTTTGGAGGTTTTCTGTTGTGTTATTGGTGTTTCCTGTTTTATTTTGTAATATTCCCCTCTAATCGTGTCTCTAACTTGACTTCCTCCAGTTTTGATTGCCAGCCCTACCTTGATTAGTTTCACCTGATCCTAATGAGGTCCTGACGAGGTCCTACCTGCAGTCTTTGTGCTCCTTTGTCTCAGAAAGTGTTTCCTGAGGGTTTCTGCATTTTCTACCTCGACTTCTGGACTTTCTGCTTCAGATGTTTCCCGCTCCTTCACGGATTTGTTTGTCTAACTGGACCTCCGTGCTCTGGTATCGACTTCCGCCTGCCTCACCATCCGGTAAGCTTTGTCTCTCTGTGATGATGAAATCATTGAGCTGCTTCCGCTCTGCCTTTAATTGACTGCCTTTGGCTCCAATGTGTTTGTGCTACCATTACTGATACCTGCAAGCAGCCAGAGCAGAACAATGTGTGATGTGTGACTTTGACTCTGGACCGGTGACACTCCTCTGTCATCGTATCAAACCTGATAGATGATTGTTATTGGCCCAATCAGATCTGGAGCTGGTGGAAGTCAGTTGAAAAATGAACCATCATGGTCTCTGCAGGCTGCTCTGCTTCCCAGGCTTGTTTCCTGTCTGGTTCTGGTTCTGATTTTTTGGCATAATATGTAACCCATCTTTGTTTCTATCACGTTGAAAACAAAATACAAGCCATGAAAATGATCAGACTTGAAAGTTTGGACCTGAGACTGTGTTTAGGATGGGTTTGATCCTTGGTTTTTGGCAGTTGCATCCCATACACACACACACACACCTCACCTAGAACGAGTTTTTCCCCTTTTGACTCGCTCTGGCACACACACACACACACACACTCCCTGCAGTGTAGTGTGTTTCTTTCAGGTTCGTCTATTCACCGCTCCTCTCATGCTGATTTGAGCCTCTCCACCTTCCTCCCCGTCATGAATTACTTTCCAGAACCAAGGTGCTCTTTACATTTGAAAGACCAATTTCTTCTATTGGATTAATTCATCAAAGTTGCCTCGGAGCTCACTGACCACTACAGCAGGAGCAGAGGAATGAGACACGACTGTAGAGAGAGCATGAAAGGCCGGTATCAGTAACTTTCTGCCTTCTATGGACATTTCACTGAGAGCCATAATTTAGATTTCTGTAATCCAAAGAGGCTGCCCATGTCATCATGTTTAAACTATTTGAGCTGGGCTGTGCAAAGTGACCAAAAATCTCAAATCCTGACACAGGTAATGTCGTATCCAGGTAACTACATGACATGATATTAGAGCAACATCACAGAGAGGATGTGCTGCTATAGTGAATATATAGCTCTTTATAATATTAACCAAAGAAGGGTAGTTCATGGGGTTTTTTATGGATTGTATTGATGCGATTGGCAAGAAGACTGTTGAGTTTTTGTGAGTAAATGAGTGTTAATACCAGTTACAGGGATGATATTTAAGATATTTATTGTATTAAAACATAAAATTGAGAAATTAAGGAAACATGCTTGACACGTTCTCCATGGCGACTGGTTCAAATACTCCTGCCCCCGCTAAAAAATGCATCAAACTGCACTCTGACAGATGTCCAGACTAAAAATGCAAACTACTGTAGGACAAATCGTGCTCCACAGTGGATGAACCACCTCATCCATCAGAGCCATCCTCAGATATCTCATAATCTAAACGGACTGAAACAAACCTTTGGATTTAAGAGACTCTCTGGCATTACTTGTGTAGGAGGTCTTACTTTAACGTGACGTCTGATTGGTTGGAATGGGAATTTTCATTTGATGTGGTTGGAAAGTTCTGATCGGTTACATTTGTGCGACGATCTCGTGATCGTTCTGCAGAGCTGCTTTGTTTTGATCTGACCGTAATTCGTTTTTTATTGTTCTGATCTATGAACACGGCTTACACAGACTCAAACATCTCTCCTTCATGCAACGCTGTCTGCAATCGTACGCGATCAGAACGCTAAGTTCTGGCAGAACTGATGTTTGAATTCAGAGTGTGGTTTACCCTCAGTTTACTGTGCTATGCCAGGCTTTCCATGAGTAATTACTGACTAACAGATGTCAACATCTGCCTCGTACCCATAAACCCTTGTGTTTTGCAATCATTGCCTGTAATTGGTTTCAAATATGCTTTCAATGATCTGCAGAACAGTTTTATTGGAAGGAGACAGACAACTATAGGCCTCATTTGCAACTTTGTATTACGATCAAGCCAAAAATCTTTTGACTGTGAAGCACTCAGAAGTAGCTTTGTGCTTCTTGGAGATTGGTGGCTGCGGTTAGCTCAGCTGGGAAAGCCACTTAGAGAAACCTCTCAAACCATTCCTCCTGCAAACAAAGGCTTTGTGTGTTCTAAACAGTCACATTTCCTTCACCAAAATATGATTTAATACACTGTTTCCTCCTCAATCCCCATGCATGATTTGTCAAACTGTCAAATCTACAGTAAGACTAATGGAAAACCGAAATTCTGTATTCAGTACAAAAGGGCTGTAACCGTACTTTGTGCCGGTCCAGATATTAAGTCCCACCAAGGTTCAAATAACAATCTTTCTTCATGACCAAACAAATCAAAATAAAAAAGGCTTAACAGGCCCAAATTCAAATACACAGTATGCCTTTGTGGCTGCATATGAATCTCAGCTTTATTAGTGCACTGAAAGGTGAAATGGGCCAATGTGGCTTGGACGATCCTGCAAAACCAAACAGCTTTCTCAAGGCGCATTACTTTTATTCAAGGTTTTATAATGTCTGAGGTCTTCCAATCCTTTCTTTCCAAATGTTTAGAGAACTTGATAATTAATTGCAGCCACAATAAACACGAGCGACTCAATGATCCGAACTTGTTCAGCAGCGATTAGTCTTAAGACTGAAATATAAACCCTTGCTAATATAACCAAGTTAGGCATCACAGAGGAGTCAAGATGTAACATCTGCTGTCACTTCTCAATTGAAAACTACCCACACACTATAATTCAGTCAGTATTTTATTTTCCAATTTCCGCCGCTCTCATTGCTTGGACGACCGCGTTAACTTGTTCGCCTCCGTCTCCAGTGCAGATTAAGTTGTAATTGGTTTTTTCAAGAGGCCGGTGGGTTGAGCTGAATCAAAAGGCCCTGATTTGGCTTCCCTCTTCGCACGACCTGGGGATATCTCCATGTCAGAGCCGCCCCCGTCTTCCCAACACCAGCCTCCAACTCCCCACTACGACTACTGGTTGAGCGTGTTAGCCGGGTTTGCGTCCCTGTTCATTACCGAGGGTTTGATGCTGCCCCCAGATGACAGCTCAGCCCCGGCATTACCTCGGCCACTCGCCAGATTTAAAATCAAATTAGCAGAACGGCTGAATGAAAGCCCTTTAAAGCTCCCCAACCACGCAAACGGAGACAGAGAGCAGCAAAAAATACCTTGATTATACATTCAAACCTTCGACTGAAGAGTCTCGCCACACGCTGCTGTGTGTTCAGCACGATAAATGAACAGTATATGTTGTACAAGATAAACATATTATAAAGAATCTGAATATTACACTCGTGTTATTTTCATAAACAAGCTCTAATAGTTCTCGCCGCCGCCGAATGCCCATCAATTCAACGACACCGACTAAAATGTGCTTGTCGTTCCTCTCAATTAACTTAAAGTCATAATTGGAAAAGGCTAAGTAGCTGTCGTCTGTCTTCAGCGTGGGCCGGGAAGCAGAAGTTCAGTCGGTGGCTTTTAAGACGTGCGCGCTCTCTCCTGCTCGCCATAGTGTGATTTGCAACTCGACTGTCAAAAGTAATGAATCACATTACTTAAGTCAGTCATTAAAGACGCGCTATTCCTGTTACACAAAGTACTCAACATGAGCGGCTCCCCGTGACACCAAAGCAAGCTTTTAAAGCTCTCACCTGTGACATCGCTCTGTTTTTTCCTTTTTTTGATTCGGGTAAAAATCTTTGGTGGTTAGTGCTTATTGCCGTGTTTTTTTTCTGAGATTACCTGTCAATCAAGCGGCCCAGGCAGCTCTTAGCTGTCTTTGTCCTTGGATTCTCTGTATAAGACAGAAAATTGTGAGACGCGGATGTGAGGCGTGGGCTCCGGGATTTCTTCAGGGTCAATTATGTCTTAAAACGTGTCCCTGAGAGGAGCCGTGCTGATGGATTTTGGCATCTATTTGTCCAGCTGTTGATTTTCTGCACAGAATATTGCTGTCAACAGTGTTTCCTCAACACAAAGTAGTTTCAAAGAAACGGGGACAGTGTGTCTTGGAGAGACATGTACTGTAAACCTCTGGGGTAACGGTGAGTTAAGTAAGTTATTGTAATTTGTATGAATCAATCCTTTAAAGTTGCACGAGGTGAGAGGTGTGAATCCAATGTGAACATCCATAAATCCTGTTCGGTGGTGTCAGTAAACTCAGCGGGTGGATTTTTCTCTACCTTGCCCCCCTGACTAGCAAATGGAAATCTTTCTCGCTGTCATATTACCGACACCTCTGCACAAAGTCACTCTGCAGACGTCGCTGATCTCGGTGTCGTGGTCAGTTGTACATGCTGTACCACAAGGTAACTAATAAGGAGGAAACAGCCTGATGCAAGAAGTCCCAATATCTTGCCCCCATGCTGCTTCATTCACATGCCCACCCCTCCACGTCTTCCAGCACCCACTCTCTGCTGTAATGAGGGTCCCTGGAGCGCTGGGAAAAATCTGCCCTCTTCCTCTAACCCCCCGTGGTGTGTGTTCATGTGGCGTGTGCTCATTTGCTCCTCGACGTAGCTCCCCGGCAGATTTCTGTCGACTTTTAATGAAAAGGCTTGTACAACATAAACAGCGGTACACGCCAAATACTGCACGATGTGGACTGCATTCTGAGCATTACCTCCACAGAGGAGGCAGGTTTGTTGACTTGTTTGTCAGTGAGGAATGTTAAAGCACAGGTAGAGGAGCTAAA
This sequence comes from Nibea coibor, assembly GCA_023373845.1. Taxonomy (NCBI): domain Eukaryota; kingdom Metazoa; phylum Chordata; class Actinopteri; family Sciaenidae; genus Nibea; species Nibea coibor. The sequence goes on from CM041731.1 coordinate 16,929,246, forward strand.
TGGTGTTTTAGTGAAGCGCTCCGTGTGGCTATTTCACACTTTGACACAGCTGAACTGCCGTAGAACCAAACTTTTGCCATCAGATTTTTTGGGTTCAAGACGAATCTTCATGACAATTATGTGAATCTATGAATACCATCCTGTGGGCACTGATGGTGAGGAGACACCATCTTGATTTGACATTCATAATCCTGTCCACACACCCCCACGCCTCGAACAAAGTAATCACCAAGAAAAACGTATGCAGCCATTAGCGCCCAGCCAGATTTCGACCTGCGTGTTGTTGCGATGTTCGCCAGACGTGTTCATTTGCATGTTTTTGACAACGCATTGATCTGAATTTTGTCGCCATTTCTTTTCTTGTGGTCTTGGCCTGTAATTGCCATTTGAAGAGTGACTACAGGATGAAAATATAACTTTTCTTGGCAGATGTACAACCTCGAACTGTAATTACGGACGGTTGATCACGAGATGTATGAAATTAATTTTCAGCAACTTTACTGATAATTACCTTTGTCTCACGGCTGATAACTGATAGTTTCACTTCTGTATTTCAAAGAGAAGTTCATAACCTGTTATTGCACAGACGATCATAAAAACAGCCAAATAGGAAACGAATTTAACTGCCACGGTTAATTCTTCTACATCCCTATGAGGCCTTTTTTGATTTGAGTCTGCACTGAGATGCATTTACTTTTTAATGTGTGAATGGCTGTTTTCAAGCTCAGCCGCGGCGTCGCTTTGCTCTTTAAGGCATTATCCAGTTGCAGCCAAATTCAAATGACATGCACACATGTCAACTACGAGTGATCCTAATAAATGTGGTGACATTTCTCTTTTTTGGAAGCTCTACAGGAGCACCATCAGTGTAAATGTCACTTCAAATCTTGCTCAATTCTTTCCGTCTTGGTTTTTTGCATCCAGAACACAGACCTCCACTGCATCTCTGGGTAAAGACCAAACGCCAATATCAAGGATTGTGCAGCCTTGTGGGAGGTGTACGCGATGACTACTGTCTTGGGCATTACAGTGTTTTGCTTTAATTGTACCTAAAACAGAGATTTAACCGTAAAATGTGATTTTTTTCCAATGCGCTGATCTTTTGTCCCTTTCTAAATGTCATCAGGGGGCCAACTACAGCAAAAAACCCACACAAAAGAATCATTGAGGCCCATTACATTACACAGAGATAGACTGTGTGGGTATGTCAAGGACTCTTGCATAGCAATTACTGTTAAAAAATAATTGATTGCATTAACCTGCCCTTTCACCATTTTACAAGTCCGATCCATATTCATAAGTGGCCATGTAGTGTGGGGTTTTAACCTAAGAGGAAACAGCGTAATGATTTTGTCAGGCCAGGATTGAATGGCTCAGTGGTGTTGGTGTTACTCATGGTGTGCTGCTTTTCAAGCATCCACACCACAACGGAAATGTCAGTGTGTGTCCTTTTTCTTCCATTGAGAGGAACCTACACACAGCACACACACATTTATGCACACATTCAGGTAATTTGACAACAATCAATAGTTCTATATATTAAATGTAACTATTTTGATCACCAAATGGAAGTGAAGTGAAATACAATTACTTGCTTTGATCGAAGGAAACAAACTACAGCGTCCATCTTTCTGAACGACCACGCACAGCGTGCTGGTCTAACATCTCCAGCTTTGTCATCTCGACTTTGTAACTTTCTAATCGCTTGCTTTCGGGTCGGCTCGAGAGGCAACGCGGCGAAAAGCGCGACGTCTGATGTGCTACAAACACCTTTTAAATGAATCAGTTCGATAACCACCCCCCACCTCAACCGTCGGTCTCACTCTCCTTTTCCGTGTCTTTCCCTCTTCTTCAAGGCAGCACTGCGAGAGAAATATAGATTTGATAAGGCTGCTTGCTCTCACTCCACATCCACGCAGAGAAAATACATTTCCCCCCGGACAGAACGGAGTCTCATCCCTCCTCTCCGGTAAAAAAAAATTACAAAGCAGGGAGTGCCGGAGAATGACGCCGTCTCCCTACACCTAGCGTCCACGGGTTATGATGACAAGACTCCCAAACTGCTCAATCCATAACGTCTGGGGCTGCACCTGTCTGCCACCTTGCGTATAATTCATTATAATGTACCTATGGATTGCTGCACGCCTCACAAAGTGCAACTCTGATTCATTGCAAAGGGAATAGAAATCCTCTAAACCAGCTTTATTATGGAGAGCGCTGTTCTCCAGCACAGCGTCAAAGACAGATGCTTTGTTATGTTAGCACTTTACTAGTACCACTAAATCACTTGATAGCAACGTAGCTGAAAAAGAGATAATTATTGACGTTGTTTCTTGCCGTTTAATGGCGTGGCACCGGCACATGTAGCTCAATGAGTCGCAAAGGACCCTCGCTCTTTTATTCCTCCCTGCGAGCACACGCTTTCTCTTTTTATTAGATCTCGCAGAAGCTTCTGTTGCTGCGTTTCTCTTTCATCTTGCATGATTCTCTTTTGTCACTCCGTCTTGTCTTCCTGCCGTTACATAGTTTAAAGAGCTTTTGTTTTCCCTGCCGTGCATTGCTTCACAGTGCAGTTGCATTTAAGCCATTAGTCTTAAAAATGTGTTTGTGTCAGTGAATGGCCTGTTGTTGTTCCTCCACCACCACCACCACCTCCTCCTCTGCTTTTTCTAAGGCTGATGTGCCTTTCATTACGGGGGTCTGACAGCGCTGAGCCGAGTGGACGTCTGTTTGTCACCTTCTAATGGGGCTTGGCAGCCTACAAGGTGTGCACAACACCTCAGAGAGAGTGGCCTTCTCCTTCTGTCTCCCTCAGTGGAGGAAAAGACCAATAACACTACCCTCGCACGTTCAGTCCACTGTTCAATTTCACTTCACGTCCGCGTCAGTGCCGCGAATTGGATCTGGCACCTATGGACAAATTCAACGTCCAGTTGACTTGATGGGAATTGACCAAACCTTGCCAGGATCTCACGCGGCGCTGGCTTCGATCCCGCTCCAGCTGTCAATTGCAATATACAGTTTAGAAGTAAGGCTATCTAATCCATTTTGAGTAAATCCTGCTTTTTGGTGTCGGCCTATCGACCTGCTCTCCGCTGTACTGTTGCTTATCTTTCTCTCCTGAGCAAATCTTTTCATTTGACGGATTCCCAGACAGACGTATTAAGGCCATGGGCCACAATTTGATACGATTTCATTGGAGCCAAATAGGAAAACTTGGATTTGGTATTGTAATGTGGGGCCTTCATGTTGCTTACACCTCAGGAATATACCCTGCTCTCTTTGGTTTGACTAGTTTATCGTGCTTCTCCACCATGTTGAGGTGTTCATGCAGGCTGGATACAGTCTTTAAGAGCCTTTGTCAGTTTTATGTGAGACATTTAGACTGAACCGAACCAAAACGAATTGTGCTGATTAGGTAAAAACAACTGAAGGCCACTGAGAAATGGCAGTTTAGTTGCTGGTGCGTCCCCAGTCTGAAGCTCTGTCATTTAATTCAATGTCTGTTTTCACATGAAAGTCGCCAGCATTGCTCATTTGTTCAAAAAACAGCCTAGGTTTAAGACAAGCCGCCCTCTGTGACCATGCAAATAATGACTTTTCTCTCTGAGGCAAAGATAGAAGTAATTTGATGTTGCTATAACACCAGAAAACCTCTTAAGAAAGAGGTCAGGATTTCTATTAATCATGACCGTGATCTTTCCCTTGATTCACCCAGTAGTAGTTGTGTGCACATGGTGTCCAGGATTACAGATTTGATGAGGGTAAAGTGGAGAGTAATGACATGCTGGATTAAAGCTCACAAAAATTCCACTGGACTGAAAAAAAGATGTTTTGACCTTAGCAGGTCTTCATTGGGCCGACAAAAGCCTTCAAAGGGCTGATGACCGGATGCCTGGATCCACAAGCATGGAGGTAGATCAGACAAGTCAGGTTTATCTAGTTTGCAAGGGACAGTGTCAACAAGTAGACCCTCCTGTTCAGTGTATGTATTAACTATCTATTGTCCAGTAGTCTCGTTTTGGATCGTGCATGCTTTATCTTGTCTAGCTGACGTAAAATGTTGCAGCAGTCGAGTGTCTGAAAGTTCCTGAGAAATCCTGATAGTTGCGACGTGGTTTGATAAACGCGGTGAAAAAGGAGGATGAAGGACAAACAAGAAGTACCGATGATGTTTATCAGCTGACTGACTTTTCCACACAAATTGAAATCTTCTACCAATGAACAGTCTGCAGTTTCTGGAGATGTGACGTAAACGCTCGGTTGTCCATGGGATTGAGATCCACTGTTCTGGGAGACATTGTTCATTTGGGGTGTCCAAACCAAGGCGGGTCAAACAATGAGGTATACGAGGAGAAATGGAAAAATTCTGATGGAGCGTGAACAATAAGAGACAAAGAAACAGAGAGGAGAGTAAAATGATTAGAAAGGTATCAGAAGATGGAAATGGGGAAAGAACTGGGTGAAAGAGAGAATAGATCCAAATCCTCTTTTCTTCTCTGTCAGAGCACCTCGATGATTGGCCTGTAGCCTTATATCAACACATTCAGACCAGAGTCTTATTAATCCACTACCTTAATTTGATGGCACGGAGGAGGGAGGACATGGAGAGAACCAAATGGAAGGTGGAGGGAAAGAGGAGAGGGTTGAATCATGATGTGGGAGTCAGAAGCCTGCGTTTCCTCTGCTCGGAGATGAAAGGTTAAAAAGCCTGATAGATCTTTCCGTATTTAAATGCACCTGCGTGCGCACCTCTGTGTGTGTGTGTGTATGCCATCGCATTTGTGCAGCGAGTGTTTATCTGCGCGCCGAGTGTGTTAGAATGGGGAAATGCTGGCTAATAACAAGATGTTCCTTTGAAAACCGCGGAGCATTCATCCTGGTGTGTTCTTTCAGGCGAGCGACACACGGGGCGAAATGTCAAACATTAGAAATAAACAGCCTTGTCATGACAACTCTTGACGGAGAGAACAATACCGGAGAGAAAGTGAGGGAGTGATGGATGTAGCGAGATGGAAATAGAAAAGGATGGAAAGGCGAGAAAAAAAAAGAGGGAGAGGGAAGATGAAAACGCTTCCCTCTGAGTCAGCCTGCCAGTCCCTCCTTCCAAAGCTGCTGAATCTTTTTTTGTTCCTTTCACCATCTTATTGTCTCCTTCTCTCTGAATCTTTTTTTCCTGACTAACACCATGGAAAAACCTCCTGGTGTCTCACTCGGCTGCTTAACAATCCACACATCATTAGCGGCTGGCTAGGTTTCCTTTTTTGATTTGCGTCTCTGATCTGCTCGTAAAGCCAGCAACAATTTGAGGATAATTTTGGTTTGTTAGCATGTAGGAAGGACGACAACCAAAAAAAGGATTCATATGTCATTTCTGTAAAATACACAGCTCAGTTTTAATTTATGAATTCAAAACGTCTCTTCAAGCTGAACAACAGAGGGACAGACTGGACTGCCGAGTCCTGGAGCTGCTCCATAGGCAGTAAATAATTGAACAACTGTTAGGACACACCAGACATTGTATTTTTTCCTGGGATACAGAGACAATTTCTCCTTCACAGCTGGAAGCCCTGCATTCAAATAAAAAAACAGAATTTGTAAATCGTATCTCATACAGTGGACGTGCCAGAGTCTGCTTCTAATTAGCTTTTAGAATTACTCACCATATACAGGATGTGAAGTTTAAGAGACAGAGGTGTCAGGGTGGGTGGGGGAAGCTGTGATAAAGGTTTGTTCTAATACACCTCGATGTTGCCGTACCTGCTTCAGTCTTCCATTGCAGAGAAACTTCATTAACCCAACAATGTCATCTTTGGTGCAGGCTGGGGTTGCAATGAAATGCCATGATGTATTTAAGTCAGAACAGAACAAATATTCCCAACAAGATGAGTCGAAACTTGGCAATGCTCGAGTCGACAACGTTCTGAGAACTTGTCAGTTCAAACCAGTACAAGAGGACGAGACGGTGGATTGTCTTGTCTGTTCTGTTCTAACAGTACTGGGCAGATTTTTTTGTGTCTGAAGATACAAAAGGAAAAAAAAGCTTTTATAAAATGTAGATTTTGCATTGTTGATTTCCTAAAACAATCTGAAGTGTGTTCTTGTCGGCCCACACCGTCCATCTCCATGAGCTCAGAGGCCGGAAATGTTCCTGGATGTTGTTGGTGGTGATGGTAGTCTGAATTTATATGCAGTGACGAACTGTGTTTACCCACAGCGGTAAAGTGCTCCTGAGCCCGTGTAGTAACATCCTTCACCGACACACAACCATGTTTGTTTTTAATGCCGTGCTGCCCGAGGGTTCGGAGGTCACGGCCATTCAGTGTCGGTTTTAGGCCGTGCAGAGATTTCTCTCGGTTCTCTGAATCCTTAATGACATCATGGAGCGCTGCACACATTTTAGTCTTTTGTTGATCCCGTCCCAACGCTGGTGCACCATGCTAACATGTTAGCATTTAATAGGTTAAGTGACTGCAAAAGGAGGAGGCAGTAATAATTTAAACAGTTGTAGCATATGTCATTAAATGACATCTAAATTCACATTTTAATAATAAAGTACTAGGCCAGTGTGGCTGTAGGCAGATTTATATTTTTGGAGGGAGCTTGCAAAGGGTCAAACTCACACTGAAATATAATGTAAGTGTAGGGGGAAGTGCAAGTCTGTGCCAACACTGATTATTAAATGGTCTGTTAGTCTAAAAATATCCCAATAATTCTCTTCACTGACATTTTAAGTTAAACTGATTGCCTGACCTTGAAAAAACACCTTGAGGATGTAAAATGAAGTTTCTATCTCCAGCAGTTTCATGATTAAAGATAAAAAACAATAATTGTGGAACAGCAGAAATCCCAGATCCGGATCACCACCAAAATCTAATCGACAGTTCCTTTTGCCCAAGGCCAATCTGCTCTCCAAATTTCATGGCAGATTTTCTGACAGACAGACTAAATATCCAACATAGTGTTTTGAACCACCAGGCATACAAAGTGATGTTGATGGGTGAGAGGAGAGAGGAGTTTAGAGCTAAATATGTCTGCGCTGCTGATTAATATGTGGCTGATCACCTGAAATACTCCCAAAATGAAGCCTGGAAACTCTCAGAAATAAACCCTGGAGAAAATATTGGTTATGTAGTCATTCTGGCTGCAGCATGCCGGCGTTTTCTGCATGAGTCTAAGCTGCCATTAAATCCAGCTGGGGGTAAACAGAATCTGAATATCTGTAATATATTTGAGAGACAGATCTACAGATCCATTAAACATATGCTGTGTAATGAGTAAACAGACAAGCAGTTATCCTAATATCTCCACAAGGAGAGAAGCCGCAGACGGCTCACCTTAACTCCAACGTGACGTCAGCGTCTACCGTACCGAGAACCGTATTGGACAGTTTTGCAGTTGCCACCCAACACCAGTGTAGGAACCGACCAGATTCTGCATTGGCTGTCAGCTGGTCGGTTTGCCTGTCGGTCCACTGAACAGGTCCAAAAATATCGCAACAGCTGTAAATAGTGTTTATACTAAGTACAGTACAGGACTCACTTGATGCTCCCCAGTGTGGTCTATGGTTCCCACTTTGGAAGTAATTTCTCATAATAAGCAAGTTCATCAATCAATACTTGAACCTTGTAGGCTATGTTGGAATATGACCTTTACAAATCATTTCTGAATCAGCTTTTGGGCTTGTCAGCATCTGGTCAAAGCTGCTGTGAAGAATCAGCTCTTCACAGATTGAAAGCTGGGTCTGTAACGGTCTGAAATGGAGGCTTGGCCCATTTCTGTGTTTTTGTGTCACGAGAAGACAGATTGACAGAAGCAATTTGGTTTCTTTTGGATGACATTACCTTCCAAAAACCTGGATACACCTATTTTCAACAAGAAGAAGCTTGGTGCTGTGAGCTAGCTCTAAAAAAAAATCAAGAACAGCCCTGTCTTCTAATTCTGGACAACACTGGACCTGCCATCCATCAACCAAGTCTTTGTTCAACTGTCCAAACAACAGACCTTTCTTCAAATCCCTGAAAAACCATGTCATATTCCTTCTAACACTCATCATTTGGTTTGTTTTGGTGTTGATGGCATGTCTTGGAGAAGCTTCTGGGCTGATTTTTCTGGCATAGTATTTATTTCCAAGTATGATTAGGATGGAAAGTGCTGCAGCCCTGGAAGGCGAATCCCTTTTTCCCGCTGCACACCAACCAGGGACATCAGTTCTGATTGTTCCAAAGTGACACCCAGCACCCAGATTCTGCCATCACTTGTAGGTGCTCACAATAACACTCTCCTCCCTCTCGCCCTCCCATCCTGTCTCTCCATTCTTTTCGTCTATTCAGCTGCCTGTCTGGAGCAGTGACTGGTTCATCCTCATTTGCTCCACTCATATCCACAGACTTGACATCGCCAAGCAAGCCGACACTGTCTCCTCTCTCCCTCTTCTGCACTTGATTGTTTTTGTGCTTAATCCTTTTGTTATTGTGGATTATTGTTGATTCATTGGTCTGACTGTTAACCCTCACCAGCAGGTTTATGCATTCTGTCTTAAATATCCAGACTCCTGAGTTCTTGCTCTGGCAGACTGCAGCACATACATGTCAATACATAAACACCTTCTCATAACGTAAGAGGCTTGCTTCATAATCATGAGCACGGAGGTTTTCTTAGTAAGTAATCCTGTGGTTGTTGTTACCTCCATGGTTACAGTGCAAACAGGAAGTGCTGGTAGCTAATGCAGACTTTCCATAGTGCAGATTCTCCAAAATGTAGAAGAACACGGGCCAGAAAAATGGAGCCCACAGCTAACGACTTGACTCCATGGCAAGATTACACTTCAGCAGTGCCAACATTCAAAACATCTTAATTACAAATGGAAACGAGACCAAAAAAAAAACCCACAGCAAATTACACCAAATTCTCTCATTATATAATTTGTTTGTATAAACTGTTGCAGAAGCAGATCCTTGTAAAGTGCAAACCGACCGTCGCGTCACTAAATTAGCTCGCCTTGGATTTGGCATTATGGCTGCTGCCATATTGTTGGACGATGTGTTGGGTGACGTACTTGGAGTGAGTCTGGCTGCTGTTTTTGACTCAGACTTGGAAAACTACAGAGATCCGCCTTGTCACAAACCTTGTATTACAGCTAAACAGTTCATTTGGGAAATGAAGTAACAGAATCTCATATTTGAGAAGGACACAAAGGTAGCCACATCCTAATGCATACCCCACTTTATGGTCTACTATAAAAGGTACTATAACTTACAAAATGAACATCATACTGTGTCAAAAAAGACTTGAAACTATAGATAGACTGTGAGACCCATAAGAGAGATTTACTCAGGTAGGAGGTCAGTCAGGTATCTGGTGTGATTTCCCCATAAAGCTCTATACGATCGGACCTTGGACCCCCTGCTGGCCGTTAGAGAGGAGTTTGTGTGTAGCCTGCCTTATTTTGAAAATCCTGGCATGAGGCTGCAAACGAGGTGAATGGAAAAGAAGCAAAAAGCAGCTTTTAGAGTTCAAGGAGATAAGATACTGTTTTCTCAGATGCCACCAGTTTTGCCTATTAACGTATGCCGTATTGGATTTTCCACCATTTTGAGTTTCTTGCATCATTCATGAGGGATGCCATGTTTACTCTTACCTTGTTAGAAGTCAAGAAGATGCAGCTTTATTCTCAGAGCAGCTCTCAGTGGTTATATGACTTAAAAGTCAATGGGATGCAGGGAGAGGTTTAAGATGGGCAAGAGGTAATGACGAGGTGATGAACAGCGAAGTAAAATGGATGGGGAGAGAGAGGGAAGATGAGGTGTGGAGGAAGAAATCCAGGGGAGAATTTGATTGGCCCGTTCCTCTCCAGGTTTTAATCTGCCTGATCTGTAATTAGTGGCAACTGTGTCACAGCCAGACCTGCTTGGAGAGACAAGATGGGGCTAGAACACAGACACACACACGCAGGAAAATGCAAAGAAAGATGTAAAGGGTACGACAGATACACACATCAACACTTTGAAAAACATAAACATATAGGCACATGGGTCTTGATAAAACAGGAAATGTACATAAAGAAACTGCACAGAAGATTCTTCTGCGCGGTTTAGGGAGACCAAACACTCCATCAGCAGCACACAGGGTTGAAAGCTCGTCTTCTCTCTGAAGCAGATAAAATGAAAATATTACAGCACATTCCAGAAATCCACTGAGGGACAAACTCCCACGTTATGCTTTTATATCCGCTCTGCCTTCTGTAAACACTCACAAGCTTTTCCTCAAAAATCACCCATCGACACATTCACTTTCCCGCCGCATCTCTCCTGCCTTTCCTCTGCAGCAGATCTCATGGTGTCTTGCTAGCCTCGGGCTACATGCTGCTCCTGATTGCTACGGACCTGGACTAACAGCACATCAAAAGTGGCCCACTGTGTGTGTGTGTGTGTGTGTGTGTGTCTAGCGTAGGTCATTTCAGCTCTTTTTCACAAATTAAAAGGTTCAAGACAAATGAAGAGCAACAAAGTAATCTCTCCCTCTGTCTCCGCGGGGTATGATTTAATAAGATTGATTCTCACAATAGATGACTGAGGAGGATTTTTCATGACTCTATTTTTTACACGTCTACTGCCGGTGACAACTCAGCACTGCTACCTTAAATGTTTGATGTCTGTGTTACTTCTTTGTTTGTAAGTCTGGTTTTGGGAACTAGTTTAGTCCACCTTAAACCTTTTCTGGGAACCACTGATCTAGTCCACTTTAAATCAGTCTTGGTAATAGCACCTTAAACATGTTTTGGGAACTACTGATTTAGTCCACCTTTAAAGCTGCTTTGGTGACTTCTGATTTAGTTCCCCTTGAATCTGTTTTTGGTAACCTCGCTGTAAATCTGTTTTGGGAACTACTGATTTAGTCTATTTTAAACTTCTTGGGGAACCAGTAAATGAATCCACTTAAGGTTTAAACATTTTGGGAACTAATGATTTATTCTACTTAAACATCTCAGGAACCAACAACTGATTAAGTCCACCTTAAACCTGTTTTGGGAACCACAGATTAAGTCCACCTTAACCATTTTCAGTCAAGCACAGAGTGGCGTAGAAAATATATGCTCTGCTGTTTTCCTTTCCATTTTTCTGCAGCATTTGTAGTCAGACGAAAACACATTCTGCATCATTCTAACATTTCAGTTTCTCCAAACGGGAACAGATCTTGACCTCAGCGGAGCGGCAGCAGCAGCAGCAGCCCCGGGCGAATGTCACGTAGGCGCTCCTGTAAGTCTGTTCAGAAAAGCATCTATAGTGTGAAAGGAAAAAGGTGTGAAATCATGCTACACTTTCATCGAGTGAGTGGAATTTGTACGTTTTGTCACGCACACAACACAAAGTTGCACAGTGATTTTTTCCACTTTGTTTATTTCACGCGGCGAAGGCATGTTTCATGGGAAGAGTGCTAACGTTGCACCTGTCAGTCCCTGATTGGCAAGCCACGTTTCCAGCACAGAACACACACACACACACACAGGCACATGCCACCCATGTTCATAAACTCCGAGTTTTTACTCAGAGTTGTTTTCCTGCTAATTGCCTATGCTAATTTTATCTCCAGAGTAGCAGTAAAAGTATTAGTGCAAAGCTTTTCTTGGCACTTAGATGTTTTTCCATCCCTGATGTCTTTGGAAAAAATAAAATAAAATCTGGCAAACCGACAGTGCATTTTCCTCATTCATCAAAACGGTGCAGACTGTCGAGGCGCCTTTAATTTATTGATTTGGAAGAGTCACACTGGAGTGGAAATGGCGCTCAAATTACATATACGAGAGGGAAGCACTTATGGGTATTTGCCTGGACAAAATCAGTGACTCCCTTTTATTCCTGCAAACATTAGTGCCTCTTTTTCTTGGCCACAATTACAGCCCCCTCGCTCCGAAATGCATCACTTACCGGCTCAGGGCTGTGACCTCCAATCACTGCGTGACCTTTGAACTCACGAGCCTGGCGCTAGGATATTCCCATTTGGGTTGGCTTGGTATTGACTCAGAGGTTATTGGTTCAGCTAATTGCTATTTGCATAGCTTTATTAGTATCCCAGCACTGCCTCCGTGACATTTCAATCTTTTTTCCCTTTTCCCCCCCTGCTCGGTCTCTCTCCGTGGCTCCGTCTTGTTCCTTGCATTCTGGGGAGGGGAATTAGACAGTGTTTGGTGTGTGATTAAGTATTCATGCTTAAAGTAGCGACGGGCAGATCTCAGGAGAGAGAGCCACGGAGGAGGAGAGCAAACATTAATATGCGCTTAATAACTCTTTCTATCTGCCTCCTTGTTTTCCCATTCCGTCTTTGTCTGTCTGTCTGTCTCTGGCCGGGTTTCCCTCCACATATTTATTTATTTTTTTGTGAATTATAAAATATTGAATTTGAAAGGATGAATGGGGAAAAAATGGGAAAAATCTCATGAAAATTTCATTCAGTAAATATCAATGGATTTGTTATGTATTGATAGAAAGTTGGCATGACTGAATCAAAGACTGGTGACCTGAGGGTTGTTGGTTCAACTACTGAATCTGCAGAAAGAATTTGGGCCTAGAAGCTTCTCTCTGGAAGAGAGCTGACCCTGACAGTAAAACCTGTATGTGTAGGATTCATACATTTCTGATGAAAGTTGAAACAGTTTGTTGCAAAGTTTCACAAAATCCGAAGGAAGAAATGGCAACTACTCCAACTTTGGACAGCTGTACGACTAAAAGTCAGGTCCAGATTTAATCTTGTCTTGCAGCTTAGTCCATTTGTCTTCTTAGTTTCTTCCATCAACCGTCTCCTTCAGTCGTTTTGCCTCTGTCGTTATGTCCAAAGAGGCTGTTGAGCCCAGGTACATTGCCCACTTGCCAAGCTCCTGTTCTGGCACAACACTGGACTCCGCACCCACCTTCTCTTCTTCTGTGTCAGCAGTTTACTTCAGAGGGAAAATCAGAATTTTATGGTAGAAAAGCTACGTAATGTTGCTTCAAAATGATTTGAATCACTTAAAATTTTGACACAGACGTTCAGAGCTCTGACACACTTCCTGAAATTAACTAGAAGTGAGTCACTTTTTGTTTGATTAATTTCACTTCAGTCCACCTGATGGATCGATGCCATGTTCTATTTCACAGCGATTTGAGTTTAGGAAATTGAATTTGACTTTTATTTCCAATTTTTCCTTCCTCTGTACAGTCTGTCTTGTACCTTTTGTCACTCTGTGTACTCTGGTCTCTCTTTATGGGCTGTTGCATATTTGTGTGGCATACACCTGCGCGTGTGTGTGTGTGTGTGCGCACATGCCATTTCCTCCTGCGTGTCTTTGTGTTTGTCCTGTGGTCTCAGCTCACGGAGTATGTGTGACTGTCAGACTGTGTGTGTGTGTGTCTTCCAGAGTGAAATGTCAGTCTCATTTCGCTTTTATTACTTGAGGGACGAAGAGGAGGGCTTTACTCTGTAATCTCAGCCTCCCTGTGGCCGCCGCTCAGCCCCTGACGTACCTGGGAATACACTCGCCGCAGTTACATAGAAGCTTTTAAACACCTTCTCCTCAGACTATTCCATTATAACCGTGAAACATTTTGTTTTGCATGTGCATTCCTGCTGCGCGTGTCGCTGTGAAACCGCGGTTGAAAGGGTGACAAATGGTTCGGTTAAAAGCATCACGAAAAGAGCATTTGATTGACTGACTGATTGATTGTGATGGATTGGCCTGCGGGGGTGTGGATCAGAATAATGAACACCTTCATGCCCAGGGTGGTTATTCAAAGCACAACTTCTCTTGTAAAAGACCTTCCATCCAAAACACTTGTCAGGAATTAGCTACGAGGGAAACAATAGCTCTGCGTGTGGTACCGTCGGAGTACAGTTCTTACATATTAAATCCAACAATGTGTGCACAAGTTTCTCACACTTGGAATAAAGGATGGATGTCTGGGTCGAGGTCTGGGTTTATGAAATACCTGAGTTTGCTTACCTCATTAAATCTTCTTCCTCCATTTACCTGTGAAACAGACAAATCACTCAAAACTATCATTTTCAGACGGCGCTGACCTTACGTTCACCGGCTGAAATGAATGAATGAATGAAATCATCAGATCGCTCCGGCTTTAAGTGCTTCAATTAAACTCTTGGCTAGTTCATGATGTTCTCTGTAAACCTGTCTGTGGTTGCGTTGAGGTAGCGCGTTCCATTTTGCGTCGGGTTCAAGGTTGGCAAAAATACCCGAATTGCTAAGCTACGTGAGCTACGACACATCCTCACTCTGCTTTTAGAGAAGTGAAAAAATGATTCAGCAGCTGGCTTGAAGCTAAATGTGCTGCTGTGTGTACTGTTTGTTCAATGAAAAGAAATGTAAAGACCATGTCGCCGTTAGTTTTAGTCTGAATCCAATAAATGTGTACCTGCAGGTTATGATCTAGATGCATTTAACAGTTTTTAAATTACTGGTTTTAATTTGTGGATTATTTTGGTCTAAAAGTTGTGAGAAAGTTCTGATTTACAGTCCAAAAAAACAAAACGCACTCGATTTCCAATAATAGAGAGAAAAGTTTCACATTCTGCTGTTAAAGTAATTTACTTCCCATTAACCAATCATGTCAAGGCTTTAGTTCAAATAACTAAGACTAATAATGGGACTCTAACTAATTCTGACTTCATAATCAGGTCAAACGCTCCTCTTGCTCTCTTGGTCTAACTTGCACCATTCTCTCTTCTATATGTATCATTCCTCACTTCACTGTCTTTCATTGATGTTCTTCCACTATCACTTGCTGCTTGATTTAATTCACGCCTCTGTGAAGCCTGTTTATGGCCTGTCAATGTATTTCATCTTCCTACAAACGAACGTGCTCCATAATTAAAATAACTCTTATAACTGAACCTGCAATGCTCTGTGCAGCTACAGGGAGTTTTTTTTATTTTTTTCTCCTGCCGTCCGGTTTCATGTCAAGCCCAACCGCTGGCCTCTCCCACACTGAGCCAGCTGTGGTTTGGCTCTCGGTGAATAAGTTAGCATGCCAATGAGGCCTATGTAGATCCGGCTGTACACGTCTGTCTCGAAGTCAACCTGCGTGTACGTGCTGTGTAGGAGTCGTGCCCTCAACCTCTGCTTCCCCCTGAGGCCTGAGGGAAAAGGTGTCTCTTAAAAAACACCAACGTGTATGTCTGTTAACTGGCAGCTGTAGATGCACAGCGAGGGGTGAGCCGGTCAGCTTCATATCGCTAACGTTTGTTTCTTTTTCCGCCCCTTGCAGCGGGAGACTGGAGGAGGAGGAGGTGGAGGAAAGGGCAGCGAGTGTGGGGGGGGGGGGGGGGAGAAGTGAAGGGGCAGATGAAATTGAAATAGAAATCCAAGTCAGTGGATAAAAAAAGAAAAACAGGACTCTTCATTTTGCCTTGTTGTGCAACCATGTATATTTCCCACCCCGCCGTCGCTCTGTCTCTCTGTCTCTGTCTCCCTGCCCCGCAGCGTCCCCGCGATGATTGATATGCACTGAGAGCGAAGCTAGCTACAGAGACAGAGAAAATCATGCATAAAAGATGAACGCAGTTTATTGTGTTTTCCTGGGGGCCGAGGGGAGAGCCGAAGTTATGGATTCATGCGGCGTGTGATTGGATGAGAGCCCGGACCCGTGGGACAGATGTTGAGCACGGGGGGAAGGAGGTGGTCTAAGGTTTAGCGGTACAGACCGAGAACTCGTGTCGGACAGGTGCGGATCACTTACTTGACAAGTGGCGGTGGAGTCGTCGTGGCCGGAGGCAGCCGGAAGGGTCACGCACGACTTCCAGTGAACCTCGCTTCACTCTCTGCAATGTGAGCTGGCGTCATAATTACATTATAATAGGCCGGCTTCACCTCTTCATTCAGCTGTAAGCAGCCAAACGGACTGAGCCGGGGTCCGCCTGAACCCTCGCAAAGGAACGTCACCTCGTTGGGTTACGCTGATTAATTGGTTTGCTGATACGTCGGGTCACTACTTATTCAAAATTGGATATCGGCCCGGCGTGATGGATGCGATGCAGTTTGTTTGATGACAGTGTTTAATTGATCAATTTCTATGGGAAGCCATTAAACTGAAATCATTCTAATGAGACATTTTGATTGGATTCCACACAAGTGTGCTTGAATATATTTGCCTCTTGTCACAGAGAGTGTAAGTGTCCTATTATACTGTATACATGTGGTTAATGAGCAGCCTGCCATGAATAAAATTCAGATGAAAACACTGGATAATTGGGAACTTTATTCTAAGCTTAATTTATTCTACTCTTTTGGATATTTTGATTTGGGGTTGAGTGTTCCAGTCATCTGCATTAATATCAGCTGGGGATGTACCTGAGTGAGTTCATTCAGGAGTTCAGCATGATGATTCATGCTTGTTTGTATATGTGGCAGATCGTACCACGAGTGTCTGTCTGGGAAGATTTCAGAATAATCCGTGCTCTCAGCTACACGATCGCCCAACAACAATGTGGCAAAACAAAAGTTAAAGATGATATTGTGAGCCGATCAATAGTTTTATCATGCTGCAAGAGATTACTGAAGAGATAGTGGGAAATATCTGGAATGGAGGTCGACTGCTACTTTCGTCGCATTATGCCTTCACAAAATCCCAGATAAACTTTTGACACGGGATGAGTATCTCTTGTAAAAAGCTGTCTGCAAATGCTCCTGAGCAAGAATCCCTGAAAAACTGAATGTGAACTGCGTACTGTTAGAAATGGGCCATGTATGTCGGCAGTAGCTCAGTAGGGACATGGGAAGTCCAGTATGGACCAAAGTATGGCAGGTGGACTGGTAAAGCTGCCCTCATCAGTACGTACACAAGAGTTTAGAAGTTTGGGATCGCAAGGGCACAGCTCTTTGTCGTCCATGCTTTTAGGTTGTAAAACTCCTTTCTTTGTACAATGGATGTTATTCTGCATGAATGGTTTGCAAAAAGAAAAAAAACTAATGTTTTGTGCTCAGAACAAAGAGAAATGGAAATAGGTTATTCAAAGGATAACATGAATAGAATTGAATCGTCGAATATCAGCAGAACTTACTAAGAACCGACAAATGGTTCCAAACATTTAAAAGCACTGTTGTTGTTGTTCAGTAATTATCAAGGGCTACTTGTGCTTTCCTGAACTGGAAAACAAATTTAATGCCAAAGGGTATTTGGGGCCAGCACGGTGGTGCAATGGTTCAAGAACATCCTGTTCGAATCTCAGCTGTGACCTTTCTTTGTGGAGTTTGCATGTTCTACCAAGTCTGCAAGTGGTTGGTGATTGGTGACTTTAAATTTCATCTAGGCATGAATGGTTGGTTGTTTCTTTTATCAGCACTATGATGATCTGGCGACTTGTCCGGGGTGTAAGTCGCCTCTTGCCCGATGCCCGTTGTGACTGGCTCCAGCCCCTGTGACCCTGACGGGTGGTTATTTGAAGGACAACTGGTTAGAGGTGCTACACTCAACTAAATCAAAGTTTTGATTCTGTTTTCACTCTGTCAAAGTAGCAATCGTTGAAGAACCTCAGTATAACAAGTTTGGAGAAAACTTTGAGGGAGGACTGGACTACACTAACAGTTCTACACTTACATTTAACAACACAGAGGGGCTAATGGAGCAGGAGGCGCTGCACTCTCAACAGTGGCTCATTGTGTATTGTCAGCTTAAGGTTTTTATCATGCACCATTTGAGGACAAATGATCCACGAGGAACAGAAGAGTGTCGTCTCGCAATCTGACTGAAAGACGTGCGATTTAACCGCAGCCTCTGGCAGATTATTGGACATGTCAAATTTAATGAGGCACCACTTTTTTAAAAATATATTAATTAGTTTCTTTTTCACAGTGTCACCGCTTCTATTAGAGGGCTGTACAGGTGACAGATTGCTAAACGCACCTTTTTAAGAGTACAGAATTTAAAATACCTGCTGCCTGTGTATGAAATCAAATGGAAAACTGGAACTAAATTGGTCATTTCAGGCAATTTTTTTTGCAAACTTGGAGGCTTGAATAACTTGTTTTGGGGAAAGATTGATGATAAAAGTTTATTTCCGCTCCCGCAGTCAGATGTCCAATCACCCTTTTCAACAGAAAATTTTGTTTTATGTGTCAAACAGGACGATACCATTTAATTACCACCAGTAGGTGATCGCGTCCCTGTCCAGAGCCGTCAGCCGAGGCTGCAGTTATGAAAGTTTACCTCTTGATTATGGACAGATTAGCTGTGACTCTCAGAGCAGCTCGTATTGATCGGCGGTCATAGTGCAGGAGTGAATCTACCTTATTGATCTGCTTTGATTCCTTTGTTTCATCTCCTCCTAGCTCAACTAATTGGGCTATTCTTTGTCGACAAGATTGACTTTTATGCCTGATATTACAGAGCTGTATTTATTCCCTTGAGGGGAAAAACAAATTAAAGGGAGTGTTTTTTTCCCTCCCATTCTTCTCCCTCTTCTTCTTTCACACTGATATAATTCATATAAACCTCCTTTTTCTCGAAGATGCTCATAAATTCAGAGAAGAAATCATTATTTTCTCATAAATGTGATGATATTGCTCTCATCGGGCGGGCTGTGATGTAAAAGCACTTTATGAGATGGGCTATCTATCCCCCGCCTGTCACATGACAGCTGTTTTGGTTTCTGATTGGCTGAGCAACGTTGGCGGTAATGCCATTTCATTAAATAGAGACACACAGACGTTTTCCATCTGGGAACAGAAGATTCTCCTCATCTGTCTCTCTGCCAGGGGAGAGTTAAAGATGAAAAGTGACCTGATGCGTCCGTTCGCTCTCCTCTGTCCCCCTATGAGGGACGTGGCATCTCCATAAAGACTGTCTGTCTGTGTGACTGGCCATCTAGTAAACAGAGATGCATTGATGCCACTGCGTCCCCTTTAGCCCTCAGGCCAGTATTGACCAATGCATTACTTGAAGGTTTTGTCCAACTGGAGTGATTACAGCATTTAGCTGAGATTTACTCAACAGTTAGTGCGACAGGTCTGTCTGAGGGAGACAAAGTGCTCTGCGAGGAGGTGGTTGTGGGTTCAGATCCTCGGGGACTGGTTTGTGAGCGTCTCCGTGAGCTGCTTCATTAGACGCTCTGGGTTCACTCACAGGGATGATTATGAATGCACGTGTGCACTGTAGACAAATCGAGCAGCTCTGGAGAAGGGTGGACGTCAGAGGTTGGTCATCGATGAGCTGCATCACACAGGGATGCAGGAAATACATTACCCTCCAAAGGTTGAAGGGACACAGATGGCAAATCTCCATTCTGGTGTGGCGACTACGGGGGGCTGGATGTTTATGGCACAGTTTCTGATGCAATTATCTGTTTAAAAAGGAAAAAATATCCAATTATGAGACTCATTTCATTTCATTGGCACCATAGGTTGGGAAAGTTCAAAAGG
Organism: Nibea coibor; assembly: GCA_023373845.1. Taxonomy (NCBI): domain Eukaryota; kingdom Metazoa; phylum Chordata; class Actinopteri; family Sciaenidae; genus Nibea; species Nibea coibor. The sequence continues at coordinate 16,948,648 of CM041731.1, forward strand.
CCATCCAATATTTAGAGTGTTGTAGAGATAATTGTCCTGGACGCCCTGTGCTACACCCATCGAATTCAGTCATTTCATGAAGCAAGTACTTACCCCATTGTTTTGCCCAGTTTCATGGCCAGCCCTCAATCACCCTCCTGTTTCGATGACTCTCCCAGGAAAGGAATGTCATTTGCATTGCCCTCAAACTTCATGATGAATAATCGTCATACACTAATACATAAATACAAAATAAAGCCAACACGTGTCAAAAACACAGCTACTGTCTAAAGGGTCATAATCAATGCATCTGTAGTATGAAGTATTTCTCTGCAGAGGTTTCTATGCCCGATCCTCTGACCTTACAATAGTAATAGTTAATGATTAGAGTGGCCCCATATGTGGCATGCTAGAGAGAAAATCCCCTCTCAGTTGTCTTGGAAAGAGTCGTGGAAAACCAGAGAGTCAGCTTTGAGGTATTCTGAGTGGCTAATTCAGTAGCTAGCTTACTTCATGCATGCGAGCGGAGCCCGTCTCTGGACTTTGTGTTGTCTGTCACAACAGTCTGAACTTCCACCCATCCATCCTGTTCATCTGTCCATCTTTCACCAGCCCAACAACTATCATTCATTTTCATTCATACATGCATGCGGTATGATTCATATGCATGCAACACGTCCTCATTCAGTTTGGCTGTGTGCTCAGCGCTTGGCATTCCCCCTGTGGCTTTTTATGTGTGACAGCATCATTCTTCTGGCGAGTATCCTGGAAGGTTTCTGTGAGACGCGCTGGTTGTACATTTATAACTTTTGTCCAACGCTGACAAATGATGAAAAACATCTATTATACCATTTCCATTCTGCTCTTAGTCAAAATGATTGCAGGCAAATGGGTACTGTGAGAGGTGCTGCTGTGAGGCGGAGGGGGGGCTAAAGGTGAGCCTCAGTGCAAATTAGGCTGTTTTTCTACAGATTTGGTACAACATGGGACAAAAGTAACGTCAGCGTGCCTCTCGGACAAAGCGGAGGAATCAAAAATGATCAAAAAAAGCAGCTGTGTTTTCTTTTACACTGTCTAAAGAAGACAAAAGGGCAAATGCAGCATGTTCATGGAGACAGGCGTGATGCCGACAGCTCATCAGGATAAGTGACAGGCGATAGGATTGTGAGTTGTGTTTTGTCCAACTAAATAAATAAATGAAAAACTGGAAACTGGCTGACAGACATACATGGTTATTTGGACTTTATTACTGTACAAAAAATAGATCTTCAGTTTTTCAGAGTTTCATTAAAAGAAAACAAAGTCTGAGATCTGACTATTTGAAAGAACTCAATTAAAATGTTCCCGTCCGCTGTATTTACCGCACTCCTCTGCGTCTTAAAGTTTGTTAAACTTTGCCAACAGTTGCTAAGTTACACAGTGATTAAAGTAAGAATGACGAATGAGGTGTTTGTTTTTAATAGAAAATGTCTTTAGAATCTGCCCTGCTTTATTTTTAGTCTGGTCTTACCTGCCTACTGAAGACTCACTGAGATTAATAAACTTTACATGCCAGAAAGTTATCCATGGTTAGTCATTAATGTAACATGTGACTGTTTTATTAAAGGTCTAGTGTGTAACATTTAAGGAGATGTAGAAGCAGACACGGAATATAATTAAGAAGTATTGTGTATTCACGTGTTTATATTAACCTGAAGATAAGAGTCATTAATTTTTATTGCCTCACAATCCTTTTATATCTCACTGTCGCTGCCGTTTATCCTTCACGCCTCAGAACAGGTGACGTGTCGATCGTGAACGAGCTGGTTCAAAGAGCCGACTCCTGTCCGCGAGCCGTTACGTGCTGTAAATGCAATGACGACAATCGTCCACAGCCATTTATTGATTTATTAGTTTATTATTAGAAAATGTAATTTTTACTTTTGAATACTTAAGTACAAAGAATGTGTTGAATAATGTACGTGACAACAGTGCAACGAAGAGCCGCTCTTCTTGGTGAGCTGAGCTGAATGATCTGACTCCCTAAAAAGAACCGAAATTCCCATCACCACTTAGAACAGGAGGGTCAGGCGAGTGGTATTCAGTCGGTTGCAATCTGTAACTTCACCACTAGATGTCACTTAATCCTACACACTAGACCTCTCAGAGGAAGATTTGTTCTCACAGCTGTGCATTCAAAAAATTTATGACATTTTCTCCCAGAATGTATGAAAATGGAGTTTGCATCATCTATGGCAACACCTAGTATGACAGTGAAAGACTAAACAGTAACCTAACCCTGTACCGGTATCCTAATAACTTTGTAACTGAGGTAACGAAATTAATTTGCCCGTTATTGGTTTTACGACGTTCCCTGTGGGGAAGCTCGGCACCATTAGCTATAATGAAAATGACGGAAGTAGCGCAGCTTTCTGGGGACTTGAATATTTCCCTGAAGACTCCTTTCAGTTATTTGGTGTTGTGCATGCTCGTGCCTCTGTACCTCCTTCTGTCTGCACTGACTCGGTTGAACTCGTTGCACATTTCGCAGCCTCGAGCGAACGTCTTTCAGGCACTGGAATGAGCCGCTGCACTCGCCGCTCAGCACCTCGGGCCAAAGAACGTGCACGTTGTTTAATGCAGGTTCCCTCCGTGGCTTCGGTGTACATTGTGACATAATTCCTCCATAAATGTTTTCTCTGGGTGAATGAGCATGCGCGCTTACACAAACTTCTGGCCATCAGCATGTCTATGAGGCATGACGGCGCTCCAGATTGCATGTTTTCTCCGAGCTGCTTCCAGCTCAGCTGCATCTGAGCCTGAATAGCATGCGGCGGCGGCGAGCCGGGGCCTTGTAATTTCAGAGAGGAGGTGTCATGTTTAGTTACGCTCTCCATAATGGAGAGCTCCTCTTTTCATTACCCTCGCTTTTAAATGGGCCACACCTTAGCAACATGTGGCAGTGATCAATTTGAATGTCATTAACACGGGCGGCTTTAAGGTCCAGCCTTCATTCTCTCCACTCCCTAAACCGCAGTAATTGAATCAAGGAAACGGGCAGCGTTCGAGAGCTCCTGGTCAAGCAAACAAAAGGATTATTAACATCGCCAATGACATTGTATTTACAGGAGAGGCTGAGGGAACTGTGCCATTTACAAAGCAATTTGCTGCTGTGATGATGCAAGAATAAATAAATGGGAATTTGTTGTTGATTTGTGTACGGGACCGGGGATGGTGACATGAGGGATGTGGCAGCCGGAGGAGTCGTGCACGTCCTTAGGCAAGCTTTGATTGACTGGGGACACTGTTTTAATATGCTGTTTGATGCCTGGAGTACATCACACTGATATTCAACATTCAAAACACAACTTGTCCTCCTCTAACCTTTAAGAAGATTAGAACTATGCGAGCAATAATAGCTTTTGAGTTGCATACGTGAGATTGTTTTTCTTCTTCCGTGTGTGTGTGTGCTTGTTTGTGTGTGTGTGTGTAATCATCTTGGCTTCTTGGAAGTCTTTTTTTTTTAACTTCCATGTGTGCTTGTTGATTTAGACTGCTGTAGTAGTGTTTCGGATGGCAGCTTCAGTCTATTTTCTGTGAGAATAAAAAAATCCGAGCCCATCTGCAATTTGTCTTGATTAAGCAGGGTCTCCATCTGCGAGCACCGATCTCTTGTTGGTGTCTTTTCCCATTTGCAATATATTTCATTCCAGCAGTGCCCACCACCACCACCACCACCCTGTCCACTTAACACCCCCACCTCCTTCTCCAAGCAAAAGATTAACAGATTAGAAGTAACATGATTGCCTGCTTCCTCTTTTTATTTGTGCCTGCTGCTTTTTTTCCTCCCTTTTCAGGAAGAACTGAAGAGGGGGGAAAAAATAATCATCAGCTCTATGATTTGCCTCTTTGTGTCCCCCGTCTGCAATATCAAGCCAGTCCAAAGCACTTAATGTCCCAACTATTCTAATTTCATCTTTCTTTCCTTGCTCCGTACTGCATCACATGACACGTTCATTAGGATTCAGCACAGATGTATATAGTGTGACCAGGCCTATTTCTTCAGCGCAGTGTATGGTGGCCTATCACACACCTCAGCAATGCGTAACCAATAACTGAAGAAAAAACGCATGAGTGAAAAAATGAAAGGAGATGGAAGGCAGATGAAGTGCGGGAGATGAGAAAAAAAGGGGAGGAGGTGGAGTCGAGTAGTTTTTTTTTTTTTTACTGGATGGAGAGCAGAAGAGACGGGATCAGAAAGAAGAACGAGGATGAAAAGGGGGGGAAGAGAGATGGAGGTGTTTTAGAGAGAGGACGAGAGTGGTGAAGCAAAGGATGGAGGATCCAGCAAGCTGGGTGGCATTAGTAGGGAAAGCCTCTCCACTTCTGCTAGATAAGAGATGGCCCTGGCCAATGATGTGGAATGGTTTTGATTGGCTGAGCCTGATCCCCCCGCAGTGTGAACCGAGGTCTTCTCCCGGCGCACGGAGCACTACCGTAACACTGTCGGATATTTCATACTTCACTCCTACAACCGCGACTACTGCAGGGTACCGCAACTCTGACCTCATCCCCATACTGCTCAACATTTCATACTTCACTCCTACAACAGTACAACCATCAGAGCCTCAAGCATGCATTCTTCAGGGCGAAAATGATACAGTGCCATCAAAACGAGGGTTTGCCCAACAACCAGCTCAGTATCCTTGGAATTACGTCCATTTGGGATAATTCTGCACCGCAAAACTCATGTCCAATTCCAACGTTCAGATATTGAGTTCAATTCACCTACGATCAGAGCCTTGAGTGTGCATGCTTTAGGGCAAAAATGACGCTGTATAATCTATCACTATCCCAAATGGAGGATTTTCCAATCCCAATCCAATAACCAGTCCAGTATACCTGGAATTATTTCAGTTTTGGATGATATTGAGTTCAGTCCCACCAGTGACCTACGGTCCTCACCCAACATAACAAAGTATTTTATTGCTTAATCCTCAACATAGTCCAGATGAAATACAGCAGAGTGCTGCTTCCTCATTTTTACGCATTTTCTACAAAATCAGGCTGATAGGCAGGGACTTCTTCTCTATTACATCCCCAACATTGTGCATCCACTGTCAACGTACAGTGAACATACTGTAGCTGGATCCAGGATCGAACACAACCTCTGAGACCAGCAGTGGCCAGTCTGGCAGGGAATAAAGAGCCTACCAGGGTGCTTCTCTTGCCAGGTTTGGCTCCCGGCATCCCGGCACTGAGTCAAATGTCCCATGATCAGATCTGAGTTTTGCTCTGCGTTATAATACTGCACAGGACAAAGTTACATAGCCTCCAACTCACTCGCTCTGGAGCTCCTGATTGGTAAAAAAAGCAGTGGTCACATTGCGTTGGTGGCCTGTGGCTCGATGTTTTTTCTTGGTTTAGCGAGTTAACTGCTAAACGGTGACTTTCCGAGCATTAATGTGAATGCGTACCATTGTTGTCACTGCATTATTTGGCTGAAATTTTCCAGTTAACAGGGTCACTCACCCATTAAACCGACCGGCAGACCCAGGAGGAGAGTGTGCAGCTCTGCAATAAAATGAAATGATGTCCCATCTGTACCTGTTACAAAGTAATTCACAAAAAGAAGAAAAAAGGTGCCAATATAACTAACTGAATCATCGCAGGGGAAATTCCTTCACTGCGACAGCCCGATCTGACAGTAGGTTTGCGGTAGTGACAGGGCCTGCCGTAAAGAAAAATGTGACAGACCCAAACTGATACGATATAAACTGGACACACACCATTTCCTGAGGCTTTCCCTTCAATTTATTTTAAAGCTGGCATCTGTTCCTTTATCAAACTCTAAACCATATGGGAAAACCTCTTATTAAAACCTAATTGGCTGATAAATGGTGCCTTCACATACTTCACGGTTTCATGGATCATTTCAACATCACGGAAGTGGAACATTTAACTCTTGGACGACAACAACAAATGTTTGTATTTGCTTTCAAAAGTTACCATGTGACCATTTCAAAATGGCACACGTGACACCTTAAAACTTGATTAAGTTGAGGTGATTAAGTAGGAAGTATCCAAACTGTCATTTCTCCATTGCCACAATCAGTCAGTCAACTCAACATGGTTTGCTGTGGTAATGCAGTAGGCGCCAGCAACTGCGTATGCTGACGATGCAACGTTCTACTGCACCAAAAGATTGCGCCCTCAAGTCACACAAGATAATCTGGATATACCAAAAACAGATTTAGAGTCAGTCAGTCTGAACATGGCCTCAGTCACCAAAATACAGTGCTCTGTATGTATCATTTTATGTGATTGTAGCATCTTACAAAAGCGTTGCTTTCAACCATTTGTTCCCAGTCAGATCTCGTGATGTTGGCAGGCATTACTGTTATTATTTGATACTACCACTGTGGTATGTAGTATTTTTATGTCCAGCTTCTACAGAAGGGACTTCCAAGGTCAATCTAACACGCTGCAAATGCATTTCATTTGTCTGGTCCTTGTCCTTATTCTGCTCGGTTGCAGCCTGTGTTGCTCCTCATATCAGAATCGCTCCGGTTTTGTCAGGTCCAATCAAAACTTCCTGCTCCAGACTACACCTCACTGTATGAGAAAGTGACTTTTACAGGTGTGACTTGAAAAACAACAATTGGTTTTTCCATCTCAATGTAAACCATGGCAACACTGCCTTCTCTCTTCTGCTTTTTTCCTACTTCATGACCGCAATCATGACTACTTTTGGGCATCCTGACCTTACTGTTACCTGGCAAAGCAGCTGGCTATGATTATGTAGCATGGAGACTTTGGCAGCGGGAGCTGAGGAGCCATCTGGAGCAGCGGGAGTTTTGTCCCAGTGGGACCGGTCGACCTGTGGAACAGCAGCGGGGAGAGAGAGTCCGGCAACGCTGAGGCACACAAGGTAAATACAGTTCCGTGTTGCATTTAAGTCCCGCTGCGTGTGAAGAGCATGCACGGATGACATTAACAAGTGGGTGAAGATGAAAGGGACAGAGATATGAGGTCCAGCAGTTTTTCAAAATTTAAAAGCTTTAAAATGTTTTTTCGCCGTCTCTTTGCTGCTTGGCAGATCTTACTTATTTGCTTGAATTGCTGCTGGTAAATGTGATGTTACATTTATAAACCGCTTTTTCAAAAGTGTGCGTCAGTCAGAAAACAGCAAAAACCCTGCTCTCTGACTTAGCAGTAATACACCCTCTTATTTGTCTCTAGACTCTGTACATAATATGATGAACTGAGTGCAAATTTAATGACAGCTCCCCACAATATAACAGATAGTTAAAATATTTGAAAGTGACAGCTACAGTAGATATAGCTGAAGTGGAATGGCTCCAATTTGGGATTCACTATATTTAACACAATTAACAGCATTTAACGAGCCACTAAGTCACTTTACTTGAAGTGTTAATTAGATTTGATTATTTTAGATAAAACTTAAATGATGCTTGAAGGGAGACGGGGTCACCGCAGCGGCAGAGAAACGACACCGGGTAGGAGTGTAAAAAAAAATATGATGAGTGAGAATCCAGGCAATTAATAATGGAATATAATGAGATGTGTAACAGAGGGACGGTGCCGTGTCTGATGGGTCAGCACAGTAGATGTGGTTATCAAACAGATGTCAGAGATCTGGCAAGACCTGTGTTTTTTATTTCAACTCTAATCTGTGTGCCACGCAGTTTGATTCTGTCTTTATCTATGCTTTGCCATATGGCCCCATGCCTGTCCTCTTCTCTATCCACTGTCCGCACTCACTGCTGAACCCTGACAGAAAGCTTATATCTGCGAGGTCAAACCCAAAGTTCGAGCCTCAAAGGCCCACGCGCTGAGCGGCGGACCCAGCCACAGATTACCGTCTGTTCGAGCTGACCGCGGACAAAAGGAGCGGACTGTCACCGAGTCCCCTCTTTTTTTCCTCTTTTTGAAGGTTTCAACAGTGAAGTCCGGGCCGGGTTTTTGAAGTCGAAAGTCTTATCGTGGCGAGCCGCACAGATGAGCTGCTCCGTATCCTCTGCTTTTATCAGATCAGATGGTGACAGGAGGAGCGTTAGCAGGAGGCGATTCAGCAACTTGGAAATGCTGCTGGAGGACATGAAAAGCCTCCTGAGAGACGAGGACAACTGGGCTTCTTTCATCTTCTCTAACTAACGTCCTTCTACATGTCTTCATGACGTGCTCGCTCGCATTATTCAGCGTATGCATCTGTTCCATACAGGCATGCATTGATGCACCTGGTTTAATGGGATGCAGTCACAGAGACTACAATGACTCAAAAAATCCTGATAGTACTCGTGCAGTTTGATGCCGTTTCAGCCTCTTTTGCACTCTGTTCCTCTCCTGTTAGGGAAACTGTGTCATGGCTCTGACATGCCAAATGATCCCAACCACTTATTTAAAGAAAATTCCCCTCAGAGTGCCAGCAGCTACAGCGTGCCTGCTGGATGCATTTCATAACGCTGTGGGAGACGTTCTGCATGCACAGTGCAAAGTGCTTAAGCAGAGACACTACAGGTGCACGGGGAAAAAGAATAACTAATCACCATGAAACTTCCTAAGTTGATTAAATACATTTATTTCAGTCATGTCCGATTAAATGTTTGCAGTTGTTTGAGTCACACCACAACTGGCATGTTTGGATGCCACAGATTGTTGATCATGCGTCATGAGAGTGAGTCAGCTCCGTGGTTGCCCATTATTCTCCCGTGCATCATCACACCGACAGCAGTATGATCGTGCACAGTCCGTATGTGCCTGTTTTATCCTCTGTGTTTGTGTTCATGTGTGCTCTCAGGTGCCGCGGGTCGCTCAGCTCCGAATACCTGCACTTCCTCTCCGGCGTCACCGCAGCTCTCAGCTGTGAGCTTTACACCGGCAGAGCGAAGGTTATTGGCCACAATGTTCCCGAGGATGAGGAGGGATCAACCTAGAGAGAGAGAGAATATACCTTCAGGTGAGAAATTAATTGAGCCTGTAGATTTCCTCTGCGGGGAGATTCCACAGCCGATAGGCCGCATTCACACTCTCCGGCTGTGTATCTTCTTTTTTTCCCCCCAAATAAGCTGAGAACGTTTTAGCACCAGTTTGTGGAGTACACTGAATAGAGAGGCATTAGGTCTGAGAAGTCAGACTTTATATATGTGCCTGTCTGCTGCAGTCAGGCCTGTTTTCCCTCAGCAGAGCTGATGACTCCATAACCACATCCAGAAGCCAAAGCGATGTCAAAAAACCAGAAAATCACAAGTAGCACTTAAATTATCCTGTTTCGTTTTTTGAACTGAGGGAAATAAAAATCTTCAGGATGTGTGTGTGTGTGTGTGTGTGCGTGTGTCTGTGTTTTCATGTGGGGCAAGGTTTCCATAGAGACTAGGCCAGCTAATCCGACGAGCTGTGGAAGACGGAGAGAGCAGGTCTGAAGTGCTCAGCATTACGGCGGCTTCTAAAAGCTCCCTGCCTCTCAGCGCCTTAGTCTTCATTACCTCCACATCCCCTTTTGATTGGCTGCGTTTATCCTGAGTACCCCCACGTTTGGGAGGCAACCGTTAACCCCATACGCCTCCCGCCGCCGGCATCATTCAAGTTGTCATAGCAACCCCTTGAAGGCAAGAATTTGGACTCATAAACTCGATATTGTATCATGTTCTGTACCCGGTAGTTTGAAGACAATACACCGTTCTCCTCTGGCCCCACAAATTACGGGCAAAACCGGCACAGAAGAGTGATTGCAGTGTATGTTTTGTTGGAGTTAAAATTATATATAAAAAAATGTTGCATGCGCTTCAATGGCAAGATAATTTCTGTTTGGGGCTGGATGGGGTTGGTCTGTGCAGCACATTGGCAAGCATTCAGTCATCCTGTGACTGAAATAGAAAATTAGCCGGGGGTCTTAAGCCCCTCCGTCTCATGCAGTGCTCGGTGTGTTCACATTGCTTATCTGGAGTCAGCTTGGACACTCGGTCTCAGTCAGGGGGTTAAATGAATGCTGATCTGATGTCGCGGGGGGAAAAGCATTCAGATTTGCAATGAAACAATATAAAAAGACGTTACTCAAAGCTGTAATATGTTTTATTTAGTTTGGGGCTGAATAATGTATAATCATGCTCCTTTGAGCTTTGTTTTGGTCTCCACCAACTGCCACGTGAAACCTCACGTTTTTTAGCTGCTAAATGTTTCACAGTTTTCATGTGAGGGAGTTTTTCTGTTCTAACATGCCACATTTGGAGGCCACACACGCACGGTGCTCATATGTCTTGAGGTCACTGTAGGGACTAAATCTCAGATTGCTTTGGGGATGCTGACTTCTCGCCTTGAGGTGTGTTTGTGAGTTTAGGAAAGCAGGCGCCATTTTGATCATTATTATGGTAAGCACAGCCCGAGGATAGGGCGGTCTCACTCCCTTGACACAACGGATAGGTATGCAATGTAGAACCCTCTGCAGAGAGATGTAACAATATCGGACTGTTATTGACCAACTGGCAAATACCTAACCCCGAAACTCCACCGGACACGTCTCTGTGATGTTGCGGATGCGACACTGTTTTGGTCTGCAACTTCAAACTCCACCGGGAGCGTTTCAGAACCCGCCAGGCTTTGTTTACTTGTTCAGATTTGGTCATTTTCCTGGTTTATGTTCTTTTAAACATGCTTCTACGTGTGCATGTCAAAAATAGAACACTGCGTTGAATTCCGCTTCTACACCGGACCGAGGCGGAGCCGGTAAAGTGTAACTACTTCAAAGTAAACACAATACTGAAATAAATATATTTGCTTTCAATCACTGCCAGAATATTGTTCATCCTTCCAGATGTCTGAGGACCAGGCAAATCTGTATTAAACCTCAGGATGTTTGGCCAGATGTATTGTGTGTAAAAAAAGAAGAAATGTTATCAGCTGTCTGAACAGTGCTATGTTTACCCAAGTGCTGCGCAACTCACAGATGTTGCTACATATTTACTTTTTGCATAAATTATCATTTACAGGCAAACCCCACATGCAAACACACCTGCAAAGAACTCGACGTGAAAACAAGCAGCCATGTCATACATGCATTTTCTTCAGAGAGCGTTCTCGTCACTGTTAGAAGTGTAAAATCTGCACCAGGACATATATCTGCACGTAAAAAGACTACAGTAAGTAGGACTCCGGTAACGCTTACTCCAAACCAAGTTGATGCTCGACTTGGGAGCATTACCGCAGTATTGATATTTAATATCTGACATGAGAACTAAATCCTATCATTTTAGAGAAAGATTTAATTTTCTTGGGTATATCACACCTCTTGCTGGAACAGAGTTTTAGCAATTCTATCTTCTAGTCATTGCAACCGTGCAACCAGTGGTGAAGATTTCGGCATCGTGGCCACAGTAACCTGCAGGTCCGAGACGTTAAGCCTTATTTTTTTGGCACAGTTTGAAGTTTTCCTGATCTTAAAATGATGCTCAGGTGAGAGCAGAGGTTCATTCAGATGACGCTGTGCCGACAGTTGTCGGAAAATGTGACTTTGTGGATTTTTCACTGAGAGCAGACGTCTCAAAATCAGATTTCTGCAGCCGGCGTGACGATTTATGTCAACAAGAACAAACAAAATAGTTTGAGCAGCGTTGACCAGAAGCCTCAAACGGCGTCACCGTAACTTTGGAGGAAGTGAACTTATCGTTAAGTTTGCCGGACCGCAGCCTTTACCACTACAAACTGGCCTGAAAAGTCAGTGCAGGTACTGGCCAAAAAAGACAGTGATTCCCCTTCAAAAATCTCTACTTCAAAGCGCGCACACACACACACACACACACACTGCGCAGGTCTTTCCTGCCAAGAGGAAATGCATTGGTCACTATTATTCCATTCCCAAAAGGCTACGCTTTCATCTTGACTCAGCATCCTCTCTTATTCCTCTTTCTTTCTCTCTAATACACACATGCAAAAATCAGCCGCTGAAAGCTTTTCATCCCGTTCTTTCACACCTTCTTTCTCTTCTCGTTTTAGACTCACCCTGACCCACATACCTTTTTATTCCCCCGCCGAATTCTTCCACGCTCACCCCTTTTTGTCAGCTTCGTTTCCACCTTCACCTTTTCTCTCTCTCTCTGGTTTCTGTGTCTGTTACTTTACTGCGAGGGCTCATTTTTGGTTTTTGGAGACTTTTTTCTCTGAGTAAATGTTCACCATCTTTAAATCTGACTGTTTCACAAAGCCATTCGATCACAGACAAAAAATACTTCACCATGACACCAGGCTCATAACAGACATAAAAACAGCAGTAATAATAAACCGGTCTGACTCGAGTTTTTGTGACCATAAGCAGAATTTCCTTCAGAGACAGACCGTAACATTCCTCAGATAACTTGTATCATAACTTCTAAAAGAAAACACTCGGTGTAAAAGTCCAAAAGTGCAATATAATCGATTTTGTTGCCGTAGCCTTCTGAAGTCATTTTATGGTAAGATCAACAGACACCTCGTGTGTTTTAGTACTTCTGTTAACGTCCAGAGTTGAAAATGAGAATCAAAGTTCACGCTGCACGAGAATCTTTTGATCGTGTAAGTTTGAACAGGACGGTGTCATTTGAAGATAATTTAAAAATACACGCTGTGTATGTGGCTATGAATATAGAATCATAAGAATAATATACTGAATGATTCATCGATGTCATTCGACCTATAAATGATCCTGACGTACACGTTCGTTGTAATCTGTGTTTCAGGTGGTGACGGGAATCATTCTTTCCCTCTGCAGTATTTTAATCTGACTGACACGAAGCACAAAAACTTTCTCTGAATTTCTGTCGACATGTTTAATTTTTTTCTTTCATGCATCGGTCCCTAAAGTCAGCGGCCCCGGGAAAGCGAGAGCGGCTTCGTAATAATAAAAGTCTTGCAATAATATCTTGGCCGAAAGCTTTAATTATGAAGTGCTATATTCTTGTTTACAGAAGTTTAACTGACTTTATTACAGCTCTGAGCAGAGCAGTGAGTCTGCTACCTGTAGTGACGGACGTCTCCAGCCCATCTGTGATTTCTTTATGTTTTGGATGATGCGGAGGCAGTGACGAGCATTTCTATACATATTTATGTCCTTTTATGATAAACTGCTGCCGGCCGAGTGTGTCGGTCTAACCTAATCATATATTCTGATAATGTGAATCGGAGACTCTCATTAGGGTAAGGTCAGTCTGGTAAAGTGGTAATCGCTTCCTATCAACTGCACTATCATAAATTATGTAGAACGGCCATGAAATGATATTTATGGCGGTGGCGGTGGCTGAAGCGGCTATTAGCCATGCTGGTTAGCAAATGAAACCTCCCCGTAGTCTTTTAATTCTCTGAGGAGATGATTCACGGTTAGTGAGAGGCAGACTGGATGAAGAGCGGGTTGCGGGGGTAAAGATTATAACCTCGACTAAATCGTGCATGTCTCTGTGTGATATGGGGGTGCGTACACGTGTGCACTTGTGCCTTTCATGCACATTTGTGTCCCCCCGCTGGCATTAATGTGAACCCGAGTGTGTATTTAATTGGTGGCTGCGGCGCCTTCTTTCCGGAGCCGCGTGTGCGCTTGATGGGTGCTGTGCTCGCTACTGCATTCACACACACACACACACACACACATAATGCCAAATCCATAATGGAGGCAAAGACAATGGCACGTGAGGTAATTTCTGTCCAACCACACCCACCGGGCTCTAATTGCGCTGCAAGGCATGTAAAGGAAAATCAGCGGCTGTGCGAGGAGACTGTCAAACCCTGGGAACGCTGCGGCTCTGACAACTTTAATTGGTAGTTGTCGTGTATATCCCTGTCTTCATTAGCAGCCCAAGACTACCTGCTTCTCCTCCCACACACACGCACACACACACACACTCGCAGAGACACAGCTATTGGTGAAAAGGTCATTAGATGTGCTTGGTTTAATAGCAGATTGTCATCCAGAACTGCCGCTGGTTCCATGGACACCTCGAGGTATTTTCATTCACTTAATTCAGATTTTGCGAATACCTGCTCCTGTGTGTCGTAGTGTGGAGCTGCGGTTTATGAAGAAAGCAATTACAACAAGTGACAGGACGTTTTTTTTTTCTAACTGCCTCCGCCCTCTGAAGAAATTTTTAAGCGAGCGAGCGAGCGAGGCTGAGGAGACGCTGCTGAAGGGAAAGAATGCTGCCTGAGAGTTCTCAAAAATGCTTCAAGCGAAGCGTCTCAGACTTGATTCAAGATGAGTCGAGCTTCCTGATCTTGCAGTTGTCATTCATGCAAAAAAAACGGGCAACCAATCGCAACAAAGTGCTCTATCACACAGCAAATTGCAGGTTTGTCTCGGGCGTGCACGCTGAAGTGCGGCGTTCTTTAGTTTATTACACTTGTATCAACCAAGCAAATAAATTATGATGAAATTGGTCATTGTGCCGATCGTGAGTGAAACAAATTAGAAATCATAATTAAAAGATGCTGTAACTGAGAATTAATGGTAGGAAAGGTCTTTAATCAGGAAAGACAATTAGAATAAAGTCATACAGAAGCATGCATTACTAAAGAATTGGCAGGATATACAGTGAGTGTGTTCATGAGGGTGTGGTAGCACCATGCACGCCTGAGATGCACAACAACACGTAACTGTTGCTCAGCTCGTCCTCTGAGGCGAAGCAGCAGCATCTCGTAGCGTGCAGCGTGAATGAACGCAGCACACGATCGTGCTCGTAGACCGGCTGGAGTGAACTGCTGCATGTCAACATGACGAACTGCAGGTCCGGCCGACACAAAGACACAAAGACCAGGTTCATGCCTGTCATTGACAGTGTGAATGTGAGTCCTGTAAGCTCTGCCTGCCTCCGTTCGAGGCAGCCGCTCTAGGTGGCCAGAGAGAAGCCATGCATTATTGAGGAAGGGCTTAGAGGGGGGGTAAGAGTGGATTAGTCTGATATTAACCTCCAGAGGAAGAGAGAAAGGGAAGGGGATGACATGATGAGGATCACCCCTGGCCATTTAAACTGCTTTAATTAAATCCTGGATGGAGAGGCCACCACTCAGACCTGGAGAATGAGGAAGAAAGAGGAGACGGAGGAGAAGAAAGGGATGAAAATGAGGAAAGGTAGAGCGGCGGTGAAAGAGACTGATTGGGAAAAAGGCAGAATAGGAAATAGGCGAGGAAAGAAAGAGGATGTGACCAAAGGAAGAGTGTGTATGTCAATGCGTGTGTGTGTGTGTTCTCGCTTGCAAAACCTCCCACTGTGATGAGGCAGACTAATGAGTTAGCCTTTTGCCATGCCGGTCACATGTGTGTGGCTGACAGGGACCGGGGCGAGCTGATAAATCAGCAGCAGAAATGAGATTTATAAAAACCTGATCTCCATCTCAACCTCCTGCCTCGCTCCCCGGCCGCCCTGTCACCTCGCTGTCTTCATCTGCGGAAGGAACCGCGTGTTAGGAAACGCAGCTTTCTGTAAAAAGAAATAAATATCGTATATTAGCGTCCAGAGTTTTGTGTGTTTACCACCTGGCTGAGCTGGTGACTAATTAAAGCAGCGAGATGAAATGGCTGCCGACGTGTTCTGACCTATGTTTCAAATTAAAAGCTTCCCCGAGTCATTGATCATTACCTCCAGCGAGTCGAGCTCAGTCAAACTTCTTTTCATGTTCGTTTATTAGCAGAATTCAACGAAAACTTCTGAACAGTTTAAAACGGAATTTGGTGAAAAGTTAAATCAGAGAAATTCGAATAATTAAATATAATGTTCGATTAGCATGTCATGAATTTAATTTACTGAAACTGACGCAGCAGTATCTTCCAGAAGGTTCTTTATGCAGTAATAAGTAAAGTAAATAACAATTTCCTGTTCTTGATTAGCTTTCTTCTGTACGGCTGTAATTACATTAATAATGTCATTCCATGTTAATTTTAGTTTCTCCGCAAATACACAAACCTGCAGATCGTAACCTCTCTGCTTTTTCAGAAAATCTGTTTTCCTTTCTTACACCGGCTCTTTCAGCCACTGATGGGAAGTTTGATCGGATCACTGACTCTGACTGACAGAAAACAGGACAGCACCCTTCAACCTGCTGATTTTAAATAAGTAGTTTAACTTTACCTGGCCCACTTCCCGGGTAGTTAACGAGTTCATTCATTAATTCCCGTTCATAATTTAACACCAAGAGGCTTGTCGGCAAGTTGAGAGACCCACCTGCGACTGTCAGGCTGTCCAAACTTTTGTAACTAAGTCCTCCAAACAGCTCCACTGTGGATTGGAGATATTTACCCGTCCGGATCCGGGACTGAACACGACCTCCGGTCCAGCTGCTGAGCCCGGTTCTGTTGCCTGTTGACAGCATATTCAGGTCGCAGGAGGCTATAAATCAGAGAGAGCTGAAGCCGAGCAGCCGGAGGACATCAGAGAGAAAAGCAACAGATATAAATCTGATCCAGCTTCTCCAAAGTTACTGAATAAAGTTCTGAAGTTGTACTTTCATGCAGTAATCAGCGAGGCCCGGCTGTACAGCTGGCGTCTGGGGTTAAAACATCAGTTCCGACTTCATGGGGAGTTCATTTTACTGCGCCAAGAAAGAAAAGTGAACGACTGCAGTCGTATCTCGCTTATGGTTGACCTTGGAAAAAGCCTTTTCTTCGCTTTCGACCACGACCTCACTGACTTCAGGCGTCTCAGGTAGCATCATTTGGTGAAATTTTCAGGAACAAATGAAGAGCAGAAAAAATTAAATCAAATAAAATCGCAGCACGAGCTACAACCTCAGCCTGCGACCTCAGTGACTCTCACACACTCTCCAACAAAGAACTGAACAGCTTCACAAAGGGAGAATTTATTGCACGGCTATTGCATTGAATTGCATTAAATTGAAAGATGGTGTTGTTATTTTGTTCGCCCCCCTGTAGCTACAGACATCTGTGTGTCTACCTGTCCAACAGCTAGTCCATCAAAGAAAGAACATTATAAATGGATCGGACTGAACCGCTGCAACAACTGCAGAGAAGCTCAGATTGAAGTTGGATGTGTTTTGAAGGTAAAAACTTTCTCTCTTAACTCAATTAGTTTACTGCTGTGTGTGTGTGTGCGTCATGTTATGTCTGCACACACGGTATCCAAGCTAAAGCCTGGATACATAACACGGCACACAAACACATATCAAACACTTCGCCTGACTCATCCAGGGTCTTAAATGTAATTTCGTCTCCATGTGTACACATCATCTCAGCATTATCAGTCAACAGTAGAAGTGCAGCTCATTAGGAGTACTATTACAATATTCTAATAAGCGAAGCCACAGCGAGGCGTGAAGACGGTGTTTGATTATCTCCACTCCGCCTCGCTGGCTCCACCCTTGCACATCATGATCCGTCCTCTCTGATTCATCCACAAAGCGCTGCGGTTAAATAGGCCTGTGTGTAATGAGTGAGCCTACAGCCAGGTAGAACAAAGCTCAGGAAATGACTGTGTACATCAAAGAGTGAGTACACACACTGTGACACGGCGCTAACAGAAGATGTCCAGTACAAAGCAGCAAATGACATTTCTGACTGATGCCGTGTTTGTTTCTTTCCTCCCTGACGTCCCGTCGCTCCTCTCCTGATTGGATTTTTGAATCTTACGTGATGAATGTTGGTTTTTATTTTGACCAGAACATCGCGAAGATCTGCGAGGTAAAATGTCTGTTTCCGTCAGTGGAGTCTGTTGGCCAACCAATTCGAGACTGTCTGTGGCAAAAACATGCACTTTTAGTGAATTTTGTCAAAGCAGCCTCCAGCTGCATTGCTCTTGCTCAATACTGGATCTATTTTAAAGTGTATGTCTCTATTAGTTACTTAGACACAAAAAAGAACATGGCAAATATGGACCAAGTTGAAAAACACCCAAGTTACCCCTTAACATGACTATTCAACATACCTCAACAACAATCCGGTAAATCCCAATATTGCCATAAACAGTCCTGTTCGTTGATTTGCAACATTACCCCCAATTACCTAATACAAAAAGTTTCACAGAGGGAAGATTCAGCATGAAACTTCTCAAACCGCCTCTGCAGCATAATAAACACGATGCTATCCATCCACACACACGCTGAAATATGGCTAAATGCACCACCTCCATTTAAATTCCTGCACCATCACAGTATATCTGAAACTGCGTAGTCTGCACTGGATCTCTTCAGGCACACAGTACTTTTCTGAGGTCAAGAATCAACTTCCACAGCGTCCGCAGTGTAGTTTCACGTTTAAGTTGTTGAATCCTCAAAAGTCGCTCCGGGCTGTGTTTAATCGTATAAAGGCCAAGAGAAGAGTGGGCTGTCATGTGACCTGTGTAGAAAGTTTTGTTGATTGAAAGTTTACCTGTTGACTGAAGAAATGATGAACAGTTGTTGAAATATGCCCCCATTTTAAAGCTGTACTGAGTTTCCTGATCGACAACTGTAGCTGCTGTCAGCTAAAGTTAGCTCAGTTTGTTAGCCGGGCTGTGAGCTCAGAGCACCGGACGAGTGTTAGTGTTTGAACCACAGGTGTTTTGGACCCTCGGCACGAATAAGAGGAGGTCATACCTGTGGTGTGGGCGAATGCTGACAGGGAGTAGAGCTAGTGTCGTGCCAGAACAGGAGCTTGGCAGGCAGCCTCTATGGATATAATGGCAGAGGAGGAAAAAAGGTCAAAGAGGACAGAGGAAGCTAAGAAGAGAAAGGCAAACTGCTGCAAATGGTAGCTGCTGTTAGCTAATGTTAGCTCAGTTTGCTAGCCGGGCTCTGTGTTGTTGACCTTGCTTGATGTTCACAAAGTTGTCAACTGGCTAGTTTTTGATCGTAAGTAATCGTAACAGCTGCTCCATATTTTGGACGGTGGTGTTGTGCACTGAATTACAAAAATACTAATTTCTATGCAATATTGTTATCAAGAGAGGAGATGAAATAAGAGCACTCCAGTGAATAAATAAATGTTTGATGCATTTGCTCTGGCGTAGAGGAGAGAAACCCTCTCACTCGGCGCCAGGTCCTCTCCCCTTTTGTAATTCAAGGGGCAGCCAACCATTAGCAGGCCAGAGATAGTGGTATTCTCCCCACACGGCCAGCCTCCATGTAGCACACTGTAATCTGTTGAATTTATTGATTTTCTTCACCTTAGTTTCTAATGCCATTTACAGTATGTTGAGGCTTGTGGATGGAGGCAAGAAGTGAATTCACAAAAGGATTCCTACAGCCTGCAGATCAAAGCTTCCTGGTTCCTTTCACATCGAACAACGGGTGTTAAAAGATGAATGACGAAGTTGAAAAGGTCACGAGAAAAACATTTTATTTTATTTTTTAAAAAGCGGTTTATTTTTCCGAATAAGCAAACAAATGTATTTTCACAGGGATACACAGATTTTTCTGCTGCAGGTGACTTGTGAACTTTGCTGCCCAGAAGTGGGAAAAGAGGGCAGAGCAGACGGTGCGTGGGGAAGTCAGTCAGGTAATGCGGTGCAATTCTGGCCTCCTCGTCTCCTTTTCAGCCGAATAAATCCCTCAAACTATCTGAGGGTGGCAGGACGGGTGTGCGCTTTCCATCTTCAGCCTGTAAATTGAGGGGTGAAGTGTGCACGTTCAAAGAGCTGCACAATCGCGCATGACTCTTCCAGTGCAGGTACCCTGATGAAATCTTGCGCAACAAGCACCGGTCTCAGAAATACACAACCCAAACAGGTTTGCTGTAGATTGGCTGGGCCTTTTAATTTCATTGCAGATCATGGCCTCTCTGACCGTGAGAGTTGCAACATCCTTTTTGCACACTCGCAGGACATATTTGCCACCAGATGTTCCTTAAAATAAAATAAAAAAGTGGAATGAGCGTCACTCGCTCCTGATCGTTTAGTGCTTTTCAAACCAACCAAACAGCTTCCAAATTTCCACGATAGGAGAAGCAGCTCTTAAGTTGAATTCGAGTAAAACAAAGGTCATGAAAGAATCCAGACTCTTTCTTTTCCAACATGAACAGCATTCATCCCCACTCCATATTTTTCCCGTTGTCCTCCATGCTTCAACCCCTGAAGTTGCTCTATGCTGCCCCAGGCGCACGCCGCCCAGGCCAAAATAGAAATCAAGTGCCCACTCCTCACAGGAAATCAGCTAACATGAACAATTTCCAGAACAGGTTTCATGCAGATTACTGAGGAGCTCGAACCAGCAATTACTCACACTTTGTGAGTATTAGTTCTTAAAATGATTACTGATTGATTTTTAATTTAATAAGTGACCTATTATTTCCCCAATACAACAAATGAGGCACAAAAACACAAAAGATTTGACTGTACACTGCAGTGAGAAAAGTCACACAAACCACACACAGCCAGCTTTTCCTTCCTCTACAAAATCAGCCGATACATCCTATTTTTGTCGTTCCAATGGCGTCCTTCAGAATAAAATGCCTCTAATGGTCGTCGTTAGCCCTTCTGTATCTGCGAGTGTATCATCATACAGGGCTTGACCCTTTATCTACCCCCTCTCTTTAACACAAGGTTGTAAATTCAGCCAGTATCAGTAAGATGTATGTTCTCAAGGTTGGATGAGG
The DNA here is from genome assembly GCA_023373845.1 of Nibea coibor. Lineage (NCBI taxonomy): Eukaryota > Metazoa > Chordata > Actinopteri > Sciaenidae > Nibea > Nibea coibor. Next base: position 16,969,163 of record CM041731.1, read on the forward strand.
AAAGAAAAAGCATGAAAAGGACGCATGGACATCACATAAGTGCTTCCCTTTTTAAAATAATCGTAGTTTTACTATTAAAACTGAAATATTTCTACAGCTGTAGTTGGCTCTTATAGCTTCACGTTCGACTTGTCTACATTTAATCAGCTTCCCTGATATGAAACTCCTGTCCTTTGTATAAAAACTATTCTCTACCCCAGTCATCAAGCAGAATGACAGGCTATCTTAGGCTTCTATTGTGCCGAGCTCGCTGTGCCACACATTTACTCCGAGAGCTGATAGCACTTTCCATTTGCTAATGATTAGTTTGTGCCCCAGCGTGAGGGCTGTTTGTACCCACTCTGCACTGGAGAATCATATTTTATCAAGGAGAGAAGGGTCACAAGAACAGCAGAGAGAGGCTCTGAGTGTCCTATTACCTATTCAATAGTTTTGTGTATTTCTATCTAAGAGTCCCATATTTTGGAATAGCTCTTGTAGCAGTAACATTATGGCCTCTTCTGCCTTGACTTTGTTGAGTTTGGCTGATGCAAAATAACCCACAGCTACTCTGGACAAGCCTTTTTAATTGAATGAAAAGATTTCCTTCAGCGTCTTCCATTAAAAGAAGGAAAAGACCCAGAAATAGGCTCTATTCTTCATCCAAAGCCTGGATGGTTAAAAAACATTTCTTGATGGAAATGTCACAAGTTTGACGGCTACGGCCCAAAAAAACGTGAGACAACGAGCCTGTTGGTCAAAACAAAGGAACCAATTAAGTTTTTACATCATATTTAACCTGTTTACCTCCGTACTCTGAGTGGCAGCGACCGCTTTACTGTGAGGAATCTAATCATTGTCTTGGATTAGTCCGTCCTCGCAAAAAAGGCTTTTGTTGATGGTGAAGCTTCACTGGCTCCTCTCACACAAACCATCGAGACCCAATAACTTACTGGGTTGTTAAAGAAGAGTGATAGTGATAATCATCCCAGTATTCCAGGGTGGTAAAACCAACACCGTGCAGCGCTTGTACTTCCAGCAGCGGCTGTAAATCTGCAATTATTCATTGTGTCTCGACTCAATAAAACTCTGTTTCTGCGTTTTCATGCACCCTTCAACTTCAATAGCATGATCATGTATTTACTCAGTCTGAGAGCCTTGTGCGTGCCGTGTGTGCTCTGTGTGTGCACTCGTGTGTGTTTGTGTGTGTTGTACATGTCCCGGCTTTTTTGATTGATAGATATTGAGCTGCTGTGTTTGCAGCAGAGATTCAGAACCAATCAAATCTGCCTTTACCGTGTTTACCTGCAATTATTGTGTAGAGGCTTTTGTCCGTTCACACACACACACGCGCACACACACACACACACACACACACACACACACACACACACACACACACACACACACACACAACACACTCAAGCATGATGAAAAATGACCAAAATACCCTGGCCGCATTTACTTTGAAAAATCATCACCGCCACCCAAATCACTCTGTCCGCCCCCCCCACCCTCTTTGGCCTAACCACGGGGGCTCCTTTCTCTACCGCAACTGCCGCCCACATATGGTTCGACTCTCTGAGAGAATAATAAAGCTTCCAATGTGACCGCTAACCACAGTGCTAACACATCAGCTGGGCTGCAGACACGACCACAGCTGACTATTACCCAGACTGCCAGCCTCTGCTGGTTTTGGCTGGGTGAGTACAGTCAGCCTGCGAGGCCTGCTGGAGGGGATGTGCTATATCTGCGCTGGTGACATGTCTCACAGTGTGAGGGGACACTGGTCGTCCTCTAGAGCTGCTGAACAACCCCGTCCCTTATCAAAAAAACTTTAGTCGTGAGAAATTAAAGTTGTGAATAAGAAACACTCAAAGATTCAGGTTGGATCTCTAATCAGCATTTGTTTGCTGTAAATGTGGAAACCCTGCAGTTGTTAGTGGCAGCCTAGTTAATTAACAACCTGTAGCTACAACCAGACCAGAGCACAGAGAATTCAAATATTTTTGCCATTCACGGAAATTATGTATACAGAAGAGAACCTGTCGTTACATAACATTAAATCGCTCCAACATTCACACGTACACACCTGAAATACAACCAGATGGTGCTTCAAGAAATAAGATCACATACAGAGTTTGGATAGCCGCAGCTTGATGTGATTGCATGAAGAGAATGTACCCAAGGAGCTAAACGACCTGCTAAGTGTCCCCAGCTACAAGTCCACGCTCCATTCTGTGATCCACGCTGTACCTCAAGGGGACAACCCCCGGTTCCCCAAGCCAAGCCCCCATGGACTGAGCTTCTGACTGGATCTGTCAGCGTCAGAGTTTGACTCGAGAGGAATGAGATCCAAAATCGGAAGCAAATTAAATGGAAATGGAATGAGGTGCAGCCGTTTCAGTTTTGTGATATTCCACTGACGGCAGTAACGTGCTGAGAGATGTAGCAATATACCAATAAAAGTCAAAACATTTAAGAAATCAGCTTTGCAAATGTTTTCTGAGGGAAGGAATCTATTCTATCTCGACTCGTTTGATGGGCCTTGAGGATGAATCCAACTTTGCTTAAAAGAAAACTCTGCAGGGTACCATTTCAGAGGAGCATTGGTTCTTTAAAGGCAGGAACATCGTGTCTCTCATTAACTCCACTAGTCCATATTACAGCTTTAAATTTATTGATCCCATCTGAATGGAACTAACTTTATGGGTCGGAACATACTGGTGAAATTATACCTTTCTACGCTGTTTAACAGCCGTTGTCACCAGTATCGTTTCTGTGCTTGCACGTCCCGTTGGTGTAACTTTTTGATGTCCAATTCTGTCTTTATTTTCCAACTTGGGTATTTCACAACTCATTCGTCATCATTCGAAGCTGAATGGATGAAAGTTACCTCGGTTTTTAGCGCCCTAGTGCGCACCAACCCAGTGGCGCACTCTCCTCAAAGTCCCCACCAAACCCCCCAACCTGATCCCAGTCTTTGAAATATAGAGAGGAACGCGAGTTTGATTGAACCCTTCTCTTTTATTTTTCACCCCCTCCGCTCGTTTCCCTCTGATTGAATGTGTTTTATCTATTCGTGGGGGGTCGCGGTGGGGGGAGTGTGAGGAAAAGGAAGAAGGAGGGAGGGACGAGGAGGAGGAGGCGTCGAGGGTTCTGTGGCACAAGTCGCCGTGATGAAAGGGGTCTTTCACTCTTTTACTCTCCCCGTCTTTCCTCTTTTCAGCTGTTTGAGGCATCTCATCAAACGGGCCTGAATAGTAGACGTGACACTATCTGTCTCTCCTCCAGCACCACATCCACTACCCTCACCACCACCACCCTTCTTGGTATCTCACCCGCACATCCTTCCATCCTTTCCCACCCTATCTATCTTGACTCCGTCCTCTATCTACCTGCGACTACCGGCATCCGTCCACCCATTCACTCGCTCACAATGCCGCTCAGTGACCACTGACAGGAGGCCAGAGGGAGAGGAAAAAACTAGCTCGAATTCAAGCTGAATGCGAACATTAAAGCTCTGGTATTTCCTGTATTTACAGTTTACTATATGAAACGACAAGGACACTGAATGGCCACTCTGTTGAATAGGTCTCCTTTCATGAAGACGGATCACTCCAGCAGACAGTAGGTCAGATGTAAGAAAACTGTAACAGTGACAAACTCACCAGAGAGGAATTATGAAGTGGAAGCAGTCACTGGCAGAAGAGGTCAACAAACAGGCTATGGATATCCAACGTCACATGACCAGCCAGCCTCGCCATTGTGCTCTACAACTGAGGAGGGGAGATGCAGCTTGTCATATCTGGTTTGATGCGATAAAGTTGCGATAAAGTTTTGCAGGTTGGGTCTTGGGGATCGGCTCTCGTAACAGGATGGATGGGTGTGGGTCTAAAAGAAAAGTTTTTATCATCAAACATCTCTTTGTCATGGAAAACACGTTGCTGATGAACATAGTTTTTGTTAATAAAATGAGAGGCTGAATTCCACAGAAGCAATGGCACCGTGGCTGCAGAAACTAATCGCAGCCATTCCTGGTCAATGTTTCAAACCTCAGCGGACGCACCACGATCCACTCGAGGAATGCACGGCTGTTCTATTTTTGCGAGCGTTGTGAGCGGCCTGCATCAATCTCTAGTCATCTGCTACTCAACTATTCTCTGCATAGCTCTGCAGGAACTTTTCTTTGCAGGTATATAACTCCATTAATTAGCGTATTGGATTGATCCAGTGAACAAAAAGATCGATGACGATTTGTGTTGCAACCCTACAAGTTTCTCTTACACAAAGTGCTGAGTTTTATGCATCACGCTTCTTTTGAACCTGCATGTGTTGTCAAATCACATCCTCATTAAACCCCTAGTTATCATAAATCGCTGCGAACCGGCAATGTTGTCTAGAAGAAAAAGGAGCCTCACATCCGATTGAGGCTTGGAATACGAATGGTGCACCAAACAGAAATTCTGTCTAGATCCAGCCGATCGCCTTCGGGACGAGGCACAATAGTGTGCTTTCAGCATGCCGAACATTTCTGGTTTCTTGTTTAAAGTCAGGACAGTCTTTTTTTTTTGATATCCCATAGATGTATGGGTAGAGTAGTCAGAATATGTGCACCCGTCCAGGCCGCTGAGGGACCGAGGGGAGGCTCGCGGAGGCGGTGGAAGTTTGATGTTTTAAAGAAAAGGAAAAAAAAAAGAGGTTGGAACAGGAAAGTATTGGGGAGTCGAGTAGAGAGGATAGAAAAGGGCGGTAAAAGCTCTGCAGTTGAGAGAAAGAAAATGCTGGCAATCGGCGAGAAAGAAAGATAGGGTTAGGAGATATGTTTAAAAGGGTGCGCAGGAGATGGATAAGGGGAGGAGTGGAATGAGAGAGGGCGAGCGATAATGAGAGGGAGAAGGAGAGAGCGAGGGGAATGAGAAGATAGAGACGATTTCCTATTCCGTCAGACGCACTGTGGCTCATTCATTATATTCCCCAGGCAATTACCCAGGCCACCTGCTTTGTCTCTCTCCTCATTGTTTCCATCTCTCTCTGTCTGTATCTCTCTCTCTGTCTTTCACTCGATCTCTGTCTGTCATTCTCTCTATCGCTCCTTCACCATTCCTGTGTGATCCTTGCTGTTTTGCCAACTCTTTCCCCTTGCTCGGCTCATTTCTCGGTTTCTCGCCCTGCATTGTCTCTATCCTCCTCCTGCTTTTTTTCCAGTGTATGTGCTTGTTTAATGTGAAAACACTGACAGATTGGTGTGTGTGTGTGCGTGTGTGTGTGTGTGTGATGTTGGGCCAGTCCTAATGAGCTCAGCCTTGCATTTAGCAGGGTGCCAGGTCTCGGTTAGCTCCTGCTTTACTTGTCGCCGATGCTTGAATTCACTAAACGACTTCATGAGTTAAACCTCAGACCTGCAAATTTCCACCACTTTCCTTTTTTTAGTGTCTTTGTTCCAAAACACAGAATCCCTCAAAAATGCAGTCAGTGTGGGGAAAACTGGTTTCCCTCCCATTGTCTCAGAGCTGTATCATTTCCATCTCTCATTGTTTTACCTCTGGGTTGCTGGTTCTTTTCCATCAACTAGAGATGTGAAGTTCAGGTTAGCATGATGTCCTGTATGTGCATTTCAAACGTTACGCTGGCTGGAATATATTTCTGTAATTAACTAAATGTTTATATTCAAACTTCTTTGGAGCCTCCGGATGCTTCACTTGTCTCATATACCCAGTCGCACACTCAACAAGAAAGGTTTGTCTCGATGCATCATTCAGGTATAGATGAAAAAACCTTTAAAACCAATCACAGTCGTCATGGTCGAGATCCAACAATGGTGTTTGATGGAACATCTGCTTGTCAGGAGGCGAGCCCTGGCATTAAAACGGCTAAATATATCCAAGAAAAGGTTCCAGCTGCTAACTTTTGTTTGTAGCAGGTTAGGGCGAGGGTCCTTTTGAGCTACAGGTTGCTAGCTTTCTGTAAACCTGCTACCCCGTCTTCCACACATTAGAGTACTCCTTCTAATCTGGAACATTTCCAGTAAACATATTTGCAAAGTCACTAAAATGTTCATACAAGGATACAAGATGCATAGAGGACGGGGCTTTTTTTTAGAATTTCACCAGTCTGGGATCTTTTCCTCACCTCAAAGTGTTTTAGTGGCCAAAACCTTTCATGATGCAAACCCTGGTCTCTGAAGTCAAAGTGCTTTGAACAGCCGCCATCAACCTGGCCACCTTCCTAAGACCTCTGAGCCGCACAACAACTGAACACTCCCTGGACTGGAGAAAACCTTGCCAGTGAACATAATCCTGGCAGCAATTATGTTTCAATTTCAAAACATATTTAGTTATGTTGACAGCACAGGCAGACGGCAATGCACCCCAAGAGGATGAACTGACTGAAAGCAACACTTTGACTGCACCAGTTTTTCTCCACAATTGTCTAATTTTTCAAAAGAAAAAAAAAAGATAGCTGGGTGCAAAGAATAAAGTGGGAATCTCTGAAAAAGGGAAGACTTGTGGGAACGCAAGGAACCATGGACTTTTTTTGGTACATAGTAGAGGATGGGACCAATGGATGCTTTGGAGTCTTCTAGTTTCATATGATACTGGTACTGGTTCTGGACTCAACACAATAGTGTTTGAAACATGCCGACACCGATGTTGGCGTCTGTGCAGAGTGGCATGGAAGAAGCATGAGATGTGGCACGAAACGTGGTCTCCAGTCTACCACTCAGATAAAGACGAGATATGAAGGACCACCATGTGACTGTACTGGAACAGAAATGGGCATGGTCAGTGTCGGTCCAATCAAAATATCTGAAGCTCTTTTCCACCATCGACCCGTTGATGTATCTGCCATGCTGCGCTTTAGCTCATAAACCAGGGTTTTGCTTTGGGGTGTGATATAAGGGGCTGTCTCGCTAAAGGTCGGATGTCAAGTCCCAGCTGCCCGAAGCCCAGCAGGGGTCCACGGCTGGGAAGAGTGGGCTTGGCGATGGGACAGCCGAGGTGTCATTAGGACACAGTGGGCCCTAACATTAGACCTCATTACCGCTCTCGTGATGGATCGGCCCAAATTGCATCCTGGCAAAAAAGTGCATCTGCCGAGGCGGGGACAATAACAACTGGAGATCTTTCTCTCATCTCGAATTCACAGCCTCTCTCTCCACCTGTGTGTTCGAAATGAAGGCATTTAAAGTCATTACAGAGTAAATAATACGTGTTGACAATAGAGCTCTGAATAATTGTGGCCATTTTACCAGGCAAACATCATTATAACAAATAATATCAAATTGTACTCATCTTTTCTTTTTTTTTTAAACACGGCAACATCTTTCTCACGATTCCCACCATCCCCCTCTGTACAGTACAGTACCACTGTCTTTTATCTCTCTTTTACAGTAGGAAGACACACCGCTGACATTAAACACGCTACACGCAGAAGCTCCTCATGAATATTTCACTGTGAAATTAGGTGTGATGCCTCATTCTAATGCTAGCTTATAAATAAATGCATTTAAGCCACTGAAAGCAGTGACGGCCAATTGGCTTCCTACGATGATTTGCTCTCAATTTTTTGGAGTTTGCGGGTTTGTTTTTCTACAAAACAACCCAGGATGCTGAAGGAAGCTATAGTACATACTGCTAATCCCTGTCATGGATGCCTTCATTCATAATCTTTCATTAAACTCAATTTCATAACACTCTATATAAAGAAATCTCTACGATGTTCCTATAAATGCCACAAATGCTGTTTTCCCTCTCTCCATCTCGCACGCTCTCTTTTTCACATTGAGGGCTGTCCATCCATAAATACACATTTTAACACTTACAAGCACGCCTGCGGCAAGCTGCAAACACCCACACGCAGCCCAGATTTCATAGATGGGCAAGAATAATTCATTATTCACATGTCCAGTCGGACTGTGGCTGAATGTGTGTGTTGTTCATGATGGGTGTCTCGCTATGCTGCGGAGCGGGGACATAATGGATCTGCCTTATTCCCCAGCAGTGACCTCTGCAGCCTATTGTTTTGACCCTCAGCAAACAGCAGACTTAGAAGGATCAGGCCCCGGCATCAGAGGATCGGCGGGGCTCGAGGAGGCGCTGATAGTGGTCCTGTGGCTGAGGCGCGCAGTTCAACGGTGAGGCTGATGTAACATCTGGTTGCTGAAAGGCTGAACTGCTCTTTTATTTAAAGTTTCTCTCGGTTAAAGAATAAAAACAAAGAAAAACTTGCTAATGATGGTTCGGCCATTCAGCAAACAGTCAGCGAGCACCGTCCTGGGCACTGGCCAACAATGACATAATGAATGAATGGAAAGCTCGTTACAGTCATATAACTAAACTATATACTACGATAACAGGCTTGCCGATTGCGAATCCCCCATCAGCCAACACGGTGAAGCAACCTTTTGCCGTGATTGTCTCACCTTCCCAGGAATTATGTTCACATCAGACAATTCCACACCTCACGATCAAGATCCATTCCCAGCGCCTTTTCTTGATGTAGTGGGCCGATGTTGCACATCTGACTTTCATCCGTTCAAGACCCATCGTGGACCTTAAAGTGACGCTCACAGGTTCATTAATTAACCATGACCTCGCCTAAACATGCCTTAACCATGCTGTAGTTGCCACTAATACATTTATTTGCAGTATTTCTCTGCAGGAATAAGTCGTAATAAGAATTACTCCAGTGTGACGGTGTAAGATTTAGTTTTGTGTATTTGTATTAGACCACAATCGATATCAACAGACAGACTTTATCTGCAGATACTGGCTCATCACTGACGTATTGGTGTCGGGGTGCTGCATGTGTGTGCACACTGCAGTGAGGTATACTGCAATAACACATGTCTTAAATACTGCCTTCTGATATTGATCATCAGCATCTGCCTCATTTCCAAAATACCACAACTGGGATCCTTCATAAAACATTATTGATTGAAAGTTGCCACAGTTTGACCTCATTGTCTTCCTGCTGAACGCTATAGCTCGTGATTACACAGAGAATAAGAATGATTGGGGACGCGGAGCTTCCTGCTGTTCCCGTACAGTCAGTGGAAACACCTTCTCTTTGAAGCCATTGTTTTTTAAAAGGAAATTAAGTGAAAACACGTTTTACCTGCCTTCCTCTGCCCTCGTTTGCAGACGAATCCCCCACTGCCTGTGACAAAAGAGCCGCTCCCCCAACACGTTCATGATGGACACTCTATTTTGAAGCTAATAAATTGTTTTCTTTCCCCAGGCTTCCCCCAGTGGTGGTCGCTGCCGCTGCCACAGGCTTTTTTTTTTATTTCTTTCTCATGCTTTGCAGAGCAAACTGGACTCAGTCCATGAACAGTCATGCATGCATGTAGAACCCGACATGCTGGCTTTTCTCCGTGTGTAGTGGTCTGTTGTAGCGTGTCTGAGGCCCAGTGGGCAAGTACTCTGCAAGTTCCTGGCATTGCTTTTATGAGCAGTGAACAAACATATTCCTACTGCCATACAGTGAAGGACACAGAGATACAAACACAGACACTACTGTGAAGTGATCCTGGACCACTGTTGAGGTCCTGCAGGTCACATCACAGCTCATCTTGTTGTGTCGGCCACGTTTTCTATTTCAGTCCATGGCCACCAGGTTTATTTAGTATGATGATGATGTTTCACTCACCAGGTTACAGTTTTTTCTCTGGCTCGATTCTTGAATGCACAATTCTCCACAATTAGCACAATAACCATTTCCACAGGGTTTGCTGATTAAAACTGTCGCACTTCGCGTTTCATGTTTGAGCCATCAGGTGCAAGATATACAATAAATACTGACAGTGTGTGTGGAGCACTGCGAGGAGGTTGTTCATTTTGACTACAGGCCACAGGCACGCTGCTCCGCGTGGCCTTGTTTTCCTGAATGTATCTAGGTCTCGGGGTAGGCAGCATATGGCTCCTGAGCCTTTAGCCCCTCTGAAGCGGCTCCCCGTGGCTTTGGCAAAAACTTAAACTGAAATGAAAAATCTTTTTCATTCATCAAAGTTGTAGGCCTGAAGTGATTCTGCAATTAGAAAAAGTGCAGAGTGTTTGAGAGTGTTAGTTAGCAAAGAAACGTGGCGTGGCGTGTGACAGTCTTTATTGTCACTGAGTCTGCAGGAATGGAACGTCGACCCATTTAGCAACCGAATCAGGAGAAAACAATTAATTAGCCATTGTTGTTGATGGACCCGGTTCAGCCTCTTAGAAATGGTACGTGGCCCTACATGGTGAGATCGCTGCGGGACGTCAGTTGGCCAGAGGGTTGCAATTATTCAGGCCTTCCAGTGGCTTGAAACTTGTTAAGATCAAGTCATTGACTGTGGGCTTCTGCAGATCTGGACCACCACTGGCCCGGGGCTTTCATTCATCGAGGCCGCCGGATTGCTGCAGGCTCACTGGAACAGCGATCTAACGAGCGCGCCTCTTGTTCACAAACCCAGTTTTATGAGCCGCGTTAGTGAAAAATATGATTTTTATGTAAGCGCACCACATGTTTTTACAGGCAGCATCATTAAAACGGCGCTTACATAAGGCCCTCCTCTGCCGGGCAGCTGATAAAGGTGGGACGCTCGCCAAAATGAGAAAAAAGAAATGCTACCCCCCCCCTCGTCCCACCACCACCATCCACACACACTTAACACCCCACACCCCCAAGCCTGACACTCACCGGCTGCACCACACATGCACCATGGGAACCTGTTACCATGGTTACAGCTGGCAACAGCTCCGCTAGGGCCCTGGCAACCCACCACCTACCACCATCGCTACAGTCAGTTCTCTCGTTTTGTTTTTTTTGTTTTACCTCCTTCACTCTATCTTTATCTCCTTTTTCTCTTTCTTCCTTTTCTCTCTCTACCTTCTGAAGCTCCACCACCTCCACTCATCCACCCTTCCTCCTCCTCCTCCCTCCATCATCCAGGCTCCCTCTGCTCCCTCTCAGTCTCTCTGAGGTGTTTTACTGTGGTGTAGATTTCAGGAGCTGTTTTCCCCTCAGTCTCATTGGACTCATTAGTGTCCTTTACCGAGGCTCCGTCTGTGCTGAGCGTGCAGCAGAGCGTGTGCGCGCACACACACACACACAGGCTTGGCGTGTCTTCGTTTGTGTGTGTATGTATGTTTTTGAAACTGCGATTGTCTAGCGGTGTGCACGACCCACGTGCACGCCACTGTTTTGGTTTTTTTTTGTGCATTCCTCACGAAGGGGCCAGAGCAGCCCATAATTACGGAGCTACAGGCTGATGCTGCCTATGTTTGATTACAGTGATCAAGGGCCAAGTTATGGAGACTAAAAGTGCCATCACCTAGTGTCAGCTTCTGTGTGTGTGTGTGTGTGTGTGTGTGGAGGATCACGGTAAAGTGAAACAGTTTTGCAAGAATTGACTGGAACAAACACGACTGTCTGAGAGTTAAATCACTCTCTGTCGATGACGAGACGTGTCCAAATGTTTATTTTATTTTAATTTTTTGTAGATTTTTTCGGGTTCTTTTGGCGCTCGTTCCCACCGCCTGTGGGTTCAGTTTGTAAGTGTGTGTTTTGTGGTCTTGTGTGTGTGTGTGTGTGTTTACGTGTGCATAAGTGAGTGCGGCGGTGTTCCTTTGCGAGCGGAGCATCGTAGAAAAACAGAACAAAGTAAAATATTTATGTCCGGAGTTCACATTAAGAGGAGCAAAGAGAAACCGGTGGGAACTTCAAATCCCCCCTCTCTGTGTGAATTATGAGCACGTGAGAGCTGCTTCAGCTCGGCTTCTGACTTTCATTAAGCCAAATGTAAGTTGGGAACGACGAGTTCCCACGACGGAGCACGGGAGGTGTCGTGGGTAAGACACTGATTGGCGGTCATTTATAAATGATGGTGCATAATGTAGTACATCCCCTCCGATGGCAGTGACAGGCTCAATAAAACATGAGGCCTCCAGTCAGGGGATGAAATATTAAAAGGAGGCAGGAAAGGATATAGGAGCCACTTCTCCTGTGGGATTGGATGTGTGTTTGTGTGTGTGTGCACGTGCTCAATTGTATGTGTGAGCATTTGTAATACACTTGTCCAGGCTTAAACTAAAAAAAACTGTTATCAAATGTCGGGTCAGCTGTCCCAGAGACACTGTGGAACGATGCACGCCAGCATAGGAGAAATATCAGCCGCGGTGTTTTAATGGAACATTTTGTGCTACAAATGTGACCGCTCTGTGTTTGGGTGCCGTCGCTAACGCTGAGTGAGGAGTGAGCAGCTGGATTGAGATGATGCACCCCCCCCCCCCTCTCTCTGCTATCTTGTCACCGACGCCTCCTAAACGACGGCAGATAGCGAGGACGGGGGAGACATCTCGGCGTGTTATCGCGACGCTCCCCATTTTCTTTTGTTGCCGTGACAAAAAAATGCTAAAACGGAGAGAGAGTGGAGAAAAAAAAGAAGCAGTAGGGGTTGAAATGCAAAAGCGAGCGAACTCATTTGCCGCCGTAGTCGCGTTGCCTGCTGGGCTCGGTGAAAGGAGAGGAGAGGCTGGAGAATGGTTTTCTGTTCAGGGAGCTTCTCCACATTCCACTGCTTGTCAGATCCGATACCTCTCTGCCTCTAATAGGGGCACAGGAGAGGACAGGCAGCATCTGCTGTCAAAACCAAATTATCTTCTGTCAACAAAGCGGGAGAGAGAAACCGCCGCCTCAGCCAGGCCACAGAACGCAACGCGTGCACCGACACTCGCACATTTAAGGGTTCGACCATTACGGGTCACTTAAGGGAAGGCCAGTTGTGATATATTATTTATTTATTGACAATTTTTGTGGTCAGAAGCGCGGAGCTGAACTGCAGCTCAGTTTGGAATCGGTGCTGGATTAGGAAGAATACATTATGGGCTGCTGTTGTGCCCTGCAGCGCTCTGACAGTTTCATGATGGAAGGGACAGTCCAGAGCTGTCGAGCCACAGAAGCTCCCCGTCTTCCCAAGAGGAAAATTATGCCCTTGTGTGGGCGGCGCGGAATCACTATAAGTCAATATATATGGCACTTTGAATCAAATTAACTTGGGAGGAGATACCACATTTCACCGTGTTGCTCTAAGTGAAGGATTGCCAGCTGTAATAAACAGGTCAGTGACAGAAGGTACAAGAACCAAATGGAGCCGCGCTTGAGCTTTTTAGGACTAGCGAGCCGTGCACTTCCTGAGAGGATGCAGCCGTCTGCGCAGTCCCAACTATGGCAATTATGTTGGATGACAGTCATTAGAGACCGCATGAGTCCGGAGGTGGGAGTAATTCAAATCTCAGTTCAAGTCTTTATGTGATTTATGAATCATTTTGATCTTACCCCAATTCTCGTGGCACATCTCACCATGAAGTGCCACCTGAAGCGAGAACAGGTGACCTGCGATCGCTTTAATATGTTAAATGCCAAGCACAAGGATCCAGCCAGGTACCGCTCTGCGACGTCGCGACTCTGACGCTGTTTTTTTCTATCGAATTTACGTCGTACTTTTAGGTACTTGCTCGTGCCTGCTAAGCTCAGCGTGTTGTGTACCTGCTGTAGTGAGCTATTATGTCTCTGTGCTGCACGGATCAGTGTTGCAGTCAGAGTTCAGCCAGTCAGCGGGCTTAAAATGGGTTTTTACATCAATACAGAATATGAACAGTTTTGATATTTCTGCAATATCCCTGCAACCCTCCAAAGGATAAGCGGCTGTAGCTAATGGACGGATGTCCGTGACCTCGTCGTCACTCCCTCACAGAATACACCAAGTTTATTACAGCGGAGATCGGGGAGTGACTGCAAGAACTTATGAACTAATAACACACGTTTTCTCATGAAATTTACCCAACAACTGTCCAATCAGAAAGTGTCTCACACGTCCAGAAAGTGTCTCACACGTCCAGACAATGTGTTCGGAAACGTTTATTTAATAGACAGTGTTGTAGTTTTTACCCCCCCCCCCCCCCCCCCCCCCCCCCCCCCCCACACACACACACACACACACACACACACACCTTGTCGTCTCCCAGGCCACTCAGTTTGTTTCCACGGCTCTCCGAGCTCCCCTCCTCTTTGTCCGTCTCTTTCTGTAAGTGCATGTGTCACTTCATTTCTCGGCTGCATCTATTTTTCATGGAGGCAAATTGCACGGCGCCGCTGTGCGCTGAACTCTGCCTCCGTAATCCACAGAGATGACCTCTAATAACGCGGCCGTCCACCCCTCCAACACATCAACAGCTCTACACCGACTCTCCCTCCATCATCCACACGCCTCTAGACTTTTTACTTGCTTTCTATTCACTATCCTTTCTGTTATCTTCTTTCCTCTTTTCCTTTTCCGTCATGTTTTCCTTTTTCTTTCCCTTACTTCTATTTTCCTCTCGTTTACTTGGACCTTTCTTCTTTATCTGGCCCTTTACCTTCCCTTTCGTCGGCGTCCCGATCTGTCTCCTGTTTCCGTCCTTTTTTCTGTCCCCTTTTGTCTTTTTGTCAGCTAACTTTTCCTTTCTTTTCCATTCCCTATCATCCGCCTTTTCTTGCGCTCCCTCGGCTTCATCTCCCCCCGCCCTCCCGCACACACTCCTGCTTGCTGCACTGTGTTGTACAGTATCTACAGTGTGTGTGTTTCAGGTGTTACAGGTGTAGACTGTTTGATGGGGGTGAGGAGGAGGAGGAAGCAGTCACTCAGGCAGAGTTCACCTCCTCTTTGATCTGACGGATCCCGGCGCTGAAGACAATAAACAGATGCTTTGATAGCCTGCGGCTCAATACAGCAGCCTCACGCTCCTTTACACTGTAGAGGAGGATACGGTACGGCCTCGGGCACACCGTCCCATCACAGCCTCGGTGTGTGCGTGTTTGAAACATGGTTGTGTGTTTCTCATTCAGGTTTTGCTTATTTAGGGTTCGGTGCCAATTAATCTGTTAATTCTCCATTACTCAGCATTTTTCTGTGTATTTTCATCAAATCAGCCAGAGTACAACTCTTATCTGCTGGAGGTAAAGAAGGAAGTCTGCTGACGTTGTTATAGAGCCACCGAGTCTGCAGAACAAAGAAGTCGAGCAAGGCGCTCAGTCATTGGATTTATGCTTTCACATTCATACGCTGTCATTTAATTCCAAATCATGACGTAGCGTCAGATCATTAATCAGGTCTCAGGCATTGACGACATGTTTGTTCGGTTAGTTTTGAGATTTGTACGTTTTTGTGGAACAAGAAGGTCAAAGAACTGCGCTGTCAGTCAGCTTTAACAGTTTTAGTTCACAGACAGTGATGTACATCACTTCTGAACGTATGGATCTGTACAGGTGTGGCACACGTGCTGAATTCCCAGCCTCACTTTCTCTGAATAGCCACGCCGCTTGTGACTAATCACAGACTCCGAGGATGAAAGCCGATCATCACATATGCTTGACAGTCTGTGTCAATAACACACACAGTCGTACAGACAGTGACACCTCAGTGAAGAACAAACAAAAGAGAGTGTCGGGATCCTGTCAGCGCTTCTCATCTGTCATCCTGGAACTTCTTTCACATGGTTGATGAGACACGTTTTGTCCTGTACGATGAGTCGATGAAAGGAGAAGAAACCAGCAGCTTCGCTGTCGCCTGTACGGGCGGTTTGCAAGCAGGTAAACAGAGAGCCGCTGAAAATCCACTCCAATTAAAGACATCCTGCAGGTCTCCAGGGTTCAGGGTTCACAATGCCTTTAATAATGCAGTGGCTCACCAACCTGAGTGTTTCTGTAGGTTTCATCACCAATCATATCGAAACAGGGACACAAAGGAGGCACTTGACCATGAATCGCAGCATGCCTTCTTTGAGTCCAGAGGCTTCTGTTGCATGTTTCTCTTTCTCTCCCCATTTTTTTTTAATCTCTCCATTGTTCTCTGATAATCAGTGATGAAAGAAAAGAAGTGCTGCTTTCACTTTGTAGCTACAGTTTGGTTGCATGTAATTTACTCCCTGCTAATTAGTAGCAGTTGTATGTTAGTCGATGCCTGCTAGAGTGCTGCATCTTCCTCAATAACTCTACAGCAACCCTGTAAAATGTTACCATGTCCGATAGCTACAGTGGTTGAAACTACAAAGATCTCGGCTGTTAAAAGAACTTTGGTTTGGTTGAATCATGGGAAACGCCGGAGTCGAACGTGCGGTACTGTGCATGAAGTATTCACGCCCTTCTTCAGGCTATGTTGAGACCTCTCCTTGACAAACAAAACACAACACGAAAAGAACAAAGATGAGATGAATTATAAATTCGGTGAACTGATTTGGAGCTCCAGAGGAGGCCATCAGCAGGCCACAGCTGCTGCTTTTTTAAAGAAGAAAACTTTTCTGCCTTTAAAATAACAGCTTCACTATCGTTTTGATGCTGCGCTGACTTGACATCTGTTCTCACACGGTGTAACTTTGGGCTCCGGGTCGGCAAAGGTGCACGCTTTACGCTTTAAGTCACACACCACCAACTATTTCACTGATTCTGGTGAAACTGGATCATATTTTATGTAGAAAATGTTTTCTGGTTTTCCCTCTGATGTCCTCCGGCTGCTCCGCCTCAACTCTCTGTGATTTTCCTGGTGGACAGAAAGCTTTACTCGTTGCTAAAGTTAGTCAGCCACTAAGCTAGTTAGTCCAGTCCGTGCTGCCCAGACTGGGAGTCTAAAGCATCAGGGGGATATTAGTATTTATAGTGCGAGGAAAAAGGCTTTGGACTGCTGTCAGGAGGTGGTTTTCTGACCCAGGACAAAGGGGGAGCCACTCGGGAATGCTGACGGGGAGCAGAGCTGGTGTCGTGCCAGAACAGGAGCCCAAGGGGGCAGTGTAACTGGGCTCGGCAGCTTGTGCAGATATGGCAGAGGCAGAGAGAGCGAAGAGCTCGTTGACGGAAGCTAAGAAGAGAAAATAAAGTATGCGAGTAAGAAGCCGTCAGAGTAAATGTGGGACTGACTTTTAGTGGATGGTGAGAGCTTGGCGATATTAGCTGGCTGCTACGTCTGCTCAAATCTCACAAACAAAAACAGCTGCTGATTGTAAAAGGCGTACGGTGTCTTGTCATCTCTGTTTTGTTAAGAAATGTATGTACAAAAACATATACATCATTGCACACGCATGTAAATTACCACCTGTCAACAGCCAATATCTAGTTATAGTGTGTTTATGATGAAACTAAAATATCTCGCAGCCCTCCACAGATGCCTTGTGTCAAGCTTGTGCCACTGGCTGAGTGTCAGCTAAACGCATATATTACATAGATGTGAAAGTTTTACATTTTAATAAGAGACAAAAATGATGCAAATCAGCAGCAGAGAAGATAAATAAGAGACGGAGGGAAGGGGGCAGTTAGATCGCTGCTCTGCGCAACAGATAATCAGGATTGGGAATGGGGATCTTTAATGGCTGTCAATTAAAAACTAATTAGAGGGTGTAAGCTCAGCTAGATCGGCTATCAGTCCATTTATCATCACACAGCTGTCTCAGATGCACACACACACACACACACACTTGCATTATCATATAGACATTGTGTTCAGTATTTTTTTTCAATTATCTCAGCCCTGCTTCTGTTTCGAGCCCTCTAACGTTCGTGCACATGCACACACCTGCACACACACACACACACACGAACAAAGACAGTAAATACATATGGAGCTCATTCAGCACCAAACCAGCTGTAATAGACACATTCCCTCCTCCATCTCTTTCATTTACCAGGACAGAATTGCCTCTGAATTGATGGCAAATAGTGGAATTTGACCCAAATGTATTTCTATAAATGGCTGTGAACAGATAGACAAATGAAAACACATGACCTGATGAAATTGCAGAAATTCAAATTCAGCGAATGACTTGCACCATGACAACCAATTGCTGACAAATGGATGTATATATCTCCAGGGGCATCAATCTGACTTCAAAGCGGCGTGTTTAGTGGAAGCACAAGTACACGGGGGTCTACTGAGTTTGCATTTCGGGCCTTGCATAATGTGCTCAGACGCTGCTGCCAAACATAAACCTTTCATTTACTTTAAAGTGAATATCATCAACCTCCAACGGAGTACTTTAACATTTTAAACAATTCACTTGTGAGATGTGGAGACTAGAATTAACCATGTCTGTGCAATAAGAGAGGTTCTGAACTGTAAAATAAAGTCGCAGTTCCTCAAACGTCCACTTGAGGCTGGCTCCAGAAGTCCCCATGTTCAAATGTCCAACTTCACAGCAGAAATAAACTAGTACAAAAAACTGTTTTGGTCCCTATTTGGTACCTGCACCGACCCTGTATGACAGGTGGGTGAGTAACCAGGTTTCATTCCACGTCTTTGCCCATTTTTGGGTTACCTAGGAGCCAAAAGAGACAGGACTACCAAGATATCACTGAGCAGAGCCACTGCACTGAGCCTCACAACGGTTCTTGGGGAGCAAAGACACAAATTCGACATCTTTTCCAGACAAAGAAAATACCAACCAACACCCTTAAAGCACAAAATGGAGCAATTTAGAGTTGTGCCAACAAGATTCAAACAGAAAATCCCCAGAAGGTACAAATGAAGATCGGTGTTTTATCACTTATAAATTCAACTTTATTTGGGGGGAATTAAACTTTTTTTGTGTGCAGCAGGCAACCTTAAATTCTGTTGGTCACAAATTCTGAACACAACCCAGAAAATCAAATATTTTGTTCTGGGATATCTAACATCTTGTTCTCAGTCTGGTCGGGGTGGAGGTGGTGAAGAGCGACTGTCCAAGTTTAACTTTCTAACTTGCTTCTGTGTGGGTGTAGTTTATGTTTAAAGAGCATCTCTGCATTAAATCAGACTTTCAGAGCTGTAAACATGTTTATGTGGCTCCAAAAAACATTATTTTCAATAGTTTTTTTAGGTTGAGCTCTGACTTAGCTTCGAGGAGCAGAAGATCCTCGGTGCACTTCTCTGTATAGACCGACACTTTTAGCCATGCTGCCCTTAATGTGGCACCTCAATCAGGCGGGTCAAGGCAAGGTGTTTGACTTTTGGCAGCATCAACTGCTTTGTGATCTGAAAATTGCTTTTGCCCTCGAGCAGACCTGGGTGAGCCTTTATCTCACCCCAAAGCATGTTTTTTTTTCCCGTCTTTCAAAATTGTGGGTGAAGCGTAAACAGTTTCCACACTCGTCTTCAGTGGGATTACGGTCCGATGGCATTTCAGTTTCACTTCATAAGTATTGACATTAAAAGATCTAAAACTCAAGTTTGGGACAGAGATATTGAATATTTGGCTTCACATTTGCTAGTACAAAAAAAGTATTTAATAAGAGATGGTCTCATATTTTGGTGTGCTACCAACTTGAAACCAAATCCAAAATCAGAAACACAACTCCAGTTTTCAGTTTGCCGTATGAGACAAAGCCTAAACTGTGAAATGGAAGAGACGTTTTGGTCCTGGATGATCCGTTTGACTGACAAGCACTTTGAAAATTTGATTTTGTGTTGATCCATCACAAACACTTCTGTTCACGGTTTGTCTTTTTCTGCCAGATATCACACGCTGCTCCTCCACGCAGGTTCCTGTAAAATAAATATGTATTTGTACAAGACATTTAGTTCCATATTCTTTAAGTTTTTATGCACTGAACTGCTCTGTTATCAGGAAAGAGCAACCTAGGACAAGTTTCAAAAGAAATCAATTTGCAGAAAGAGTTGAAATTTCATCCTTTTTATTCAAATTATAAAGTAAGAGGCACAATGCTTGGCTAAATGAGTTCCGATGTCAGTGATGGATCAGGACAAAACGGCTGCTTATTATCTCAATAAAGGAACAAGATGAGTAATCAAAGGTGATTAGTATTAAACAAAAAATGAGAAAATTAGAACCTGTAGCACGTCTGAGTTCATTTTAACGACACGTGTGTCGACCTGAACATGAAAGAATGGAACTCCTTTCAAAGGCTCTGCCCACAAGGCTGAAACTGTGACCCGGTTCTATGAAATACTACCAATAACATGGAAGTATACACTTAAACTACATTTGACAGTGCACTATGTCGACTCTCAGTATAGAAGGACCGGTTGTAGGCTGCTGTACTGTGTTGTACTGACTAGAAATGATGCAATGTCGCGTTGAAGGGAGCCAACTGAGCTACAAATTGGGACACTACTGCCAATTTTCAATTTGAAAACTTCACAAAAAGTGAGTGCTAAAATGCTTTTTCCAAGGATTTAATAGTGTTTGTGTTTTCTGAGCTGTTGCCAGAATCAGTCCGTCATTTCTTTCACACTTCCTCCCAGACGCGGCGAGTAGCTCCTACATTTCAAGAAACATAATCACACTCGAGCCCGTGCTGTCAGCTATGTATCCCAGCTGACTGTGTGCCATGAGCTCTGTTAAACAATCATTAATAATTTGCTGTCAGGTTTGTTTCTTTCACTTCTTCATGTGTTGTTCGTGTGTTAGAGTGAGCTCGGCAGGTCAGTATAGTTCTAAATGTTCGGGTCAGATTTTCCCATTGAATTCAACTGGGAAGACTTGTTTGGGTGGGAGTCAGCACCAGCAAACTTGCAGGTCATAGATCACTTTTGTTCAACTCTGGCCTGCAATATTTGCCCAGTTTGACGTTGGAGAAGTTATTCTAACACGCCTCACCCTCCTCAGTGCAATATTACACCACCGTGCAGTGTTTAAAGTTTTTTGTTTCTGCACAGTTTTTGCTCCCCATGTAGGATTTGAATGAAGACAAAGGTGTCGGCAGGATTAAGTCTTGCTTGCTTGCCAAAGTAATCTGCAGATCGCACAACCGTAATGACTTTACTCAGTTTTCTTTTAACAAATCCCTTCTAATTACATTTTGCAACTGGAGCACAGCTTTCAAATGCAACTTGATTTACAGAATCAAAGAAATGATTGCCAAACATTCTTTGTTTTTTTTCATCCATGACTTTTCAGTTTTGGATCTTAAGACCCTACGATTGAAATCTGGATTATTCAAAGGTCTCAACACCTTTTCTAATGATTGAAATATTGTATTTTTAAAGCATTGATGCTAAACAAAGCCGTCATTCAACGGCACGTAGGCCAAAGTAAAAAATCAATCATCAAATATGGTTTCATCCATTTTAAAGTAGGTCGTATCACACAGACGTATGTTGTGCTCATCTCGTGGATGAGTTTGGTTGAACTCGTTGTTTGATAGTATATAAATGTGGTTTCATGTCATGGTTTGCAGATATCGTGACCCTCAGGGTGGATGGGTTGAGCCAACCAAGCTAACTTCATGTTGTGTGTAAACATACTGTATAGTTTCTTGAACTCTGCACCGGCGAATTAGAAGACAGACATCGTACATTGTCATTTATTATTTGTTTATTTGAACTATTTTGGATGGTACAAATATCAGGAAACAGAATAGAAAGCTATGACAAATATATTTGTTGTTTAGTTTCAGGACTTTGGGATGATTTGTTGCATATTGGAAAATGGGACCAACACGAATGAACAGATGTTTGTTCACAGTGTTACAGACCTCCTCACTTTCCCCTCCTGAATTGCTTATTTTCAATGATACCGCGCTTTGTCGCCTGCCTTGTCAACACTTGTCGCTATGGGTGTGTGTATTGCTGTGTGTCTACGTGTGTGGTGTCTAGACAGGAGAAGCCTAATCTATTTTCCATGTTCCCATCCGGTCCTGTTGCAGCCTTTGAATGGCAGATAAACAGAGCGGGGCCAAGGCTGAAGCTTCATCAAGAGGATTAATTCTGCGAGTCTTATCTCCAGAGGAGCCTCTCTGCCTCCTCTTTCTCTTTCCCTTCCCCACAGACATCGAGGGCTCTCACCGCGCACTACAGAGTTCACTCCCAGTTCACGAATCCTACTGTACACACCGCTGCCGTGAGCCCCAAATCACACACATCGCACACTGGGTGGCGTGGTGTGGCGTCTGGCGAGTGCACGAGTTCAGGCTGCGTCTAGATGTCGTCGTCTTGTGGAGATAGATATTTTTATATATATATATATAAAAAGACCATTTGCAAGTGTTGTTTTTGTGCAGGGTGGATTAGTGTCAGACGGAATAAACACAGACAACCAATGCAAACAGATTAATTATGAAAAAGATGGAAACCAGGGCAAATATAATGAAGTAAGACACAAATCAAATACAAGTATTAAAATGCACAGAGACCGTCACAGCGTTTCTCCAAGTACATCCAGTGGTGAAGCAAAGATGGACGTGAAATGTACATTAAGAGACTGTCCTGAATTCAGTTCAGTCCATTGACTTGCAGACTAATTAGTGTCAGTTTGGGGTCATTTATGCAATAAATGTTTGCCTTTCACTTCCATGGATGTTCATCTTATTCATCATACACGTCGTATTTTAAATAAGCCCATTTATCAAGTCTAATAGTCACCTGCTTGTCTTTTACACAGCAGACAAACAGATGCACATAAACAGACAGCGGTTGAGAGTTTCAATAAAAAGGCTGGATGACAGTGTTATTGATGATTAAGCAGGTGGTAGTTGTGCTTTGTTGATGTGTGTAATCAGCAGCAGAGCAAACTGAAGTGGAGACTGTGGGAATCACAGTTATCTATGCCTTGCCTCTCACAAAACAGTCATCAGTAGCGAGCGGTGCTATCAGTAGTTCCTTTTCATTACCGTCATTATGGTTATCATCACCATCTACATCATCACGGTCGTCATTACTCGTTGTCATTAATAGTCGCTGGGCGAGAGCCAGGCCGCCGTGCTCTGCTGGAAAATGGTGGATTGCTCATTTCAGGGTTTGGAGTGAGTCGCTGCCCCGAGCGAAGAGAGGTCAACGATCTCAGGTTCAAGAGCGAGGGTAAGATGCCGCGTTAGAAGGTGTTGTAGAGGTTAAGAGGAAGATGATCCTGAAGATGAAGATCTTGATTCACAAGATCCAACTTAACATCTTCAGTCATGAGATTCGGGTGATGAGCGAGAGCACAGTTGCAGATACAGGCGAGCAGCTTTCGCAGAGAAGCTGCGCTCAGCTTTAGAGATGATGGGTGATACATCCAGGAGGAGCTCCTCCTTCGTCTCAGAACGATTCCCAGATGTCCAACTGGGAGATCTCTGATCCAGCAGCTCTGGGGTTGTCTTGGAATCCCCCAGGACGTGGCTTTAGACGACCCTGCTGAGCCTCGACCTGAACGTGGCAGATAATGGACGGATGGGTGGATTGAGAGATACCATCAATGTCATAATTATCGCCATCATCATTATCACCAACACCATAATCATCATCATTGTCTTCACCATAGTCCTCTTCATTGTCATTATTGTCATCATCGTCAGTGTAATTGGCAGCAATCAGTCACTGTCAACATGTCATTATCGTTTGTTCCCTTTCCTCGTTCTGCCAGCAGAAGAAGTGAATGGAACCAAATGTCGCCTTTCGTTGGTACTGGGAAGCTGATTGTGATTCCTGATTGATCCGCTGGTCCGTCTAAAGAATTTAGTTATGTGGTTGTGGTGAACCAATGGCCACAGTCCACAGTCAATATTTCCTGAAAGAGGTGAAGCCCAGACCTCAAACTGGCCGGACAGTGAAGAGCCGAGTTAAACAGATCGAATATGAAGGGAACGAGGGATCATCCTGCCAACAGAAGAAATGAGTTTATTTATGTTTTCTTTTGCTCATTTTTTGGAATTCAGTTCAAATTTGCGATACATGAGGTTACAACACACAGTTGGTGTTATTTACCCTCAATACAATGAGCAGAATTAAAATCGTGCAATGGATTTTGTTAATTTTTAATCTTTGGCATAATTTTAATTAAATTCTTCATTCACCTCTATCCTCCATCATTCACTGGGTTGTGTGTGTGTTTGTGTGTGTGTCGTAGTAGCCGTGAGGCAGCAGCAGCTGACGATAATCTCTCGGAGGGGTCGATGTCGTGGTTGTCACGGCGATCTTCCCGGGGCTGATGTTGGCTGACGGCTGGTGTCACCATTGCTTTCCATCACCGGCCCTCTGATGGCTCTCATTTCATTCTGTGTGAGAGTATGTGTGTCTACATGTGTCGGAGCGGTTTCCAATTGGTGTATCACTTGTGTGTGTGTGTGTGTGTGAGATCTACTGTGTGGCCAAGAAACCCAATGAGTCTTTCCTGTTATGTTCATTACATGTTTTATGTCACTGTTCAGGATGCTCTCATTTCCTTTTTCCCCCGTTAAACCTGAAATTTCTCCTTGAGGATCAATAAACATCTGACTTGTCTTACATGGTTTTAATTACATCCCAAGACGTGACGCTGAAGCACACACTCGTGCACGCACATCCTGACCGTCCACTCCGACGTCGACCTCAGCTCTAACAGCAGAGCTGCTATTTATTTGTGCTCAGTGTAAAATAGCAGCTTGTCCAGCCTCAACAATGAATGAATGAATAATAAACAAGTTCACGAGTGCAATTTATTTTCTATGATGAGTTTTCTGATTAAATTAGACAAGTTTGCTTCGCTCTCAGCGGGTTCATCTGCTCGCTTCCTTTGCTCGCGTGTGCGAAATCTTTTTCCTCTGCATGTTTGTGTGTGCATGCCTTTGCCCGCCCGCCCGCCTGCCGATTTGACTTGCCTGCAGATGGCAATGTGTTACATTTCTATAACTCCCTCTCTCTCTCTCTGTCAAGCACAAGTGCTGCTGCTTCTCCTCCTCCCGCGGCTCAGGCTGGTATGCAACTCTGCTTAAAGTCGTCACTGCTGAATGGACTGAGGGAGGAAAAAATGAATACGTACTTTGCATTTCAATGACCTGACTTTTCCTGGTTCTGCAACTTCATTTTAATCCCTTTGAATCATCCCAGTCAAGGCGGCATGGAACTGAAATTGAAACAATATCTGCAGCTTGTAACATATTGTGATGGCGCCTTGTTAAAAGTGACATGCCATAATGTGAGGAAAAAACTCAATAAACATCACTGTC
This sequence comes from Nibea coibor, assembly GCA_023373845.1. Lineage (NCBI taxonomy): Eukaryota > Metazoa > Chordata > Actinopteri > Sciaenidae > Nibea > Nibea coibor. The sequence goes on from CM041731.1 coordinate 16,994,042, forward strand.
ATCCTCCGCGGCTGGCTCTCCCTCGTGCCTTAATTCATCCCGAGTTACATCTCAAAGCTGAAAATTTGAGTCTAATTTCGAAAGCTATGAGTGTTATACAGGTTGTCAGCGTTTACAATGATCTGTCATCGCTCAGCCGAGCTCATGCAACGCTGCGTCTTCTCTGCAGAGAGAGGGAGAGAAAGGAGGAAGAGCTGATGGAGAGAGACAGACAGAGACAGAGGGACCATATGGAGTTTCATAGTTTTAGATTTCTCTCACAAATGCTTTTCTCAAACTGACTCATGTTGTTTTTATTACTCCTGACAGTAGTAAACAGCTGGTGTGTGGGGCGGATAGTCTGGATTTCTGTCTGCTGTGGGTTTGTGTTAGCGTGCATGTGTCTTTACATATGCTTCTCATACCTGTGTGCACGACTCTGTGTGTGTGTGTGTGTGTGTCAAATCTGAATGCATTCCATCACTCTGTTTATGGGCTGTGCAGCGTGAGAAGTGTGTGTAAGAGCCGATGCTACACACTCAGCAGCCATGTCCAATTGAAATAGATTGGAGCCATGGAGGCAGGGTAATTCTTGGGTGTGTATGCAGTCCTGCTGTAATCTTCGTACTCCACCACGCCTCGTCTGGTTTCTCTTACTTTTTATACATGATGAGATCGATAGCTTTGTGGCTCCTGCAGAAAATAGAATCGCAGAAATGAAAGAATGGGAATTTGTCCTCAGCGAGTTTTTCTTTTAGCTGCTGAGCTTTTGTCTCCCTGACACTCAAATCAAGTTCATCTCGTCTCAGTTCTTTTGCTATTGGCAGATATTATTAACATTTGAACTAGACTTAAAATCTGTAGCCACGCTCGTAGCCTTGTGGAGCTGTAATTCTTGTTTCACACCAAAACACAAAAATGTTGGATGGATTAAAAAAAGTGGAGGTTCTGCTCTGGTGCACTTCGAGTGAGGCAACAAATGTAAATTCTGGTCTGACAGTGGCATCGCGGCAAAGCCTTGTTGCTCTTATTCTTCCATGCACTGCATCTCGTTTCTCTTATTCCGCTGTTGGATCAGCTTCACAAAAAGCCTCTGATCGTTCCTCAGGGGGTCGCTGTGCTAAGGAGGTTTCCCAAGGAACTGGGAAACTGGTTCCCAGTTGCTATTGGTTGCCAGTCCAACTGGGGTGCCACCATGTTAAAGTTCACGCATGGTTGGCGAAAAGGAGGCTTCCCCCAACCAAATGTGTTCTTGGATCAGTAGATCACCTCTTGCCTCGCCTAACGAAGGCGCAGGTACTCGGGGAGTTATTAAGCCATCCAGCCTACGTGTAATTTGTAGACCTGGACAAAGGTTTTAATGTGTTCCTTGGAGTGTCATATTCCTACCGTAACCTTCATTACATGGGGATTTATAGGGGGTATGGTAGCTACATGGGCGTAGGCTTCACATCTGGGATGAGGTCGATTGATCCAACATTTGAGCAACCCGAGAGCTGGACCAAAGCCTGCGGATCCATGGAATTTGAGATGTGACAGCAGCAGCATATCTATAACAGTTTTATGCAATTACGCCTGCTGCTGCGAGTTAATCTGTTCCTCTGTTCACTGTTATTTACCTCTTAACGCAGCAGTTCCCACACTGAGATGGGATTTGATGTTTTTATCTTTCTCTTTGACTGACAGGCCAAAGTTAACTATCTCCCTTTGCTCTCTCCCTCCATCTCTCTCTCTCTCTGTGCCTCTTTTTCTTTCCTTCTCTCCATCTATCTATCTATCTGTGTCTAGGAGGACAGACATTTCAGGAATAGAAACAGAAATGCTTTTCAAGTGGGGAGACGCACTCGGCTGATCTTTATTCATTGTCTCATTTGACGGCACTGCATCAACAGGTAATGTCCTCTGGGTCAGAGCTAACTGGGAACACAGACACTGAAACTTATACTCAGGAAAACTTTGTTGAAGTACGGTCAACTTTCATTCACTTGAAGTTTTGTCTATTACACATTCACCTCTATGACAAAGTTGGCACCACAAAGATCCGTTTCTATAGCTGACACTTTTATCCAAAAGCAATTTATAATAAGTGCATTCGACCATGAGTATACAGTCAATGAAGAGCGGGTTCCACCATTGTTGAGCCCGGACAGCGACAGCCGTGATTTTGTTGGGCGGTGGCGGCACCCTAACCTTGCAAGGCAGCTCGACTCGTAACATCACAAAAGAACCCATCTTGCTGGATGTGAAGGATTGTGTGTGTCTGAGAAGTGACTGTTTGGTGGTGAACGATTTCTGAAGGAAGGATTTCTTCATTCAAAGAGGATCGAAGATCGGCACTGACCCGAGTTTGGTTGGACCAAGTCCTGGATATGTAGGATTGGCTTGAGCCAGCACTGTACTCAAGTGCTAGTGTCTTCAGTTGGATGCGAGCAGCCAGCAACCATGAAAATATTGTGAAATATATCTAAAATGAACAAGGATGAGTAACAAGGCTATCCAGATCTGGATAGATAAATAAGGATTTGTTGAACGTACAGGACGTTGTAGAATGTACATTGGCTTCCATGTGTTTGTTCACCGGTTTAACAGGTTTATTATTGATGAAAAGGCTCTGATGGGAAAGGCAAAGCAGTAGGCCTACAAACACACACATCGCACTCTTCCATTTGTCTGTTTACTCAGCTAACACCGTCGGTATTTCAGCTGCAAGTCCTTTCTTTATGAGTCCTGAGTGATTTAGCCCTGAGAAGCAGAGTGCTCTCTTAGAGCAGTCAGAGCCACTCAGCACTCAGTGGCAGACAAGAGGATGGGACATACAAGTGTTGCCTCTAAACCTCGTACATCCAAACATTTCTCTGGCTTTTATTTTGATTCCAGAAACTAGAAGCTTTCTTAAAGGCGGTCTACAACCCTTGAACCCTAATAGACCTCTGGAAGTTTGGCAGTGACGCCGCTCTTGGACTCAAAGTGCCGACACTCAGCGGGCGAATTTCAGGCTGAAAAATTAAAGAATTAATTTTGTTGTTCCTCTCTGACAAAACACTTGAGTGGTTTCTAGATGTCTGTACAGAAGTAAATTAATAGAAAGGAAAGTGCTTACAGTGGACAGATGAGAGTGGCATGGATGGCAGCGAAGGAATCCAAGTTAAATGTGTCCACGTGGCCACTCTGCGGCACCATCTGGATCAAAGTCCATCAGTTCCTTGCCAAACATTTCAAATTTCATAAAATTAAATTATTTTCAGACAAACTATAGAAACTCTGTGGTCACAAACAAATGACAGTTCATCGACACTTAGTTCAAAAATGTGTATTTATAATTAAATTGAGCGTAGCAGGAAGGACGTCCAACGCCAAGGAGTTTCCTTTGGGTTTGTGTCACAGACGCAGTGGTGGTTGAGTGAATGAGTATTACAGTGAATTCACACTATGCAGCACTGTATGTAACTGCAGCATAGTTAAAGAAGAGGGTGTTTTAATGTCTGTACTGATTTCAGCTGCTGGTTGCAGCTTTTCACACAGCAGCAGTGTGTTTTCTCGTGAACACGCATCTGCCAGGGTGTAAAATCCTGCTGAAATAGATTTCAAACCATTGTGTGACAACCGCTCAACTGAAACAGATACAAATGACTTTGTTGGGTGGATTGGCAGCTCTTTAATGCACGGCAAGGCCGGTTCATTGGCTCTTTCAAAGACAGCTGTTCATCAAGGTGAAACACAGCAGGTGTGCTGCTCACTCTCTGATGTATCAATCCATTGTGAAAGCAGAACTTTTTATCGCAGAGATTGTTTGCGTTTTCATCCTGACCTTATCGGATGGAAGGCCAGCGTGCACGGACGAGATTGCAGACTTAGAGCAGCGAGCGACCTGATTCAGCGAGTCTCCCACACTGCAGCCGGGCGACAGTATTTACCCATCAGCTAATGGCCCCGAGGTCAGGGGTGACACACTCTCACGTCTTCGCTGTGCCCTTTCTCTCCGACCTCATCTCATGGTCGTTCGGATAATGCTAGACGATCCCACTGGCATTAAGTACACACACAAATATGCCTGTTTCTCCCTCCACACACACACACACACACACACACACACAGATGCTGAATTGTATGCATGCAGGCAGCCCCACACAGAAACGCAAATGGCGGACACATATTCTGTTGTACGCCTGCCCACCTCACGCCGTATGCAGCATTCATAGACACACCTTCATATACACCCACACACACACCCACACACACACACAGTGTCCTCTTCATATATGCATGATAGGGAGATAACGCTGAAAGGTCAATTCCATTAGACGATCACCTTTTAATGTCACAGTGCCTGGAAAGAGCAACTGCGACCGCCCGTCTCTGCATCACATCACAGTGTAATCACACCGCAGCAGTCCGTCCCGCGGTCCCAGGAGCGTCCACGCTTCGGCATCAGGAAAACTGTCTCAAAGATCAACTGACACAACCGTGTGAGGATTCTGTTGTTTGTTTATCAAATATTTTCTCTGTCAAGACTATGATATAATAGCATCATTAAATGTCCATAGGACAGAGCGCCTGCACACTTTCTCCACATTTTTTCTCTCAAAACACTCGAGTACGTTTCGAAAACGTCTTCCCCAATTAGACAACACATGCGCAGTATTTAGACAATAAAGTATGAAGTGGAAGAACATGACTAAATACAGAAAACACGCCAAATTACAGAAACACAATCAAATATGGAAAACATAACTAAACATAGAAAAATAAAGTAAACAACAGAACAGACGCTTTCCAGGGGACACTATAAAGTGAGACACGCCCGGACAAATTTGGAACACACACACTTGTTTGTCCGCCAAAAAAAAGCACAAAAAAAAAACAATTTTCCGACACATTTAACAATATCTGACTTCAATAACTTCATGAGTCAACATCAGTCACAATCATCCCTTTTGTTAAGATGTTTTGTCCTTGCAGTCGCTGTGTTAGTTTGCAGGACAGCGTCGCTCAGTCTTTGGTGGATTCACAGCAGGAGATTCTTAATAATCAAAAGATGAGGAAACATTTTGTAACCTCTTGATTGGGGAGTTGAGGACGGAACATGACAAACCTAGTGTTAGGCTCTAAGAGTTGGACTTTTGTCCACTGCGCTGGTCCGTACTGTTCCCCGTCGTCACTATGTAGATGAAGCCTATTTTAATACCATTTCCTGGCAGCCTGTCTGTTGTTGTGGATGATTGGCTGGCCCCCTGAATGGCCCTGATTGGCTGATGTCAGGCTGAATTTTCTAAAGGCTAATCCCTCTCAAACACACAGACCAATACACATCTTCAGACACGCCCACACACACACACACACACAGTCAGCCCGGTAGACACTCGCATCACACACATACGCACACACAAACACAGGTGTTTTCTCTGTATGCCCGCCACATTGTCTGAATGTTAATTACATGCAGAAGGCATCTGGGCCCGTCCATTGCTAATCCTCTTTTAATTATATGTGTCCTCACAATGACACAAGGTTTACAATGGTGATTACAGCCGTATTAGACATAGTGGAAAATAGGTAGGGGGACGTCAAGGGAGCTGGCAATCATCATAAAGCAAATAGGAGCGCGTGTTTGTCCGTGCCATGGTGTAGTGGTGACGGCGGTTTGTTTGTGTGTACATGTGTTTGCTTTAATCTGTGATTTCTTTTTTTTAATCTATATTGTTAAAGGCATGCTACAGTTTACTCAGAGTTTATATATGTTTGCAGAACAGAAGATTAGTACCTCGAGCATCCAAAGCCGTTATGCACATCACAGTAGGTGGTACCAAAGAGGATGATGGGATATACCGGGGTGATGCCATGTAGCTACAGTTTGTGCTAATCGCAGGAGTCTTTGTAAAAGCTCGACCAAGTTTTCAGGTGAGCCTCTGAGAGCCTGCTGGCTCTACATCTCATCAAATCAACAGTCCAGAAACTGCTGACAGCATTTTCTGTGATTTATGCAGAGTAATGGAGACAGTGTTTTTGACAGTGAATGTAATTTTTGACAAAATCCCATTTACTTCCATTTATTTGGGTTGGAGAGAAATATCTGAAAACATCAGGACAAAAACAAAACGACGATGTCTACATACGACCTGATACCACCTAAGTGAGGTCGCTCTCTCTCTTTCTCTTCTTAGCTTTTGTTACTCTTCACCTCTGCCATTTTGTCTTGTAGAGGCTGCTGACCCCAGCAGTTCCTGCATTAACAGCCTTGCTCTTTGTCAGCACCTTTCACTCCACCATGGCCAACTGTGCTGACGAGCTAACAGCAGCTACAGTTGGCAGCCTCTGCTGTCCGGGGCTCTGCAGACTTTTACTGGACTTCACAAGTCGCACACGTCAGGAAAAAGAGAAGGGGGTGGTTCTGCAATTTCCTGCATTACTACGTGTCCTGTTAAATATGGACTCACTGTTGGCTCCGCTCAGGAACATCCAGTCAGCTCTTTGCCAGCGAGAGCCACTAAGGAATGTCCACGACACTGGCAGGCGGAACATCTGCTGCTTGCATAGTTGGAACAATGCACAAAGTATGAGCCATGAGGAAATAGCAAAGCATATAGCCGCCGCGCTGCACTAGACTTCTGGGATAATAAGTAGCTTAAGGCTATAAAAATGACAGAACACAGAGAGATCCAACAGACACACACACATCCAAGACCTTTGTGTAGTGTGTTTGTCACGGCGAGCAGGGAAAGTGTGGATATATTGGGGACTAAAGGTTGTCCCAAGTGTGTGCTCGAGCCAGGAGAAAAAACTGTATGAACACACACACAGATGCACACCTCCTCTGCTTTAAAGGGTCCTAAGGGAGCTCCTCTCAGTGTGTAGGGGGAAACCATGAATAAAATGCCCATTTGACCCTCGCTGCTATAAAGCCTGTCTTTGTTGGGCCTCACAGGACCCTCTTTATCCCTCCTCCATCCTTCTTTTCCTTCCTCTCACTCTCTCTCTTAGATGAAATCTTGCCCTTTTGTTTTCCCCTCCATCCTGTCATGGCAGGGCCTTCATGTAATATTCATGAGGGTTCAGTGGGTTTTTCTCCTGGAGATGTACAGTGGACAGCACAGTGGCGCCCCACATTGCGGCAGCGACCTTAGAACCCTGGCAGAGCTGACCTCTGACCTCAGGCTGTAGCTGGCCAGCGTCGTCAGTGGCGCTCATTAATCACATGGCCGCAAGTGGCCGCCGAATAAAAGGATTTGTAGGCAGAGACGGGTCGCTATCTGGAGATGCAGCATGTGGCAATGGAGGGATTGTTGTGTAGAGGGTGGAGCTGTGTGTGTGTGTGTGTGTGTGTGTGTGTGTGTGTGTGTGTGTGTTTATGTGTGTGTTAAAGCCTCCCCTCTGCAGCAGATTCCTGCGAAGATTGCCTCTAGCCTCTCTGTCTGTATTCCACTACAGGACAATGGTCTCCTTTAGTTTGGTGTGTGTGTTGCTGGAGCCTGGTGTGTGCGTGCGTGCGTGCGTGTGTGTGTGTTGGAAAAGGCTGGTATGTGAGTGTGTCTTGGAGAAAGGCTGCATGGCTGAACACTGACTCAGTATGCCTCTGCTGTCTCTCTTCTCACGCAGGGAAACAGTGAGATCACATGCTTCTCAAACACACACACACGCAGAGTGTCAAACTGAGGTTACAGACCGATATCTCAGTTCGCCTTTTAATACAAATCACATGTCAGTGTTTTCCACCTCTGATATGATGATGCAGTAGCTTTCCAGTTTTAAAGGACCAGGCCAGAGTCTCTGAGCGTGGTTTATGCTTCACTTACTGGACTGCATCTTCTTTCTTTCACTACCACTGACTTCAGTTCATTTTTTATGACAACACATTCATGTAGTTTAACTTAAACATCAAGTCTGCCTTTCCTTTTTTATTTTTTGACAAAGTAAAATCATCGTGTTGTCTGTAAGGAGTCCAGCTAAAATGACCGTTATTGATTTGATAACAGAGCTCTTAAACGGGGCAGAGAAGCCGACTTTGTCTCTTGAGGCATTTCATCACGTCGTGTCCGTCCAAGTTCAACATCAGTTCAGCGTCTCTCTTACAAGTTCACATTAAAGCGAGATCAGATCAGGCCGCACCAGAGAGACGCACGCTCTGCTTCCTGATTTCAGAGCGCATGCACGGAGCGGTGATGAACATCGTGTCGACATTCGCACTGCGCGTATTTTCAATCTGCGTGCAGGTCGTTGCATCAGCGCCTTGTTCAATAATAAAAAATGCTTCCAAGGATTTTTGCTGTACGGGCGTCAGGTCTGTAAATCCCGCCATGCGCCCCGTCTCAAGGAGCCGCTAACCCACCTCGAAGAATTTCATTAGCGCGGGCTTCACTGGAGATTTGGCGTTAAACGCGGTTCTAAATGCTGTTTCTGATGGAAGCACTCCTCGTGCTGGTTAAATTTAAATCAGGCTGACCTTTGCAGAGGGCACCTTTAAATTTTAGTTTTGGAAAAGTTTACATTTCGTAGATCCGAGTTTATTTTACCTGACAGCAGCACCGGCAGCGAAATACACCCACATGGCTGCTGTATGCGGGATAATTTGCACTCCCTCAGTCTGTGACATTCCCAAATGTTCCAGCACAAACACTACACTTATACTGTATACACTTCTCATACACAAGTACACAAACCAATAAAACACCCCGCGGGACAAACACACACATTCTTCATCAGGAATCAGCCTGGGGGGGCCGGCGCCATCCCACCCCTGACCCTGTCAGAGCTCCTCGAACCTGGCAACACCCTCCAGCTGAGAGCAGCGAGGAGGTGGAGGAGGAGGAGGAGGGTGGAGGAATGAAGGATGTTTACAGTGTATCGCTGCTGCTGTCTCGCTCCGTCTCTCTCCACCTATCTGTTTTCATTCTTCACCCCTCAGTATCAGCCAAACTTGAACGATTTAAATCCGATATGGGCTGCGAAAACATCTGTCACCACCTTATCTGCGGATAATGGAAAGATTTAGTGGCATTCAGATTTTTATAGAGTCGACTCCCCTCTATCGCTCCTTTTACTCCGCTCCTCCATCTCCCATATATCATCCTCTCTCAACGCCCACACAAAATACATACCTCTCACACAGAGGAGCACATACATGAATACATACATGCATCAACGTGCAAAACATCCCCCCTCTAAATCCCTTTTCTGTCATACACTCCAGAGATAGAAGGATGCTGGTTGGTTGGTTGGCTGGTTGGTTGGTGTCTCCAATCCCCTTCACTCCCCTGGCTCCCCTCTTTCCTCTGCCTCCTTTCCTCCTTCCTTCACTTCCCTTCATCCTCTTCCTCCTCTCCGCTCTCTTCCCTTCAGTTGCTTGTGCCACCAGCTGGGCTTGGCAGGATCCCAGGCTGCCCTGGGTTCTGCTCGACTAGCTTTTCCACTCTGGCTTGGCACTGCAGGTCTGTCATGCTGCGTTCATGTGTGTGAGCGTGTACATGTATGTGAGAGGAAAGAATATGAGCGGGTGTACATTTAAAGCTACATGTTCCACTGTAGATAATCTCCTCTCTTCATAGTAAAACGCACTGAATGGAAATAATTCAAGTTAATGACTGCTGTGCTACAATATGTGTGTGAGTGTGTGTGTGTGTGTTTCATTTTGATTAATGTCTTTATTCTCTGACAGCTGAAACAAACAGACAGATTATTATTACAGTTAACAACCTGCTTGACAACATCTTAAAAGTGATGATTGGCTCCATATGGCAAATTATATACAATACATATATTTCTGACGATGCCCACTCGTCATCAAACTAAAACCTCGTACGTGTTCACACTCACCTGCTCATTTATCAACAGAGCGAGCGACCCAGATCGAAGCCTCGTCTCGGCGTCGTGTTTGGCAGTCAGCTCTCACCAAGACCTCCACAATACTGTGAAAATAACACCTTTTATTTGTCCCCACCTCATGCTGAAAAACTGCTTCATGCATTTGTTACATCTAGATTAGATTGCTGTTTTACAGCTCGGGTCCACTCTGCTCGCTGATGTTGTCAGGAGCTCTTTCTGGTTCCACTTTGGTCGAGCTGAGCCGAGACAAAATGGTTGACTCGTCAATTGGGCGACACGAACAGCGGAAAATGGACTGTACTTATACAGAACCTTTGTCATTGTCCGACCACTCAAAGCTCTTTTAGGCTACGTATCTCATTCACACACACATCGACGGCATTGTTCTGCCAGTTTTTGGAGGCACACGCATTCACACACCGATGGCGAGGCCTTTGGGTGCAATTTGGGGTTCAGTATCTTGCCCAAGGACACTTCAACATGCAGACTGGAGGAGCCAATCATCTGATTAGTGGACGACCTGCTCTGCCTCCTGAGCCACCCACAATGACCACAAATTACGGCCTCTGTGTTTCCTTCACTTGACCCAGATTTGTAAAAATGGCAGCCAGCAAAACTGTGCAGGTCTTGCTATTGTGCGTGCTTGTCCATCGTTACTGGGACATGTAATGAACCTGAGCTGTCATTACTATCACAAAGTCCACCTGTGTCTGACAAGTCAAAGCCGGCCCATTTATGTTCCCCTCTCTATAGACGCTAAAGTTCTGACATCGATTTTGAAGCGCTAAGTGCTGGGAGTGAAATATTTAAAATAATCTGACATTTCATGTCAGTATCTTTTTAATCGGGACATTTTTTGAAGTGCAAAAGGTGCAGAGATCCAAACTTTAATATCACAATGCGAGACTTAGAAACATTTAAACCGTAAAGAGGCACTTAAACTGTCCGCCCGAACAAAGAGCAGGAATTTGGCAAGGTGGCACATTTATTCAGTGACAGGAATCCTCGGGGAAACATTAACACCTTCAAATCACGAATTGATTAACCCAAAGCATTAGTGAACAATGGAACGTGCCAAGAAAATAACGTTCGTATCGGCTGTGAAAAAGTTTGTGTTCAATTTTGAATGTTTAGTAAAAGGCCGATATCCCCTCCGCTCTCCGCTCTCTCTCTCCTCTCTGCTATCCAGCCTCGCTCGTCCCTGCCTGGAGAACCCTTAAACCCGGGTGAAGAGTACATTGTGTCCACCTGTCTCTCCTCCCACACACACTGACAGCACACCGACCTGGGCAGCAGTTTGTTTACTCTGATAGAGCTCTGTTATTCGGCTCATTGTTCTCACCTCCTCTCGCTCTATCAGACTCGACACAGCCGTGACAATGACGGTTGTGTAAGAGTTCATGTGCAAATTAATGCTCGTTTCCAAAGCAGAAAGGTCTTTCAGTGTGTGTGTGTGTGTGTGTGTGTGTGGCAGGGAGGATGCCATTTTCATGAAGCTTGTTGTTGTTTGTCAAATGACTGTGACGCTAACAGCTGGTTCTTATACTGGACCCAGTATGTGTGTTTAAAGGTCAGGGGCTGATGTTTTTTGATTTAAGCTGCAGAATGAAGATATTCACAGCCAATATTCAACTCCCGTTCACATTTTCCCCAATAAATTGATGCTGTCGCAGCAGAAAAGCACAAGATGCTAAATTCTGATTGTAAGGAAGGATTATATATAATATATATGTAAAACATAACAAGGCTGCACAATCATCCGGGTTTTTATCTGGATTCGGAGATGGATCAAAATAATGACCCGGTTTGCACTTTTTAATACTTAATTAATGTGTCAAAGGCGATCAGATCAGAAGGGCAGAGCGTTTAATGCGAGTATGAACGACCATCAAGGTCCGGCGTGATCCAGTCAGTAACATGTGACCACCTTCCATTCGTTGTACTGCTGCGATGGACGAGGACGTAATCGGAAAGCGCGTCATCGATGCAGCACACGGGGGTCGTGGTGGTTTGTCCTGTCGATCTCAGCAGATACAATACATTTCTATTAGTTCTTGGTTTTCTTTGCTAGTTGGTGCAAAGCTGGTTCTTGTCTGGTGACTCACATGATGAGCTCATAACGCCTGTGAGCTTTGACCCCTCAGAACAAACATGATATTACAACATGAGCTCGGGGCTGTTGTCAGTAAACACAGTTCGTCCCTGCAACTACAAATGCAAGTTAAGACTCAAACATGCAAAGAGAAATCCAGATATCACAGATTTTTGGAACTGGGGTTGCAGTTTTTGAGATGTTCTGGTGACCAGCTTGGGTTGAGGTACGCTAGAAGGTAAATGAGGAGTGTAATGAGGAAAAAAGAAACAATGCCCAATGACCTCTGGCTGCAGAGCTAGGTAACTAGTTTGAATGGCCGTCTTGACTGAAAGCGAGGCGTGCTACAGTGATCCAGCTTCTTAAAAGTAGAAGTCCACATAAACATCCACGTTTGTTAACGATTTCTTCCTTCACTTCTGGCCTATTGAGCAAGTTAAAGTGTTTCCATAATATATAGCTGTCTAACCGGCTTCCTGTTTCTCTGTGTGAGCGCTGTTGAGCAATAATCTGGTTGCTGGCTGTGGTTTTGGTTTGATCCTTTTGGTCTTGTGTAAACCCGAGCCTCTCGCTGAGCATCTGTTTCCTCTGGCCTGTAGGGTCAATGGACAGACACACACACACACACACACACTGGCATGTATGCTCGCAGTAAGTAGACTACCGGGTCTGACTAAGTGAGGTATGACTCTGAAGGGGGCCGTCTGGAAGCTTTTGAAGTAGGGTCGGTAAAGATGTTGTCAAGGCTGTTTTGAAATGCCAGTCATCTGATGATCTTATTACGGGGCTATATGTTCATAACTCGGACCACAAGTATATGAATTTTCTCGCTCTAACCTCCCTACAGTGCTCAAACCTCAGATGATTTATTTTATCCACATGTTTATGAAGAGCTCTCTCCCTTCGCCTCATTTGAAACACGGCTCTAAAACCACGAGTATGGGACTGATTAGCTGCGAGGAATAACACAAAGCAGACATCTTCAAATGAACTGTGTTTTCCAGATCGATTGGTTTTAAAGATGGAGTCTCAGATTCCACTTCAGGGGCTGTAGCTGATGGTTCGGAGGCATCTTCTGTCAGCGGGGGTCAGAGGTCACCTCGGTTTATGGCTAACGAGGTAACGGCCGCAATGAAAGCCGGAGCAGCAACAAAGCTAAACACATGTCAGGCGTTCATTTACCAGCAACACAAATGTGGAAGATGTTTTGACACAATCTTAAACTGTTGGCTACAGAGGTAGGTAGCCGGTTTGCTAAGTTTGCTGCTAGCTGTGCTAAATTCAGTAACTGAAACAACATGACAGACACGACACTGCAGCACGGTCAGGACTGTCTAACTCTAAATAATGGACATGAGTCAACTAGCTAACACTTTGGCAATGTTGTCAGTCAGTCTGTTGGTGAAATATTGTGGAAAATATTGCAACTTCAGTGACGTAGCATGTCGCTTTAGGGCTTCCAGTAAAACCTGCAGACTGTCGGTCTGAAATATCCTAAAATGGCCGCCCTAGATAAACCAGCCTGGCCTTTAAAATTCAAACATTTTCTCTGACTAATGATAAGCACGATGAAGTTGTCTCTCCATTTTTTGAGCTGTTTTGTTTTTCTGGTATTTAATAAGCATTACAGCCTCGTGTGGCTTTTACTGCACGGCTGATAAATGCTACGCTGGCCGTCTACGCGGAAAACCCCTTAACCTGAACTGATTCTAATGTGGCGTTTTAATCAGATTCCACACGAGTATGCATGAATGTGTTCATCATCATCATTACTATTATAATGCTCGGTTTTAGTGATGAGTTTCCGTGTCTCATAATTGCTGTTTTGCAGGGGCCGTTCCTCTCTGCCAAGAACACAATTCAGGACAAAACACCGACTAATTTTTTAGCACGAAAATGCTAAATTGTAAAAATTGGCACAGCAAATCAGCCATTGGCAGGTTTTGTCCAGAAAAAAAAAACAAGCGTTCTCAGTCTTTAACGACACGTATTAGCTGAATGCGAGTTCCCGCTTTGCGCGCTTGGCCTGTACTTTCTAATTTCTGGACTTTTGAACACATAGCCTCCTGTTTCGAAAGGCCCGGGGTCTTTAGCAGACAGCGCTACGGCCATAAGTCACTTCTGTCAGACAAGAGGAAAATCAAAACCTTGTGTCACAGCAAGACAGTCGACTCAGTAAAAAGGCTTCTGCTGCACACACACTCTGGCATGCTGTCACACACATATCAGTGACCTAGAACAAGTTCTTCCCTCCTTATTTTTTTCTGGTTCTCTCAGTGTGTCGAGTGCACGGATGCTCGCCTGTGCATGTGAATGTCTGGCTGTGCATGCGCGTACGTTCACATTTGTTGACCGTGGGATACGGGAGATGTGTGTGTGCGTTCGTGCAGCTTTTGGATTTCGTGTGTGTGTCTCTCTCTTCTCCACCAGTTCAGCACTAATGAGGCAGGTGACAGTGTGGGTCTGAGCGATGGAACAGAGTGTCAGCAGGCCTACCGACTACCGCCTGGCTCTGCATGACAACATGGTGGGAAGGACACTGGTGAACGGAACAAAGGAGGGAGGCAAGAAGGGACAATGGATGGAGGAAGAAAGGGATTAATGTTGCCTTTAAAGGCTGCTGGAAATAGTTTGACCAGTACGAGCTTCTGAAGGCCACTATCAATAGTTTTGGACTGAACATACTCCCACTGGCATCTGGCATATTTACATCTGACTTATTTCATGCCAGACAATTTCCCCAAAAAATTCAGTGCAATGTGTTGGATGGTTCAGAGCCGTGTAGAGGACAAGTTGGAAAATATTATGAATGGGAGAAAACAAAAAAAAAGCCTTTTCTTTTTGCTGTCATCTAATTCTGTCACAAACTTTTGCTTTTTCCCGAGAAAACTTTTGCCTTCCCTCGTAAAAATTTACAGTAGCAGTCAAAAGTTTGGACACGCCTCCTCGTTCAGTCATATAACAGATATTTATTATTATGTTGTCAACAAAAAAGCGTAAACAAAGCAAAATATGATCTATATTTTATATTTTTCTTTGTCGGCTCTTGGCGTACTCTTCGTGTACAGGTCATGTTGATCACCCGTTGGCTGATTTTTCTTTCACTTTGCTGTCCGGCTCCTTTCAAACCATCTCAGCTGGGTTAAGGTCGGGGGACGCACCGCTCCATCACTCTCTTTCTTGGTCAAATAGCCCGTACACAGCCTGGAGGTGTGAGTTTGGGTCACCATGGGAACCACACATATAGAAACGATCCGTTCACCTTCTCCGTGTCACACAAAGACGCAGCAGTTGGAACCAAACATCTCAAATTTGGACCAAGGTCCCAAGCAGTTCTCTTCGTCTTCTTATTGGTTTCCCTCTGTCGGTTGCTGCTACTCAACCATGAAGACTGACCATGATTTGTCTGCTAGTTGAACTCTGTGGAGCATGTATGTGTCGTTAATTAG
Organism: Nibea coibor; assembly: GCA_023373845.1. Classification (NCBI taxonomy): domain Eukaryota; kingdom Metazoa; phylum Chordata; class Actinopteri; family Sciaenidae; genus Nibea; species Nibea coibor. The sequence continues at coordinate 17,009,378 of CM041731.1, forward strand.
TAACTGTAATGAACTTCAGAGGTTTATTCATAATGTTTGAGATGTTTTGTGAATGCACTTGAAGACTCTTGAAGAGTTGCTGTTTGGCAAAACCACACACACAAAGATTACAGGTTTCGAGGAACAGTTTTGAATATCCAAAGAAGAGTTACAAGCAGAAGAACTTTTGTTGATGTTGACTCAAACAACTTGAAAAGGGAGAATGCAAAAGTAGGCCTGGATTTCCCTTTTAGAGCGTTCAAAGCACATCTCACAACCTTCTTTTGCAAACCCGTCTCCCTCCAAAGTTCCTTGCGTAGCTTCTTTCGGATTGCGGATCCCGTGAAATAGCATTCAGGCGATAACCGGACAATTAAACTTCCCCTTGAAACCTGTGCTAATGAAATTCTTTTTAAGTTTCAGGCAAACTTTGACAAAAAAAATCTGAGTCCAACTTATTTATCTGCCTCAACGTTATCTCAAAAACAGGTAACTCACAAAGTCTACCTTGCTGGAGCTGGAAGCGGGAAGTACAAATAAAGGAATGGAGGGATAAGTAGATGGACTGGCTGGAGTTTGATATGCTGGAATTGAACAGGAGGGATATTGATGATGTAGGGTGTTATCTGCAAACAGGCAGGTTTTAGTGCTGGAATGTATTCTCACCAACACTGTATATACACACAAACACACACTTTATCCACAAGTCTCTGTGTTCACACTCTCTGTTGGGTACCATCATTATCCTCATATCTATAAATATCAGACTCTCTCTCTTTTTTTCCCTTCCTGACTTCCTCCCTCCCTTCACTCCCTCCATCTCTGTTTGCTCTTTTTTCTGGGTCACCTGCTCAGCTCAGCCCTGACTGAGTTATTCCAGCTGAGTTGCACTCATAGACACACACACACACACACGTTGTTCCAATGGATCCGATTCCATGCTGAATGGATTATCACACTCAGTAAAAGCTGATGTAAACATTGTAAGATTCAGGCACAGAATGCTACCTTTTCTCAAGACGTTATTAGCCACTGAAGAGAGATATAATGGATTGACTATATGAGTGCACTTAAATCCTTCTCCACTGAGGATCAATGCGCTGAGGGTTTCTGGAGTTTGAAAGAGCATAAAAGAGCATAAATACCCCGGCGATTGGGAGACGGACTGGCAAAGATCTCTTCAAAAGGTTTTCTTGTGTTGCGAGCAAAGACATGCATGAAATGCCATTTCTGTTGGCATGCATGTTGCTAGCTTTAGTCATGGTCACTAATTTTCATTTCCACTGGATCTCCACGGCGCGATGGCCTCACTCTCGACCGACGTCGTTAGGAGAGACAAATTGTGTGAGCTCCTGCACGACGTGGGAGTCAAGTTTGGTTTCAGGCCCGTGTTTAATTCAGTCCAACAGATTGCTCTTAGTATTATAATATAGTCCAACATTGAGTGACTTTAAACCCTTTGTTTAGAAGGCCGACCCTTTAGTGACGTTATCACTGAGGATACAGGTCACTAACCTCTCAATGAAGGCTAATTCAATGAAGAGACGTACTGTCGCGTCCTATGTAACCACTCTTGATGAAGCTTTGCTCAGTGTTACTAACATCGTTGTAGATCAGCAGCTTATGGACCCTTGAAGCAATGGTCACCTGTGAAGAATTCAACCAAAGAGAAATCATTTTTATGATCTAGTCACTGGGCGGGATCCTGACTCCTAGGCTGGGAACTCGATGAAGGTATCCAGCTTAATGGGACTTATTCTTTCTTCCGCTTGGCCAATGCGCTGGGCTCAGAATTGGATTCGGTCCTCAGGTGCCAGACAATAGCTGCCTACTGCTTCTAATTATTCAAATGCAGGAAGACAAATTCTGGATATGTGCAAAATAAACTTGGCAGGTAAAGTACTTCTTTATTCTGTGTAAATATAAATCTTGCAACACATTGTGCAACAAAAAATGGAGCAATGATCTACAAAAAAAAAAAGTTCACTTCAAATATTTCTCTCCGGTTTGGTTAAAAAAACAGTCAGCTTGCTGTTACGCCACATAATGGAGCGCTGGTTTTATTTTATTTTATTTTAAAGCAGTTTGAAAAACCAGGACAAGCCGGTGAAAAGCTTTCACCTGGGACTGTTCCTGTCCCTCCAGAGGTGTGAAGTGAGAGGCGAGAAGGCCCTCTGATCACAAGATAAAGGCAGAACAACAGAATTAGCACTTCAAACAACAAGGCATTGGTTTAAAAAAAAAAAAAAGGAATACACACTTCATATCCGCCGGGGTAAACACAGCCCGCAGAGTCAGTGCCATTTTAATGGGAGATTAGCCTGGATGGAGGGAGAGATAGAGCGAGAGATGGAGGAGAAGAGAAGGACAAACATCCACAGCCACTTGTAGCAGTTGTGTGTATATGTGTGTAAATGTGTTTACCCACTTGATTGCTTGACTTTGGGATGCGGGGGGCGGCGGCGGTGGCAGGCGGGCAGATAGTAACACACGTCTGTTCTGTCTATTTTTTCCCCTCTACTTAAAATCCAATAAGGACTGAAGACGAGGACACGGCAGCGTTTTGTTTCAGGCTAGCCGAGTGAGAAATCTTAAAGGGACAGTTTGAGTTATTTTAAGTTGGGCTGTATCAACAGCGTCAGTACAGCCCCAGTTAGAAGAAGAAGGCAAATCCATGTGTCTGCGATATTTCCAATATTTCAGCTCTCTTTAATTATTTATTCCCACGGCCTTACCTTGCGGTCAGATGGCCCGTTCCAACTGAAGTGTATATATCGCTCGTTAGTTGCTGGTCCATTGCTTAATTGGCTGGTTTCTTTGTGTTTTAAAGCATTAGCTGCAAGGTAATGGCTGGTTTGCCTTCTTTAAGGTGTCCACATTGCTGAGCTTCCATGTCCCTTCCTTTGGGTGTGCCGACTGCCATCTACTGTAGGCGGGGAAGTACCTCTTCAACTTCAAATAACCCGGACTATCCTATTAAGAAATCCATTTTTTTGGCACAAACGATGTCGTTTCTGTCATTTTTTTGTTCACAAAAGTCCAGTTGTGGTGGAAAAAATAATAAGTACAGGGCTTTTTTCCAGAGTATTAAATTTTACTGAACTGCCACTTCTGAAATGAGCACTTAACGTTGAATCATACTGAGTTATTCAAGCTCAGTCAAGTCATTGTCACGTTTTTCCATCTCCCCTAAAGGCTCGGCTGGGAACGCACCCAACGCTTGACATCCTCTCAGCGACATGCTGCACCTGTTATCCAGCTTTTTCATTGCACTTAATTATCCCATTGTTTATCATGACAGCGAGTCATCCTTCAGCTTCAGAAAGGCCTATATACAGTACAAAGATTAGAAGTGGCCATAAAAAGCACAGAAGGGGGGAGATGGTTCTTCCAGCGGGCTCGTTTATAGGCCAGGGAAGTTTTATGGGTTTCTTCCGCCACAGGCGGGAAGGAGGGGCTGCATGGAGAGATCCAGATCTGGACCCAGACTCAGTGAGTGTAGAGAGATTTATAAGCAGGCAGTAAGCCAACGCTTAGAACCAAGGTCCGTTCACAAATCTCCACGTCAACAACTCTGAGCGAAATCAGCCAGAGAACAGAAGTCAATCAACGGCCTCAAAAGGAGAGGAAGGGAAAATGTGGGGGAAACAGAGAAATAAAGATATATGCGGATTTGGGACTGATTCGATGGAGGGGGTGGATATATTTCAAAGTGAATGTTTGGCAGTTTAGATGGAACACGGTTTCCCTTTCCAACCGAAGATGAAAATGGACAGGAGAGGATGAAAGGATAAAAACGGCAGGCAGCAGGGAGGAGGAGAGAGCTGCTCAGGTATCTTTAGCCTGGGGACACGCGAGAAGACTTTAAAAATCCTAACACACTTTAAAAAATGAATCGCAGCACACATCACCGCCAAGAACGGTCTCCTGACTTTTAAGAAGAGATCAGAGATGTTGTCGGCATCAAGACCTCTGCGTGTACTCACAGAATCTCACTCAATCCATTGAACAGCCCGAAGCTCGATTGTTTCTTAATTTGCTGAAGCTGTGATGTTATGATGACACAATGTATTTCCAGGGAAACTAATTGGGATTTTATAGCGGAAGAAATCAGCGGTCATGGTCGTCGCTCATTTTAAGACAATGAAAACACAATGATTCTTAATTTCAGGTGATTATACACTAATGAAAACATACCAATGAATGTTGTATTCCATCTCTGCTAAATCTTGGTCCTTCAACAAACACACGAGCCTCACACGGTGACATCACCGGATGCTAACTTCTACTTCTTCATATAAATAATTGAGATTCAGAGGTCAGCAATCATCAGCCTTCATAAAAGTCTGCACACAAGAAACAGACTAAAAACTTAATTTCATGCCATGCCTGAAAATATCCAGGACACAAAGGAAGATAATAAATGAGATATGGAAAAAATACCACTTATGAGCATTGGTAAAATTGTATTGTCTGAAAAATCAACTACATTGACAAAGCATGCCCCAAGAGTCAGCAGTCAATGAGAGGTTACTGAAACCTTTTCTGTTTCCTTCACTGGAGATATTACACTGGACCAAACAGTACATTCCACACGGCTAGCACCGCGGGAAATCAAGCCATACCCAAAAAAAACACACCCGTTATTTATCGACCAAATAATTAAAACCAACCCACGTTGCAACACTTACAACCTGGTGGCAAACTAAGGAGCTTCTTTGGATCATTCAACCTCTCCGTCAAGCCTAATTCTACTTTGGCACAATCCTTTCTTTAAAAGTCACAACAAACCGTTTTTAATTCCCCGTCTTCAATCAGCTCACGAGAACAGTTCAATCTACCAACCCACAGTAAATTTTAGAGCCTTCACCTAAAAGAAGAACGCAAACATTTGGTGGGATTGCACGGCTTTATTGAGGCAGCAAAGATACTGATGATCTTTTAGAGGGAATCAATCCTTTTTGACAAGTGTTGGCAAACTGAGAGAAATAGACAAACAGTCGCACAGAGACAGGAAGGAAAAAGGTGAGACAAACAGAAATAAAGAAATACTGAGATCTGGGAAGGACTTGATGGAGGGGGTGGATATATTTCAAATCGAATGTTTGGCAGTTCGGTTGGAACACAGTTTTCTTTCCAGTTTTGCGAGCTTCCAGTCAGCGCTATCTCTCTGAAACTCCTAATGGTAAAAACGAAAACTCATAAATCTAGCCGATAATCCTCCTTCATATGTCACCAGCACTGGAATGTATGCTCGTGGTAGTGATGATGCAGGAGGCTTTAAAAGTCAGGGAAGGCTCCAGAATAAAGCAAATAATTTGACCTTGAGATGAGATTATTTTGTCAAGCAGCCCTCAGAATGAACTGTCAGACTAAACAGACGGGTCTGTGCTAGAATAATATAAATCTAAATATAATATAATTTACATTTCACCATATCTGTGTAGTTCCTTGTGAAATTTGCGGCTCCAGAACAAATGAGGAAGTGGAACATAGAGGAGATTTTGTCAACTGAAGTCTCAAAATCAGGAATGAACTGTTGAGGATACATTTTGTTCATTTCATTTGCACATTCTTGCATCTTCAGTGGCACAAAGACACACCAGAAGTACTTTTTGTTTGAGTGTAGACGACTCAAAGTAGCTGGATAGATCATGGTTAAGAGAAACCAACATTAGTTATTAATGACAGGATGGGAATGCTCAACCAAGAGACAAAGATACTACAAGAACAGCACCGTCGGCTCATCGCAGGAAGCAAGACTTTCTTTCGCCTGGAAAGTTGATGGACAGAAGACTGAGATAAGTCGTTAAACAGACGGGACTTGAACCACCGTCTTTGCTGTCACATAAACACTTTGCACACCCATCCACCCCCTCGACGTCCTACCTTAGTGCCTTTCCTTGCTCTTAATGTGTTCATGACCCAATTATTCTGCACTGCATTAGCGCGTTGGTTCCCGTGTGTCGTAATGTGTAAGTATGCCGTGAGGTCGGTAGCAGACGCTGGGAAAATTCCAACAACAATGTTCGAATGGTGCCTCTGACCTCAAGTGTTGGCAGTAAAACTGCATGAATATGAACGCCTGACTTCAACACCAAACCAGCAGAGTTGGTGGGTTTTTTTCCAAGAATGACCACAATCGTTTCATAACCATAACCAAGTGTTTATTATTGTACCCACGGCGACAATGCTCCCGTCACCCAAACCATGGTCTTTCCCTGAACCTAACCAAGTTGTTTTTGCGTCTGAACTCCAACCAGAGACTGAGCTTCATAACATTGTTGCAAGGCCCATGATGAAAACGCTTCCATGTGTCTTCCTAGAGGGCACAGACAAAACAACATATTTTGTCATTGTATTCGGACGACTTGTTGCTTGTTACTTGTTGTCGGCGCGTAGGCAGTGTCTGTGATCCGTGTGGCGGTTCAGGGGGGGGAGGGTTATGGCGTCCTGTTACAGAGGTCTGCCACGGTGAGTCAAGTAGCAGTCAGGCCGGCCATCAGTGTTGAGAGCCTCTTTACTGTTGCTCACTTCTCAAAGCCGCCACCTCCAATCACACTGATGCTGTCCTTAGCTTACTGATTCTGCCTAATCAGGAGTGGGTTTGCCTAATCAGAGTGGGGGGTTTGTCTCTCTCTCGCCTCTCTCTCTCTCTCTCTTTTGGTGTCTTCATTTACATTTTTACAGAGCTTTGGAGAGCTCTGTAAAAATGTCTGGCAGTAAATGTTGTAGTTTTCTCTCTCTAATAAAAAAGTGTTGTGAAAAACTCGACGGATCACTCCTCACCTCTTCTTGACCCGTTTCTTGATCCATTTTTAAGGTATTACAGCTGGATGGCGATGCGTCGATAAGAAATCTGTGTGGTTTGGGGGCATTTTAGAAAGCAGAAAATTGAGAATATGTTAAATGAGCAGCACATTTTACATCCTTTGTGCAGAAATGTTGGACGACGAGAGACAGAAGAGGCAGAATTTGGGACTGACTTCAAACCTGCCCTGAATTCATCTCCGAGCTGGCCGCGTTTCAGAGCGTTTGAAGCGAGCGTCGTCTGCAGACCCACGCCGTGTCAGCCGCGCTGAAAATCCTGGAGTCCGTGATAAAGACAAATGAAAAGAGGTAATATAGAAAAAATCAACATAATCATGTGCATAATCACAACGTTGGCACTATGCTCTCAGCTTGAGCTCATAACAGCGATATGAGATTGGAGTATATTGCATTAATCATGTAAACGTTGCTCTTGTGATTAAAGCAGAACTGCTGTTTATTGCTTGTAATTGTATTCGGGTCGGGCTACGCTCCCAGGAATACCACACGCAGCATTAATATTTGATGAACTGACTCCGGATCAGGCGTGGGGAGCTGGTTCCCCCTTTTATGTTGATCTGGGCCTGCAGTATTGGAACTGACCTCAGAGCAGCCCTCATTTCTCCCCTCAACAACACATCACAGGAGTGCATTTGAATATCCACGTCAGAATTGTTAGCTCGCAATATTCTTTTCATTTTTCCCCTCTATTTTTATCAGCAAATCCAATATGGGCCATGAAAGCATGTGCATGCATAAAGAATACCAACCATATGATTGCTCAAGCGAGGTTGGCAGTGGTTGGGAGGCGGGAGGTGGTGGGAGGGAAGGGGATGTAAAGTGCTGAGAAAGAACAAGAGCAGAGGAGACTGTTCTTTTTTATACTTGTAAAAGCTCTTAAAAGCAGCACTTTTATCATGTGATACTGCCGGGATTTAAAAACTGAGCGAGGGATAGAAAGACAGAGGAGAGTCTGTCTTTGAAGGAGAGAGACAGATGTACTCGTCACCTTCTTCTTCGCATGACCTCGCTTTACCAAAACAGAGACAGGCCTGAACACGAAGCAGCACGCTGTGTCTTTTCTCTCCTGATATCTCACCCAGCCTCCGTCTGTATTTCCTATTCCAAACGTTACACCAGCCTGCTTTACCTGACGCAGGCACTTTAAATGTTTCCAGGGTGTAAACTTCAAAAGGTTTGGACGGTTCACCGCGGCTCAACGCACGCCTGAAACATCCGAGAGGGTCTTCCTCTCTCTCTGCTTTCACGTGACGTCAGATTTAGTCCTCGCTGGAGGGGTGAAAGGCTTCGCCGAATAGATTCTAAATGCTCGGTAAACACATGTTAAGGTTTAAGGAGAACTTCCTCCAGACGACGTGTAGGCATGCAGCGCTGGAAAATTTGACAGACCTCGTGAAATCGGCGTTTCATAAATGCAGCCTGGACAGAAAACACGGCGGACTCTCGCTGATTCACTCATATGTCACCTTGTTTGACTTGTTAACACACACAACATGTGTGACAAGTAGAAATGCTGTTTATGCAATCTGTCACTGGGAGCTCTATTGACGGTTTGATGATGCAATTATGCAGCACTCGCCGGACGTGAAAGCTGAGTTGGTGTTTTTCTTCTTCTCCGTGGAGCTCTGACCCGGAGGGGTCCTGACAGCTTGGCTTTGGACTCCATCCCTCTCCTCCCCCCCTTCCTCCCCTCTCATCCTCCCCTCTGCCATGATGTGTGCTTCCAGCCTGTAGCTGCCACAGCCAAGCCCAACCCCATTAAGAATTTATTAGCAGCATATGCACATTTAATAAATGTTTATAGCACGCTGTAATGTTGTTGTGCTCAGACAGCGTTTATAATTCAGACACATAGTGTAGAATCCCATAAGTGGATGCTGGTGTATAAACAGAATGACACTATACAGCAGCTGCAATCATATAAAATATGTATAAATATATTTTTACAGGGGAAGATATAATCGTTGATGAATTCTGTACATTAGAAAGTGCTTAAATTGTTCTTATGTCTTCATATGAGCACATTATAGCATGTTATGAATGCATTATTTAATGTTTATATGGTGGTTATGAAGGCTGAAGTCAGCTTCTTCGTCATATCTTGCGATTGTCTGTGATTCATAAGTTATGACCCTATGCCCTATTTAACTCTCTCTGTATAAGAAATAATGTTTAGTGACTCTTCTGCTGCATAGCTTATTATAATGCAGTTATGATCACGTGTATAAACAGTTTAAATCTGCAGTAGTTTGCGTAGTTCCTCCTGGTTAATTCCGATAAGTTGATTTCTGGTCGGAGTGACGATGGTATCTGATCAAAGACTCTTTGCCGTTTATCACTTCATGTAGCAAAGACAGACGGAGGTTAACTTTGAATATTTTGAGTTTTGATTCAGGGATAGACGACGAGCTCTGTGATTTCTCTGAACCGAGTCAGACTGACACGCACGTGAGCGTCAGAGCCTGATTCCAGCTTTGACTGGCACAGCGTGCTCTGTGGAAACGTGAAGGACGGCCATCGTATTGATAGTTTATCGACCGATGCGTACGTGAAGAGAATCGAGGCTGGGAAGCACGCGCACGTCAAACCACGCATATCCACCTCGCTTCAGTCCACACACAGTGAATGATTTAAAATATTTAACAGTTCACTGACGACTTTCATTTCTGTGCTCCTGAGGAAACACGCGTGTATATATGTATGTTTATGGTCGTCACTTTGGGAGGCTTCATCAGAGTTACAGAAATGCACATTTAGAACATACTCAGTCAAACAGTCAGTCCACTTCCTCTTGCTAGTGACTGTTTCCGAGATAGCGTGTTTACACTGCAGCGAGGAGGAAGGAGGGAAGGAAGGAAGGATGGAGCAGGAGGAGGATGGGTGTAGAGTTGGAAGCGGCTCAGAAGATTCCTCAACAATGAGAAACAGATGATCGTGTTCTTTCAGTTACACTGTCTGTGTGCATGTGAGTGTGAGTGTGAGTGTGTGTGTTTCCCTTTAAAACTTTATTGCTAACACATTTGGATGACCGAAGCTGCGAGTCCGCTGTACTTTGGCAGCGATGACACAATACTCAGAAGGTTTTCCTCCTCGCAGTCAGGCTTGTTTTTCAGAGCCTTCCCCTCATCCGTCCATCCGTCCTTCCTTCCTTCCTTCCTTCCTTCTCTTCCCCTTGCTCGGCCCTGCAGCGCGCTGCACAGAGGTGAGTGTGTGTGGGATGGCGTTGCCGTGGGACTGACAGGGAAACAACGATTTTCGCTGGCCAGTAAAACCAGCTCACGGTTGTCAAGAGTGGTGTCGAATGTTATAAAACAATATCTTGGCAGGCTGTTTTCTCTCCCGCCTACTGGATAGAAGCAAGAAGTCATAGTCTGTAAAGCACACATCCAGAGATGATGACATCCCCGGCTCTTATTAATGCCGTTAGCTTAGTTAGGAGTTTGTTTTTAGCTCCAGTCTACAACCTCCTACTCCACTACAAGCTTGCCGAAGGCTTATTTTTGTCAGGTTTGGTGAATTTTTCTCTTAGATCACGCAAACAAAATGATTAAACTGAAAGCCAAAAGCAACTGCATGTTGAATATTTACCTTATTCAAGTGAAAATCATTTTACTGCACAGTGTAACAGCTGATTACAGAAGGAAAAAGACTGGAAGACGTGTAGCTGTGCGAACATTTCCTCAGTCGACTTCCTGTTTCCTGTACTCAGCTGTGTGCTAGGCTCACCATAACACTTACTGCTGTTGGTTAGCTAGCTAGTTTCTTAAGATGTGACTATATATTTTGTTTTTAAGGCTCCCGGCGACATCTTCCCGACATAGACAAGCTTAGCACAGAGTGTATCTAAGTACAGGGAGGAAAAGACCAAATTTACCGATGTTCTGACTGGGGCAAAACTTCAAACTTGCAAAAGTTCGATGAGGCAAAAAAATCTTCAGGTGAGGACGCATCATGACTGATATCAGATCGAGCTGAACCGAGGCTGTTCCACTCGGCGCCGGCTGGTGCTGACAGTCAGGATATATAATGTTTGCTGCCTTTAAAATTTGAATAATTTGGCCTTTACCCAAGTCACGGCCTGTTTCCCTCAGTGCAGCTCACTCCAGCCCACATCGCTCCATCCATTTATTCGATCTAAATGCATTTATTTTTGTCTTTTTCCTTCTTTTGCAGAATTCGCATTTACAAACTGTTTGATGGATGTTTTTAATTACGTACTGAGACATGAGAAGTTGTGTTCTGTGGGATTTCGGGGGTTCTGCAGTCGAGTATCTTGTCTTCTATATTTACTCAGTTGTTCATGTGCTCCTTTCAGATTGTGAAGACTAAACCAACTCCGTCCGTTTGTGGAAGTAGTCATTGTTTGCTTGGTGTTTCATCTCTGTACAGTATATTTCACTAATCACACAGCTGAGCACAGCCAGTACAGAATATAACAAAGTAACCGTCTCTGCCACGTTTGTCCAGGAGTTTTTTATTTGATTTAATTTGTGGAACCATCCACCTGTTTTTACTTCGGATTTCTGCTGCACTGAGCCAGCTGACGGATATCCAGGGCAAGACTCCGATTAGCAACTTGATACGTGACAAAAAAACACATTTCCCCTGTATAAACAGATATTTGCATCTGAATGCAGACAATAACATAAAACTAATAAAAAGCTAAAGCGTCTTGCCCTTTGCTTATTCTGCATTCATATGTAAATATCTGTTTATAGAGATGAACAATAATGTGACTCCGACACAGAAGAATGGATGTTCCTAAACAGTCCAATTTTGAAGGCGAGCGTGAACCTTTCAGGGAAATCGTGTCGCTCTTCTCCGATAAAGCTATACTTGAGGTAATAGTGAACATGTAAGCACACACTGACATCCGTTTCCACTCAAAGTAGACCTCAGTAAGGCCTGCCTTTACTTGAGAAGGAATTCCTCTCTCTCTCTCTCTTTGTATTTCTTGCACTCATACACTCTCCTTCTCTCTGACACACACACACACACAGAGCAAACACTGCACAGTTGCATCAGACACCCATAAATATCACTCTGCCACTCTGCCACAGAATGATGTATGAGCCTTTGACTTGTCAGTGTGCCATCTTGAACTAGAAAGAGCATAACACACACACACACACACGCACACACACATTCTATCCCTGACCCTCCACCCCTTCCCACACGGCACACACACTGAGCTAGACATGTTTCATCAAGCCAGCGAACAACGTGCCGTCCTGCCCTTGGCCAGCCCAGCGGCAACCTGGGAAATGGAGTGTGCTGGCTTGCGGCGACCTCTGCACCGGCTGCAAGCTGACTACGTCTGTGGACTGACACCTCGGACTAGTGACCGTGTGTGTGGGGTGTATAAAAAGTAATAAAAGATACACACACGTATGCACAGGCAAGCACCTAAACAGATTTATTTGTAGTGTATATCAAGTCGTGACGAATGTAGACAGACATCCATCTTTTTTCTGGGCTACGGTGGCAGCAGGCTGAGCAAGGTAGTCCAGATGTCTCTCCCCGGCAACATTTGCAGCTCCTCATGTGGGATCCTGAGGCCTTCCCAAGCCAGATGAGATATGTTTTGGGTCTACCCCATGGCCTTCTACCAGTTGGACAGGCCTGAAAGGCCTCCAAAGGAAGGAGCCCAGAAGGCATCCTGTTCAGATGCCTGACCACCTCGACTGGCTCCTTTCAACACAAAGGAGCCGTGGCTCTGCTCTGAGCTCCCTCCGGATGTTTGAGCTCCTTCACTACCCAAAGAGACACAAGCGTCAGCCAGATGTTCCCAGATCGCCCTCATTACCCATTTGAATTTGCCAGATCTCGCCGGCAGCCTGCCCTACTACCCGGGCCAGCTCACCACCAGGTGGTGATCAGTTGTCCAAGGCTTGCGGACACAGATCTAATGATACCTATCACAAGTTGATCATCAGTCTTTGGCCTTAGGTGTCCTGGTACCAAGTGCTTTGTTAAGGCCAATTCCTAGCTAGTACAGCCCAAGCACCATTCAGGTTTAGCTCTATCAGGCCATTCCTCCCAATCTATCCCATGTTTCTCCATCATCCCCATAGCAGAACTCTAGAGTCCCTTGGTGGTTTTCTTTCTTTCCAGGGCCCCACCCAAAGACTATGAGAATGCTAGATACTCTGAATTGACCTTTTCTCTGGGAAGAACTCTGGGAAGAAAATGGCACTCATGAGTATCCCCACGCCTGCCCGGCACTTCCAGGAGTTTGTTCAGTTTGGTGCTATGTGTAGAGGTGAACTCTACTATATTTACTTGGCATCGTTCCACCTCCCACGCTAGCTCTGGTTCCACGAGAACGCACCTGATCCCAGTGTCTACCGCTGCTGGTGAAGCACCCACAGGGCAACAGCTCCATGTAGTTCTTTTGAGCTGCCAAGGTCTGGCTCCAGAAGGGGGCTCTGGTTTCTCTATTATGGGCAAGGTTCTGCAGACCCTTCTTGACCAATTCATGTGGGGTCCCCCTCCTCTGGGACCAATTTGCCTTGGGGAGAACCTACCATGAGCAACCGCCCCTGACAACACAGCTCCCAGGATCACAGGGAGACACCCAACCTCTCCACAACAAAGGTGGCGTCGCTGAATGTAGAAAAATATATATACAGTCCATAAAATGTTGAAAGAGATGTATAAAAATATAAAGGAAGGGAGGCAGGTGCACACACACACACACACAGTGTACAGAGAGGTAGGGCACTTATTGGCTACCAGGCCCCCGAGGCGAAGGTCCACAGATGGGGTTGGAGATTGTTTCCTCCTTGCGTCAAATCTGCAGGGCTTTAATTGGCTGCTGCTCCAACTGACCCCTGACCTTTTAGCACAAATGACCACAGCACCTGAGACAAAGAGAGATTTCCCATCAGGTATTGGTTAGTGAAAGTATTCCCCGGACTGATTTATGTTGTCGGATCAATGGGGAGGCCATAAGGGGGGAAAATACTTTCACAGCCGCTGACATTTTGGGATTTGTCCGGTATTTTGCTGTGATATTTATTGTTTTATTTCCTTTCATAAGTGCTGTATCGCCTTCTCCTTGGCAGGATAAGAATGGGATTTGATCAAAATATATGGGACTGATATTAGCCTTTTATTAACATGAGAAATGGTCCAGACACTGCGGTCTGTCCCTGGCAGATAGAAAATTGTTTATATGTTGTCCTCTACCACAAACGATGGAACAATATGTTTTGATTCAACCCGATGATGCATCTGCAATTAAAAATGCATGTAGCAGTACATACAATACAAAACTAGACCTCTCTAGATGCGCTGGATGTTCTACGCCTTTGTGAAGATATTATAGTAACATCATGCAGGACTGAATCAGTCAACTAGGGTGCATTGTTTTAGGGCTCTAGGGATTGCAGTAATGGTCTATTGTTCAGTCTAACACTTTTGTCCAGACTGAAATATCTCAACTTATTGGACGGACTGTCATGAAATTTCAGACTCTGTTAAATTTGGTGGCTCCCCAGCGACTTTTCCTCCATCATCAGGTGGAAATAATTCGTCCAGGACCTGCCTGCAAAAATAATTTAACATCAGCTTCAACAGTGTTTTGTGTTTAGGGCTAATTAGCACATGTCAGCGTACTTAAGCATGCTTTAATTGTAAATAATATGTCATTGTGAGTATGTTAGCATTTAGCTCCAAGCACTGTTATGCCCCACTACTCTCAGATGATGCTGTTTAAGAGTCGTTGGATAACTGAATGCAGAAAAGAGTTTTGCAGCAACTTTTGGTGCATTGAAGAACATTTTTATGTTTAATAATCTGTTTGTTCAAACGTTCCTTTGGGTACTGCTTCTTTTAGTCCTTGCAGAACCGACAAAGGTTCTACCATGGCATCACCATGAAGAACCCAAACCTTTATTTTTAATGTTGTGGCTCCACACTTCACACATCCTGTGTTGCTTTAATGACAGACACAATAATAATCAACAGCACATATCATGTTTAGTCTAAGTGACTGATTGATTTTGTATGCAAATGTTTGAAGCTCAGTACACCTGAATTGTGATCCAGTTGAGTAAACTCAGGGATTTAAGCACACTTGGATTTAAGTTTACTTGACAGAAAGTTAACTTGTTAACTTGTTTGGAGTCATCATCAAATCTGAAGCAGCACGGACACAAACTTTTTCCAGCTGAAACAAATGGTTCCTTTCCACAGTGTGTGGTTCTGTTAATCTCAGATGAAGCATGATGGTGCAGGGGCGATCCACATATTTTATTTTTAACTATTCCCACCATCTTTTCCTCCTTGTTATTGCAGGCAGTGCACACATCGCTGCTCTCTTTCCGCTCGCCCACATCTTTACTACCATTCTGCTGTGAGTGCCCGTGAGCACGTGTGACGATGTGGGTTCATTTTCAAAAAGCTATCTCCATTTTTATTTAATTTCCTAAATTGTGTTTTTGTTTTTGGTGTACTCCAAGGAATATCAATCAAACAGGTGTTGGATTGTTTTGTGTTTTTTAATTTTCATAAATCATGTTTTTTTTTTTTTTTATTGCGCACTCAGGAGAATATCAATCAAACCGGTGTTGGTTTATTCATTTCAAGAATGGGTTTTATCTGTTTTTGCAAATGAACTCCGATGACAAAACATAGAAATACACAGAGCAGAACTCACTCAAATACAACAAACTGTTTGTCTATGAATAACAAAATGTATTAGAATTATTTTTGTCCTTTTTGGCTCGTCTAACCTGAATGCATTTACAGCTGTTAGCCTTTACGTTTCGCCTAAATTCTGGCATGAGAACACATTAAAAAATTGCACTGAGTATCGGCTCAATATGTCCTGCTACTGTCAGCTCTATTCTAAAAATACTGATATTGGTATCTGCCTTGAAAAACCCATGTCAAAGCCTGGTTTAGACCCTGTGTGACTGGTAGCGTTATTTTATTCATGATATGAGTGAATCAGTGTGGTGCATAATGCTTTTTAAGCTATTCACACAGAGAAAAGAGATGGAGTGGAAATTGGGTGAACTGCATGAAACAGAGACGCTGGGATAGAAAAGGGTTAGAGAGAGTGGGAGTGAGAGACAATGAAATACAGAGGAGGAAATGAGAGAGAGAGTGAACGACAGAGAGAGAGAGAGAGAGAATAAATATCCTGGATTTATGCAGGAAGCAATGAGGCCACCTCTCTCCGGTAGAGAGCCAAAGAGGAAGTGAAAGTGAGGGCACTTCCTGTTAAAGTGGGCCCACCGCTTTCATAACCCCCCCACACGTTTAACAGAGAAAAACAACACGATCCTGGAGATGAAGCGACACGTTCGGTATATCTTTTCGTACCCATCATGTCATGTTCTGCCGATATCGGAAGAATAACTAAATATAGACTTTGTCAGAGCAGTTAACTTCCTGCCATGACAGCTGGTGAAAGAAGTGACAGACTAACAGAAAATCACCATCTGCATGTCCACAGTTAAACTGTAGCCTTCAAAAAACACCTTGTTCTCGTAATTTTGTAAATTGCTCATACATAAATGAGTGGGCAGAGGTACAGATTAATTTACTGTATGCTGTAATTCACTTATTGATTCCATATTTTATGTCTGTGGTTGGTATGGTTTGTTTTTTCACCGTAAAATCTAGCATTAGCGGTACAGACAGTTATTTTAGGTAGTTATCAAATGCCAAACCAAAAGCAGACAAAGCTCCCTGAAAAGAAGACTTAAACATCCCATAAGTGCACATAAAAATTAAATTGTCATTAAATCAGCTACGATAAAGGGTAAACCAACAAATTAGACTCTCAGAAGACCGTTAAATGTTGCTTATTAAACGCTCCTCATATTTGTTTATTAAAGTTTATTTATGCGGCATTTCCTCTGTTCTGGCAAATTAAGGGCGATGTAAGGTATTAAATGGAAGAGATCTGAGATGATCTGTTTACGCTGAGCTGGAGCCAGGAAAAAGGAGCTTTATGGGAAATGTGGTCTTAATTTTGAGGAGCTGTAGCAATAACAATGCCATTAGAGAGATGCTGATGTCAACCATGGTGTCAATTGTTCTGGATAAGTTCACCCACTCACGTCAACGTTAACTGCAGAATGATGGATGATGTTAAACAGGCATGCTAGCAGCTCCGGTGGTGGTCACATATTAAGACTAGGTGCCACTAAATCCTACACACTGGTCCTTTAAAGCAAGCCGTGAGATTACACGATTGCTTTTCCAGTATTATCTCAATAATTACTAAAATGAGATTAAAATCATCCAGTGGCATCATTAAGACGTGCTCGGATTCAGCTTCATTTTAACTTTAACATGTCAAATGTTACATTTTTAATTAGCTACAATAAATCCAAAGTATTTACTGGCCCATCTCTCTGCAGTGTGTGATGCATGAGGGGCTCCCTCTTGTCTTTGTTGCCGTTTATTTTGATAATGATGTTGATAAAAAGTGGAAACATAGAGGAAGTGCCAAGTGTTAGACACACTGTTACTGAGTAGCTGTTCAAAGCTTTTTTAAGGTCTGTCTGCCTCCATCGAGTCTCTATAGAGTCTCTAGTGTGTGACAGCAAATTAGTAAACTCACTTTCAGTGTTTGCATTGAGCGGTCTCCTCCAAAAAGTCTTTTATATTTTCTCCATGAAATGGCCTTCACATCTGTTTTTTGCCTCTTCACACTCTCATCCCAGTGTACTCACAGTTTTGTCCTCACCCTTTGGCCCCATGCCTCCTTCCCCCCTTCCTTCATAACCTCCCTCCAGCCCCTCTTAGGTGATGATCACCTATCGAGCACCGGTTCACACAATCGTTTGGTCAATGCTCTAATTGCGTTTTCTCTCTGTGTGGGCTACACAGGGGAGGGGATCGATCATCAGCTAATGAGAGATGTTGGGCGGGGAAGATGGGGGGTTGTTCTAAAAAGAGGTTACTGTATATGAGCTCTAACCCTCCTCCTCCTCCTCCTCCTCTATTAAATGCTCTCGTTGCTATCATTCCTGCATCTCGGCTTCATTATAGCCCACACAGTATTGACCTTAAGTCAGACCTATCAATATCCACGCACACACATGCTGGGATTTATGTGGACGGTCCAAAGTGGTGCGGCTTTGCTGTGAAAAAGTTGATTAACCCTTGAAGTGATTAAATATACAATGTGAAATCTATCTCTCCCCCCTGCAGTCAAAGTGACGTGCAAAGCAGGGAAACAAAGGTCATCGAGGATTTAGCATCCAAGCCTTGGAACGGGCGAGCGGGTGCATGTGTTTAATTGACATCAGAGCCGTCAGGGGCACGTTGTTAGCTAATGTAAACTGGAAGCTATAGTTTACAAGCTTGTTAGCAGTGCTATGGAAGCACAGGAGCCATGCTTTAGCATGTAAACTGATTAGCTATCTGGCTTGCAAGTTGACGTTAGCAGTGCACTTTACCCCTGGAAGATGTTTGGTAGCTCGTTCATCAAACCAAGGTGCAGGACAAGACAAATGTCCTTGTTTGTAGACACCCTGCCGTACAGACTGCCATTGGGCAACTTGGGCAACTTTTTCAGTTGCCATTGGCATGTTCCCGGTTTCAAAGGCTTTATCTGTCTCGAGTTAGTCCAGGTGCCACTGTCATCACCCACAATAGTAACAAGGTTTCATGCCTGTGTTGTGTCCTGGCACCAAACCGGCATTTGTCAACTGGGACGTATCCCTACGCCACAGCCCAACAGAAAGATCGATTTCCTTGAGATTATTCAGGGTTGTGTTGTGTTGGCAGCAGGTTTAGTAGTCCAGACATCCCAGGCCAGATGAGCTGTATGGTCCTTCCAGCAACTTCTGGGTCTGGACCTCCTGCAAGTTGGACGTGCCCGAAACACCTCGAAAGGAAGGCCTCCTAATCAGATGCTCAAACCGCCTCAGCGGGCTCTTTTTCAGGAGTAGCGGCCCAACTCTTGAGTTCCCTTTGGACGTCTGAGCTCCTCATCTTATCTCTAAGGTTGGGGTCACTTGTATCTGTGATCTCATTCTTTCAGTCACTACCCAAAGCTCATGACCATCGGTGAAGGTAAACTCGAGGGATTTGCCTTCCGATGCACCAGTCCATCTTGCGCTCCGTTTTCAGAACCCCCAAATACTTGAATTCCTTCACTTGGGGAAGATATCCACAAGTGGGTATGACTGCTGGAGCCTCATGCTAGCTTCAGGATCACAGCATCACCTGAGCAAGACTTTGTTCACTCTTTGACTGTGAACAAAGAGCTTGAAAACTATCCGTTAAAGTGACTCCTCTGATCGCTGTTCTTGCACCTCTCTCTATATATATTTGTTACATGACACTCTGTAACTACAGTGACGAAACACTTCATCATCCTCTTTCGTAGTCTCATCTGTCTCTCGTCCTGTCGTTTTCCTGTTCTCCCTTTCACTTTCTCTTCCTCTCTCGCCGCTGCTTTCAGCGAGCGAGTGGGCTGCATATTGATTTTTAGTGTTGAACTTGCGTGGCTCTCTCCCTCTCTCCCTCTCGCCCCCACAGACACAAACTGACGGAGAAGTTGATTAGGAGCAGCTCTAAATATATCCTCCACCACCTCCTCCTCCTCCTCCACCTCCTCTTTTTCTTCTTCTTCCTCTTCCTCTCCATCTCTCTCTCACTCCCACTCGCTCTCCCACACTGGTTCAATCGCTCATTCTCCGCATTTTCTCTCTCGCTCGCCCGATTCGCCTGGACGCTGCTCTGCCAAGCGCTTTCTCTTCCTCTCTCCATTTCCTCTCCACTTGCTCTGAGCATATCATTTGTCAACCCCCCAAAAGAGAGAGACACACACACACACACACACACACCATGCTGTGTTGCCAGGTTTGGCAAATTCAGAAATGATGGGTAAAATTTTTCAAAGTCAGAAATTTCTGAATAAAATCTAGAGAATAAACATTTTAACTTTTACATTCAGAGTGTGTGTTTATTTACAAGTCTGTGTGAAACATCACACACTCGTACTGCTGTTAGATACACAGCAGGTAGTATTTTATCACCTGAATGAACAGCATGTGCTTCACACACAGGAAACATACACGAGACTTATTCTCTTCAGATTTTTACAGATTTTCACAAAAACGTTTAAATAATTTGCATCTATGTTCAGGTCAGTTTTGGACCTTTTGACTGGATTCAACATCAACACAACAAAATTATATACAGAGCAACACCTGATTTCTTTTTCTGTCTTTGCCACTTGTTGGCAGCAGAACTGAGCTGCAGACGCACCACGGACACGCGGCGTGAGCGTGGTCACTTTCAAAAAGTTGGTTTAGCAAACAGTTGCTTGTTTTTGCATCAGACCCCGAGAAGCGGCATTAATTTGGAGCGCGTCCATTTGATTAACACGAGTCCAGCGTTGAGTCTCTATCTGTTTTTGCTGTCGGCCAAACCGCGAGGGAAACGTCTGGATCCTGAAACAAGCAGTACAATTTGCGGGAAGTCAAAACAATGGGCTGAAAGGTGCTAAAACGCCATGTAGAGCTGCTTTAGATGAATAAACATAAAAGATGTGATTTCTTTTGAGACACAAGCACAGTCCATGGAAGGGGAATGGAAACTCCCTGCACGCAGCAGTGTTCTTGCTGTAAATGGAGATTAGTTGAGATGGTTGTTGGAGATCCGCCGGGTCCAGATGGGAGAGGGGAAGCCGCGCTGTTTGCGTGCTTGCGTTACGCGTCGGCCGTCCTGGAGGTAAACACAACAATCGAAGGCCTTCTGCAATTTAGCAGACTGATTGCGGCGTGGGACACACACAAACAAACGAGCTCGCTGGGGCCGTTCTCCTGGGCGTTCGTGCCACTTTGCGTCCCCGCGATTTAAATCTCATTTGCCTTCTCGTGGTTTTTACTGAACGCCGAGGCCGACGGTGGAGCCGAGCAGCCGAGCGCTCCGCTCATTGTTTGAAACTGGAGGGAGATGCGGGGGGGGGCTCGTAAACTGTGCATTCTTCAGACAATGAGCACGTGGGCGTATGGCTTTAGGCATATTTGACAGGATCAAATGACTTACACTGAAAAGAAAATTCTGTCGTTTATGAAATAATCCCCCTATACTTATTTCATCCACATCCTCTCCTCTGCTTATTTTTTTCTTTTCCTCTCACCTCCATCCCCCCTTCTCCCTTTTTAAATGGATCAAGGTAAAATAGGAATCTGTATTCAGTGCGTGGTTTTAAGATACACTGACTGTTTAGATTTGAAATGCACATCACACATGCATGATGACATAAAACCTCGCGGCTCGTCCTCAGATCTGCCTGATTTTGTCAAATAAAGAAGCTTGGATGGGGGGGGGGCGGGGTGCTGATATTGTTTTGGCTCCATCTGTGTGCATGTGGTTTTAAAACACACGTGTGTGCATTGTACATACGTGTACCTGACTTGGCTCTGGTGCGGCAGTTAAAAGTCCGAGAGGGTTTTTAATCCGTTGCTGAATAATGGGATCAGCGCATTCAAACAGGCGGTGACAGTGCAGGGTGTGTGTGTTCACACAGAGGCAGCTGATTGGAGTCATTTGCATACACAGTCCGCAGAGCTGCATGAGTGTGAATCCCGGTTTGTGCCGTGCTGTTGCACCTTTCTCCCGCTTTCCTGACTCAACACAACGCATCTGTTTGCCGTAAGCTCGAGCTCGACAGGTCGAAAGGAATGAATCCTTCTGTAACTTCAGTTATTGCATCTCTAGTTCCCACCTGCTGTTGTTGTATGTGGGACAGTTTTGAGTGTAACAGGAAGTCTGATGTACCAAGAGCTGTTTCAGTAGACCACAGTGAATGTCCCGTGGGGGCCTTGCCCTTGGGGGAATCTGCAACCTGTTCTCATTCCCAGGCCGACCAACACAGGGTACTTTAGCGTCCGTGTGAGACACATCAGGCTGACATCTGCGTCAGTGTGACCCGTCCAGATCAGATGAAGTAGCGTAAAGGAGGGTGGTTGGGGTAGATGGACGTGTGGGTCAAACCAGGACTTTCACCCAAGAGAACAGTGTTTGTGTCTAGTGTGAAACCAAAAGCTGATGCTGATTTATTCAAAGTTATGTACGTGGTTTGTGTCACCATCCATTTTCCATAACCGCTTCACCTTATTATGTCTTTGGACAGTGGGAGGAAGCCGGAGAACCCAGAGAGAACCACACAGGCACGAGGAGAACATGCAAACTCAGAAAGGCCTCCGCCGGCTGGGGGTCTGAACAAGGAGCCACCTTGCCGTGAGGCGACCCCTGCAACACCGTGACATAAGGTACCAGATCATGGGTGACAAAGTGCTTTTGTTGTCTAAGCATGACTAAACGTATTAAAAAAGGTGTCCGATACAGACGCTGAAGATGACAAACTCTTGCGTGTGAGAAAGCATTGTCAGTGTTTGATGACCTGGCTGGAGGACATGACTCATCAAAGTGTCATTTTTCTGAAAAACCGAAGTGAACTTTGTCAACCTTTCGAGGGCTGAGAGCTGGTCACTCAGCGCTGCAGATCAACCACTGTGGTTTCCTGTCGTTTCTGGTGTGTCTGGTTTACACGTCGCCTCATTGAAAGGTATCAGGAGTTATCATGAAGAACAGGCTGATCCACCGCGACTGCTGAACACAAGGGCAAGTCCGTGTAAATGTCCTGCTCCTTCCCTCGGCTCTCCAAACGGCCTCGTGCAACATATGCCGTTACGTAACACCAAAGGCCGAGGGGAAGTGGAACTGCTAATGAAAGAGAGCAAAGTGTTTGCTGTCTTGTTGTGTTGTCGGAGAAGATTCCATGGAGATAGAGGGACGTATTTTCCCAGTCTTGAACACAACCTGTGTTCCAAGCCGTTCTCGAAAAGAAGGCGAGAGTCCGCCGTCGTCTTTGTGTTTGAACAACGTTTGAATTTAGAACGTCACAAATGTTTCTATTATTTCAGACTCTGTCAAAGTAAAGCAGCTGAAGAAGACAGCTCTCTGCACTTTAACCATCATTAACACAATATTGACTGGAGCTGCATTATCGATGGACGTCAGAAGAAGAATTAATGCTCATTAATGTTTTAACTTTGTTTGAATTAGAAATGACCAGAAATGAGCCGTGATAGTTGACGAGAGTTAATGAATTTAAAGTAGAAGAAAATCTGCTCGACGGTAAGTTCAACATGTTCCGTCGCTCCAAAGAGAAAGCAGTAGTGAAGACAGTAATTAAAACCTTACAGTCAGTGGTCTTCTGTTCCCTCATGCAGACAGGTGTACATGGGCATTGCTAACTTGTACAGATGCGCCAACACCTACTCCGAGACGTCAGGCCTGCCAGCGTGATTATTATGCAGAAATTAGAACCGTGCAGAGGAGAGCTAAACTCCGTTTGATCTCACCAATGTGCGTTTGCATGAGCGTTCGTGTCTATACGAGCGCAGGAGACAGAAATAGAGACAGAGGAAGAGGAGAGAGATGCTGTCAACTCCCTCCATCCTCCTCCTCCTCCTCACTGAAGCAGATGTCCAATTGAGTCTATTTAAAGCCGGTGCAGTATGGCTGCTGATGCTGAGAGCGGCTGAGCTGTAGCTTTGCATCACTGTTGTCTTACCTACAGCGAAGCTCGAATTCTCTCCCAGAAAATGACCTCAAACCTTTAAAAGCCTCCGAACGTTTTAACGTCAGCTGGCGGGTCGTGGGGTTCTCTGACTGCGTGGAGTTTAAACCAGCTGCCAGAGCAGCGATCGAGCTCCAGCGCGACTGCGTTATGTCTCAATCGAAGGACATTTTTCCAAGCCAACTGTCTGAAAAATGAAACCACAGCAGTTTCCTGTCAAACGGACCGTTATCTGTGCAGTGACTAATATCAGAACCCTGAAAATAACAAACCACTTGTGGTCTAACTCCAATTGGCGGAGACGTTTAGTCCCACTCTGTTCTGTTGTCCTAGACAATTATCTGAAACAGACTCAGCTCTGACACTCATTTTATTCATTTATTTTTTCCATCGGGGCTCATCTGTTTTCGCCCAATGAGCCGATAGATAGAAGCTGGAGAATAGGTGGGACTTGGCTGTTGCCTTGTCACTCCTCGCCAGGGATGACGCATCTGCTGCCATGTCTAGAGGGGTGGAGGGGAGGGGAGGGGAGAAAGAGAAATAATAAAAAAAAAAAAAAACAGTTATCAACAGGATGTGGTGGTGTCAGGCAGGAAGTGAACGCTGACGGAGGGAGGGGAGGGGGGCGCGGTGCAGAGATGGGCTCGAACTAAACATCAGGACTGGAGATGTTTGACGAGCCGCAGCATCAAGTCGTTTCTGATCAGCTTTGGCTGGATAATGAAACATTGGGTAATTAATCGTGCTCAGACTAAACCGGCTTCCATTTTAATGAGTCATTCTGCTTTCATTTATCGAGTAATTGCAGGTAGATTTAAAAAAAATAGACGAGGAAGTCTTTCTGCAGGATGATTGTTGTTCCCCAAAAAGCTCGTTACAGTCATTTCTGCCTCCTCTTAAAACACTCAGACAAGTCAAATGAAGTGTGAAACAAATCCTCCACGCTGACAAAAGGAAAGCTCATCCTCAAAGGAGCCTAAAAATCAAGCAAAACAAAGACCCTGATACTTTTTGCAGTGTGCAAATTCTACACCGTGCTATCCCCTAAAAAAAAGGTGTGTGAACTCTATTCCCCCCGGTGCATTTAAAAGAAGGAGCAGCAGAAGAAAAAAAGACGGGGAAATGAGTTCCCTCGGTGGGGTTTACCCTCCTCTACTGTACATCTCTGCATTTCCAGCAGCAGCAGCAGCTTTCCTGTGAAGGAGAGGGGACCGGAGGAAGCTCTGAGACGCGTCTGCAGAGCGCTGGCTTTGTACAGGAGGGGGCGGAGGGAGGGAGAGAGAGAGAGAGAGGGGGAGAGAGAGGGAGAGAGAAAGAGAGAGAGAGCTGTGACAGCGCTCATCACCCACTGAACAACCAGGACGGGTTGCATCCGAGCAATCGCTGCCATTCGCAGACGGAGTTTACAGCCTTTGCGCCGCTTTTTCTTTCGATCTTTTTCTGCCGCACCCCCTCCCTCTCTCCCGGTGCTGCCCAAAAAGCCAGTCGACCATGGTTTCTATAATTTCAGACCTGGACCCACTGAAAAGCTGGAACGTGTTAAGGTAAGCGAGCGCCCCGGCCAGTTTCTCCACACAGCCGTCCTCGCCATTGTGGACGGAGGTGATAGCAGAGTGTGTGTGTGTGTGTGAGAGAGAGAGAGAGAGAGAGTGTGTGTGTGAGAGAGAGAGAGAGAGAGAGGGAGACAGAGAGGAGAAGTGCGCTGGGTGTTTTTGGAGGAAAAATAAAGGGTGGGACGCGTTCGCAGTTCGAGAGGTCGCCGCCTTCTGGGCTTCGGTTCCGGCGCCGCGGTGCGTCATTACGCACGGATTGCGCCGTTTTTGGCGACAATCTGCGGCGCTTTTCTACTTTTCTTGCGCTCTCCCTCTTCCCCACTGCTCTGTCATGAGTCTGACGCATGCAAGCTGCTGTGTGTGTCTGCGTACATCTCATTAACCCCCGGTGCTGCCCCGTGCACGGCGCTTCATCGCCACCACCTCCACCACCACCACCACCAGCAGCAGCATCAGCATCTCCAAAAAAAACAAAAAAAAACTTCATACCAGCGTAGAAGTAGGAATAACAACTGGTTTATCACCCTCCCCCTGCTCCCTCCCTCCCTCCCTCCCCTCCTCCCCAGGCTTGATCTGGTCCCTCCAAATGTTGAAGTCTGCCCCTCCAGGAATTTATCTTGAAACATTTACTCGTGGCTGATTGCCTGCAGCAGCAGAACACTTTGGAGAGAGAACATAACATTTTTATCTCCCCGAGCTGCAAAAAAAAAAAAAAAGAATCATGTTTTACAGCAACACAGCCATTTACAGCCCGGCAGGAGGAGGAGGAGGAGGAGGAGGAGGAGGAGGCAGCCCCCCTCAACTTTCATGTGAGGTCAGAGGTGAAACTTTTCCCTCGCTCACCTCGTCTTGAGCAAGCAGCAAACAGCTATTAAGACTCACCGACGGGACTATCTCGGACCTGCAGATCAGCATGAATACATTCACTGTCATTAAGCATCCCGGCAGAAAAAAGAAAAAGAAGCTATGAATTTAAAAGCCGGATTTTTAAAAGGGCCTTGTCCCTGAATATTTCAGCCATTTGATAAATAAGTCATTATTCCCTCGACAGGCTCGGCGGCAGCGGCGGGGACTATATCGCAAATTCTATTTTAGAAACGGGAGAGAGGAGACAGAGCCCCTTAAGACCCTCAAATTATTCTTTTAATGCCGCCTCCCCTCCTCCTCGGCTCCTTTATCATTTTTATCCCCACCACCTCCCCTTTGCCCTCCATCCCACCGTCATTATCCACAAATCCAAAATAGAAAATGAGTGGAGTAATGTAGAGCAGGCATATTTCAGCAAAGTGCTGATGGACGAGGAGGGAGCGAGGAGGAGGAGGGGGGGGGTAAATGATGTCATCCCCAAACAGGCTGTGATGACCGTCCACACAGAGAAACAGGGCATGCAGCTGACCACACACACACACACACACTCATAAACAGCCGCAGCGGTGACTTCCTCGGTGGACACACACTCTCCGCTCGCGTCGGTCTGTTTGCCTTAACGAGGACCGATCTCCCGGCAGCATTTAAAATCGTTTCAGCGAGTTAATCACTGCCCGGCTTCGCGGTGGCCATGTTGGCTTTTGAAGTCCAAAGGTCAAAGGTCAAAAGTGACGAGATGCAAAGTTTCATCGCGGGAAAGCTTCTTCCGGTGAGAGCCGGCGGTCGATCAAGAAGGAAAGGAAGCAAAAAATAAAAAAGGAGGAAAGGGAACAAGGAGAGAACGAGGAGACGGATTTATTTACCTCCTCCGTCTCTCGTCTCTTCTCTTTATTAAACCTTTGTTCTTCCAGATTAGAGGCAGGAGCAGCTGTCCCTCTCTCCAAAGACGCCGCATCTTAATAAAGACCAGCTTACCGCCGGCCGTCACTCACACTCTCTCGGGGTCACACACACACACACTCACGCCCACAAACGCACTTCTCAATCATTTATGATAATGAAGCACCTCGGCTGCGTTTTCTCTCTAATGAGACTCACCTCCGTCACGCTCAAACACACACTCGCACACACTCGGAGGCAGCACTAACAAGAAAGTGTGTGTGTGTGTGTGTTGTTGCCATTGTCGAGCACCAGAAGCGGTGGAACAAAAGGGAAGCGACAAGGAGCGCAAACACTTGATTTAGCTGGAGATCATATTTTTAATTTCCAGCTTCGGAGGATTGGAGCCGGCGCGGTCGAGTTTTTCTGGATCTCTGCAGCTTAAAGAAAACAAATGATGCAAAGATGCAGGATAAAGATTTTAAAACAGTTGATGAAAGATGAGACCTCGCTGCTGAAACGCAATTAGGCGACATGATATGCACATTAGCACAATTAGCTGATTAATGCAGCCCTGAGTCACTTTAAACGCAATAAGGAGTTAACGGCAGTGACAAACTTGTGTGTGTGTGTTGGAGCCAGTGTTATCTGATCGGTGCCGGTGGTGGGGTGTGTCTGAATTCACTCACACACACACACACACTCATGTTCCAGAGGGAGGACGGTGGATGGATGTTAGAAATCTGGCCGTGCCTCTCACAGTGCACGGCGCATAACTGAAGTGCAGTTCAGTTATTCCATAATGAGAAACAGCACGCATATTAATTCCATCTGATTACATGCAGCTACCACACACACACACACACACGCATACGAGGCAAAGATGAGGTGTGTTCTGTATTCAATTAAGAGAAGAGGAGAGACGCAGCTCAGGTTGTTTTTATGTTTTTATTCTTTTACTGTCTGCGTGCCGGATGTTCAGAAACAGGAAGTTGGAGATAAAAGTGTGTTTTCCGGGATGATGTGAGCAGAACTCCATC
The DNA here is from genome assembly GCA_023373845.1 of Nibea coibor. NCBI lineage: Eukaryota > Metazoa > Chordata > Actinopteri > Sciaenidae > Nibea > Nibea coibor. The sequence continues at coordinate 17,037,094 of CM041731.1, forward strand.
ATCCCTCCGGGTCCGTTTTCCTCCGTCGTCCAATCATCGCGTTCCCTCCTGAAGCTCGAGTGTGGTCCGGGCGAGGCGAGGCGGGGAGGGAGGGAAGAGAAGAGCGAGGAGGTTGACGGCGCACAGGGGGGGCTTGACCTTTGACCCCGCCGTGTTGGTTTTAATTAATCCACTTAAAGAGTTCGTCCGCCTGCATTATGTGTCGCTTTATATCCCGCCGGACCGAAGAGGAGAGGCACAAATCCATCTACCTAATTACCAAGACCACTGTTTGAATCTTTAAATCCCCTCTGATAGTGTGTGTGTGTGTGTGTGTGTGTGGTGCTTTATCTATAAGCCAGACCTTTTTTCTCCCTTCAGGATTATTCTGGTTTCAGCCGAAGGGGTTGGAGTGAAAACATTTTGCAGTCACTGATCGCCGTGTTGTGTTTTATCTCGTCGAGTTTGAGCCGTTTTGTCATGACGGAAAAAACATGTTGGACCGTCGCCGGACGCCGAGTCCGTTACGTAAAATGAGACAAATTTTTGACTATTAACTTGATAAATCCTCGTAAGTTTGGAAAACCTCCTCCCGTCTTCTTCCTTTCCATCGTCGATCACTCTGTTAAAATTAAGACGGACGAGGACGCTCTCTGCTCGTCCTCCCTGCCCTGATCTGCTCCCCGTACGCTCGCAACTCAGTTTGACTCATGTGGATGATGACGTTGTTTCGGTCATGTGACGTCCCAACAAGCTCAAAGCCAGCGAGGGGGGGGGCAGGGTGTTATTCTGGGTTCAGAGGAAACACCTTGGAAGGTTCAGACGACGAGCTTCGCTGCTTCGAACGAGGGGAGAGAAGGCGGACTCCTGAGGCGGGCTGTGAAGTTTTGATTTGCAGAGTAAAGTTCAGTCACCTTTGGGATGAAATCTACGAGGCAGAAGTGTTTAGAGAAGAACTGCGAGTGATGTTTGCACCATGAGGGACATTTCTGTGCCGGTTTTTTGCCAAACGATGCACAGGAGCTCGTTAGACGACGTGATGCAGGGAGAGAAGCCGGTGACGAGTTTAAATGGAAGTGATGGCAGCGGGAGGGAGTGTCGGGGTGCCACGGGCTGAGAGGGAGGGGGGGACTAAAAATTCACTCTCCACTTCCCACAGCTGTCAATCAAAGCTTTGTAGCGCCACAGAAACAATACGGCATTCAGCATCGGAGTGACGGAGGCGGACGGGGCGGGCAGAAGGAGACAGAGAGGGAGGGCTTGAATTCCTCCGAACCCCCTGGAATCAGCGAAGGGATAATTACATAGTTGAGGCGAGAGTGCGTCACGCGACACAAAAGGAGATGGAGGAAAGATGACAGAGAGGGAAGGGGGACTGGAAAAGCTACAGAGGAGCAGGCAAGACTAGAAATTACAGGCGGAGGGGACGGAGGAGCGCCGCGTAGGCGACACGCATCCAGGTGTCGTTCGGAAAGTTGAATATTGTTCAGTGTATGACGGCTCTGTGCTGCTTCAGCTGTGCAGGTTTACATGAAAAATCAAAAAATGTCACAGCTACAAACAGTAACTGAGATGTACCGTCCGCTCTGAGCTGCTTTGCAAACGTTAGGCTATAAAATGTAAATTTCAGCCGTGAAATCTGCAGTAATTCACCGTGTGTGTGCCCAGCGGATTACTGTAAAGCATTTCACAGTAGTATGCTGAGTATTCCATCAAAAACTGCAGTAATTACAGAGTTCCTATAATACAGTAACAGAATAATGTACTGTTTGTTTTACTCAGACTTGTTGAATTTTTTGCTCATCAACATCTGTCACATGTATTAATAGAACAGTAAGCGGGTTTCCCCTCTCCTGAGTGTGTTTTGACGAGTCGAGGTGGCAAACCGCCTGAAGTCGATGACACATTTCTCATCTCATGATCAGTTTAGGTCGCCACAGTCTTTAGATATGAGCTGTTTGCACCCTGAAGGTTAATAATAATAATAGAGTATAGGTGTTCCACCGACGGCACCAAACCTGCGGTCTTTTCTCACCCAGCTGAGTTAACGTGACGTTTTCATCGGTGTACACTTGAAAATGAGGTTTGGTGAGGTGAGATGTTTTTCTGAGTGTCCGAGCGGAGCGCGAGCCAAAATGGACACATTTAAAATAAATGTCAGAGCGTCGTTCTGTCTGAAAGTTGAAACCCGAGCACTGCTCTGCCTCTGAAAGTACATTTTACTGTGTGTGTGTGTGTGTGTCCCATCCTCTGCATTTGTTGCCAGATTCATCGTTTCATCTCGCTTGATTTCTTCCAAATGTAAGATTACCTACGACGCTCACACACACACACACTCGGTCTCTTTAATGTGATTTCCGACTAAAACAACTCTTGTTGTCGGTCATGGCAGATGCAGTAGCTGCTTTTTTTTTCTCCCAGCAGAGATCAGCTTAGTCAACAGTAGCCGCAGGGACTGAAAACTACCGCACACACCTCACATGACGATCTGCGGGCTGTGTGTGTGTGTGTGTGTGTGTGCTGAAGCGCTCGTCGTCGTCTTCTTTGTTTCGTGACGTCTTTGTTGTATTCTCTCTCCAGCTTCGTCCTTTTTCCACTTTTCCTCTTTGTCTTCAGTCTGCACGCCTTTTTCTCTTTCTGAGGAGACAGTTTGTTTCTTTCTGCCGTTCATATTCTATCCCGACCTAAACAGCTCGGTACAACCCGTACTTCAGACCCTGCACACACACACACACACACACTTAACACCACTGGCCCAAAGTGACAAATCTGTTCAATAATGCAGCACCTGGAGCACCGCGCTCCGTCTCTCTCTCTTTCACCGACCCTCTCACTCTCTCCTCCTCACACACACTGATCATTCCCTTTGGCTGTATTTTAGTGCTGTACTTTGTTATAGTCTGATTCTCACAACGACCAGGCCTATAAAGCAGCTTTATACCTGTGAGTGTGTGTGAGACACCACCAGCTTTGTGCCGTGTGGCTTAACACACACAGGAAGTGCAGAGTAGACTCTCCTCCACCTTCTCTCTCCACATCCCTTTTTTTCTCTTTTTCCTCACAGTCATTATCCGCGGAGGATTTCCTCCGCTCTCTCCCAACGCATCACAACCCCCCTCTTCTTCTTCTTCTGCTTCTTCTTCTTTTTTGATCCTCCACAAGCATGTAACCAGGAGGTGGTGGGATGAAGGGAGGGAGAAGAAGAAGAAGAAGACGATGAGGGAGAGAGAAAGAGAAAAATAGATCTTGTCTGAATAAATAAACAGCTTTCCCTCCCGAAACGGAAAGCTTAGCGGAGTGAGGACGAGGACGGAGGGAGTGAGGGAGGAGGAAGGAGGGAGGAGGGGGGAGGGGGGAGGCATTGGCACAGTGCCCGGTGAAAATAAGAAAAAAAAAATAATAAAGGAATTAAATCTCTTTGTGTGTGTGTGTGTGTGTGACTGATGGACGCTCAAAGTGGAGCCAAAAAAGAAAAAAAAATGAATGCATGACCCGAGGCCAAACGAAAAAACTGACCAATCAGAGCGAGTGTTTGGGGTTTTGCAAGGATCACTTCAGTAGGTCAGATCGAAGCTGTGCACCACCGGAGGCGATCTGCAAAGGAAGCAGTTATTCTTCATGTAGATGTCGCAGAAATAACCGAACGTGTCGACGATAAATGAAGTATGAATCATGCAAAAATCTGTTTGTGAGCGGGTCAACGCGGCGAGCATCGACTCTCAGCACCTACGGTCCAAAAAAAAAAAGTATCCCAACAAGCTTTCAGGAAAAACCTGCATCAGTCACACTGCAGAGAGAGAAAATATGGAGAGGATGAGAAAGGAGAGCTAATGAATTATGGGTGGCCTGTGAATAGAGAGAGAGAGAGAGGTCTGCGCTCTGTCGCTCTCTCTTCCTCCTCCTGGGTTATGGAAGTGTCACGCTGTGAGTGTTGCCATGCAGATGGTGACCCTGGAGTGTTGCAAAAGCGAAGAGAGGGGGGGAGAGGAGAGGGGGAAAGAAGGAAGAGAAAAACAGAGCGAGCTTAAGAGAAAAATAAAACCGAGAGACGAGGATGAATTATTTTTTTATTCCTTAGACGCAGGAAGTGAAGCTGATTGGCCGCAGAGTCGGCTTTAATCACATGATCACAGTCAACAGGATGCAACCAGGGTTTGTTTATGAACTAATACGAATAACTACCACGTTTACATAGATCAGGATTCTAGTTTTGATCACAGTCATTCAAACTACATCTCCTCTTTTGGAACCCACATGCAGACGTGTTGAGGAGGTTCGAGCTGTATGGCATCAACAAGGGACATGCACGACTCTCGGGCTCGCTCAGTGTGTGTGCATGAAGAAGCTCACACACACACAGTGCTGAAATGGGGGAATGCTGCAGGGTGGAGTCCAGATAGCGGGAATACTGTATGATGTAACACCGAGGGCTGATTCGCTCCAGACTCTCGAGTCGTTCTGTCTGTGTGAAAGAAAGGAAAACCCCCCTGCTGCAAACCAGGACGGAACATTAGCTCATCGTGTTGTAAACTCCTAAAATCTGAGTTTAGTTACTCAGATCTGGTGGAAGACTCGTGCTTTGTGTGCTTCAGTTACACTCTGCTTTCATTAGACGGCCGCACACACACATAAACATCATCGACAGTCGTCATTGGAAAAGGACGGCCATCCATCGTGGACGAACTTCAGCCAATCTGATCAACAAACCAAATAACTGAAGCCGTCTGTTCCTAATATACCTGATGCTAGCAGCTAACATTGTTGGGTTTGAGTCACAGCACACACGATAAGCTGCCACGTGTTCCTCACAGGATGCTGACCGTCCGAACACGGAGTGTATTGTAGTTTTGCCTTGCTAAGGCTATCCTGACCCAGGACTGCCCAGTCAAGTCAACGTCAAAGTTACAAAGTCCGGATCAGAGCGAGCCACTCAGAACAAACACACTCAGATCATCGGTTATCACTGGGTTAGGAAGATGCTCCATTCATCACCTGCTTGGCTGCCAGCAGGCTAGTAACATGCCATGATGTTAACACAGGTGTATGCACACCTTTATGCCAGCATCATTTGCTGCACCCTCCTCCTCCTTTAACCGACTTGTTGGCGGTGCAGATCCTCTGTGAGCCGCCTCAGCGGGCAGGCCAGAGCATTTGGTGTCAGGTCTGACTGTACAAAGCTCTGAATGTCTCTGACCTTGAATCTAATTATGTAGCTTGCTACCACGAAGTCCTTCAGATTTGACTGTCATGTGATATTCCTGTTGTATCTACAGAGCACGGCGCTTTCTAATGTCACTTATCGTAACCTTTGATTCTTCTTCATCTCCGTCGAGACCTGAAGGGGAATTCTCGCTCTGCACAAAATGATTAATCTTGATAAACTCTTACTTCAGCGTGCACTGCGACACTGAGGAGTTCTCAGGAACTTCCTTTTCTCAGATAAAATCTGATCTGACTGGAAGCATTCTTCATATTGCAACATTTCACCCCGTGACGCATTCTCGTTGGATCTGTTGGCCAATAAAGTTGATTCCCTCATGACTTTATTTCTATAACTCAGTGCACTTTAAAGTGGCATCAGAACATTCATTGATTTTCATACAGGGGCACCTCACAGCTACAGACAGGATGTTCTTTTCATGTCGTTGACGCAGCACTGGACTTCTCAGTAAAGTAACGGCGATCTGTACGGAATGACTCCACTGCAGCAAGTTTGAAAGCAGCCAGGTGTTACAAAGTAACTCGTCTTACTTATGCTTTATTTCCAGAGACGGCAGCTGCAGAAACAGTGTGTGTTATGGGAGTGGACTGTTGCTTAATGTTCTGCTCACAGTCAGATGACTAAAGAAAGAGCCCTGGAGCCATCATGGTCATTACATCTCATACTGTGTCTGTGTGTGTGTGTGTGTGTGTGTGTGTGAGAGAGAGAGAGAGAGACGTGCATATAAAGTGGAAAGTACAGAGCTCAGCTTTTCCTGTAGAGTTGAACATATCGAGGATATTTAAGGACACGTGCATAAAATGTTTTTGTGACTTATAATGGAGGTTTATCCTCGAACACTAAATGCCCAAACCCGACGATAATCCTACAAAAAAATCAAGTATTTACTTTAAATTGAGGAGTTTACCTCGTGGGCACCAGAATTCATGCAAGTCCCCAAAACGTGTGTGGATAGTTTTGTCCCTACAACATAATTAACACACACACACTCTCAGCAGGAGCTGCAAATCCTGCCCTTGCAGTCTCACGAGTGTGTTTCTAGCTTTCTTTTCCTTTGAACCTCGTTTCTTTCTTTCTTTCTTTCTTTCTTTCTTTCTTTCTTTCTTTCTTTCTTCTTTTTCTCTCAGGACAACTGTTTTAAACAAAGCATCTTCGGATCTTTTGTGTGTGCCTCCCTTTGACATAATCCCGGTGTCTGTTGCCGTGGTTACACTTTCTTAATGTGCCATTGATGTAACTGTGTGTATTAAAAGCTTCACAGACTGCCGGCAAAAAAAAAAAAACTTTTAACCGCGTTTCTTCTTCTCGTTCTCGACTCTTTGCGACTGTCGTGTTTGTGTGTCAAGAACACGGGTGCACTTGTCTGTACCACTTTCTTATTGATGGGATGTACCTGCTAGCTAGTTATTGTTGGGTTACAACTGATATTTAAGACTTTCTTTTTCATGCACAAGCTGCGTGTTTTTGGAAAAAGCAATTAAGGCCACTAAGACTCATTAAAACCAGTGGAAATGACACAAGCACTAATGTGTCTGATCTGAAATGTGGAGTTACACAATCAGTGTTGTATTAATTAAATTGGCGTTCGATGTGTAATCAAAACAGATTTATCGCCGTAATGCGAGTGTGTGTTCTTCATCATTCAAGTCTGTGTCACGTCTGGCGGCCGCACACACACTGAATGTGCAGGCAATGAGCTCCGCCACAGCAACATTATGACAGCATTTCATCTCATCCCCCTCGACGCCATGCTTTGGAAGATGACGGTAATTTGGATGAGATGTTTCAAGGCCTTGGGTTCTCTCTGCTCTGCTTTGCTGACGGTCCCTGGTGCACTGCAACATTAAAGCGAGACTGGAGCGTGAACGTATGGCTGGCTATTAAATGGCAATCACACACAGAAGAGCTCTTTTATAGACGAACACATTTCTGCTTAATAGCTCTCGGAGCAGAGTCGTCCAAATATGACATTTCAAATGAAAGCCCTCCGAACGCCGCCGCTTATTAAAATCTTTGCTGAAATCTTTCAATTTGTCAGTTTTTACGTGATGTGGGTCAGAATGAAATCTGGATTGCAACCTGAGATTCTCAGCTTAGTTATGTGATCTTGCTTTCCAGATTTCACGAGTCCTATTGAGCATCAGGGGCGTCTGGCTCTTCTCTAATAGTGTCACGCACAGTTAACTCGTGGTACAGCGCCGCGGTCGATGTTCCAGGCCGCTCACGGCAACAGCTTAGGCCGTCGGCAGCACGGGGAACCTCTCTGCTCCGTGTCCCGAGATTACCCAAACCTCTCGCCCCCTAATGGCTGCTTGAGGGCGGAGTTAATGTCATCAGCGGGCCCTCTGCTCGCCCCTGGGAGTCCCGCTCCACCCTGCCCCATTAATTTCAAGTGTTACTCATATCCTCGGCCCCCTTACTTTCCATCTCTCTGCCCCCCTCCCTCCCTCACTCATCACCTTGGTGCGCCCAGCCCAATCTCGGCGCTCTCCTGGCTCATTTTGAGCTGTAATTGGACAGGAGTCCCGGGGGATGGTCGTCAGCACGCCCCAGTGCCTCGCGTCCCATCTCCAGAGTGGAAACACGCCCCGGCCATGGTCGATAAGCAGTGCCCCCCCCCCCCCGCTCAGTCCAACATCGCCTCCTCTGCTAACGTTCATTGGGAAGAATGACTGAGCATTTCTTCAAAACGAGTGTTCTCTAAGAGCCCACAGCAAAGTATGAATGCCGAACCTCTCCATCTCGCACTCAAGTCTGTAATTAAAGTCAAAAAAAATATTTCAGCCTTTTTCTAACGCGGCTCATATTGTTTCAGGAAATTTCCATTTTTCAGTTCAGGTGTTTTTCCATCTTCTTTTGAGATGCTTAAACAACCTGATTTCCTTTGGAAACTCAACGCACCGGCAAATGTTCACACTCATTTGAAGGATGTTCTTTTCAGAATTTCCTGTTTTGTTTGTTTTGAAACGCGTCAGATAAAGACAGGCTGCTTTAGTATCCCCATCACAGCCAAAACTGATGTTATAAAACACTTGAAATATTCTTCTATACAGGGAATACTCCCTAACCCCTAAAATGGATTTTTCAATGCTGTGCGTCATTGATTTCAATGGGAAATCGACTGAATCTGACCTGATAGGATAGGATCTGATCACTCAGGTTTTGCTAAGGGAGGATAAACATCAGTCCGAACTGGCAACCGAATGAATGTCGAACTTGCTAAAGTAAAAAAGAAAGCGCCATTCTGTAAAACACGATTTTACATCCAGCGCAGACCCGAGATCCTTCACACAGCCCCACATCGATGAGTGCATGAATATGTGAGTGATGTGCTGCGTTCTCGACGTCTTATTACATTCATCAGGCACAAATATCATCCTGCCAGTCTCTCTCTCATTGCTGCACACTGTCCAACAAACACACACACTTTATACGTGACGCTGGTGTGTTTGGATCGCGCCGTGTGCCAGCTTTTCCTCGAGCAGCATTTGTGCTGGTAATCTGTCATATGAGCCCGTCTCATCACAGGCACAGGAACATTTGGAGCTGCGAACAGAGAGGCAAGGATAACACCCTAAAAGCTTCCTGCTCCTCTCTTATTGCCCACGGCTCAATCCCAACTATCTCAAATCTCCCTCCTTATCTCCTCTCCTTTTATTGCTGAAGCTTGACGGGCACTTGACAGCTGAGAAAAATGCCCCCGAACTGAGGCCCGACCTGAGACGTGTTGGCCGTGTTGGTAAACCTGCAGCTCCCCCAAGAGGCTGGCCCACTCAGGTTGAGATACACTAAAATGTTTCAGTGAAGAGTGTGTGCTTTTGTTTGAATTTCACCTCAACGATTAAGTTATTTTCTTTGTCTCTCGCCATCTGTTCGTGCCGGAGAGCTCTCCGACGGCCTCAGAACATCCAGTTTTACATAATCACTCTCACTGCTGACCTGTCCTCTCGCCGGCTCTGCGACAATTACAGTTGAATACCTGATGTGTGTGTGTGTTTGTTTGTCGGTTACCAAGTAGAAAAGAAGAAGGCAGGCGGTGAAAGTGTGTGTGTGTGTGTGTGTGTGTGTGTGTGTGTGTGTGTGTTGGGGCTGTATTGGCATTCACGCGCCAATGGATGAAAGCGGCGGCGCCGTTAATAATTGAAAGAGTACTTAACAACAGGAGCGCTGCCCTCGCAAGACAGCTTTTAATAACCAGGAAGGTTTCACATTTCTAGTTCTCCACTTTTTCATCCTCTCCACCTCCCCCACCTGCACCTCCACCACCTCCCCCACCTCCTGCCCGCTCCTCTTCTTCTTCTTTAGCAGCTTTCTCGGCTCTATTCAGAGAAGCGAAGGAACGCCGCTGAAGAAGCATCTGTCGGCCTTTTAAAAAACACAGCAGAAGAAAAGGTGTGTGTGTGTGTGTTTACGGCGTTAAAGCGAGGCGCATTGTGCCGGGCGATGGATAGCGCGCCATTGCTGTTGGCAAGGAAGTGTATTTATTACGTCTTCCACATTATCCCTCTGTCCCCGCTGTCTAGTTGAGAGATATGTATTTGTTTATGGAGGCGCTCCGTCTTCTGCTCTTAATGCGCTCGCCGCTCACCCTCATTAATTCGCTTGATGGTCTTTGATTTGCCGGGCATCACTAAGTCGCATTAAGAAATGTATTTTCCCCAGCTCTTACTTAACGACACTTCCAGAACCAACGCAATTAAATGCACATTTAAATGCTCAAGGTTCCCCCACCACCCCCCCCACCCCACCCTTCTGCATTCATGAGCGGAGACAGGCGCTTGATTAGCACCCTGCAGAAAATTAAGCAGCTGAGGAAAGGTGATGCCGAGGCTTCTTTTAGTGAATGCCACCTTATTTAGTGCTCGTTATTTTCACTCAGACTCATAATAGGGAGCTAATACAGGCTTCGGCTGTCGAGCTTTACTCAGGGAACTCTGTCAGGAGTCATCGATGTCCATGAGGTGGTGCTAAATATGATTTCCATGAAGTCTTTAGTAACAATTTCATGGTAATGTGCGTCGTTAGGAATTATTTCAGGGGTAGTCAGTTCTCGTTTCAGGAGGACGTTTAAGTTGCATTATGATTTAGTTATAATTGGAATTATTTCATATATATTGAAGCAGCATTGCCATTGTATCATCTGCACAGTACGAAGTCTCAAATCCAACAAAGGAAGCTGCAACTCAACGTCATGTCAACAATATTTATTTTCAGTGCGACATACAGTCATAAATAATAAATCAAATAAATAATAAAAGTAAATTTGACACTCAGCTCGTTTTATTAGAATTCTAAATGAAAAGTTCTTTCAGCAGAAAGTAGTTCCAGCACAAACCGCTGAGATCTGTGGATTGTGTTACAAGGACGCCGTCCTTTCACCCTTCATTGTGTCGGCAGACAGCTACCTTAATCCAACTATCTGCATGTTTCAAGTAGAGCCGCGTCCTCTTTGGCTTCGTAATTTGGACAAGCTGACCCTTCAGGTGTTACCGGCACAGTGGATGCAACTTGACACTGACCTGTAGCCGCCCGCTCTGTCCACCTGTCTGCAACGCAGAGACTTAGAAGATAAACATTGGCAGCGGTGAGTATTTTAACCGCACCTCCCACCACAATGAGCTCCTCCTCAACAGTTGGCCTCGCCGGACGTCGGCACATGTGACACGACATCCGACACTTGCAGCTATGCTATAAAACTCAGCCTCGATGAATATGTATACCTCGAGGTTGTTACCGCACTTTATCCGTTCATTGCGTCTCTCAGGATGGTATTTTTTCTTCCCTCAATTTGTGCTCACTCATCTCATTTACATGTATCCATACCTCTTGAGCTCTACAGCTGAATAGGCCTAATTGAATAGTTGATCACATATTAATCTAATTAGTCTGGTTCAGTCCTGGTCATTGTGCGCTGAATTCATTTATTCTGTCTTGTTATTGTGTCCTCTCGGGCCGGAGGCTGTGGCCCCAGATGGTTTACTATAGCTTGCATCGCTGATCTGACTGGGGGTTTCTCGCTTTTGTCTCTGGATCAGACTTCCATACTGCACTCTGATCACAGCTATAACAGAGAGAGGAGAGGGAGAGAGAGGAGGCGGCAGAGGAGTGGAAACAAGAGATCAAGAGGTGGTGGAGAAAGAAAGTTGGCGAGGAAAGGAAAGAAAGAAAGAGGCAGAGAAAGATAGGACCATTACTGTCGAGGGTGATCATCACCATATCCGAGTTTTCCATGAAAAGGCAACAAGTGGAGCCTAATGGGAAATATGCAGATGTATGCAAATATGTGTTGGATGGGTCGCCCGGAGGCCCAGTGGGAGATTAAAGCTCTTCGGGATGGAGTGGGCTGTGGAGGAGACTAGCACTATGAGCTCAGTGCTGCCATATTAAACAGAGAAAAACCAAGCGCGGACCAATCGCGGGGCCTTGTTGTCAAGCTCATCGGCATTAATCTCACAAATAGATTCATGCTGATGGCAGCAGACTCTAAAGTGATCTGTCAAACCACATTGGTAGCCAGTGAAGTGATCCATGACGGACATCTTTAATTTGATTGTATCTTGGCGAAGATGGAAGCCCGGTGCTTTCATTGTTTTACCACGGTATCCGATCCCCACGCTGGGGCCCTCCGGGGGCCGTCCGCGTGGACGTGATGGATGAGATCCCAGCGCCGCTATTTCACACTCTTTCGCAAGTTGATCGGCCTAAAAGTGACTCAAGCAGAAAGAGAATGAGACGGAGAGGAAAGGTAGAGGCAGAGGCGGTTAAGACTCTTCCTCTAGCTCTCCACCATTCACGCTTCACTTCCACATTTGATCCACGGCAGTCCCTCAACCTGAGTCTGCAGCTGCCGCGATGGAGGTGTGGCTGAGAGTTACAGACTGAGTGATAGAGTAAATAAGAGCAAGCGTTTCAGGTACCCAGGGATATCGAGCTAACCCTGGACACCCTGGAAATGCTGCAAACTGTGTTTAGAAGCAACCGGCAGGTGGAGCACAGTCAGTCGGCAGTACAACAGACGAAGCATCGGGTTCTTTGAGCTCCTTCACGAAAGAACTTCCTTCCAAGGAGCTTTGTGTAACATATATCCAATCATCAATCCATTTTGTTGTGCTGCTGGCTGAAGGTAAAGACTTTGCTGTAGATACCAGATAAAACAATCAGTTTAAATCAGTTGACTTTGGTATTCTGGGTCATTTCTACACTTTGGTAAATGGCAACTTGGTAAGACTAACTAAATTGGTCCATTGGTATCGAGCAAGAGCGCCGCATCTCAGCTCTTATGGATAATTGCGCACCATCAATGTAGATCCAATGAACAGTGCTTGTTGTTTTTACCACTAAGAGGCTCAGATTGTTACTTTAAGTGTCTGACAGCGAGTGAGATCCTTTTTGTTTAATCAGAAACAGCAATTATATCGCCGTGTTCAAAGCCAGCACACTTCATTAACAGTATTTCTGCCTTGTAACATCGCACCAGTTCATTCAAACATGACGGAGACTAAATAAAACCCTCGTTTGTCTGTTCCAGCTATCACCAACGGAATCTATTCTCGCTCGATACTGGACCAGTTTCCAAAACTGTTGTTCCCTTTTAGTCACAGAGTCCAGGTTAAAGGTTGTTTTAGCGTAACCATGGTTATGGTAAAGAAATGCCAATCAATTGTTGGTCTGTGACGGGATGCAAACACTTATTTCTGCCATGAAATCGAGAAGCACCGCACGCCTGTCTATCTTTGGTGCTACGTAAAGGTCATGCTACTTCCAGCATTGGCACGGAGCGTTGGCATTGTCAGAAAAAACATGCACCACAGATGTAAAAGTAATTGCTGGGGATACTGAGCTGCTCCATCTCCAACCATCTCCAGGGTTTTCCAGTACGTGGCCAGCTGCCATTTCTGGACACAATGTTATGAGTAAAGTACTGTATGCGCCAGCTCTATACATGGCCCCCTCTGTCTTAAAGCAGGCCTGCGTTGGCAGGTGTTAAGTCTCAAATGTTCACATCCGTCCAATGGTATTTGGCAGCATCATAAATCTGCAGTTTACTGTTATACATAGCACCTCCTCTAAGAGCGCCTATAAATCAGTCCTCTGACGTTTGTAACTTCACCCTCCCAAAACCTTGTGAAAGACTCAGCACATGCTGCGGTCGGACTTGAGTCTTTTCATACGACTTTACAGCGTTTTGGTCCTCAGAGATTTAATCAAGAATATTTTCAAGACAAGGAGAGAGACCGTGAAGTGGTCGGGTTATCACAGGTCAATTGCAGCTCTCTTAGTCTCATTCTCTTGAACCCTATTAGAGCTGAGTAGGGACAGTGCTCTGGCAGCCTAGCCTAGCCTAGCAGTCATAGCTTAATACATTTATACTGAGAGAGCTGTATGTATGAGGCTGGTAATCGTCTAGCGCGCACAAAGAGACAGACAGCTGGACTTTAGCGCCCACGTGAATTCCCTTTTATGCCTCGCCGCAGATTACCTTGCCTCTCTGAACTTTCCAAAAGGCTCTCTGTTTGGTCGGAGTCCTGTGCCTTTCAGCTGTGATGCTCCTTCTTTGGAAATGACTTGATTGGGAACTTGACAGTGGAAATAACCTTGGCTCGCCTCCTTTTCTTTTTTTACTTGCCTCATTCTGTCACACTCTCCTCTCCGAGTCTGTCTTTCTTTCTCGTCGCACACCAGCTGTATCGGGACGAAGTGAAACAAGATGTGATCAGCCCTAATGTGATTCTCATGTATCCACAGACGCTCGCCTTGTCTGTTTTTGACTTACGTAACCGCTTTCGTTCTTCTCAAACAACGCCGGGCCTCATTTTTCCTACTTTTGGGGCATGTTGTCATGAAGTGGGAGTGTTTGGGGATGTCTTCGTGTATCCATGGTGAAAACCAAACAGTGATGATTGAAGCTACGAAGCCAGATTCAGGCAGAGAGCCAGCCGCTGATTAAGGCTATTACTTCATAACTAGGCACTGCTGTTTTCTAGGAAAGCTCAGAGCATGACCTGTACCAATGAAGAAATCTTTACACGAGCTAATGGTGTGCAGGATTGTCCAGCGGCCGAGAGGTGCTTCAGTTTGAGTGTGTGTTTCTGTGTGTGTGTGCTAAAGGCTGACATCCCCTGGGTTTCATACCATTCTGTCTGGACGTGCTCTTGCAGCGCTGCCTTCTTTAATGGTATTCCTCCGCACAGCTACTCTTCGGTGCATCCATCCATCCTTTCATCCCTTCAGTCGTCCCTTTATTCATCCTCTCTGCTCTGCTTTGTTGATTGTCCGGCTGTAATCAGTCCTGGGTGAATAATTGGAATAAGATTTTTAACCCTTTTTTCTTGCGTCACATTCTTGGGTCCAGTTTCACTGCGGCCACAATCGCTGACTTTCCATCCAAACACTGGGACAGTCTGAAATTTTTATAAAACTTACTCAATACTGTAAAAAAAAAAAAGTTTGCTTCAGGCAGAGAGGATGTCAATAAAGGACTTATGCAATAAATGTCAAGGGAACTACATTTGTCAAATAACTGACGTTGCGACATTTACAGCCAAGAGCTTTCAGTGTCCACTGCAACTTCACCAGAAATGTCACTCCTCGTTGCGGTTTGTCTGACTTCACGGTGACAGGACACGAGACGGGACTTCAATTCTGCCTCTAAAATAAAAGTAATATCCCGTTATGTGTATTTACACTAAATGTAATGAACGCTGGCTCCTCTTCATGTATACATTCGATACAATGAGCCACATAATGTTTAGAACACGTTATGCTAAGTGCATGTGAATTATTATGAATTAATTCATGCACGATCAAAAATATACAAGAATTAACAGCATCTCATGCATGGAGCAGTACGTTAACTGATGCAACCGCTAAGGCGTTGCAGTCATCACGATTTCTGAATTATTAATGATGTCCTTGTGCTGAAGTCTTTTTCTTTTTCTTTTTCCATTAATGCATCGTGTCTGTGGCCCTTCAAATAAACGGTCTTTAACCCTCAGTCACATATGTTAACCATCTTATGCTAAACTATGCTAACTATATATATGTAAGCATATGAGATTTGAAATGGAGCCTGAAAGTATGATCTAATTCCCAAACACATCATTTCTGAACAAACAGATGGGCTGACTTCATCTGAAGGGCTCATGTCACGATCACAACAGAACACGTTTACTGCTGCGACGGTTCATTTGTTCCTTTAACTGAGGAGGACACGAACATCGTTAATAACTCAGAATCTGATGACTGAAACATCTTCACTGTTGCATTAATGAACGTTCTCTTCTTGCATGAGATACTTTAGATTTTTGTACAACCCCCGGTTTGTTTTAATTGTTACCACACAGGACCTGATTTCTTCAGTGCATGCACAGTACCAGCCTTCCTTTAGGATCTCATGGCTTCCTAAGAGTTGGTGCGTCAGCATATATATATATATATATATATATATATTTTCCTGCTTTGGAAGCATGACATATGATAGAAATGTGCTGTCACTGAAGAACAAGAAGATTTATCTGCTTTAATAACGCACAGAAATCCACCTACCGTAAATTCTTCAAACTTTCAGAAGTTATCTCGTTCCCTCGACATCTTTGACTGATGCAATGCCAACGTCAAAGACGTACTACTGTACTGTGTCTTTTTATCCTGCGGGCAGCATTCCTTTATCGCAGAATCTACAACATGAGCTCTTTTGTCTGCTTGTCATTTGTTTGGCACGTTCCCTCCTCTCGGCTTCGGTTATCTAACTGTACGCAGTCTCCTACATGTGGAATAGAGTAAACCCCACTGGAGACGCTCTCATAGGGTCTGGAGTGGGACTTGTCCACCAAGTGGGGCTAATTATGCAAATCCCTGCCTCATCCTCATTGCCCTGGGTCAAAGCTGCGATATTAATGATTAAGGAGTTGATAGAGTGACAGCGGAATGGAAATAAAAGGGGGGATTGTGTGGGAGGCTGAAGGATTAGAGGAAGAGGCTGAAGTATTCGCACACGTGCCGCACGCATGAATCTGTACACTTTGTGCATGTATGTTCGTTTGCCTTTCTGGCGTGTGTTCAGCGGGAGGAAGAATCAAGCCATTTATCTTTAAGCAGTCAACACTTCCTGTTTCCACAGCGACGCTGCAGCATCTGGGTTGTATCCGTAGCGACCCCGAATCCCTGACAGGCCCTAATCTGAAGTCAGAGTCCACAGCAGGCCGGATTCTGTACTCTCCCTCTCTATGTGCATGATCTCTAATGTCTATCCTCAAGAGGACCGAGATAAAAAAATAAAAAAAATCCATCAAAGTGGAGACACTGAATTTCCACATGGGGCTTGGATTTAAGAATAAATGTAAGAATTTAGATAAGGAAATGTCTGATAATGAGGTTAAAATAATTTTTTGAGAGCTGACTTAATATACGTTTTAAAGGAAAGACTGTGGAGGTCAAGTCTCCATGCTAACACTTGAGCCAATGCTGCCTGTGATGATCATCGAGGGTTCGACCCTAAAACTAAGAAACCGTGATGCTAACCTCATGCTAAAAGCCGTCGCATGAGACTCCAAGGTTGTCACAAGACAGCGTTGGTATTTGATGACTCGTGTTGTGTAATTCTGGGATTTTATGTAGCCAATCAGCTTTAATACACAGGAAACGTAGCACGAACCCTGTTTCTGCTACAAGGAACCACATATATACTTAGCCCCGTCACGTGTCTCGGGTGGAGCAGGCAGGCTAGCTATTCTGTGTCAACATCATCAGGTTTCTTAGAGATGGATTATAATGGGGCTGCTCAAACATCCCCAGAAGGTGTGAGCACCACAGTGTGGGCTGCAGGAGACCTGACTCATTTGGTTTGTTGGGGAAAACCAAGACAGATCCAATGAACTTTAACTAGATATAAAACAAAGAGTCCGAGCCAGCAGGATTCATATCTGATGCACACGCGGTCGCCCTTGTGGCTATGCAAATTTAGTGAAAGTCACTTTTTAAAGCACCTAGTTAAAGTAAATACAGGACTGTTTGAGACTTGAACAGACGTCCCAGTTTGTCTGGGACTGTCCCAGTTTCAAGCTGGGTGGAATAAAAGTCCATGATTCACTATTATACTTCTTTGCAGCGCGTGCGTGGGAGTTTATTATTACTTAACCCAACAGAAAACACATAATTAATGCACCACACATCTGATTTCAACACTGATTTGTCCATTTCTGAGTGATGGGCGGTGTCAGTACGTTAAAGGTTAGCCTGAAGAGTTTAAAGAGCTCCAGGAGAATTATTCCTTCCTTCCTTCCTTCCTGAAGTATCTGGCAATGAAAACGTTGCGTCATTGCGCCCATGGTTTTGACTCAGTAGGTGTGCTAAGTGCTGAAATAAATGTCCCCCATCCTGATGAAATGCTTATGGTGAGTGCACACTTAAGACTCCTGGTATGGGAAGTTGGAAAATATGATCACCCTATACTTAACCCAAATTGGTCTTAAGAGAGTACAAGCTGCCAGCTAAAAAAGTGACATGTTACATTACTGGTACTACAAAAAAAAGTCATTGAATGGCAGCTGAAAGTAATAATTTACCATAGCCACAGGGATAACTTTGGCTTTTGTGGTTACCGCAGTGCCAATCTTCCTCAAAAACCTACTTATTCTGCATTCGGGGAATAAATGTAACTGCTCCAAATTCATCACAAACACCTGCGAGTGCAGCACGAGTGTGGTCGAACATGTGTGCGATTGTTTTAACAGCTCCCTCCCTCGGATACTTGAGGGCGTCTTACGTGTCGTTTAAGGAGTGCGTAATGCGCTTTCTGCGGCGCTCAGTCATGCACGGCTCGAGCGTGTCAGCGTTGGATCTCCTGAGTTAGTGTCGTTAGCTCGGAGCCGCTGAAACCGGAGCTCCTCTATGAAACCGCTCGAGCCCCGAGAGTCCACGGACGGTGCCAAAACTAAAGCAGGCCAAATCCTCCTCCTCTCTTCTTTCCCTCCCTCTCCTTACTCTCTATCCTCTTTCTCTGTTTTCCCTCTTCCCCATTCCCCAAGCATGAGCAATTCACAGTTAATTCAATTTCCCCCCGGCTGGGTTCACATGGGACAGCATTGGAATTCCGGTTTGTCATGATAAAATGATTACACGGCATTGTGTTTCTCCGGGCGCCTCCCAGCGCATTTATTAGAATCTGTCAGTGTCGATGTAGATCGGCCAGCCAAAGTGCACGTCTCCACCGCTCCTCCTCGCCACTCCGCTTCCCCTTCCCTCCCCGAAACTGGTTATTCCTTATGAAATACGTCGCTCCTGGCAGACGCATAATCTGATTACATCCGCTAGATTAAAAATATATTGAATTTTTTTCCCCCACTCTCCTCTTCTCGCGTTTTTAACCCGTCTTTCTCCGACTACTTCTTGGTCTCCCCTCGCCCCACCCTCCACAAAGCGCTCAGCTCTTTTCACACTTACTTTATTATGCAGCTTTTGACTGATGTCAACTCACCAGCCGGTGGCTTTTTTTAAGATGAGATATGGGACAGTCATATCCTCCAACCGCCAGTGGGACAGATGATGATGTGATGATTGATATGTTTTATCATTAATATTAAAACCGAGGCGGTGGCCTCCGTGTCGATTCTCCGCGCTGTCTGAAAAACACATCAGGATGAGGAAAAATAATAAATTCAGCAGCGCGTCACGTATAATGTGAAAACCATCTTCTTCCAAACTTTAAAGGTACTCAGGTTCCTGCAGAGTCACGCTGATTTCTGCAGACGCGGTGATGTCGGAGCAGACATGGTTTAAGTGCAGTTCTCTGTTCTCTGTCTAATGACCACGCTACTAAAAGGCAGCAAGACGGAGCTCGTGCTAACAAAGTGTTCATTAGTATGCATGAAATGCTATCGTGCACCTGATTTATATAAAGTGTTAAACTTGGAAATAGATGTTAAACATGCACGGTAGGGCCCGATGGATTATTCAGGGCTTATACCAATATCAGTGTTTTAAATTTAAATATAGAGTCATGACAAAGTCTGATGTTTATCCAACTATTCTGTGCTGCTAGTGGTCGACTTGCGTGCGGATATTCTTAATTTATGTCGATTAAACGAGTAAAATTTCGACTGTTTGAATTGAGCCGCAGTTCCTCAAACATCCACTTGAGGCTGGCTGCAGAGTCAGTCTCCATAAGTCCCCATGTTCAAAACTTCACAGCAGAAATAAACATGTTTACAGCCTGGTACAATAAGCTGCTTTGCAAATGTTCAATGTTCAAATCACAAATGAATTTCAAGATGTTTTCTTTCAGTCATAGACAAAATAAGACTTCCTCCAGCTTCTTCACACCAAGTCAGAAAAAACCTGAATGAAACTTTCTCGTGCTCTTGATGTTGGAAGTCACGCCTTCAACATGTAGTTTTATTTTTCTGCAGCCACTCTGCCACCCTCATCTCCTCACATCACCTTCTTCTATTTCCCCCTCCTCCTCCTCCTCTTCTCTCCTGTCTGGATAATATTACAGCTTATTATTTTTCATATTTCCATCCCTCCCTCTGCCCATACCGACCTGTCAGTCAAGCTGTCATGTGTGATTTGGAGCTGTCACTCCGGCTCCGGGTTTCGGGTGTGGGGGTTCGATGGCTTGTTTACTGAGATGTGACTGGAGGTGTCACGCTGAATAAGCCCACCTCGCCCTCCTCCTCCTCTCCCCCTTCCTCTTTCCTCCCCTTCCATCCTCACCCTCAAACCCTCGCTCCGTGCAGCCAGGAAACCCCCTGTGGGGTGCAGCGGTTGCGTGGCAGGAGTGCTGGTGCCGGGTTGGATGTCGGCTAATGACCATCTCGGAGTGCCACCTTCGATTTTTGGGTGGTGGGTTTAAGCGTGTGTGCAGCCCTTAAGTGCATGCATGCATGCGTGTGTGTGTGTGTGTTCTCGATATGTGTGTATACTCATTCTCCCAGCCAACCAATTACTGTCCCGAGGAGCCGACAGCTGTCGCCACCATCGTCTTCTTTTTCCACCGCCATCTCGCTCCTTCCTCCTCGTCCTCCATCCATAGCTCCTCTCAGTTGGGGGGGTGGGGGGGTGGGGAGGAGTCAGAGGGGGAGTCTTAGCCCCGGGTCCTGCTCCCTTGGGGAGTCATTACACCACTGTGGGACTCTCACACACACACATGCACAGAGCAACACACGACTTGTCTCCTCTGTCTCTTTCTATCTATCACTATGCCACTACAACCTTCAATTAAGCCCGTAGCCGTCGCTTTGGGGGATTTGATGCACATTCACGTCAACACACACACACACACACACACACACACACACACACACTCATCTAATCCTAATGTTCCCTCTATATTTGTCATTACCCGCTTCCCAGATGGGACTCGGCCCATTGGGTTTTTTTATATAATAGAGCTGATAGAAGCAGAGCATATAGAGCTGGTGACGCTTTCATCAACATAAGTTTTGTTTTTTTGGGACAATTTTGTCGTAAACTCGAGCTTTTTTTGCGCCATTGTGAGTTTCTCCTGATGCGGTTGCCGCGGCGGCGATTTTTTTAAGCGAGCGAGGTGCCACCATCCGCTATCCTCCCCTCAACGCTCTCTTTCTTTATCTGAGACTGTAATACAAACCAGATTGGGCTTATCTCCCTTCTCTCAGCACACACACACACACACACACACAGTCCAAGCTAGCCTTATTCCTCACTCCCTTGCTTCTACATGTAAACACACACACACACACTCTTCTAGAGCTTACACGTGCTATCAGCCTCGATCTGTGAGTGGATATGCCAGCTATTTCACTTAACCGCGCAGGGTACGGATGTTGGCGGTCACGGAGGGGGTGTATAAATAAAAAAAAAAGAATTTGGAAGAGGCGCGGAATATTTCACTTCAACCATGAATGCTGTGTATAGATAAGGAGCTCCTCGCTGTGAGTGTGTTACTGTTTGCATATACGTGCTCGCACGTGTGTGTGTGTGTGTCAGTCTTGTAGAGATTTACCTCCGACACACTCGTTAATCACAGAATTCATTAGTCACCGAGTCTCTAATTGTTTACTTTCCCCTGCGGCGGTACTACACAAGGTTGCCGGCCCTCCCTGTTACAATTTTGGAAGAACATAATGGTAAATTAATTTTCCTGGTAGCTCCGATTTGATTAGTCATTTCTGAGTACACTCTATTAGCCGGGAAATTGTGTATTTGGAAGTCAGAATGGGGGAGTCGAGCGTTTGATCGCGTTGCTTACCTGGGAAAAAGACAAAGTAGCAGAGACTAAAGGGGGTGGGGGTGGGGGTGGAGGAGATGGA
Source organism: Nibea coibor (assembly GCA_023373845.1). Classification (NCBI taxonomy): domain Eukaryota; kingdom Metazoa; phylum Chordata; class Actinopteri; family Sciaenidae; genus Nibea; species Nibea coibor. Next base: position 17,058,583 of record CM041731.1, read on the forward strand.
GTAATGAGCCTGAGGGATGAGCTGGAAGAGAAATGGTCTGGTCTGCTTTGAGTGGCTCTGTAATGTAGACTGAAGCCCAGCGAGAGACGCAAGTGGAAAGACAAATTGATCTATTAATAAAACCATAATCCACTAATGGAATCAAATTGATTCACTAACTGGTTGGTACATCGCGAGTGATGCAACTCAAACAATAAACAGTTCACATGAAATGACTTATTTTCATGTTCCGAGTTCTTCGTTTGTGTTTGACAAGCACTACATAAGTAACGTCACTACTAGTTACTTCATTGACAATCAGCTGTGTTTTTATTCCACATTGTTTCACAGGGTTCTTTGTTCCCTAAAGCAAATATTTGACTTATTTTATCATTGTTACAGTGAAGTGAATCTGCATTTTGACAGAAACCACAGAATAACGACGATATGTATGAGAATAGAAGTATTCGTAGGTCAAAACTCATCCAATTTAAAACCAGACTCATTCTGCTGGAATAGAAAAACGGGTTTGCATAACCTCTGTTTTAACTGTATTTAAATGCAATTATCTGCAACACGGCCTTGTTTTCATGCAGACCTCTTGACATCTTTGGACCGCGAGATGTCTAAAAAGAGACTCACCCATTGGTGAGTTGGCCAAATGCTCGTATCTTCGTGTTAATAATGCTCAAGATGTCAGAAAAACAGAACCACCCTTTGGTTTCAACACGCTGAATCATCCATAAGGACCGACACCGGACAAATTCCAGGTCGTGTTCGGCTCCTGATGTTCAGCTGTGGCTCAACGTCGTCTCTGTGTTCCAGGCTGCCCCTCCCGCCTGCAGAAAACCAGGCCTTTATGTTCTAGTTTTCTGCTCTAGATTGTGAACTAGTTTCTGAAACTGGTTGACTAATTGGCTTTTTTACTGTCTGACTTGACCCAGTGGAGCAAGTGCAGCCACCAGCTCGACGTATGGACGTGGTGTTCAGGCGTGTGTTCGTGTCGCTCGTCGTGTTTTTCATGTGTCCTGGCTCGAGCTGCATATGGATGAGCTAACACGGGGGCAATCTGCGCTTCAAGGCGCACGTGCACGCGCGTCCACTTCTTTCACGATACTGAAATACAGATGCAATAGACCTTATCACAAGTGAACTTACTGAAACTATGCATTATAGATCAACACACAAACACGCGTGCGCACACAGACGTGTGCGCACATACATCCTCCTTCTTCTTCGTCTTCCTCCTTTCAATGAATCTCCACACACGCTCACGCGCCACATCACAAATGATGGGATTTAAACATCAACAGTATGAAATATTCATGTGTCAGTGCCAGCCGTTCGAGCAGAACTACCACCAAGGGGGATTTGCCTTCAGATCTGAGGATACTACTGCATTCATCCCTCTCTCTCTCTAACTCTCTCTGCCTCCACCCTCCACCCTCCACCCTCCTCTCTCTCTGTTGTGTTGCAGCATCCGGAGCCATTGTCACGGTGTTGTGTACCAAAGTGTTTCTGAGTATTGTTCTAGTTTTCTGTGATATTGCTTTTACACTCTCAAACGTTGTTATGTCTGTGTCTTGGGGGGGTACTGACCTCCCTCCCTTCCTCCTTCCCTCCTTCCCTCCCTCCCTCCCTTCCTCATCGCTCTCTTCACCTAAGGCAGGAAGTGGCGAGCGAGAGAGATTGACTGAGAGTCAGAAACAGAGGGGAAGAGAGAGAATTTATAGTTGAGGTTTGGGTGGTCATGGGTTTCTGCAGACGTCGAGAAGTTCAGTTTATACTCAGACTACAACCACGATGCACCTGGACAAGTCACCAGGTCATCACAGGGCTGACACAGAGACAAACAAGCAGCTCTGGGCAGTTTACAGTTAACCTGCATGTCCTTAAAGAACTGCAGACTCAGACTCACTCATCAGGATATTAACGTCTGATGAACTACTCACAGGTTTCCGTATATCGCCAAAGAACTTACAGCATCCATCTGACGGTCTTTAGCAAACTCGTTTTCAGTTCACGTTATTTTACGAGGATAATTCACATCAATAATGCTTTCCAGGGAGCCCTCGCTACGTATATTAAAAACAAAACTATAAAACATCAGCATCCGCTATAGGTAGAAGCAGCGATTTGGGGCATTGTTAGTCTTTGGAGAGCCGGTAAAGAGTCGTTCAAATCATATTTGAGGATATTTTTAGGGGCGTAAACCACAAAGTAGTTTCATATTTACACGGCGTGACTAAACACAAGAAGTAGAAAAGGCTGTTAAAGCCAACAGGAAATGATTTCATTCTAAAGTGCAAACAAATGACATTTAAGTTAAGAAGAGGAAGGATGGGGGGGGGCTCATGCTCCTCCTGATCTCCGTGTCTGTCTGGAGCTATGCCACTTATTTTATGAAGTCTATAAATCACTAATTTATGTCTGCTGTTACATTTCTGTCTGAGAAGTCAAAATTTTCCATGACTGGCAACAGCTGACTCATAGAAACAGGCTAAGTGGGGATGGATCACTTTTTTAAAATGATAAACGGCGATGTCCTGCTCAGACTACCGCTGAATAATACTCACACAATATTGTGAATATGTAAGCACGGCCGGCTCTGTGATATAATACAGGATCATTGGGTTAAAATCTTAATAATCTGAGGTCTAGCAGAGAAAATTGGAACGGCCAACTCTGTAAAAATGTGTCTGTAAGTACAAAACTGCAGCAGCACGAGGTTTATAAAGTTGAAGAGTGTGATGGAGCACACGCAGATACAAAGAGTCCCGATCGGCTGGACCGAGGAGTCAGATGTGGGTCCAGTCATCATTGTTCCTCCTGAGATTCGTCCCTCATCTTTTTTTAAAAGATGTGATAACACCGCAACAATGCACGCACGCGCTTCACGTGCACGCTGCCGGCGGTGGTGATCCAATTTAGGAGGTTAGAAGGGAGGAGAGGGAGCAAAAAGGAGGGAGCGGAGGGGTGAAAGGCAGCCATGTACGAGATGCAACGGAGGAGGAGGAGGAGGAGGAGGAGGAGAGGAACGTTCTCTCTCTCTCGTTTGTCATTCTGTCGGCGCCGTATGCAGATGAGGAGCTAATATGATATCTCTGCTGAGCTGATGGATGTTTAAAATGATATGGCAACCCTGAGCAGCCTCGCCGCATGCTGCCTGCCAGGGATGGTGTGTGTAAGTGTGTGTGTGTGTGTGTGTGTGTGTGTCACTCAGTGAAAACTATATCCAAATCACTGTAGCAATGACATATACTGTCAAACTTTCAACAACTTCTGTCCCAGCTTTGTACAACTTATCTGTGCTTTTTTTTTTTTGGCCATCGCTTCTCTCAGTAATTTAAGAGTTTTTTATGAAGGGTTACATGTTTTTCTACTTTTATTAACCAGTTTAGTTCATCAAATGTCATCAACACTTGTTTCTGTGACCTCCAGTGAAGTCTTCATGTGGTTAGTCGTATTCAACCAGCTGTCTCCAAACCCAAAGATGTTCAATATGTGATGACGTAACACACGAAACAGGCAGATAATCGTCAAATTGGAGAAGCTGCAACCAGTGAAAATGATTTTTCTTCTTAAAAGAAGCACAGATTTGTTTTCATACACATGCAGCCTGCCTCCGATGCATAAAGACTGTAAACGGGGGGAAACAGGTAGTCTGGCTCGAGCCGACGGTAACAAAATCTGGCTGTCGACGCCTCTGGTGCTCGCTAAGTAACGCGCTACCCTGTCTGTCTGAGATCGCCTGACGAGTGGCGGAGATTCCTGGAAGTCTTTGCACCCAGCCAAGTTTTCCCGTTCATCGGACACAGAATCGGCCGTGAAACATCCGTCACTGGGTGGAATATCGCGGCAGCAAACCAAAAACTTCTCACTGGACCGAGCAGTCGTGTTTGTTTGGGTTCCAGTTCTAATAATACGCTCATGTCTGGCACATAATCCCTGCTGCAACCATAAATGTCATTTCATCATCATTTGGCCTTTGCACCAAACTAATAACATCGACTAATAGATGAATGAATTAATGCTGAGCATTAGAAAACTTCTCAGGACTATTAATAACCGTAATTTGTGTTTGGAAATGTTTTGCACGCATCGATTCTTCGCTGTGCTGAAACGCGGTTTGCAGAGATCGATGTCGAATCAAACTGCATAATATTCATCACGTGAAAGGTCAGTGATTGTTGCAGGATTCACTAATTCTGACACAAATAATTGTTTCAAATCTACAAGTGCCACCCTGAGTTTGTCTGTCTGCATCCGTTGTCATGGCGGTAATGAGCAGTGGGGGTGGTAGCGTGGAGGAAGGTGGAGGTAGAGGAGGGCGGTGCAGGACTGATTGGATTCTCCACAGACTTCATTAGTTAAAACAAAGCCAGTTGTCCATTTGGGCTCTTTCACAGCCTAATTGATATTGATTTACTGATTTGCTCAGGGGTGATTTAAAAGCATGTTTGGTGCCATCATCAATGCTGCTTTTTCCTCTGCTCTCTCTCCCTCTGATGGCATTAGCGCTCCGTCCTTCTGGTAACTCGTTGGTTAGGAGGGGGTTTATCAGTGTTCCCGTCAAAGCGTGGTTGACTTTTCTCTTCCGAGCCACCGTGTTCCCCTCTTTGTCATTTCATCACCATCACATTATTTTATGACATCCAGAGAGATAACTCTCTTTTTTCTACCTAATTTCCCTCCATGAACCGGGCGAAAATTAGCGAGGGGTTATCTTATTTGGACTCCTCAACCGCGATGGCGCTGATAGATCGTCACCATCCGCCTAACTGGATAATGATAGTTATCATAAATGGTTAGCGGTTGGCTAAGTGAAGCATTGAGATCAATGGCAGTGGTGTTAGTGTTCGGATGAAGGAGGCCTTTTATCATGTTGATGGATGGCAGCCCTGTCTTTAATGTGACATGTTATGATCATATCAATTTGTCCTCAGTTCTCATCGACATCACTTTATTGCCTCGCCGTCTCTCACAGTCCATCAACCCCCGCACTGTAAATCAGACTTGAAATGGCACCGTGCCACAACGTTCCACGAACCAACCATTTCTCTTCTTCCTCCTACTACCTTCCTTCTTTCCCCTCCTCCTCTCCTCCTTGTCTGGTTCCTGCTTTTTTTAATCCGCCTCTATTTTGATACCTCTCTATTTACCGTTCCTCCTCGCCTCACTTCTTGACGGGCATCGGCGCAGACAGCCCCGAAGGAAAGAGTGAAGGAATCAGACTAGGATTAAAATGTAATATCAGACTATTAAAGAGATTAGTGGTTGAGATTTCAGCGTCTGAGCCACCTCCCAATATGATGAACTGGCATTCATGATATTGATTTATTCCCCAGCTGCTTTTGTCGTCCCACATTCACGCGGACGGCGATGGATCTAGATAAGGTGGCCTTTTTATGAGGCACCTTGTCACCGGGGCCCTTTGATTGTTTAAGGAAGTGAAGTTTATTCATCAAATCTATAGTTTTGAAAGAGCAGCGCCAAAGAAAGGGCGGACGAGGACGTAACTCATTTCCATTTCTCAAGCGGACAAAAGCAAGGTCCTGGTATTGAACCTGCTTAATGAAAGCTTCGGATTGGAACAGCGTCGCCACAAAAGGGGCCTTAATTATTTCCAATTATGACAAACCATCATTTCAGCTCAATTATGTTGCACATCCGTCAAGGCTAACAAGGTAGCAGGGTGTGATTGAGGTTCCCTATTAGTCTCTCTTGTCAACACCTTTTACAAAGAGTTATGAACGTTACGGGTCCGCGATCAAAGGAGAACATTTGTAGTGCTCAAATTTTCCTTTTGTTTTCAACTGACGCCCCCCAAACATCCATCCATCCACCTCTGCACCGCCCGATGATGCTTCCACTGAAGCCTTTTGGCTCCACCACTGCAAGCAGCGAGGCATCGTTTCTGATGGAGGTCTATGATACAATTAAACTCGTCACGGCTGAACTCGATACTGTTTGTTGTAACATTTCATTGTTTTCTGATTGGAAAATTTAGAAAGATCTAAAAGATGGACAGTTCATTTAGCCGAGCGTGTAGCAGGAGGATGGAGCGCTCCGTCCTGTCAGCTGTGCTACGACACTAAGAAGTTGGTTTGGGTTTGTGTGGGTCTGGAAATATAATGACCAGTGCTTCGTTATCTTTACTTGCTGTCTCATCAACAAAAACAAATCATTGTTTTGTAATATTTTTATAATCGAGGATCTATTCTTTGCTCCTGGGAAGAGGTCTGGCTAAGTTTAGGAAACAGAACAACGTTGGAGGATGACACCTGTAGGTGCTACTGACAGCAAATATCCAGCATGTCACAGCATGTCAGTGATTTTCTGAAGAAACAGCTAACACTGTCGTATGTCAGGATATAGGCAACATGTTGCGTGATGTCAGACTCCTGTTCGATGTAATTAACATTACAAAATGCCACAAAAACTTCACAAGCAGCTGCTCTGTTCAGTTTTCTCTCATCCAGCCCGGCTCCTCACATCTAATTTCCCCCTTCTGTCACGCCTCCTCCAACCTTCGTCCTCCTTCCAATGTTCCCTTTGCACCATCTTATCATCCGGCCAACCGGTAATGGCCTCGCTCTCGAGCTCCACACACACACACACACACACACACACTGGCATCGTATGCATCGGCCCAATCACAACCTTAATGCATCTCAATTTAACCACTGTTGTAACACACACACACATGCAGAGTTTGTTGTGTTTGCGAGCAGTGACGGGTCGGGGGAGGGCGGCATCAGTAATGCGTGACGCGTGCCTCCATAACGCCGGCCTCATTTGCATGTGTGAGGAGGTCTGGGCTAATGGAGCTGATCTGTTGCGCTGTTATTAAATGGGGGAAAGAGAAGGGGGAGGCGGGGGAGGCGGGTGTAGAGGGGTTATTATTAAAGAGGAGGAGGGAGGGAGAGACAAAAAGAGGGGAGGTCTCTCTCTCTCCTCTCCTCTCAGAGGCATGATGGATGATTCAGGAGTCTCTCCTTCACTGAGTTAAGGCTGTTGAACATTTCGCAGCGGTCACACGGCAACACACACACGTACACACACACGCAACATGCATGTATGCGTGAAGGTGTGTAAGCGTGCAGCCTGCATGGCCTTTGAATATCACGAGGTAAATGAGGCCTAACGCTGCTGCTGCCGCCGCTTCTCCCTTTTGTCCAGCCCTTTACGGCTCGGGTCGTTCCTCTCGCTGCATTCAAATGTCCTCAATATGTCACACATGCATGCATGGACGCATGCATCCCTGCTAACACACGTGCACACACACACACACGGGGCACTTTTTTTATTGCACACACATGCACGGTTTTACTGCAGCGTATTACGCCTTAATGGCCGTTTCCCAGCAATGTCAGCATCAGACGTGGAGCAGTTCCATTTGAATTGCTGATTGAACAGACTGTAAAATTATGTTTTATTATTTCCACACATTTTATTATTTTTTAAATGTATTATTATGAAATGGCAGCGCTGCATTAGCACGCGTTAACATAAATGTGTTTGTTTGTTGAGATCCTCATTAGCAGCTGCACATATTTCTTCTTCTCGAGGGGTCCCGGGGTCTTTGTAGTTAAGATAATACATACATAAATTATATATAATGTATGAAGATACAGTTCATCTCAGCGCTCTTTGAGATTACAAGAAAATATATGTAGTGAGGTCATTTTATCACAACACACACACTTAATTTTCCTGCCATGAATTATGAGCTCAGATGTGTCGTTGAGTACATAAATCTGTGTTACAGCAGGGTGATGGAATAAACGCTCAAGGCTTTTAGCTTCAGGAGAAAACAGAAGTTATGTTACGTATCATAGGTGCATCCACACCAAACAAGTGCAGTTCCTCAAACAACCACTCGAGGCTGGCTGCAGAAGTGAGTCAGTCTCCATAAGTCCCCATGTTGAAACGTCCAACTTCACATCTGAAATCAACATGTTTACTTCCTGGTTGGTCCAGACATGCAGCACAGGGGCACTGACCAAACAGAAGTTTTTACAGGTGGACGTCCGAGGCGTGGGTCATGCTGCAGCAGAGGTTTGCAGATTTTCCACGGACCTTTTAATGTTTTCTTTGCTGAACCTGTAAAATCCTGTCACCATTGAAATCCCTTTAGGAGTTAAAAAAACCTTTGATCTTACCAGTTTCTCGGTGCTCTTATTAATTATTGAGTCGCTCCGAGTTGTCTTTCCCGGTACAACGGGATCCACCATGAATGCAGCATCAGTCAGAGGATGATTAATGAAGCGGCAGCTCGTTGGTGTCGCTCAGGTCTCCGTTACGTCCAACCCCCCCCCCCGTTCGTCGCATTGGCACGGCCGTCTATGAGACTCATCCTCCAATGGGAGAGTCTGGAGGCGGGCCAGCAGCCCACATCTGACATCATCTGAAGACCTGGCACAGTTTGGCAGCATGACACCGGCTGTCTCGCGCAAACACATACACAAATAGCACACTCTCTCACACACACACACACACAACTGTGATGGAGATCAGATTAAGACAAAGTGGGAAGTCTTGGGAGGGTGTGAAAGTCAAGTGTGCGAATGCGTTTATCTGTGTTTAAAGATGTGTGCGCTTCGATGTGTTGATTGGCCGGGGATCGTGGGTACGGTATACGCGAAGCGCGTTGTGTGTACGCGAAAGGCAGCATAGCAGGTGAGGGGGAGAGAAGTGTTAAAACAGAGTGTTAAAATGACACAGATGGGCTGCAGAGAGGAGGAGGAGGATGAAGGAACATTTTGTAAGCGAGAGACTGAGCTGGAGACGCTTTAAGGGCTTTTAGCATGACCGAATATCAAACTGAGCAATTAATCGTTAGCTAACGTTAGCTCAGTTTGTTAGCCGGGCTGCACGGACTGTGAGCTCAGAGCACAGAGGGAGTGATAGTGTTTGTACCACAGGAGTTTTTAAAGAAGAGGTTATCACACTCCCGAGGCACGGGGGAGTGTTAATGAGCAGCGGGGTCAGTGTCGTGCTAGAACAGGAGCTGGTCAAACAGGCAATGATACTGCAAAAATAGCAGTTTCTACGCAATGTTGCTCGAGCCTGAGCTGTACTATGTTGACTAAAACCACACAAGTCATGTGTGTGTGAACTAAATAACCGGGTTAATGTTTTTTTCACGCAGAAACCTGAGTTCTCACATGTCGTGTATATAAAAAACCTGGTGTGAGTCTTTGCTTCTGATGGGGGAACCTATTTTCTTGGCTATGTATAGTCATACAGGAGCACACGTGCATGATAAAGACTTCAGACAGGAACAGAAAAAGTTCCCACTTGCAGCGCTGGCTGCTGAAAGTGAAAATCATTACTTAAAGTGGTGCGTCCTTGTATCTGAAATGATTAAAGTCGCCTCACGCAAATTAGAAAAGCAAAGCAGTGGTACACGTTTATTTTTCTCGTATTAAAAAAAACCCAAAAACATTATAGTCAGCCACTTATATTTCCAGAAATTATGTTCCGAGCCTCACCATCAACAATTTTCAAGGAGACTGTTTCTTTCTAATAAAAACTGAAAATACCCAAAAGAACACTGTCGTCGTTTCTTGAAATGTCATTTTCTTAATGCCACAAACATTCATCATTCATCTTGATTGTACCTGTTGAGGTAGAAATCTTTCTAGCCTGGCTCAACTGCGTGAGTGGGCAGTGCATTTTGAGTGACCCTTTAGACTTAAAGTTCCAGTCAGAAATAGATACCAAAAAGAAGAGCGATAGCTCCATGGTTTCCGCAGCAGAGCGGTAAAGTTCAGCCTCGCCGTGCTGCAGGTTTTTGCAGTAACCAGGTTACTGCAGTGCATGTGAACTCATTCTCTGATTTTCTTCTGTAACCTGATTTCTTGCAGTAACCTGGTTTTCTCGTGGCATTGATAATGGGTTAACACCAATCCCATGAGGGTATCAACGCGGTATCTCGTGTTTCGCACCATAATAGAAGCGTTCATGTCACTTCCAATATCAGTTTAAAGACAGAGAGAGACAAAGGAGGGAAATCACTTTAAAAGCTCCGACGTGGGAATGCTCTTGTCATCGATGGTGCGACAGCTGCCTCATAGTGTCTCCCTACGTGTCTTACTGATGCACAGTGCGTTCACATTTGTTGTCAGATAAGTGTGTGTCCAAATACGCCGGTGGTACTCGGCGGGTCCTGCCACCTGCTCTGTCTTTGCGACGGCTCTGGCACCGTCGCCCGAGGACTCCCTCACGTTTCAGCTTCGTTTTACGTCTCCGCCAGGCCCGCAGCAGCGCTGAGGCCCTGCAGGAGTTTGTGCTCGGGTTCACGGTCGTCGCCAAAAAGCTGTCCGTCGTGAAACATAAGTCTGGCTCCTTTCCACCTGGACGCCGTTTTTCCCATCTGTCTCCATCCTGGTGATCAATTCTGACCCAAATCTTGTCTGCTCGACTAAAAAGGAGCAACTGATACTCTCCAAATCAAACCTAAAAGCTTTTTTGTTTTCAACCAAATTATCACTTGCTCTGTAAAGAGACGTGCTTATTTTTTAAGTGGCTCTGGAAGCGAGGCAGCTAATAAGATTCCGGTCGGAGGAAAATGCTGAAAGGGTAAGATAGTGTTCAGACCTAAAGTGGTCTGTTGTGCAGTCGAAGAAGTCTTTGCGGTAATTTAGAATTTTAAAAAAGCTTTTTAAGACATTTCTACACAAACAAAACCTGAAAATGTCAACCTGTTACGAACCAGGACAAACAGCTTTGTTTTAAACTCTGTGCCATTTTATCTTTCAGGAAATAATAATCATAATAACAGACCTTGGAACAACCAGGGACGAAGCGAGAAGTAAGACAGGCCACTAAAAGTCAGCTCAGTAATCAGTAATGTCTTAAAAGAGTAACAGGTAGCCTGTGTAAGGAAGCCAACGTGTTGTTTATCAGTTTACTTAGTCCTGTTAGTTTTACTGGGGGAAGCAGAGGTGGATTATTGCTGTAACTTTGACGGACAGGTGAACTCCGTTAACGAGTTCTTATATCACCAAATATAGAGATTCATTTTGTGGTTTTGTCAGCGTCTCTGTTGCATCGGGCAGTAACATGTGACCTGATGAGTGATGAAGGTGGCTGTAAATCTTCTGCTTGGATATAAGTATGTAACAAATATGAGGGATGGTGTGTAAACCTCTGAGTGCGAGAAGCGTGTGTGTGTGTTTGATGTTCCATTTACACTTTTTTCATAATTCATGGCGTTGGGAAAATGGACTAAAGCAGACGTGTGTGTGTGTGTTGATAGGTGTGTGTGTGTGTAGCGGGATAACAGGATGAGCGTTCAGTGGTTCGGAGATGAAACAGACAAGAGTGCGTCTTTGAAATGCAAAGAGTGGCGATAGGAGTGATTGGCCTCCGTGTTGAGGAGGAGCGAGGAGTTTTTTCTCAGCATTTCATCATAATACACACACACACACACACTCTGGTTATTAATGACACCATTGTTAATTCATTATTATTTTATTTACCTCTGTGACATAAAACATGGGCTAATTCGCTGCAGCTCTAAGCTCTGGAGGGTTGTGTTTGTGTGTCTGTAATACTGCCACACACACACACAAACACACACACACACAAAGTGTCTAGTGGTGGGGCCTAGGGACCAATTTATTTACATGCAGTGGAAGAGGAACAGAGGTTTGGAGGAAGGGATGAAACAAAAAGGGGAAGGAGAGAGAGAGAGGAAACAGCAGGGAATTATGGAGAAAACCCAGCGGACCCGAGTCTCTCTCCTGTTCCCAAGGACAGACAAGTCCAATTTACTATTTAGATGGCTTAGTGAGTGAGAGTGTGTGCGTGTGTGTTGTTTTGCCAGCATCTTGTGTGATTTGTGTTGCATTTCCAGAACCGCAGCCTTCATCGGCGCCCAACTGTTTCACTTCTGCTATTAAAAAGTAGCCAAACTAGCTACAAGCTCCTCTGCGGGGCTGTTTCAGTTTGGAACCAGGCAGTGTGGGTGAGGCAAGGTGGGCAGGAAACGTTGCCAGGGCTGGAACAGGGTTGGAAGCACTGTGCAGTCCGTGGAGTTTGTTTATATGTGACTTGATATACAGATTTTTCTGTCTTTAAACCAAATGTTGGAAATTTCATACAGACAGCAGAGTGTCATCAGCGTAGAGTTAGAGAATAAGGGCCATTCATTTTCATTATTCGTATCCGCGGCGCTGGGGGTTGAAGCCAATCCCAGCTGGCATTGGGCTCGAGGTGGGGTACACCCTGGACAAGACACCAGTTCAAAACAAGGCTGACACATCAAGTTTTGCCAAAATGGAAAACAAAGGCAAACATTTCGCAGAAAACTTGGCGTGCTTATTACCTGCATGAGATCTTTTTAGCCTTTTTTATGCCCTTCATGCTACATGGAAGAAGTTATTCTGAATAAGTTGTGACATTGTAGTCACATGACCAATCAGCTGATCTGACATAACATTCCTCACATCAATACAGGAAACAAACTGACTCACTTCCTGTTTTCTGTTGTTTTTCACCTCTTGACTTCGACCGGCACGCTTTTATTTTTTTCTTCTTTTGGTTTTCCGATTGGCGCCACCTGAGGGGTATTCAGTTGGCACAGATAGATGCTAAGCTAAATCCTACACACCGGACCTTTAAGAGGAATACGTTTCTGCTGACAATGAATGTTTTGGTGAACAAACATTCACTTACTTTATGTTCTTACATAAATGAATGTATATTTGTTGATTTAATATTTCTTAAATTTGTTTTTCCTTCAGGTTTTCACACCTCTTCTGTTTTTCTTCTTGTCTTGCAGGCAGGACGCCAGTGACCTCTCTGGACCGATACAAAGGTATTGTTATACATGTTTTATTCTCGTTCCCCTCCTCCCCCCTCGCTGCATCTCTTCCCTTTGGCCTCATCCTCAATGAGGCGTGCAGTGTATCTCCAGGCTTCAGGCCAAACACTGACTACATCAACAGGCTCCAGTGATGTTGGCGGTGTTGTTTTTGGGGAGGGTGGCAGTGTTAGAAGGACAGGAGGAAGATGAGGCGAGGTGGTGAATAGGGAGGGAGAAATAAAAGGAGAGAGAAAAGGGAAATTGGAAAGGAGAGATGTGACGCGAGTCAGATCTACGGCCGAGGAGGGTCATTAAACTAAACCCTTCGGCGACAGAGCGACAGATCAAGCAAGGGGAGGGGAGAAGCGGAGAAGAAGGTTTAAATAAGGGCCGATCTTAAAATAGCTGTACCTATTTCTCATCTGAGGCAGAGTTAACAGGAAAAGGACGAATATCCTGCCCTGAAAACCATCAACGCACCCCTGCACGTCTCCAACACGGAGAGGAGGAAGAAGGAACACTTCTTCACCTGTTCGATCCATTTAACATCATAAGCACGCTCATAAGACTTATAATGCGTAGAACTATGATGCTTTATGATGTGAATTATAACTCACTTGTTAAATATTATAGTTTGTATGATCTACAAGTGTTAAGGCCCCTAATAACAGAGGGTCTCATAAACATTTATAGGATCCATAATGCAGCAGCAGATGTGGCTTTAATCGCCGTCATTAACCATCATTTGCTTTTATTGATGTTGTTGTTTGTTTTCGGGGTGAACTGACCCTTTAAATGCTTTTTTCTTCTGGGGAGTGTCAGCCTGACGCTGCACATCAGTGAAACTGCATGTGTGGAGTACCGTGGCTTCACGGTGACTCAGATATTGTTGCAAAATAAGACGTCTCCCGTGAGTTTGGACTCTTCTCAAACATTTTTTTGCGAGCCTTTTTCACGGTGGCCCACAAAGGTGGTGAAACGTTCACAGTGATGGATGAACTGAGAGTCTACCACTGCTGCTGATTTTCATCCCTTAATGAAATGATCTGCATCTAATGGCTAATGGTAAGAAACCCATTTAAGAAGTCTCGTGCACGGAAAATATGCAGCCGTTATGTAAAGAATATGCGATTTTAATGGGCTGGATCATGTCTGACTGCAGATGTAGTCCTTTAAGTAACTCTGAAGCTCGATGAATTGACGTTTCATCTCGTTTATTATTGGGTTTTTTCATCAGTTTAACTCCTCCGTGAGAAGAAAAGGGATAAAATGTTGAGCTACAGCGATCAGATGGACAAAATCCTGCATCTTTATCTCTCTATGGAACTGGATGATATTGATTTTTATAATAATAAGTCCCTATATCGTGCGAGTCTGATGGTATTCAAAGGCAAAAATCCAGCAGGTGAATCAGCTCAGATCAAAAAAACAAGATGCAGCACAGAAGACGAGACGCCGGCGGAGACGAAGCGAAACACAAAAGAGACGACGACTGTGGCTGTGAATAATTAGGCAAAATAGTTTTGCTTTTTGTTTTTCCTCTCTGATTGGAGAAAAACAGGCGAGGATGTGACTGCACGCACACACACACACAGAGGCACACACACACACACACACACACACACGAGCGATGTGTGTTACGCGCTAATCCGACACACAGCTGCGTCATTCCACAACGTGTGTTTACTTCCTCTCTACTGCCTTCACCACCACCATCACCGCCGCCGCCGCCCGCCCGCCACCGACCCCCCACAATCCCCTGCAAACACACACACACACACACACACACACACAAAAAGAGAACTGGGCGTGTAATTTGATCCTGTGTGCTCTCCTCCTCTAATGAAGCTCTCTGGCGGTTTGACTGACACCGGGCTCGTTATTTAAGCGTCTGTTTTGGGCCAGGAGGAAGAAGAGGAGCTGAGAGGAGGTGGAGGAGGAGGGTGGAAGAAGGGGAGGAGGGGGGGTGAAGACAGAGATAGGAAAAGTGGAAGCAAGGGAGCTGAAAGAGGGGAGGATGGTGCTGGAGTTGGGAGGACGGGGATGGATAAACGGACAACAGGAAATGAAAATGGGGCTCGAAAGATGAAGCAGGGATGGAGGAAAAGGAGGGTCATGGGAGTCGTAGTTGATTTAAAAAAAACAAGTGGAGAGAAAAGGAGACAGTTTGGGGAGGAGGAAGAGTTGACGGCGGAAACAGGGGTGATAAAGGGTGTGAGAGTGTGGGTATAATTGCAGGTCTTTGTGCTGATAATGTTCTTTGAAGGCGCACAGCTGATAATTAGCGAGCGCCTGCTCCGCAGATTCCTTTCAGCGTCGGCCATTATGAGCCGCAAAACCCGCTATTGGCTCTGACATGACCTCCTGAGACGCGGAGGACGGCGGCGGCGGCGGCGGCGGCACGCGCTAACAAAAAAAACCCAATTGGCGTAAACGGGCGTTGATTAGCGCGCGTAGCGTCGGCTCACGAGTGGAACGGATACAACAGCTCTCTCTGAAGGGCCTCAAGTTCCTCTTTGGCATGAGGGCTACAGGTGTGTGAGAGTGTGTGTGTGTGTGAGATGCACAAATGCACACACACTTCCTGTTTACAGACACACACACACACACACACACACACACACAGACAACAGAGACTATAATTACAGGGCTTCACACAATGTGGCGTCCCGGTACGCTGCGTCCGTTATTGCCTCCCCGGTTGCCACATGACAACAACGGCGGTCCCTCCGCTACAGCGGCTGCTCGGCACGCCGCTTCTAGGCCCCGCCTCCCCCGCACCAAGTATTCCCACATCTGAATATTTATGAGAGGCTTACTGCAGTCAGAAGACTGAAGTATTCTCTCTCCTCGCCAGTGACAGTTATCAGTGTTAAAGGCTCCTTCCTGAGCTCTAATTTATCCCCCAGTGAGAAAATGTCCGACGAGCGCCGCTGCGGTCTGGAAGACGGGGATTTTTTTCCAGTCAGCATAACTGGCAAAACCAAAAAAAAAAAATGTGCCGTCATTCGACAGCGAGGAGGAATTATTTGGTCAGAACTTGCACGAGCAGTAAAACATGATGACTGCGTGCTGCTTCTTCTCCTTCCTCCACCCTAACCGCTCGCCTCTGCTGCCGTGCAGCCGTGCAGGTCATACCAGAGTTCTTGGTGCAGGTTTTGAGATGTCATGAACTTCATGCGATCAAACTAACATCAACCCGAGGCCTCCTCACGTAGCTGTCGACCTGGCTCAGGCAGCTTCACAGATGACTAGTCGTTGGTTTTTACTTGAATCGTTGTTGCGGGTTTAAAAATCTGATCTTCCACGATGAATTGACGAGTTGACCTCTTTTAGGGCGTCGCCGTGTGACCAGAGTGGAAACATGAGGACGTATTCTTTTGGATCTATGATCAATGACATGTTTTACGAGGTTAGCCTGTAGCTGAGATTATCTTGTCCTCAAAGCGATGGACGTGGATCTGTTTCTGTAGCCAGCTCTCTCAAAGCCAGAATTATCTGCAGGGCAGCGTCAGAGGTAAGTTCTGTGTTTTCTGGTGCGGGTGAAGCGATCCTCCACCCCGTCGTGCTCCGTCCTGGTCTCGGGGTTCAAACCTCTCCTCTGTCGCATCAGGAGGAAGTGGGATTGAAATCTCATCGGGGGTTTTAATCGCGGGAGGCCGCTGCGCCGGTGTCGTGCTCGCTGTTCATCCATTTTTCATCTAAACACATGAATTATGAAGAACCGCTAATGACGGGGAGGGACAGAGGGTGGAGGAGGAGGAGGAGGAGGAGGAGGAGCTGCAGAGTCTCCTTGTTGTCTGCATGGACGGACGTTTAGACGACTTCTCTTCTCTCTCTCCTTCACAGTCTGTCTTTTCTCTCTCTCAGGAATGTTTCCTTTCTCTGTGACACAAGTTCAATTTGTGGACAGGACACACAACATCACACACACATGCGCATACACACACACACACACACACACACACTTTGGGTGGCAGGTGAGCGTACAGTGGCTCAGGAGGGGCTTACTACTTTGTGTGTGATTCAGACCATTGACCTGGAACACATTGGGTACTGAGAGAATAAAAACTATTACACACACGCACACACACACACGGCACACACACACACACACACACGCACACACACACACACACACACACAGGTCTCTAACCTCAGAGTTTATTTCTGCAATAATAATAAAAATAATCATTCAGAACTTTTTTCTTTTAAAAATATATTTTAGAGTTATTATATATATATATTTTTTTTTTAAATTAAATTAACTGCATGTTTTTATGTTATGTTTATTTATGTTTATATATTTTTATTTCTATTTTTCTAACATTATTGTCATATTCAGTATTAGATTATATATTCATATATTATATATTTTAAATGGATTTTATTGTTTTTACTTTTTAATGTATGATACTTCATTTATTTCATGATAATTTGTGATTATTATTCCATAGAATCAATAATAATAATTACTGTTATCAAGTTGTATATTTATTTATTTATTGGAATTTATTATTTGTCTAATACATCATTTATATTTAAATAATCGTGTAATACTCCAATAATTATTTCATGGCACGTATTTATATTTCATGTTTGTGTCATTGTTTATTCATGACTTCACTTATTTTGTATTATTTATTCATGTAACGATGATGCGTAGTTTATACATTATTATAATTTAGGGGAAATCTTTGCTCCCAAAATGGCGGCGGTGACGGAGGTTACCATGGTTATCAGCTACACATCCCCACTTTGTTGTGTTGACATCAGTCTGCAGATCACACACACACACACACACACACACACACACACACACACACACACACTCTCCATCACATCTCCCATCCTTCTGAAACACTGCTGGTGTGAGAGCATCAAACTACCCCCACACACACATAAACACACACACACACACACAGTCAGCGCGGTGTGCCCCAGGGTTTTCTGGGATAGTGGAGTGTTTTCTCTTCCAGCTGATGCTCTCTGCGGTGGAGGAGGTGGAGGAGGAGGTGGAGGTGGTGGTGGTGCGTCGTCTTCACATTCCAGCGCTGCTCCGAGAACAATAACAATATTTATTTATCAGACATCATTTGTTATTAAGAGTTCTTCTCCTTCTTCTTCTTCTTCTTCTCCTCCTCGACGCCCAGCAGAGAAACCTCGTCGACGCCATAATTAATCATCATCGCGTTAATTTTGAGGCGCTTGTAACAGATTACCAAACTGTAACACTCGGAATAAAGAGCGACGCGCCGCTTATTAAATCATCTCTGCGAGCGAAAACTCTCCAACAACGAGAGCGTGGCGTGAAAAAATATCTTTAGATTTGCTCGCACTCCTCTGCTTCATTTACATTTGTCTTTTCCTGCATTTAGGCCCGTGTGTGTGTGTGTGTGTGTGTGTGTGTGTGTGTGTGTGTGTGATGTTGGGGGGGAACTCAGTGTGACGTTTTTTTTTGTTTTTTCTTCTTTTTTCCGTGAGAGGCTCCAGATGGCTGAGAGACAGGTGAGCCAATTAGCGAGTCTCACTACACGGCAACATCATCACACCGGCGGAGCACGACAGCCAACACACACACACACACAGAAAACATACCCACATTCCTCATGACTGCGCTGTAGTGTTTAACATCACCAGCGTAATGCGCCGATGCGTCTCTCCGTCCGTCAATACGCCATCACGAGCCCGTCGATGTCGCCGTGGATGCAGGATTGATTTTGCGATATGAAGCCACGTTTGGGAATGATGACAAATGATCCCCTAATTTTGTCTCGTTATCGTCGGCCCACCCTGCAAACGCACGGCGCCTATAGCTCGGCCCATTATGCAGGTTTCATCACACGACCCAGAAAGAAAAAACGTGGCATAATGGGCAGATTTGAATTGATTTGCTTGTGTATTCATTTATTTTCAAGGAGCCAAAAATATTTCAGCGAGCCTCGCTGACGTTCATTATAATTCTAATGAAGTCGAAAATCTCCAACAAAAGAGGGAGAGAGCGGCGGGAAGACGGCGAGTCTAAACACAACAACAACAACCTCCTCTCTTCATCCCTCGTTCTCTCTCTCCTCCCTTCTCCTCTCGCGCCGTCTCTTTCTGAATAGCTGAATATCATCGCACGCACAAAAACGCACGATTTTTGCCATTAATGAGCCGTCAGCCGCCGCGGAAAACAACCTGACCCCGAACCCGCCTCCTCTCCGAGCTCCTATACGCCGACGATATACCTGCCACCGTCCATATGATGCAACGCACTCGTGCACCGGCGCTCATTGTTTGGACGGCTCCTGTTTGTGTGTTTTTCTTTTTGTTGCGGGATAATTGAGCAGCTTTCCCACCTAATGGAAGGGGACAAATTAATCTGCCTGTGTTAATGTCTGCAAATGGAACAGGACCACTCCTGCCACCTCCATGCACAACCCAAGCTGACGTGAGCGAGTGCATATGAGTGAGCGGCAGGTTAAAGCCGATCTACAGAGCCCGACGAGTGCTGCGACGCAGCGCGTTGAGGATTTTTAGAGCTGATCCGGAAGCGGTCGGGTTCATTTCAAGGTCAGTCTCACCTGGATCTTACCTGAGTTTTCTCAGGTGCTTAAAGAACTATTCACGGTCGATACAGTATCGACTGCGATGACATAAAATGAAGTTTCTTCGTCATTGATAGAAATCCTTCAAGTCGCAGCAACCTGTGGCCTCATTTCAGCTTCAAAAATGCTTCCAAGAAGAAAGATAGCACTGATATCGGAGCAGACTGACACTCGGTAGGCGGTCTGCAGAGGTTCTCAGTCATCCAGGTCATCTTTCTTTGAGCAGCTGGACTTGGTACAACTATCTAGAACTAAGTCCAGCTGCCCCAGATTTAACCTTCTTGAAGAAAGATGACCTGGATGACTGAGAACCTCCACAGACGCCTACCGAGTAGATACCTCGAGTTCCACCGTTGATGGATCGGTCTTGGCTGCAGACTCGCACACGGACAGCAGATACGCACGCGCACTAGATTCGTTGAGTGCTACAGAACTACAGATTTGTTTTCCGGGATCTCTTGTTCGTTTGTCACCTTAAAAGCTGAACTATTTTTTACTTATTTCACCTCGTCTGGAGGAATAGATTTGCGACTTGGACTAACCTCGGTTAGGACTTTGCTGTGTTGGTCAACCATAGCTAAACATCTCTGCAGTCTATTCAAACACGAGGCATGACATCGATCTGACTGCGGCATGGGTTCATGTTTGTACGTACACCTAACGCCTGGGAGGCCGGGTGAATGTCATCCTATTTTCCCATCTTAATAGCCCATGATCCGACAGCCGACTCCTCCTAAGCCCCCTTCCTGTGGATGACCTCCAGGGAAGATTGTGTTGCTGCTGTTGGAGTACAGAGGAGTTGATTACGCGGCAGTGTCGGGGCTTTGTTCTAAGCATATGCCCGTCCTTGGCTTTGGAGAGCGAGCGAGAGAGAAAAGAGATGAAGAGGAAGAAAAAGTAGAAGAAGAGGACGCTTATCTCTCCCTCGGGGTCTTGCATCCTTTCATTTCAGATTGTCTCGGCGACCTTCTGGCACCCCCGCCCCGGTTCATCCCGACCCTCCGCTGCATCACTTGTTTACTGTCCCATAATGACATTGTCAACGGCAACAATACGTCCGCTTATCGCGAGGTGTCGGCCGCCACAATGCCTGAATGGCGGCGTAATGGGAAGGGAGAATTCGTCCCGTTGTCATCTTGAAGTCTTTGTAGGCGCTCTCCTACTTGGCCGTGTGTGCCGGTGAAAGATAAGATTAATTCTTCATATCGCGGGGCTGATTGCAGAATCTTGTATCTAATGCAATTTTTATTTCTCACCCCTCCACTCTCCCTTCTTCCCCCCTTTTCTTTCAAACTGCAGAGTCAAGCTTTTTTTTTTCTTCTCTCTTTCTTTGGGGGGGAAAAAAATCTAAATAATTTATCTGTGTTTTGGCGCATTTTTTCCCTCCCTCCTGTACTTAGAGAGAGAGAGAGTGGAGAGAAATGGAACAGAGACAGACAGGAGGGAAGGCAGATGAGTGTTTTTTTTCTGAATGGGATGAACGTGAGCGGCATGCTGAGGAGAGTAAGAAAAAAGGGGAGCGGAGGGTGGCGGAGGGGTAGAACCCTTCGCTTGGCGCTCGGCTGGAGAGGGGCCAAAGAGGAGCCTGCAGACTTTTGGTAATCCCTCTTTTATTAATGTGAAGCCAAGCTCAGCAGAATGCAGGCTCACAGACATAACAGAGCCGCTGCACAACTCTTCTTTAGGCCTCTCGTACATGCAGATCTACTTCACTGGCATGACTGACCGAGTCCCACCCCTGCCATTTGCCCAGGCCAGTAAAACCGCCAGTCAATTAAAGCGCCGTTCAGGCGTTCAGTCCGGAGCGCTTCCGCCCCGGCGAGTCGATCTCTCGAGTCTTTTGATCCCGCTCGGGTCCCGGCCTTGGTGTTTGGCACAAAAAGCATCCTGCGTCCTCGCAGAGCCCTGCACGTTGCCATGACAACCCCCCCTCCTCTTTACATCACTCAGTGCCCCCCGTATAGCCAATGGGCATTGACCTTTCGCTGTCAGAGCGTGTTAGGGAGCGAAAGATACAGAGAGAGAGGGACAGCGAGGGGAGAGAGGAGGCAGAGAGAGAGAGGGAAGCGGCCACTCGCCGGAAACAACAAACACAAATAGGTCATTAAATCGTAAACACAATTTAAAAGAGACAGAGGCTGCTCGCTCTGAGCCACGGCCTCCAGTCACTGCCGTGTCAGCGCCGGGGTTCGGCGTTTCCGCCGTGAATGACGAAAACAAGATGCTCGTCGTCACGAGGCGTGATGTCACGGCTCCGGACGACTAAATTTGGCGTCCAGCACAAAAAAAGGGGGAGGGAGCGTCTGGATGGCACCAGAAGTCGGCCTCTTCCCTCCGACCCTGAGCTTCTGTCTCTCGCAGACGCTGCCATATGTCCTCGGTAGCCCGTCGACACCGAGCCACGTGCAGAGACGTCCTCGTTAGAACAAACGAGCGCCAGTTTCCAAGGCCGGGACGGGATCACGTCGAGTCCAGCTCAGATTGTTTTTGCAGATCAGGCGCTGAAGTTTTTATATGTTTCACTGGATTTGCTGTTTTATTAACAAATCCAGTTGCCTTTGACTTCTCGGCATCCACTTGAAGGCAGATGTTAGATCAATTTTTAGACCATCCAAGTTGACCAGGAGGAATCTTTCACCTGAACTGACTCTCGTAAAAAGTCTGGATCCAGTTCTGCACATGTGAATAAACATTTGTGTCCTTCTAAGTGTAGATTTGTGTCCCATGTTGTAAAATCCAGCCTGAATCTTCTCGTCCGTGCTGCCGGGCTCACGTGTTCTTCGCCAACGCTCCGACAGACTTGGACGATGATGTCAGGAAACTGTCCGCGACTCGCTCGTGTTTACTTCCCCACATCTGACGTCTGATCCCAGCGAACACAGAGAGAGGCAGAGAGTCTAAAGGGCAGAACACACACAGGCCGTGTCACTCAGCATCACGTCACGCGACACACGGGATGTGCTGTACGGACGAGGCATGTTTTTTCTGCAGAGTCACATACGGGAATTATCACCCTTTACTGCAGATTGTTTTAACGTCCTGTGTGTCAAAAGAAGAAGAATCTGAAAAACAGTTTTTATCTTCTGCACCCCGGGTGGGATTATTGCAGCCCCGCTTTGAAGTTCAGTTTTTATTTTCTGCAGAAATCTTGCCATGTGCACCTTTAATATCTTAATATCTGCAGAAATATGAGCTCATCGTCGGCGTTGATAACACGTCGTCAGTCATCGCTGTCGCCCCTCAAAGATTCAAACATTTGTAGGACTTAATCGTGTATGTTAATGGAAAGCGCGGCTCCATTCATCACTCGGTTTGCATTCAGCTCTCTGTAATAATCAGATATCAGCACATGATCGGCGGCCGCAGCGTCTGTTTGGATTGAGTGAACGCATGAGATCATTACATCGCCGAGCGCTCCGCGGCTTCCGTCGGCACGCTCAATATTTGTGGCGGTCACGCAGGCCGCCGTCAGTTTTGGCTGCGCCGGAGTGCAACGAGAGGCCGATCCGGTTGTGAATGGTAAACAACGCGGGCGGAAACGGGTAATTAAGTTAGAAGTTAGCGAAAGTGCGCCTGCTGCATTTTAATGGCGGCGGCGTGCACGGCGGATCATTTAGGATTTCGATTGTTGTTGTTTTCCGCTGAAATGCAGGTGTTTTGTGAAGACAGACGAGTTTGCCCTGTATGCCAAACATTCTAATGAACCTCACGTACAATCCATAATTTTAACTATCCCCCACCTGCCAGCCACACACACACACACACAGTGCACAAACAGGCCTAGGCATAGTACCCACACACATACACACAATATGCACTAATGAAGCTGTTCTCCTCTCCTCTCTTTTTCGTTCCTGGCTCAGTGAAACATGCATAAATCATAATAAACAGAGAGATGAATTTTTAATCAGCAGCTCCCCTGCCTGTGTCTTCAGCCCCGTCCTCCTATGGGGAGGAGACGCTGTGATGTGCCAGGTATATGGAGCAGGATCTGGCAGCGCCTCCTCCGGGAGGGCTACTCACTGAGACATGCCTGTCTGGGCTGCCTCTTCCCGGGCATGATCTGCTGGACCGTGGGCCCGTCTGTCTCTCTCTGGAGACGTGACTGGGCCCGGGCCCGGCGACGTGTTGATGTCTGTACCTGCAGGAGGTCCAGCGCAGAACGGGACATCTGAGGAGAGGAAAAGGCTCGAAGCGGGCGCGGCTGCACGGCTGTGATACAAACACACATCAGTCCGTCACACCGTCACCTGTTGGTGCTCATCAAAATGCATGAGCATTAATAAAATATATATTTATCTGGCGGTACAGTAAGACGGAAGCAAATCCAAAACAACTCGAAATATCTTTTAAAATTTTTCTGAATTATTTCATTTTCCACCTGCGGAACTTTTTATCTCTTTTCATCTTTATTATTTTAATATATTTATATTTTTATTATTCATAAACTGGAGGAAAGTGACTTTCTAAACTTTGAAAATACGTTTAAAATAATTCAGTGCCAGCTGAACAGTGCCGCTGTTTCCCACAAATCATTAATTTATGATTTTGCTCTCCTCTCTGGAGACACTCGTCTGATTTCACCAGAATTTAACCACAAATTTATATTCTGGGTATTTACAGTGAGCTGATTTCTGGAATCCCAGAGTTTCTTGCAAAGGATTAATTTAGTCTTTTATTCCACGAAAGCCTTTTTCTTTGGAGAATAGTCTGACATGGTCCGACCATTTGCTCGATATTTGCGGAAAGCTTAAGCGAGAACGGGGGATGCCTGAGTCTTGTTAATGTTGCAGCGTGTGTGACGTAGCTGCAGTAGAAAGGTGTAGCTGCTTTCTTTTTTTGTGCGGTCCAAAGAGGTTTGACGTGTTACGTGTCTTGTAGTATCCTGATACTTTGTTTTGTGGTTGTTTATTCTCTCACTTAATAAACTGAACATTCAGCGCACGCTTGACTTGACGTTGAACTCGGTCTCCTTCCATCGGTTCAGCAGCATAACTTCGTGTGATCTACATGATTTATTTACCTCATAAAAACTTCATGACACGACGGCGAGGCTGAGTTAGGGTCGCTTTACTTTCCGGCTGTACGTTTGCAGTCTGAGCTGTGCCAACAGCAGAGATGGTGTGCAGGAAATGTGAATAGTTGTGGGCATTGTTGGTATGGCGTCATGCCGGACTGGACCTGGCCCAGCGGGCCTTTGCAGGCAGTCCTGCAGCCGAGCTGGAGCTGGAGCTGGAGCCGGACCGGGCTGGGCTGTTCCAGAGCTGTAGTATTAGACTCGAATAGGCCCACAACATAACAACATGAGCTGAGCTGTCACAGGGGATTACTTCAGCTAGGCAAGCCAGCGGGGTCTCCGCTGCTCTGCTGCTCTACCAGAGAGAGAGAGAGAGAGAGAGAGAGAGAGAGAGAGAGGAGGGGGAAGGAGTTGATGGTGTTGGCGGTGGAGGTGGTGGAGGGGGTTCCTGCATGAGAGAAAAGGGAACAACGGCAGAGGCTGAGAGGAACAAGGAGTGGAGACAGAAGCGGCTCGTTGAAAACGACCAAAAAGAGGACAAAAGAAGAAAGTGTGTGTGTGTGTGTGTGTGTGTGTGCAGCCTGTAGCTCCATAAGAAGCATTTTGCTTGTTTTGCAATGTTGGAGCTCTCGTCCGAGCTCGGCTTTACGGGGAGAGCGTGCATGGATTCAGCGGTGTGCTGCCCCCCTCCTGCAGCCGTCAGCACGGGATCCATGAGGACCGACGAGCTGCCGCTGAGGTACACACACACACGTGTGTATGCACGCACACACACATGCACACACGTGGGTCACCCTTTTTTTTCTGGCCCAGATGCTGCATCCCTCCTGGGGATTGTTACACTTCCAGCTGAGGTGTTGTTGAACGGTTTACGAGCGTTTTTATGTGCAGGGGAAGGTGGAGGAGGTGGAGGGTGCTAAACAAAGTACAGGTGCCGCCTGACGGAGAGGCTCTGACGTCTGGGATGGGTTCCTCCTAACAGGTTTTTACTGTAATGCCTCCTACCTGGCACTCTGTTGTTGTTGTCGATGGTGGGAGATTTCTCCCTGCAACTGTTTGCCCGGTCAAGCGTAACATCCGACGCTTGTACTCGTACTCTCTGTCTCTCCGTCTCTGTTCAAACCTCCTCCTGCTGTGTTAGCAGCATTGTGTCCGGGGAGAGGAGTTAAAGCTGAAGTATCAGGAACTGACACGGCGAACCATCAGCAGCGTTTTCTCTCCCCGTCTGCTTTTAAAATGAAACAGCACTTCTTTCGCCTTTGACATCCCGGATCTTTATTTATATACAGTATTTATCATACAGTTGTGTTTGCGCTTCTGCTGCTCATTTACATTTTTTGTATTATTCCACCCACGTTTGCATGAATATGTATGATTTTATTTTCTTTTTCCTCTCTTCGGTGTCAAGAGTTGTAGTATCTCACGGTGCCGGCGCTCGTCCTGAAGCTGCGGCTAATAAAACTCTCGTACCATAAAGTTTTTAAAGTGCCGGAAAACAAACAATTTTTCCGTCGTCTGAAGAGTGACGGCGTTCTACGCGCAGACAAACGGACACTCGATAATTTCGAGGATTTTCAATCCAGATTTTTGTGGTTTTTATTTGTTTTGATTTTTCTGTCACCGCCCATCTGGAAGGGGCGGGACTTTGTTGGTACAGCGTGATGTCACATATTTCCAAATCTTTTCACTTTAACAACATTTGGCACATTTTAAATTAGGTTCACTTATTTTGCCACACGTGACGTTTATTTTGGAGCCAGACGTGACGTTGGCGGGTGTTAGCATGTCGTACTTCACAGAGTTTGTCCACTAACTCACGATGCACGTCGAGCTGGAGAGAAATATTTTCATTTTGATTTAAAGACATTGATTCGTATTTCCATCAGCGTTCACCTCCAAAGGTGGCAAACACACATTTTTGAGATTTTATTTAAGACATTGATTATTTTAAGAAGAAAGAGGCGCTGAGGTCTTCCTTATTAAGACCGGAGCTAAGCGCTCAACCGATGTCGGATTTGACATTTTCCAAGACGACCAGCGGACCCTAAATTTGTGTCTTTGTTATTTATTTTAATTTTTTCGGCTCTGTCCGTCTCTTGCATTTTTATATCCACAAACAGAGGATGACAGGAGGTGATGGAGGAATGTTGTGTATGTGTGAAACTGAAAAGGCGGCGGCAGCAGTGAGGGGGGGTAAAGAGGCATCCCAGATCTAAACAATGGCAGCGTACCTCTCCGGTTTTACCGCGTTCTTCCTGTTCTGTGTTCTGTAAATTTCACATTTTTATTTTTAAAGGATCCATTACTGACACCCCACCAGCCACAGTGAACTCCCCTCCTGTTGCATGAAGGAGGGGAGTTCACACATAAAAGATTGAGACAAGCGTTCGCTGCGCACCTGATCATGAAAAACAGTCATGCTGAGGTTGACTTGTTTTGCAATGAGTGAACATATTTCATTGATGTTTGCAGGTAGTAATTTATTGCCCCATAATTTACTGACTGAATCTGCGAATGCTTCATTGGGTGACAAATGAAACTGCTTTTGAGGCGTGCACTTCATTTGCAATTTCCCGATGAAAAATGTGACTTTGAACAGTTTCTGCATCAGGCGGTCGCTGCGAGCGAGAAACACGGGGGAAATTTTCCAGAGGTTTAGCCCCGTGTGCAGGACGGCGCGGTGGCTGCGGTTTGGTTGATGTTGCGGCGTTCATCAGAGGAAAATGCCTTTTGTAGTGCAGAAGTCTTCAATACAGCACAAGTGAATAATGCATCCAGGAAGATTAAGGACGTTTCCATTGTTTCGAGTCTGAACTCCAGCACACTGGATGTAAAATGAAACGACGACTACGAGGCAAAAAATCTGACTTTCAGCTTCACGTCTACAGTCGACCCCCCCGAGTCTATCAACAGTTTCAACTACACCAGCAGCAGCAGCTAAGAGAGAGAGCTAAAGATTTACTCTTGTCCAGCGGCTTCTTGTTCACTCACTCCCAGCTCCTGTTCTGGCGCGACACTGGCACAATTCCTGTAAACCTCCTCTTCTTCTTCCAACGCACACAGTCCGAGCAGCTCGGCTAACAAACTGAGCTAACAGCAGCTACGTGACCAACATCTTCTTTGGGGTGATCGTACCCGGAGCCCAGCGTCACGTAGTTTGAGAGCATCAGCGTGGTTTTAAATGTGTTGTGTGTTCATAGTAGAGAAGTGAGGCAGCGCTGCTTTAAAGTTCATTTTAATTTGCTCAGCTGTCCCCTGAAGCGTTCATGTGCTGTGGAAGCAAACACCCTCAGAGGAAGTGGACTGATTTTACACGTCAAGAACTGTTTGTGAAGTGCGGTTGTGAAAACAGCTGTAAAATGTTGTTGCTCTGATGGGACTTCATTCCAGCCTGCGCATGGCCTTGGCTCGGAGAGATTTCAAAGAGGTCTGGACGACGTGGCGTTTGCCCGGCAGGGAGGCTGCAGCTGACTGACATTACAGACTAAAAGTCCAGGTTCGGTTTTTGACGATTCCCCTTTTAGTCTCGGTCTTGCGAGTCTCCCAACATTAAGGAAACTTGACTCGTCCAACACGCTGATGTGCAGAGGGATAAACACGTCGGTGTCTTGCGCCGTGTGTGTGGAAGCAGGGAAGGAAGTGTGCCCGAGGACGTTTGGCCAAAGCTGAGATAATCGGCACATTTTCCTCTGAGAGTTTTGCTTCTGTGAGTCGATAATGGCCTTCTTTTGCTCCACCCCTCCACTTCCCTCTTTTCCTTCCCGTCCTCTCAGGCTTTGCTGGCAGTTAAACCAAGCGTCCCCTCCCACTCACCCCACACATTGTGCCTATCTAATGGTGTGGAGGATATTAGTCTCCTATTACAGATATGACCGTCGGTTTAGAGTCACCGCCTCGCTCCACCGTTTCCCCGGGTCAGGGAAATGGGCGGTAAAGCAGCCTCTGCCTTCCCCCCTTTCCTCACCCCTCCTCCCCCCTCCTCCAGCCTTTCTGAATCTGCCTCAGCTTCGGCGAAAGGGAGCGCACGCCGTCTCTCCACTACAACGATTTAATCTGCCGGAGCACCTTTTCAATCAAAGAGTGTCAGGCAGGGCCGCTCTCCAACACGACTGTAATACAATGCATGGACACACACGTACAGGAAGTGGAGGGCGTAGTAGCGGCGGGCGAAGGCGCCCGGCTCACACGTGTGCGCCGCACATGCCCCGTGCAGCCGCCGATCGATGCTCGCAATCATCCAGGTGACAATGGGCGCAGGTTTATCGTCCTCCTGATTCACACCCTGCTATCATCACCTTCGCACAATCACACAATCAAGGTGGAGGGGGGAGGAGGGTGGGGAAGGGGAGAGGCTGCGTACGTGAATGAGGAGGGGAGGGGGGACGGAGCACGGGAGCTTGCAGGTACATGAAATGTGTGAATATGTGCGTGAAATGAATTGAAATGGGTGTGAAAGTGCATCTATTTGCGGGCGGATGCGTGTACACCTCCCTTTGTGTTTGTTTGTGTGTGTGTGTGTGTGTGCGGGCAGTGTGTGATGCTTCCATTTTTCTGAATGTGTGCATGCGAGTTTGTGCACATAAAGTGTGTGTGTGTGCGTCAGTTGTTATCAGAATGACACCACCCTGCTCTCTCTCCTGCAGCCCCAGAGGATCAGTGGAGCTGCACCAGTTTCAAATGAAAATAAATGAGAGGCAGTGACCGCTACTGCCTGGGTCCCACTTTAATGAGGAAAAGGAGCAAGAGAGGGGGGAGGGAGGAGAGGGAGGGAGGAGGACAGAGGTGGAGGAGAGGATTGGAAAGCGAGGGGGGGGGGCGGTTGGAGTTGGCGATGGAGGTGCAGAGAAAGAGAGAGATGAATAGAGGAGGAGGGTGTTGATGAATGGAGGGGGCCTCTCTCTGTCACCGACGCGATGGCCAATTACAGTTGGAGCTCGCTCGGATGCACCGCAGGTGGAGCGTACGGTGTTTTTCGAGTGGCCCGGAGAATATCCCTCCATCCTTCCCTCCATTTGCATCAAGGGGGGGGGGGGTCACTGCAGAGTGCCCAACTTTGGAGCAGCGTTCGGGGGTTTACCGCGCACTTCAAGGAATTGCATTAATGACGCGCGCCGTGGAAGCTCTGGAGTGTGTTCTCCACACCGTGCCCTGAAGCTAACACCCACCAACTGCTAAATATGTCGCTTTTCAGGTGCATTATATGCTCCATTAAGGATTTTTCTTCGACTGCTGCTGCTGTGTAATTAAACTCTCTTAAGAGCAGCCGGACCCGACCTCTTCCACACATTTTAAATATCAACCAGAGCACGATGGACGCTGTGTTTAGCATCCTGTCCTGGATTTCTTTATATATTTTTATCTGTTTCCTCTTTTGTTTGTTTCTACATTTATTTATTTCGATTTTTTTGGAAGTGGACGACACAGATCCAGGAGAAACAGACTCCTCGTGCACCTACAGTGTGTCAGGGTGGGTGTGCACGGCTGAGCTCAGCTCAGCAGCACCTCTTTGACTTGCTAGCAGTAAGAAGGAGTCCTGGCCGAGACAAGCGGCAGCAAACACAAACTTACAGACATGTGACGTCCAAAAGATAAAAACTGTGAGATATCAGTGTAAGCTTGAGGCTCTCCAGATCTTTGAGTCTGATTTAAAAGACTTAAAAGAAATCAGATGTTGGAGATTTAAAACTTTCTGCAGTGCGTCTTAAATATGGAGATAAAATAATGCACCGTGTTCTTGTTTCCTTGGCGATGAGCTGCGTCGTCTTGGGTTGAGTTTTAATTTTGTCTCAGTCAAAAAGAAAAAAGCTTTTAACTTGTGTGTGATCATTTTTACAACAGCGCCACCTGCAGGAGAAGTGTTTCACCAAACACACGAGCAGTATTCTGTTCTGACTTCAGAAAAGTTACTTTTACTTCGTTCACTTTCGGTTTCGCCTGACTTTGCAGTTTTTTTCAAAACTATGCTTGATTAGATCCTTTAAAAAAACAGACGCCACGTTCCCAGAAGAACACGGTGCTCCAAACCAAAACCAGGGCAAATTCATCCCGTTGGAGAGTTTGGGAGATCCACGGTTTTCCCTCGACGGCGGCGATACGTTTCTACTCCAGTGCAGCTGAGCGGTGTCCAGTCCGGTCTGGCAGAGACCATTAAAACTAGCAGACAGCAGCGTATAGCCGGGAGGCCTCTTCAGGGGCAGAGGACATCAAGTGTGTTTGTGTGTGTGTGTGTGTGTGTGTGTGAGTGTGTGAGTGAGCGACCCACACTTTAAGTCGTGTCGAGACCACCGGTGCAGACATTAGTGTGTGAGGGTCAGTGAGCAGGTCAGGAGGTATTTGCTCGACAGTGTTGGACTTGATCAGAATGTCCTGTAACGCAGATTGTGTGTGTGTCTGCCTGTGTGTGTGTGTGTGTGTGTACGCGGGTCAGGCGGACAGGAAGGGCTTTTTTAACCCCTTTGAACCTGTCAAAAATCGCACCAACCGACTCGTAACTCTGTCAAACGGGAACCTTTACCTCACAGCTGCGGACTTTTACAGTACAAACAGAAACTTCTTCGTGCTAACTGTTTAAGTCACCAAAAGCATGATGGGAATCTCTCGGTTCATCCTGAGCGGAAATAACAAGAAGAAACTTAAAAGGAGTGACAGAAAAAACACAACAAGTCTGATAATGTGTTTAGTTTCCGTCAAAAAAATGGAACAGCTGTGGATTCTCAGCGGAGTTGACCAGAGACCCGATTCTGAAACGGACCGCAGCGCGCCCGGTGGGGTTTGAATTTAACCCTGTAATGTTGCAACCGTGCACAACTTTGATCCGTGTCTCAAACTCCTTGAAATCAAGGGGAAATGGGCCTGCAAAGTCCTTAAAAGGTCCTTGAATCGGATGCTTAAGAAGACTTTTGAAGCCTGACTCACATTTAACCAGAGTTCTGTCCCCGATATGATCAAAATAGACGTTTAATCCAAAATAAAAAGCCACTGAGCCGACACAGAAGCAGAGTCGGAGTTCGTGCGTCGTGTCGCATCGCGTGCAAAACAGGTCAGCGAACATTTAGAGGCCCCACAGGTAGAGCCGGGATCCACGTTAACTGGAACACGGTGTCCTAACACGAGAGGACCAATAACAAACTGGCAGAGAGAGACGGGATGGAGTGAGTGATGGAGGAGAAGGAGCGAGACAAGAGACAGAAAAAAAGCGTGAAAATGGAGGCGAGAGAGGAGAGCTGGAGAAAAATATGGGAATGAGATTTGAAGATTGAGCAGTGAGTGGCAGGGAGAGTGATGGAGAGAGTGTTGGAAAGAGATGTGGGGGAGTCTCCGTCCACTCCATCTCTGTTTTTGTTTGGTTTGCAGTCCGGGCTTCTGCCGCTTGACAGAATAAGAAAGTGGAGGACAGACTGGAGTAGATCGGGGACTCCTCCATCATCCTTTCATTTAAGAAGCGGTTCATCTGCGCACGCGTGTGGCGTGGAGTACACGCAATTCATCGGCGCAGGATGAGCGGCAGCAGTCGGGGTCTGTCTGGTTTTTCGTGAGCTCCTCACATGTCCACTTAGGCTCAAACGCAGCTGCTTGCTTTTCTGAATTATTCATGAGCCCTTCATTAAATATTCACGTGTGAAAAGCCGGCGCCATCAGCTACCCACAATCCTCTCCTCTGGGCGAGATGCGAGCGGGAAGCATCGAGAGGCCTGGATGATGAGTTCACAGTCTGATAGGCAACATCGCGGCTGCTGTGTTTTTTTAATTTGCTCTGTAAGACCACCTATTTCTGCTCCCGTCTCTTTGTCTCTTTCTTTTTCCTCCTCCCTCCGCCCTCCTCCCCTCTCCTCCTTTCTAAGTGATCGATTTGTATTGTTCGGGCAGCTGAGCCCCCCCCCCCCCAGCCCGAGGTGAGAGAGAGATGAAGGCGGGGAGAAGACAGAAATAACTAGACAGGGAGAGAAAGAGGCGAGAAAGACAAAAGTAAGAGAGCAAGCGAGGGCAGAGGCAGACCTTGCCGTGAGCGCGATCTGGGAGAACATGGCGGGGCCTCTGGGGTGGAGGAGATGGAGAGATGTGGGGGAGAGGTGATGGGTGAGGGTGGGGGAAAAGAGCAGAACAACAGCAACAACAGGGAGAAAACACAACGCCGGAACTGACCGCTGACCCTCGAGTGAAACGCAGGCGCGGGGAAACATTTGTTCAAGTGTCTGGAAGACACGAGCAGGAAAAGCTGAGCGTCGCTTTGTGCGGGAAATATCTTCAAAATATGGTGGAACCATTTATTCCCAGTTTGGGTTAGAAAAGAAGACGAAGAAGTGATGACGTGTCAGTTTTTTGAGCGGCACACGTCGGCTCCTCTGGAAGAGTTCCATGAATTCTCTTCAGGAAAATTTGGCAATGAAGCAAAAAAGATTCGAAGGTTTGAGGGGACTGAGCAGATGTGTCATTATGTTCCCGCCACCTGCCAGAATCTGCAGCGAAACGGAGAGTTTCATTTTTTAATTTTTAGTGCGAGAGTTTAACCAAAGTCTGACTTCCACGGTTAATTACTATTATAGCCCATTAACATTTGGAAAATCCAGACAGAAACACGATGACATGTTCGCTCTGATCTTATTTAATCAGCCTCGTCATTGTTCACACTGACCAGTGTTGCTGATTACTGATAAATCATTTAAGCCTGTTAACTCAAACTTGAGGATTTCCTTCTTCTCTCTGTTCTGTGTGTGTTTGAGTTGAACATATTTGACTGTTGGTTGGAATAAATAAAGAATCTCAAGTTTTAAAGTACTAAAGTCCGAATGTCTCGGATGTAAACAGGCTAGCAGGCTCACCTCCATATGTCCGAGAGAGCCGGGGCAGGAATATTTCACCTTAGCAGAATGATGATGGGTACGACCACGTGACGACGATGATTAACTAGTTACTGAAAAGCAGTAAAGAGTCATGAGGATGAAGATGATGACTGTTGGTCTCCAACAACCATCCAGAGTTCTGGCGGCACGATAACTTGACCTGTGCATGAATCTGCTGAAAGCACTCGGGAACACGACGCTCGCGATTCTTTCTCACAAGCCAGAAATTACACGTCCCCGTCCATGAATGTTTCCATTCAGAGCGTGTCAATAAGCAACCAAAGCTCCAAGGCTGGAACTTGGGGCTTCATTATTGAGGCATGTTATTCTCTATTGTCACATGCAGGGCATGAGGTCAGGATTCATCCTCCATAGACTGACACTGTTAAGGCTCCCTTAAGCCAGTTGTCCAGGGTCATGCTGCTTTATACAGTAAATATAAAATGTGTTTTCTATAGGAGGAGAAGTAAAAGTCATTTCCAGCCTGCGTCTGTCTGGATCTTTCATTCATCATCATTTTTATATTGTACCCAACACAATATGCACACATGCGATATTAAACAGCTGCGACACAAATTACATATTAAAACAATGTCGCGTTTTCTTTTTTTTTCTCTCGGTAAACTGCCGGTTTCACATGACTACGTGGAAAATTGAGCGCGTTCATGTTTTATTAATGGATGGATGCGTTCTGTTTGGCGAACAGGAGGGAGGAAGGATTTGTTCAGAATTTGAAGTAAATGAGGAGATTTGATTGCACGACTGTTTACCAGACGAACACACACACTCCGGTACACCCGGCACAGTTTTTGATGTCGCGTGACACGTGGCCTTAATGTTCGGGTTCCCAGTCGGTTGGGGCTTTTTCTCCGGCTTCCTCCCACAGTCCAAAGACATGCAGGTTTATCTGGCGACTCTCGTGGCTGTGAATGAGAGTGTGAACAGTTGTTTGTCTCCATGTGTCAGCCCTGTGATGAACTGCCGACCTGTCCCGGGTGCACCGCACCTTTCGCCCAATGTCAGCTGGGATCAGCTCCAGCCCCGATGTCAGCAGTTTCTCCACATGCCTCCATGATCACCTGTGTTCTTCAGTGATGATTATAATGTGGTAACAGAGAACGCTGTCGTTCTCCGCTTGGGGTTGCATGTTCTTCCCGTGTCTGCATGGGTTCGCTCCGGGTTCTCCGGTTTCCTCCCACAGTCCAAAGACGTGCAGGTTGATTACTCTGAATGGTCGTTCATCAGGCTGAACTACCCGTCAGTCATAAAGGGTCAGTGCACCCAAATCACACAAACACGGCAGCATCGTCGCAGTTTCAAGAACAAGAAGAAGTCAGCAGTTTTCATTTGGAGTGTTTCTCCAATACAAAGTAATTTTAGAGAAACTGTTGACAGTGAGGTCTTTGGATTATCCAAGGTAACAAGGACACAAAGGCTCCCTGTTACCTTGGATAACAGGTTCAGGCAAATGGCGGCTGAATTCTTCTTTACAGGTCATTTTTTAAAGCTTCGAGTGGCACAGTCTGACTCCATTGTGGATTTCTGTGGCGGATGCAGAAATCTCTGAAAAGCCGCATGTAGAAATGAAACCGAGTCGCATGCTGCGATTCCATAGGAGCAAATCTAGCGTCGATTTGTGTGAATTCTGACATGCTTGAAAGGAGAGTGAAATGGGCTACCTGATGTGCCACTTAGAGGAGGAACACAAACGAGGCGGCGTGTCTGGAAATGTGTTGGAATAGAAGCCACACAAATTACAGTGATGTCGTCTTTTATTGTTACCTTCTGCGACGCCGCTGTCACTTCATAAACGTGTCGGATTTGGGTTATGAACCCGTCGTCTGAAAACGACAGCCACGAGCGTCAATTCAAAGACCCGAAATCCTGCTGATGGGAGGCGCGGGCGATTATGATGCAGCAGTTGGTTAAATAACATCCCGCCGCCCGAGCCGTTGTTCTGCGAAGGGTTCAAGTGCGGTGAAAACATCCAGCGCCGTCCGCACTCCTGGGACGCTGCGAACCCTGAGGCGCTGATGTAGGATCAGCCTTTCCCATCCACACTCTGACCTCGGCCCTTGCAAGCAAACATGCAAGCTGACCCACGAGCAGAGCCGCGGGCCAAGTCCCACCCACGCCATACACTTACCGTGCTGTATGTGTATACCAAGCACTTTTTTTTTTCCCATTGACCCAGATACTCATATTCTTCCCCAGAGAGCCGCCTCTCTCAGTCTAAGAGAGGCTCATTATTTTACTGGAGTGCCTCCCCTCTTTTCTCCTCCTATGGAGGAGGGAGGAAGTGGGGCAAACCTGGTAGATGTGCTTGCACAGGGGTGCATTCAAGCCCACTCCGGTTCCACAGGGAGGCATGCTGGATCCACACAATTAACGCAGCATAAAATAGAGTCAGCAAATTTGCAGGAAATTATGGGCTGGTTCATTATTACCAGGCTATCCCCATGCGTAATTGCACCTCTCTCCAAATTTGGCCAACTCATTTGATTGTAAATCACCTAACTGGCCGTGATTTTATTACACCGAGGCGCGTGTGAGATTCTAACAGTCTGCAGTTCTTATGCTCTGAATCATGATTGTGCAAAGTGTTCACCGGACTGTCGGCGTAGGAGTGTAAGTGCAGTGTGACACATGAGTTTAAACCTTTATCAGTTTGTTTGTTTTAAATGATGTTGAGGACACACACACACACACATTAGTAGGAGTTACACGCATGTGCAGGTTTTTACTTCCTGAAAATCCTGCAGAACTTTAAGCCTTAATATAATGTGAACAGGTGAGTTGTATATAAATTCACCCTCAGTACAGTTGTCATGAACGGGGAAATTAGCTACAGAGACCAAAACTGTTTTTGTACCAGGCTGTAAACATGTTTATTTCTGCTGTCTAACATGGGGACTTATGGAGACTGACTCACTTCTGCAACCAGCCTCAGGTGGACGTTAGAGGAACTGCAGCTGGCAACGCTGGGTTTGGTGTTTTGGCGTTGGCAGCACAGCGGCCATGTTGTTACCATTTGCATCATGCATGGTCCAAATTTTCCACCGTACATTAGTTTACATGTCGGTAACTTCACAGAAGAAGTCTGCTCATGGTTGGAATTGTTGGGTCTCTCTGAATAATATTATATTATTCATTGAATCAACACAAAGATCAACAATAAAAGTCAGTCAGCATCAGTTGTTGCTTCTTATAGTTGAAGCAACTTTTACCGGAGCCTCTTCGTGCAGCTGCAGCTGTCACATGATATTTAATGTTAAACTGTCCTGACATGTCGGTGCATGTTCGTTATGAACGTTCGGTTCGGGACGTTCCGCGGCGGCTCGCACGGTTACAGAGCTGAGGAGCCCGAATAGTTAAAGATCAGCTGCAGCAGCAGCAGCGGTCTGCGCCACGCCTCCGCGGCTCGGCACCTGGTTCCTCCGGCTCAGTCCGGCAGTTGCGCTGTTGCAGAGCGGGTTTTCAGACAGGACCGGAGCGCGGCGGCGGAGGAAGCAGAAAAAAAAAAATCAGAAGGCAACAAAAAGCGAATGGAGGAGTGGAAGAGCAGAATGTGACAACTGCTGGATGCGGACAGAGTGTGCTGCGGCTGGCTGCGCTGCCTTTAGGGGGAGGCCTCCCCTCGGCTCCTCTTCTGCACCTGTCCCTCTCCGTCTGAGAGAGAGAGAGAGAGAGAGAGAGAGAGACGCTCCTTTTTATTTATCAGGCAGGGCGCACAGCGGCGGAGGCGCACACACACACACCCCACACACACTTCCACACACACACACATATACTGTACGCACACACACATTACACATACACAGGGCAGGCAGGCAGGCAGGCAGGCAACATGACTTCATCCTACAATCTGGATTTTCTGCCCGATATGATGGTGGAGAGCCGCCTGCTTGTTCCCGGAGACAGAATGTGAGTTATTATTTTTTATTCTTCTTCACTCCTGATGTAGAGAAAATAAAAAAGAAGAAGCGGCTGTCCGAGGCTGGAAACGTCGCTGCTCCGTTGCTGGATGTGTGTGTGTGTGTGTGTGTGTGTGTCATTGTGTTAGTTCTGGCTTGTTGTTTATTAATATCCGTCGATAGATTTCGCGCATGCAGGAGCGCGCGGAGAGGAGGAGGAGGAGAGGGGGGGCTGTTATCAGCCACAGACAGGATGGTGATGAATGAACGCCATTATTGGGGGGGAATTAACGCCACCTTCGTCTCTCTGAAGCTCTGCTCGTGCTGCATGGCGTCAGATCCGAGACTCTTTGGAGCGTTCGGAGCTCCGCGGAGGGCGAAGTTGCTTTTTTTGTGATTTGCGGCAGCCGCCCAGTCTTAATTTCTCCGAGTCTTTGCTGCTGAGGGAGGGAGGGAGGGAGGGGACGGCTGGTTCGGGACTGTGCAGCCGGGTATGGGAGCGCACCACGCTGAGACACCATAAAGACCAAAGATCTCTCTATTCTGTGTGTGTGTGTGTCACATGAGACTGATTTAACTCGCATTTTGCAGCCGGAGGAGGAGGAGGAGGAGGAGGAGGAAAAATGAATGTGAGGGAGAGGAGAAGCAACACAGAAGGTTTTTGTGGACGCGCAGGAATGCTCGGGTGACTGCTGTCCCGTGTGTTTCCAATTGGATTTGCTGTAATTCAGTTAAAAGTCCGGAATTTCTGGAGCAGGGACACAAAGGGAGGTTTTCATTCCGGCACCGCGGCCGTGCACAGTGCATGTCCCACTTCTGTCCCCTCAGCTCACTGCGAGTTGTTGACGGATCATTTTTATTCCCCCAGCAGTGAAAATGTTTACTGTGCTGCTCCTCCTCATCCTCAGCCCTTCATCTCCATCTGAGGCTTTCTTCACTTCTGGTGACTCACGGTGTTAAAAAACAATACAGCAAATGTACAGTGTGTGTGTGTGTGTGTGTGTGGGAGGTGGTGTATGAAAAACACATTTAGCAGACTCATTATGCAGGAGACTGGACAGATATCTCTAAAACTTCTTTAAAAATCGTCGCAGCAGGAGATCAACACGTTCCCGCGTTAGAGGCTCCAGATGAAATGCTGTGTGTTCTTTGTGAACTCGCTGATCAGAGGATGGAGGAAGAAACTGAGCCAGTATAAGTCACTTTGAGGATGCACGTAAAATAAAGGGAATCACACAGAAATACAGAGCTCCTTTAAATGATGAGGGCGTACCCCGCCTCTCGCCATGCCGGCCGGGACTGGCTCCAGACCCTGATGGGGGGATCGCATGGAAGTCAGTGTGTCGTCTAACACTCTGAAACTCTTTTAAAGGTGAAATTATTTCTGTTAAAAACATAAAATAATCCAGAATGACTTCAGTGAAACTAAACCATGGGACTGCTGGAGCTTCGTCGTCACGTTCGTGCACTGAGATGTGGCGGTGCGTTCGTTTGACCTCCTCTAGCTCAGAATTAGCTCCGGTTCTTGATCCGGTCCCGTTCAGGATTCAGCCACAGTCAACAAGAAATAATCAGAATATTAAGAATAAACCTGCCTCCTTTGTGAAGCCGAATGAGGTCAACCTACGCCGCTGGAGAGACGAATATTTTTCCGAGGTGTAAAAAAAGAAACGATTGACAAAAAATGCCACAGGCTCTATAAAACCCAACGTCACTGATTAGACCTTTAAAATCTGATTATCAGAAGCATATGATACATCACTGAATCTGTGAGACTGAACATCTTTGACCTCCAACTGCTGAATGAAAAAATGACACATTTACTGGATTAATAACTTGGATTTAATAACCAGACTTTCAGCCCCCTGATTGGCTGATTGGCTGCCCGCGTGCCTGATGAGACGTCGTGTAATCGATTCACGTTTTCAGCAGCAAGCGTCGCCATGAACGGCTTCATGTCAGCGCTGCCCGACCTGAAGACGTCTGCTTCTTTTAAACGCCAACGAAAAAGAAACGCGAGGCGGCGAAGGTGTTTGAATGAATCCCAGAATCACTCGCTGATATCAGGCCGGGTCGTGCACTTCACCCCGCGGTGTCTCCCTCCATTGACTCTCCATGTAGTCTATTACCCAGATGCTCCAGTGATGAGACGCCTTTCTCATTAATCAGTGTCATCGGCTCTGACGGCGTGGGCCCCTGTGTACAACCGGCGGGGGTGGACGAGGAAGCCATCACACTTCCAGCCACCCTTCCATTTCTCCCTCTGATGTGTCTTGCATGGCCGGTTGCGGGTACATCTGCCCCCGGGAGTGAAGGATTTCTGAATTACGTGTGTCGCCGGCGTTAGACAGGCCCTATCTGTGCCCTCTTACCCAGCCGGCGAGGAGGCGGACAGGTTGAAGCAGATAGCGCTTATGGAGATGACACTTTGTATTTACGCGAACACGCCTCTGGAGCTCGGGCTGTTTAAGCTCGCTGGAGAGGCCTCTCGTGATCTTTTGATTAAGTTGTGTGGTGTGTGTTTTCCAGTAGTGATGTGTAAAAAATCTGCATTCGTGCCGCCCCCCTCCACGACCTTTAACTTCCTTCCACATGATCCCTCGCGAGTGTTTCTAGCTTCTCCAGGCCTCACTGCTTCCTGTAGCAACCCCGCCCCCCTCGGCTGACGCTGACAGCCCCTGACAACATCAGACTTGACAAATATTAGCTGAGATCATATGAGAACTAAGTGGAACGAACAGCCTAATCTCTCTCTGTACAGTCCTATCAGGGCCTGGAAGCATGAAAAGGGGGTAAAGTGAGAGAATCAGGAAAAATGGAGCCGGACCTCTGCCCTTTACTTTCCACTCTAGCTCCGACTGTGAAGCCTAGACCCGGGTCGCTCTCTGGGAAATATGTGACCCCCCTCACCTCCTTCGGCTCTGCTGAATCCCCATCTGGTACCAAACTATCAGATCCTTCAGGGTCTATCACGCTTCCAGGCTGCAGAAGCGACTGTTTTGGTCAGTGATTTCTTGAAGTGTGTAGCCGAAATCAAAGTAACGCTAACTTTGACAGGTACGCGGTGTGCGGAGGAACACAGACTTGCAATAATGCTTGAAAATGCCACATTCTTGCCAAGTGTGTACACAACCCGCCACCTACAACCCGTCGCTTCTCTCAGGAGGAAAAATGTATATCTGAGCTGATTCTCTTTACGACCATCCCTTCCTGAACCCCGGACACAAATCATGAACCCAACAGCTGAAAGGCTCCTGTGACATACAACACAGGGTTCTCATGAGAAATGTATATAAGTGTCTGTGTGTTTAGATGAGGGGGTGGAGCGCAGAAGAAGAAGAAGGGGGGTGAAAGAAGGCTTGTCTGCCTAGTCTTTAACTTTGGTTTGGCTGATAACCGCCGCAGACACTTGTTTTAAATCATTTTATTCAAATTCCAGGAACATCATTTGATCAAAACCCACCGAAAGACTTTAATAAAACCTGTCAGAAATAGTTTAGATAGTATGGTAGAGGAAATACAGGACAGGAAATTGCAATCCGGTGATGGCCAGAATTGCAAAAACCAGACAACGTTTCAGCAAAACAAACAGTCGGATTGGAAGCATGTCTGCAGATTTTTTTTTCCAATCAACACTACATATCTGCGATAATGTTATTCATAATGGGCTCCGGTGAAACAAAATCAGTCCTCGCCCTCAACAAAAACATTGCAAACAATAAATTTGCCCCTGATTTTGAGTTTGAGGCCTGCTTCAGTCCAAGGCTGCAGACTGCTTTTAAAAGTGACGCACGCTTTGTGCAGTAAAACACAAAACGGCACTCAACATGTGGCCAACAAACATTCTGCAAAGATCCCGATGACTCTGCCTTAGATCAATTCAGGTTAAGAGCTCCACGCAATCCATTAAATATATCGATCGGTTGCGGATTAAACATGTAATCAAACAAAAATTGAAGGTAGATAACACCATGGGGCTAATTTATGGCCACTGTAGATGATCAAACCGATACATGAGATTAATCCGAGGAGTGAAAAAGAAGAAGAGAAAGGAGCAGGGTGTAAATTGACATGGGTAGACTGGGAGCGCAGATATAAAAGGCGGGGAAGGGTGTGAAAGAGTGATGGTTTGACAGACTCCCTGGATAGACAGCTGCTCGGATTTGAATTGTGTTTTATCTGATGTGGAGATTAAGAGAAAATGAGAGTGAAAAAAAGAGATGATGGAGGTGGTTTTATCTTTCTTCCAGGCGGCAGTGAGGATGACACATATACATATATATAGAAATCTAGAAGAATGAGGCGGGATGCATCGGCAGCAGTGGAAGAAGCTCTCCGTCATTTCTGTCCCGACTGTTTTTGTTCATAATGTTGTTATTTAGGCAGAGACACGTACTGTACGCGTGATGTACGATGTGATGGAGTCGTCTCCACGCATCACCAGCTGCAACGTTGTTTTATGTTGCTTTCTCCTCTCAGTGTGTGTGTGTGTGTGTGTGTGTGTTATGTCATAATGATGAATGTCTTTGCTCTGCTGGGGCTCAGGAGCAGTTGTCTGTGGATGACACCGCTGTGTGTAGGTGGTGATGTATCACGACCGTGTGTCTGAGGTCTTGGCGTGGATGGCAGGGGTGTGGCTGCGTCTGAGCAGGTATGTGTGTGGATACATGATGGAGGTCAACCTGTGTGTTTATATGTCACGATCGCGTGAAGAGCTGCAGGCGTGTGATTTAACGTCACAGCAGAATTCAGGATATTGACGAGGAGATTTGACGACGCCGGTGTGTTTCGTAGCGCTCGCTCGTCTTTTCTATCCGTCAGCCATGTTGGGTTCAAGGTCTGCAGAACGTCCTCGTCTCTTTTGTTTGCTGCTCTCCATCGTCGTACTATTTTACTGGTTAATTGATTTCACTTCTCGAGAATGGTTAGGTGAGCGTTAGCCTCTCTCTCTCTCTCTCTCTCGATTCTTCCTCCAGTACAGTTATTACATTAGTCTCCAGTTCTTTGCTTTGCTTATTCAAGTCAAGTACACACTCACACACACTTTCACACACCTTATGAATTGAGTTGTGCAAA
Source organism: Nibea coibor (assembly GCA_023373845.1). NCBI lineage: Eukaryota > Metazoa > Chordata > Actinopteri > Sciaenidae > Nibea > Nibea coibor. The sequence goes on from CM041731.1 coordinate 17,100,816, forward strand.
GAGAGTATTTTGTGTGCAGCTGCATGTGTGAGTAAGACTTTTATTTGTGTGTGTGTGTGTGAGAGAATCTTCTGTTTCTCGTCACTCGGCCTTGAAACGAACGAAGCATGCACATGCTTTCACTGCTGCATGCACACATTGCCACCCACGTAAACACGCAGAATACACATCACGTGACACACAGATATATACACACTCAGACAAACACAAACACACTCCCCGTGTTGTTCACATCGTGTCCTTGGGCTGTAGTGACGGGCAGAAAAATAACTGAATCCTGAGAGAACACAATGATGATCTCTCTCTCTCTTCCCCTCTTATGTAGATCTCTCTCCTGCACCACCCATTCCCATCTCTCTTTTCTCTCCTCCCTTTCTTTCCTCTCATTCTCAATAGTCAGCCATTGCATTTGTACTGAGCAGCAGCAGCAGCGTTACTATGCCATGCCAGAGGGAGAGCTTACCTCATCATCTCAGTAGATTTTTTTAAACCTCTTCTTCTTCTTCTGCTTCTTCTTCTTCTCCATCCTTTGTTTCATCCCCGTTTGGCCTGTATCTTCCACTCCTTTCTCTCTGCACTCCCTCTCTCTCTCTCCCCCTCTTCCTCCATTCAAGCGTGCTAAATGCTTTACCTCTGTCAACTCTTGAGTCTGAGAGGACCTCATTATTGTGGAGAAGGAGAGGAATTTGGATTAGGAGCAACATTCGTGGACTGAGGCTCTTGTTCGGCTGAAAGAGCCATCAGAATCACAGAGAGGGATAGACTTACCTGCATTAGTTGGCGGCATTATTCACTAGTTGTTGAGTTTTATTGTGACTTTGAAATTATTACTACCTGGAAATGTATTAACTCTTTTCCTGGGAGAACAGGATTTCACACCATAGAGGAAATCTGAGTTTAAACATAGACAAACGCTAAATTATTAAGATATTACGAGCGCAGTACTTAATGTGATTCTTTGATATCTCGTACTTTAGATTATGCTGTGATCTGTTTTATAGAATTTCTCTTTAACGTACACTTTGAGCACCTTCATAGTGACACCACCTCTAGGTACTGAAAACCGTTGCTGACCTGTTGTTTCAGAGTAGTTTGGTAGTTGCAATATTAAGGGAACTGCAACCGGCAATTTTTGTCACTTTCCCGAAAACCAACAATCGCAACGTTTGAAGAGGTGACAGAATAGTCGGTGTTTGGACTTGAACACTTGATGCTCCACCTGTTGAATGCCGCCCTGCAGTCTCATTTGTAGGTGGATGCCTGTTTAAGAAACATAACTGGGATCAACAGTTCAGCAGAAGTTGATCAAACCGTGTTGCCATTTGGCGATCAGACGTCTGTGCGGTTGAGCGGTGGCATTAATGAGACGTCTTTGTGTCAGTACGTACAACCGGCGGCCGTCTGGGATGAAGGCTGTCACCTCTGGCCTTCAAACGTCTCCCTCATGCAGAATGCACACACAGGGCTTTTGCATCGAGTTGCCGGGCTGGTTAGCTTGCATGAGTGTAACCGTTGGACCACGTGAGAGCCGGCCCGGTGACATTAGACGGCGTAGAAACTTCAAGGCTCCGATCACACGGTATCAAAGGTCACAAAAAGGTCAGCGCCACCTGCCATCGCCATGTGCAGAGCAGCTCCGGAGTACAAATCATACTGCGGTTTTCATTCCACACACTTCAGCAGCTGGTTTGACTTTTTAAAGAGATAATCCTCGCTTTCTTTATTGTTTGGTTTTGTTTCCAGTCTTTGGTGCTAATTGGTTATTTTCTGCAGCATCTTTCACTTGTCAAACAAGCAGCATGACCAGCACTGTGAAGTCTTTTTCTTCGATTTATGCTTGATTAAGTTCAACTTGGTGGCACTCTTGCACACGCTAATGATCCACTTCTGCTTTTATTTATTCAAAAAAACAAGTGGAGATTGTGAATCATATCAATGTGCGAGCGAAAACTGTCATTTTCATGAGAGATGATTATTTCTTTAATGTGTCTTGAACGGCTGGCAGGAGGAACAAGGAGAGCAGGGGGTAACTTCAATCAGCTGGAGACCTGCAGGCTCTTGGGCTTGGATGGCACTCAGTTATCTCTATGATGGCGTACGAGAGAGAAAAAGATTTTTTGATGGGGTCAAACTGTCCATTAATGTGCCATTTCTTCCATGTCTAACCTTTAAAAGCTGAGGATAAGTGGACGGACTACATTTATCGCTGATAGAAGTGGGCAACAAACAGTACCCTGCAATGAAACCTGCCTGTTTAGAGGAACATTTAGTTTGTCTTGGATTTAGGGTCAAAAGTTGTAGATTTGGATTCAGTAGCTGTTTAATTATGTCGAAATAAAATCAGACAAATATTAATTACTTTTTTTGGTGATGAAATATTCAAGTGAAAGGCATAAAAATGACTATTACAACATCTCATTAGCCTCCAAACACCTTTTAACCTGACCTTATAATGGAATCTAACTAGGAATCAAACCTCCAGCCATGCACAAGGGATTAATCTGAGTCTTTCACCCAGACCTCAGGGTGCTGCCCGGCCTCATTGACAGAAGCACAGACTGTACTTCCTACCCATAAATCTCTCTGTCTTTTCAGTCTGACTCTATTCATTTCCATCTTTGCCCCCATCTGCTTTATATGGGTGCTGCGAAACATAACATGTGAGCACACACACGCACACACATACACAAAAACACACATATCCATACACAGCTGCAGAGCTGTCAGGTCTAACCTTGACTCGCACAGAGAATGAATTGTAATGCAAACGGGAGGGCGGTGCGGTGAGGGGTGGGGGGCACAAACAGGATGTCAAAGAGCTGCTGCTCGTCTCTGGCCGACCTGCCTCGTTCTTCCCTGCGGAGTCCGAGTCTGCACAATCTCTCTGTTACAGGGTTTTTTTTCTCTCACCTCTCACTAGACCACAATAGTTACCTTTCCCCCTTCCTGTCTTCTCGCCAGACAGATCCCAGGAGTTTAAAAGCAAAAATACAGTTTTGTGAGATTAGCACTTTGATCAAATAATGTTAACAAAGACACCAAAAACTGTAAATACACGGTACATGGCTCTTGTGCTGCTTGCTAACACGTGTAGTAGGTTGTTTTTTATGTTACCTGCTGTGGTACTAAATTCCAGCTGCTTCTCCAGTTGGGAGATTGTTTACGGGTAAAACAGTTGATGAATTATATATTTTTAATCCAAGATTATAAATTGCAGTTCTTTTGCTATTCCTTTTCTCAACATTAGTAAATAGGCCATGTTCTGCTGTCTGTGAGCTGCTGCCAGTTCTCATTATAGAAATCCTCCAAAAATGTTGTAACAGTAATTAACCTTGATCTGTGTCTCAAACTGTATCGTCCTTGGCCTGGAAAGTCCTATAAAAATCCTTGAATCTGATATTTATGAAGATGTGGGAACCCTGCTTCTATCTTTGGACACTGTTGCCGGTGTACTTGAGCTCCATACAATATGGTAAAATGTTTGCATGTTGCCTTGGGCGTAAAACGCAACCTAGGTATCCGTCCAAGTAAGGCCGATTCCGGGCAGAGTGCCGGTACGCTTGGGTGTATTCTGGCATGGAGGACCAAATATGAGCTGGTCCTTATTATGGCCTCCAGATTTGGATATGTTCTGTTGGTGTGGACTCCAATTTGGTTTAAAAATCAGTTTCCCTTTAGCAGCACTCGGCCCCTCTATGGGCCAAATTTGCGTTGCTTTTAGGGATAACTCCTTTCGGCTTCCTCAAGAAGTCGAAGTTTTAGTATGGAACCTATTTAAATTGATGAATACTGAAGTGGTAAAATAGATTGAAGCTGGCAACACATAGACTATCCCTTAGCATGTGCATAAAGTTTTAGTTATTCCTTAGATATTGCTCTAATGGGTCTAATTCTTAGCTATACTTCACGTACAGGAAAAGACATTCGACCTAAATCAAGAAAGATGCTCCCCTCATGAAATTTCCTCAACCAGACATTATCCAGTTTGAGTCTTTGGGGCACAGGTTTGTTGATTTGGTGTCCACGACATGAAAACATTTGAAGAGCTATATAGAGCAAAGCAATAGGGCCTTCAGTGGCTGCCGAGCTTGTGGTAAACTCTCTGGTAGTGATAGATGTGTGTGTTCCAGATAGTGAAGTGATCGATGGGGGTATTGTTGGGAGGAGCGTTCCGAGTTGCTGTTATTGTGTTTCGGAAAGCTAAGGGGAGAAGGGGTGCGGGGTGCAGAGGAGAGCTTGACGGGTTTATTGAGAAGCGTGATCTAGTGCACTGCCCCGGGACTCTTAGATGTAGTTAGAGAAGGCAGAAAAAGAAAGAGGGATGGAATGAAAAAAAGAGGGGGGGATGGAAGGAGAGGAAGTCAGCATCAGAGGAGGGTGGAAATAGAGGCAGGAAGTGAGGATGGTGCAGAGGTGGGAATAAATGTGTAGGTTATCTGTTGATGTTTATCTGCCATGTCCTGAGGGCTTGTGCAGTCATAACAGTGATCTAATCTGCACCTCTGGAGAGAGCACGCACACACACACACTCACTCTCAGTGCCCATGCCACCAATCATCCATTTAAACCGTCATTTATCTGCCCTTCATCCAATCCATCCATTCACCCCACATTTCCACTTTTTAATTTATCCTCCCCTTTATACCGCAGAATTCCTTCCATCCTTCAGTTCCTGCTTCCACTCCTACATCCTGCTGAAATCCAATTGGCCTCATCTCCCTCCTCTTCCTACTCTCCCCCCCTTTTACCCATTTACCTTCTGCTGCCGTAGGGTTCAATGGACTTTTAAAGGTGGAAACCGATGCCAAGTATTTCAGATTGAAGCTGCTGACTGCTGATATTTTGTGCTGATATTCAATAGCTTTCAAATTGGCCAATTTCATGGCACAAAATATCTATAATATTCAAAAGATTGTGCAGAGCCCCAGCAGGGGATAGGTTGGGGAGTTTGGGGCTGGTCATGCAATCATGTCATTGTCATCTTGTTTTTACTTCTACCACTAGGGGTGGCGTCTAAGCCGGGCACTTAGAGGCCTTAAAGAGAAGAGAAGAGCAGCTGCTGAAATGTACTCCAGGCTGTGTCGGTACACCGTGACATCACTTACAGGCGTGGTCAACAGACTATACAGCTCCCCACTAACTGACAAGAACTGGTTACTTAAATTCCTATTGTTAATTTGAGGCAAATTCAAAGAAAAAACATTGATTTTTGCAGAAGATCTCAGTCATCTGAGAGCAGTTTTCCACCAATTAATAATTCAAAACAATCGAATGTGAAAACAGTTTTTAATCTCAGCACGAAAACACCTTGTTCTCAAATTATCAAGCACATTTCCCCCCGTCCAGGTTTGAGTCCTGCACGTGAAGCTGATGTTTTTTAACCTTGTGGAAGATTGTCAATCTTGTTAAAGGTCTAAAAGACTTCAAATTCCAATTAAATAATTAATTTCAGCGCAGAAATTACTCATTTCCACTCCAATTATCAACCTCCGACACCTTTCGGGCTCGGTAGAATTGGCTATTTGTCCCGTAATTTCATTCCTGTATGTGTGGAAAATGCATGAGAAGGAATCTGTTTGAACCTTTTTACAGGATGAAAACGAACATACCGAACTTTTTTTTTACAGAAGTGTCATCAGTTTGACAGTTTGTCATTTTTCATAACAAGCCTCCGTTAGCCTGGTGAAGTGACGTGTTCGTCCCCTGTGTTGGAAACATTAAGGCCACACGTGTGTGCCTTGTCTGTTCAGTCACATGGCGTGCTGAGTCGGTATGGACGTATGTACAGTATGTTCCCTATATGTGTGGTGTATATCACATGACAGGTGATAGTGGGGGCGGGGGGTGAGTGGATGAAGTGTGTGTGTGTGGGTGTAGAGCAGATATACTGTATGTAATGAGACCATCCTCGCTGCCTGGGGGATATTGTGTAGGAGTGTGGGGCAGAAAGAGCATTAAAAAAGTGTGTTCTTATTTTTATGTTAGCCACTCCCCGCCTTGCGTCCACCTCAGGGAGCTCATATTGCATTTACCAACACTGTCTCTTTCGTTTCGTGTCTGTGTGTGTCTGTGTTTGTGCCGTTCGGTGCCCTCCGGGTGAATTGGCATAGGTGGGCATATCAGCTGTTTCACACAATGCAGCGTTTGACAGAGGTCGGAGCGTCTCGTGACGGTAACGGCCTGCTAAAGCCAACATCAGCTTCTCACTCACCCTGAACAAGCCAAGCCAAAAAGAAGAAGGAGTGAGAAAACAGTGTTTCTCCTCCTTCAAACACCGCCGCTTAAGCGAGGGCACTGTAATTTGCCACTGAGAAGCCGAAACATGAGGTGTCTTTTGAGCCATTGATTCCTGTTGGCCTAAGCCTTTTTCAGTGGCAAGACGGAACAAGGGGCGAGGGGGGTTAACCGAAGGAGAAGCTGGAAACATCTGGTGCATTTTCAAGCTTTAGCTTCCCTCAGATAGACGTCGTAATGCTTGTGTGTGCGTCGATGTGTGCACAGAGCATGCCTGCGAGAGTAGCTGCTCATCCGTGCGTGCACGTGCCTCGCTATATTCCGTAATGCAGGCAGCGGAGAGGAGGATGGCCTCTCAACCCCTATACGAAGTGAAGAAGGGCAGCGAGAGGAGGGAGAAGGAGGACGCCAGGGCTAACGTGGCTTCATTCCTCCGAGCTGGTGCCGATCAAACGGGCTTGATGGCTTTGGCAGACGGGGGGAAAAACTGAAGGCACCACTGGAAAGACATTAACAGAAGCGGGAAAAGAACCTTAAAGGAGCATAGTGGCAATCTCGACTGTTTGGCTCATTTCCCTCAGCACAGATCTATTTTACAATGTCCCAGACCATTTCGCCCCATCTCGGGGTGGATGCTTAGCTCGTGTGATCTCCCTCTGCGTGTTTTGGATGCGCCGTGTGATCAAGGCTGCCCCCTTAAGTCAGCCTAATTTGTATAATTGAAAAACAGATCATCTGATGTGCGGTTCAAAGGTAGGACAGACAGGCGGCGGCACCAAGATGTCACCCAGTGATACATATATTAGCGGCTTAGCTTGTGCCAAGGCAGCGAGTCTATGAAGGGTTCGCAGCTTTTAGATTATTTTGTTTGGTTGCTCAAATCGAGATGATTGCAAGGTCAAAGTATTTTTATTTTTTTAAAGAAATTAAAGAATTTGTGCTCAGAAAGTTCTCTGACTCTTCAGGGTCCCTTCAAGGATATGTTGGAGAAAATAAAAAAAATGTCATCCAGTCAGAAATAGTGCAGTTTTATTTGTCTCTTGACATTTTCGAGGTGTATTTTGGAGGTACAGCTTTCCCACGACCACAGCAAAAAAATGAAAAAACTCAAATATCTCATTTTAGAACAAAAGTCTTATTTTTCTCTCTGCCAGACACAGTGATTTAAACCCAACTTATCCAGCGACTTGCTCCCAGTTATCAAAGCTGCCGCCTGATAAGAGTACCAAACCTATTTTTCAACTAAACCCAGAGACATCATTTTTGTTTTCACATATTATTGCTGCCGTTTGATGGAGTAATCTGTCAGTGGAATTGCTGATATGGAGGCAGCGACACTGTGGTCCTGTAGCTGAGTGATTGAGCAACGGGGGCTAAATGCTGCCGGGGTGTTAGGGGTTGGATTCCCCTCCTCTCCTGGGCCGTCAAGGCTCTTAAAACATCTGAACCTGCTGTGTTGTAAAGCTCTGGATGAACTGAGACAGCAGCTGAGGTGATAATAACAGGCAATTTGCCAAATATTGTGATCATTCTCATCGTTTACACTTATTAGTCTTGATAATTGGAGCACGACAATTATTCTGCTTTTTAAATCTCACACTGAAGGTTCATATCGATCTTTGAGAAAGGAAGTCGATAATACGACATCCAGCGTTTCAGTTCTCCAGTGTTTATTTTCATCATTTGTGGGGAAAATCGTTGTGGTGGTGCTCGTTTCTTTGGGGTAGGATTGGCTCAAAGTTTTCTGATGATTCAGCCCAAACACCCAGGAACCCTTGAATTCAGGGATGCACAAATAAGTGAAGAACACCAAATAATCTCAGTAGCAACCAGGAGTTATCGTCAGCCGGTTGGCGGTAAGAATGACCTCCTGTGCATGATCTTCAGTTTTAAAGTCAGAATCTAAATACTGCTGTATGAAACTAAAGCACTGATTGGTACCAACCTTGTCATGATAGCCTGGTGGGGCGAGATAACGCTTAAAAGCTTTGCAAGGGAAGAATTGGCATGACCATTGTCAAAATGATTCCTTGGGTGCCCAAATGGGTTGTTTGGGCACCCATGAGTCAAGTTTTTGATGCCAAAATCAGCATGATTTTTGTATGGTGTTCCTCAAGGTGTTGTAGTGTGGTATGTTGGAGGGATTTTGAATGCACCAAATCAGTCTAACAAGCTGATTTGGTTCGGACGTCATATCGTGCTGTATTACTGCATCTACCCAACTAATTCTGAGTCATATCTGTCAAAACCAACGGATCAACAGTAAATCCTGAAGCTTTTCGGAGCTTCTGGACTTCTTGTTTCCTTTGGCAGTTTGTTGGTTCCTCCTGGCATGAGTGAAACCCGATTTTCACGCCAGCGATGATCAAGGAATTTCTCGATCGTGTCCTGAGCCACCTGAGTTTCAGGGAGAGCTCTGCAGGAACTCGCTTTAAATTGTGTCGCAGTTGTGTTGCAACAGCCGGTAATAGAAAGTAACATAGCGTCCGTTTAATTATATGGAAATGTCTCCACAATCCACTGTGCAATTAAAGACAATTACACGTGCAATTAATTTTGAAACGATAATGATCCAGTGACAGTAGTGTCTGTTAAAAAAACGATCCAAAAAAAGGAGTTCATCAAGTAACTATTACAGACAGATTACACATGAATCACCATCTGGGGGGATTTATAAACCATAAATCCAAGGCTATTTGAAAAATGGCCAACCCCCTTTGTATATATACAGTGTGCATGTGTGTTTGTGTGCGAGTGCGCGGCCTCTGGGCACATTGTGATGCCGTTTTGGACGGCTGCCCTCATTCTGATGTCCCTATCGACTCCCTGGCCTACATGGCCAAGTACAGGCCTGTTTTCCACTGCAGGTCGATACAGACGCAGTGCTGAGGGGACAGCCCGAGGCTTTCACACACAAACGCACACACAAAAACACACACGGATGCTCGCACTTAAAACACTTACAAGCATGGAAACACAATAGTATCCCCCACGGTTCGAGCAGTCCGCATGTTCCTAGAAACACCAGCGGAGTAGGCGAGGGGATTAATGTGTCCGGGAGGGGTGTGTTGCTGCATGTTCTGATGGGATTTCCAGATTAGTGTGTTTTAATCCAGATGTGTGATACAGGCAGTTATAAAGGGTCGACCGCTGTGAGGGTTTCGAGGATTATAATTTCAGATTGAAGCTGATTCCAAAACCAAATTGCTCGTTAGTCGAGTTAGCTCGGATTCACAGCAGGTACGATGGATTTAAACGAGGTCACGGGCAGAAAACACGTCAAACAAATCGTCACAGAAACTGTCATCATGTGGCTTTTTTATTAGCGCAGCAACAGTTGTTTTTGACATTATCAGCTTAACTCCAAAAAGCTAAAATAACTGACCCTGTCACTGATCTGGATTAAAGGGGCACTGCAGTGATTTAGAGTCGCACTTCCAAGAAGTTGAGGTGCTGACAAAAGACAAATAACAAAAAAAAGATCAAAATCGATTAATCCCTTGTAGGCGTCGAAACTGGATCATATATTTCCCATAATTCATCTTTTTTTGCTTTTTTTTAAGCCCAAATGGAGGAAACCAGGAACCCAAAACTAGAGCCTACATTTCCCATAATGCAACGTCACAGCATTTTTGACACCAGCATCTTTCAGACGGGACAGTCAGGGCAGATTTTCTGTGAAATATTTTGGTTCTCTAAGCCCGATTGGAGGTAACCCCGACAACATCGCTATGACATCATCAGGGTTCGAGCAGATTTGTATAACCGTCGAGGTGCCCACAGTAACACGTCGAGATTATACAGCAAGATCGTTTTTTTTTTTTTTTGGTGAAGTATTCCTTTAACTGCAGAATTATCGACATTCACAGCCCATTTTCTCAAACGCAGCGCCGCACGGCTCGGGAAGAATAAAATTCAGACTGATGGAGATTAAAGCGCTGCTTGTTCTTCTTCTTTCCTCTTGCGTTAGTTTCCCTCTCCAGACTCTCTCCTCCCTCCTTCCTCTCGCTCTTCACCCTAACAGCTAGAGCAGTTATTACTACTTAAAGTACTGCACTTGCTGACAGGGAGGTTCGTGGTTTTGTGTGTATGTGAGTGTGTGTGTGTACTGTATATGTGTGTGTGTGTGTGTGTGCTGTAAAACACTGGTCTGATGGCTCCCTTGGGTATTTCAGAAGCTGCAGTCGCTTCTCTAAAGTTCAAGCAATTACATTTTCCGACCGGGTGCCATTTGCCAAACAGTCTCTGGCTGTGTGTGTGTGTGTGTGTGTGTGTGTTTGCTTATATGGGCATCTGTGTTTGTTTATTATGTGTGTGTTTAAAGTCATATACGGCGCCCAGTCAAGATTCCCCCAGTCAAATGCAGGAAACAGAGCTCGCTGAAGGTGTGAGTCATTTCTTGTTTTCTCTTTCTTGCTGGTAAATTGAATAAATATGCAAATTTATAACGAGTGAAGCTGATCTGGGGAGCTCACTTACACTTTGTGTAGCTTGAGAAATGCATGTTTAGTTTCAGATCTATTACAGATTATCCGTGGGTGGACTAAACAGTGAAATAAATAACAGGAGCAGGCTTGAAATTAATTATTATTTTTATTCTAAATTATTCCGTTCATTTTTTTTTCCTGATTAAAGGTTTAATCAAGAAAATGTCAGAAAAAATAATGAGAAATGTCCGTCACGAGTTCCCCAAAAGCCAACATGATCTCTTCAACTTCAGCTTGTTTTTGTCTGACTTGAAACTTGAACGTAAAGCTGAACAATCAGAAAACGTTTCTGTCTTCCCCATTGACAGACGATCAGTTTACAGGCCGAACTATCGACTCGACGGGCCACAAAAGGCGTTGTCGTGGTTGCAAAATGAAGATCTGTTACCGGCCAGCAGATTGGGCAGAGCGATGTGATCTGAGAGAGTAAATTCAGCTGTAAAGTCATATTTTAAATGCAGTAATACAGCACTGGGGTCAGTGTACTGTGGGTAGGCAGAGCGATGTGTTTGGCATGCTGCAGTAGATGCGTACATGACTGGAATGTGTCCGAGCAGCAGGTTTGTGTCGGCCTGGTGTTGAATTACAGACTAGGATTGCACCAATATGTGCTTTTAAAGGCCAACGCGGATAATTTTGGATCGGAGCTGCCAATAGCCAATATTTTATGTCTTTGAGAGAATAAACAGCGTCCAGCGTCCTGAACGTGACAGTAAAAGGAAACTCAAGACGGCGATGACTGGGCAGATTTTGGCGTGTGCTGTACTCGCATGAAATTGGATTTAATTGTCACACGAGAAGAGACCAGTGAAAGAAAAACCAAAGACGCTAATTAGTCCAAAGCAGTTGGTCTTGAAAGAAGACACTGAATAAGTTTGCACAAGCCAACCAGCCACAATGATGCAGCCTGGTTGGCGCCATTAGCTCCTCCATCTTATTAGTGTGGAGATCTTACCTTCCGCGTGATAACAGACGTATGGATGGTTTGGAGACCAAAAACTGAGCTAAAAGGGTGTGATTGAGGTTGCATTGGTGCAGAAATGAAGCACAACTCTTCCACATTGTTTCAGCTTCATGCTGCTTGTGTTTTGTTTGTCGCTAGCTTCCCTTCACTTCCAGTCTTTGTGCTAAGCTAACATCACACAGATGAAACTCATATTGATATTTTGTGTCGTTTTCTGTTTGTTTCTGTGTCTTCGGGGGAAAGCGAGGAGCTGTTTGCCAGTTAGCACTCCAGAGCTGAGCGTTTGTGTGTTCTCAGAGATGGTCTGGTTGAGCTGAGTGGTGGTTTGGGAGATACAGGAGCTGGATCTGCAGGGGCTGTTAAGTTTGAGCATCGGTGTGTATGCAATTGTGTTTGTGTGTGTGTGTGTGTGTGTGTGTGTGTGTGTGTGTGTATGTGTGTGTATGTATGTGTGTGAGAGAGAGTGTCAGTGAGCAGAATGGGCTGCCATAGGCCTGACAGGATGACAGCTGTCACCAAGGAAATAGAGAGGAGGAGGTGGAGGAGGAGAGAGGAGAGGATACTGCCTCAAGGGAACACACACACTCTCAGACAAGGCCTGGAAGTTGTGTGTGTGCATGTGTGTATTTTAGCATGTTTGTTTGCGAGGATAGCTGAGTATAATTGGTTTGTGTTTCAGTAATGTGGTTGAAAAGGAACAAAGGGACAGTGTTGGTATGTGTTTACAAGGTGTGTGTGTGTGTGTGTGCACATGCGTCCCCCTGCGTATGTGTGTTTGTGTGTATCGAGTTCGGTCTGCTTCATTAGTTTATATTGTAAAATCGATGTCGCCCATTGTGGTGCGACCTGCCTCTGTTCTTGTACTTGCCGATGCTCGGTGTGTTTGTGTGTGTGTGTGTGCGTGCAGTAATAGTGACCCTGGGGAGAGTGCCTGACATGGCGTGGTGTTGAGAAGCTCTCTAAGTGACCTGGAAAGCAGACCCATCCATCAGCTCTTTCTCCTCTCAATCCTTTCATTCCCTCTCTGTTGTCTGTTTTTTCCACCCCTTCCTCTACAGAGCTATTACAGCAATCACTGCTCTTAAAGCTGCAGCGAGCACCTCGGCGTGGACCAGTGTGTGTGTGTGTCTCTGGTATGCACCCCCCTCCATAACTGCAAGGTTATGTGTATTTAACCTGGGCTAGCCTGGCCCCGCTAAGCCTGGATGGAGAGGAGAGCGAGGTCGAGTGAAACAGGAGACCAAAGAGTGAAGACAGGGATGAGTGGATGCAAACAGAGCCTACACAGGCCTGGGATTAGTTAAACCCGTCTTATTTTATGTGTAAGATGAGGCTGCAGGTGTTTTATTGCCCCCCCTTTTCAAGTGTGCTTTGGTGTGGTCAGGTGTGCTGCACCTCAGACGTGTCACGGCGTACCGACACGCCCTGGCAGTACTCTTCTGCATCACCACCACCACAGCAAGGTTCAGGTTTAAGTTCAGGACGGGGAACTCCAACCAATTTCACACACATCAAAGTCTGTTTACAGGCCGCGGGGAGTCATATTGCATATGTGGAGAAAAAGTTATACAAAGAGGCTTCTGTGGCTCCACAGTGGTGTCGTTTGAGGCAACAATGGGAAAAGCTGGAGTTTGAAAATGAAGGAAAGGAAACTCTTTTCCTGCTAGAGCCCCTAACCCGAAGTCCAAAGCTTGACAGGCTTTCAATGCTAGTTACTGTTGCTAAGCTATGATTGGAAAACCGACCCGTCCTAAACCTGCCCGTAGCTAACTTAGATATGCTACGTTCTAGCTCATCTATGTCGTAAATAAAAAGTTTTAACAAGCAGCATATGGCCACATTTTTAAGTTAGCAAAATACTTGCTGAGTCATGATTCATGTAAATTAACTAGCTATCCAATGTAACTGGCCAGCTTACAGTCAATGTTGATTGACACTAAAACACGAACTAACTAGCTAGGTAGCTGGCTAACAATCAATGTTGACTGGCTAACTACTTAGCTAACAATTGATGTACACTAGCTTGCTAGTTAGCTAGCGTTGCGTTAAAACTAGCAGACTATCTAACTAACTGGCTAACTATCGATGTTGACTGGCTAGCTAGAAAAATGCTGGGAAACTATCTAGCTAAGCTAACAGTTGATGTAGACTGTTAGCAAAGTATTGATGTAGATTAACTAGCTAGGTTGCTAACATTAGCTAACTTAAGATGCAACTTTATGTTACTTTAATCTTTTAACAAAAGTTGGTTTTCCGTGAGTTGCTATTTGGCTAAGAGGTTTAGCTGTTTAGCCTTGTTGCTATTTAAAAACCTGTGTGGATCGATCATGTCACTGATATTTGTTTTTTTGATTCATCTTTTAACATGGAACACCTCAGTTTAGGTTCAGTTTAGGTTCAGTTTAGGTTCAGTTTATATTGTATACAGAGAAAACAGAAAATCGTCTCATTTAGCAGCTGTACCCACTAACAGTTTTTCATTTTGGCTTATGAAGTTTCTCCTTAAACAAACCACCTGAGAGGCCGACAGAAGCGTTCGGATGATTTTATCTCTGGAGCCGCTCCGTACACGGTGAATGATGGAACGACTCCCGAGACGCCGTGACAGCAGCCGGACTGATTTTCTCATTCACAGCTGGAAGTCATACATTCAAATAAAACTCATTTGGACGGGATACCTGGAGCAAAAAAAAATAAATCTTTGCGCTCAGGTATTCAGCCGCTAATTTAATATCAGATCTCACACGTCTCACATTTGCAGCTGACTGTGATTGCAGATATTGAATTTTCCGTCAAGATGGTGCATCTTCACGTTGCTTTCTTTGACCTCTGACTGTGTTTTTACATGCAGCTGCAGCTTGTTGCCGTGCATTATTGTGCTTTTCCAGCCGGTGACAAATGTTAGTTTGTTTTGTGAAATAATGAATGTCTGCAACCTGCAGCCTTCCTCAAATAGAACAAAGCAGAGGAAGCGTAAATCATGCTTACTGTAGGTGTCTATTCTGCTGCTGCGCATCGGAGCAGGGGGTCTAATATTCTTTTTGAGCTGCTCAAATCATAGAAATTATTTATATACACAGCAGATATTGGCCCGTTTTATTATTGTCAACCCTCTGCTATGAGTTTGACTTCATATTTACTGTTTACTCGCTGAGAAAACAGGCCGTAAAACACTGTTAGCTGACTCTAATCACATTTTGATCAGATGTCCATGAATAAATGTTAGTAATAAAACCTTACAGTGTCCAAATCTGTCCAGATTTATCGTGAATCAGCCGAGCAGGGTCGTATAAGCTGCAGTATCTAACCGGGTAGTGGGTGGTGGTGGGGGGGTACCAATCAGAATCAGAATCAGAATCACGTCTCAGTCGCCCAGCGTGTTGTATGTATCTTGCAAGGAGAGGGAGGGGTTAAAAAGAGATGATTAATCAGGGGGTTTGCTGTGTGTGTGTGCATGCACATGCATCTGTGTGTGTGTGTTAGTGGGGGTGAATGGGGGTCTGGCATCCAAGCGGCAAGGTAATGAGTGGAGCCACAGTGTGTGTGGACCTCTAGCCTCTGCAGTGGATACGAGGGGATGGGGGGCATGAGTGGAATACAGAGAGACGCTGTTTTTCCCGCTGATGGCTCTGTTGGTTATGGATGAAACAGCCCCGGCCTTTTCAGAGGCAGCCCAGCGATGCGCTGTCTGTGGGAAGCCGGGTTGTTTCTCTTCTTCATAAGCATAAAAAGGAAGGAGGCCTTGATTAGACGCACATCATGGCAAGTGACATCTTTTCTTTACAGCCTAAAAGATGTGTCTGTGACATGAAACCAAAGTTATCTATTGGAGCACCTGTACAGTAAAAAGTGAATATATCTGACGTAAGGAGGTCTTTCAGCAGACATGGCAGGAATTGCGAGCTAAGAGTCCGTCCTTCTCTTGTTTTGGGTCGCTGTGCTCAAGTGCAAGTAACGCTAGCTGTAGCTTAGCATAAAATAGCATCTTAGCAACACATTTATTTTTCATCCATGGTTGTGAGGTCAATATATAATCTACTGCAGACAGCAATAACATCATAACAATGTATATATGACAAAAACTCTACAGTTTTTCAAATATTCAAGGAAATGCTAAAGCCAGAGCTACAAAACGTTAGCACTTCTGAGAAAATGTTAATAAACTGACCTGCAGCTGTTTTTTTATTCCAGTCTTGACTCTAATTCATAAATAACACTTTAAAAACATTAAGAAACTCATTTAACAGGTTTGCTGGAGCAAACTTTCATATTTTTCAGTGCTAACTCCAAGCTAGCAGCAGGTAGCCTGTGGCGATAAATCAATCAGCTGTGTCGATTTCAGCGTGAAACTACTCCGAAAAAACAGAATATTAAAACTAAATTCATGTGATGACTTTTACTTTAATAAGTTCCTGTAACAAAATTCAGATTGGTCTGTGATTGTTAGCTCTTAGCATTAGCATTCATGTTGTACAATGTGAGAAATAGCAGCTGCTCACCGGCTTCTTTTAAAGAATACCGCTGTGTTTGTATCTTTCTTGCAAAGTTGTCATACAGGTTATCTTAAGATATTAGCCAAGGGATGCTATGCTGTTTAGCATTAGCCTTTTTTTTTGTTTACTGATTCACTGGCATTGACTTCCACGTGTTTAGCTAATCAAGCACTTTTTCCCGGTCGATTTATCTGCTTCATCCTGTTTCTAATCAGCCCGTGGAGGCAGTGAGCTCAGAGCTCAGTCATAATTGCAGTGAAATCTTTCTGAATAGGCCAATCGGCCTGCCACTATTTCTTTACAGATTGTTCAACAACCTGCTAATGTATACATCAATGTGAAAAGTCACTCAGTGTGTGCGGTTAGCTGTGTGGCTTCGATCCCTCCACCGCTGTCCGGCCCCGATATCATGAGTCAGGGTGGGAGATTGTCAGATTAAGATGGAGAACCCAGCGGGGTGTAGGCTCGCTATGCAAAATCAGCAAAGGTCACGCAGCAAAGTTTGAGTTCACGTTGAACGTCAGCGCCCAAAAGGATCTGCGAGAGGCGAGGACGCGGTGTTATTAACTCCTCCTGCCTGTTCTGATCTGTTCCCACTTGACATTAGCAGGAGAAAATGACATGCTTTTAGCAGAGGCTGCTCATATAAGAGGGTTACCTCTGTCATTTAGAGGCAAGAGCTGACAGGAGCCCCGGTTCTCAAGAATAACCCGGTTCAGAAGATGGGAGGTTAAGGAGAGCGAGGAAGACGCTCTGCATTTTAAAAGAACATGGTGACTTTCTTTTATAGGTACTCCAACTTAACCTCAACCTATCCATCTTTGTCAGAATTCCCATTGACAAGTTCATTGATTCCTGTAACCTCTAAGCTAATGCTAATTGTGAGGCTGACACTGCACCTACAAATGCCAGCTGAAGGGTAACAGTTGGAGACCACGTGAACTCCACTTCCCAGAAAAGGGCGACGTCAATAAATGTCAAGGAGAATATTTCTTTATTGTATGAATTTTTGAGCTCTCAGGGAAAGCTGTCACGCTTCTTTTTACGTCACAGTGAGTGATTATCCTGTTAAACTTTAGGATTTATCCAAGCAGTCAGTCTCCGAATACCGCTCGCCTGACCCTCCTGTTTCCAATCATTGAAGTCATTTCTGAGATTTCTTTCAAAACACATTAAATATGTTGGAAAATAGTTGCTGAAAACACATGAAAAGACTTTGAACAACAGTTCTCAGTACAGGATTTTGTGGGCGGTCCTTAAAGGGTGGCTCGATGACACGCTGGGGCCACCCAACCATTCCAAACAATGGCTGCCGGACTGCTCCCACGAGTGGGCGTGGCTTCAGCACCCTCAGAGGACACGCCCCCACAGTCCTGCAGCTGAGAATTCATTTTTACCTGATTTTGACACCTGATTTCATAAACTTCTCGATGTCTTTAATCATTCAAATGGCTGGGTGGTTAATGACACGTTACTCTTTGGTCTGATGAACTCACCACTTTGGAAAGTCACTCATGCTCTGGCCATTCTTTACACTGTCATTGAGTTTACCTGAGAAAAAAACCCTCTAAAATAGCTCTAATTTTCCCTCCTTTTATTCCCTGAGAGTGTGAATGTCGAAGAACACACCACTTCAATCAATCCCCGGGCCTTAATTAGGGCCCCTGCCTCACCTCGGCCCCGGCATAATGACGGAGCAGCGGCCACATGAAAAGCTTCCTCTGCGCTTCGTTTTTTTTTCTTTCCACTTCAAAAGCCGTCTCCTCGGCAGACCACCCCGCCACGATTCAGCAGCGGGTCTTTAGGTTTTGTTTGTCCTCTGTTTTGTTTAGCCATTAAAGTTGTCACACTCTGTTTGGATCAAAGCAGCTTCAGGAGCGGCACAAATTAACGTCCTAAATATTAGCGGTGACACCTCGTTAATGGGATGTAACGTGTCAGAGGAGAGAGGCGGGAAGCCAACGTGAGGCGAGGAAGGCTTTCTTTGGGGTTGTGTGCATTCGTCTCAAACTTGCAGCCGAGTCGTGGGTTCTGGTCGGCGCAGGGTCGGTGTCGTGCAGTTGGCAGCGAGCGGTTGTAATTAGGAGCGCTGGCTGGGTGCTACAAGACGTTTTGCAGGTTGTCAGGCGGCGGTGAAATGTGATTGACGGTGAGTGGGCACGGCGGTGGGCATTACGGCGGCTGTGGTTGGCTGAGATTGGCAGGCAGCTCTTTGTAAGTGCTTTTTCCTGACCGGCGGACATTATGTAGCGTTTTGTGGTTCTCTGGGGTGCTTTCACACGACTGTAGCCGGTTAGTGTGTGTTAGTGTGTGCGTCACCTCCACGATCCCTCTGAGGCGGGAGGTTTCCTCACTGAAATCTTTTGCCAGGCTCACAGATGTTCTTGAAACACTCACACCGACGGACGGACGGACGGACGGACAGATGGATGTGTTTACCTACTCACGAGTGAGTCGGAGCCAAAACCGCTCACAAATCACTCGTCACTCGGCGCGAGCGGTTTAGAGCGCCGACATCCGCAGAAGAGACACGCACTAATGAGAAAAGTTGCAGAGGTTTTTGTTTTAATGAGAAGTTCGCTGCTCCGTCACACCTCCGCTGGTAAACAACAACAACTCGCTGAACTCTGCACACGTGTGTGTGTGTGTGTGTGTAAGTTAACTTTATGCTGAGTGGTTGTCTTGCATCCCACACTCTGGCCCTGGGCGCTTGTTAGCATTATTGTCCAATTCCTTCATGAACACACACCCGCAGGCACACACAGACACGCACAGATGCTCACAGCCAAATCAAATCTCAACTGGCCAGACTGACGTTGAAGGCTTTTAATGCAGCTGTCGCCGGCTAGTCTTTCTACACACACACACACTCCAAATCGAACACTCCCAGTGTGTGTGTGTGTGTGTGTGTGAAACGAAAGGCGGGAAAAAGGAGCGAGTGACACGCCGCGGTTAGCATTAGCCTCCCTCTTGCCGTTCCCGCCACACGGCTGTCAGCCTGCGCTTAGCTTAGCGTCTTCATCTGCAGAGGATTAGCATGCAGCGGCGCTAGCCGGCGGTACGAGCCGAGCCTCCCTCTCTGATTAGGCGTGATGCATTTGAAGCCCTCCGCGGAGGGGGGAATAAGAGAGGACGGCACACACACACACTCACACACACACTCTGCCGCTCGGCATATCGGCTCATTGTATTAAACGGCGTGTGTGCGGGATGTTAAGCAGATGTTTAGTGAATGCAGCTTAGTCGAGAGAGCGGCCTCCACGAGCAGCAGAAAGGAAGCGTTCCCCCGGCTGCACGCTGTCCACTGCTGGCTTTGTGTTGTTGCACACCGGCCGAAGTTAACTTGCAGAGACGTGTTTGAATTATATTAGAGCGGTTCAGTGGTTTTCAGATGAATACGAGTAGTTTTAAAGAGCCGCAAACTATTCCATCTCTGCTGACTCTGTGGCCAAAAGTATGTAGACATCAAAACACCCGTGTGTGATTCTCATTCCTAAACCATTAATCTTCAGCTGTGGCCACATTTTCAGGAAGGTTTTTCCGCTCAAGTTCGGAGCGTGGCTGCAGGGACTCGCCCCCCGTTTGGCTCCCGTATCAACCCACTTAACTTTAAGGCTTTCCAGTTCAGAGAAGAAGTGTGCGAGTTGAGCTCAGGGTGCAGGTCGCTGAACGCCATTTCTGAGTTCACAAGTGTGTGTATAGGGTTGATTGACTCTTAAAAGTAAGCACACGCTATGTGGAGTGATAGCTGCATGCTAGCATTAGCCCAAATTGGGCAAAACTAGGACTTAAGGCGGCTATAAATTTACATAATAACGGACTTTAAGATATTTATTAGTAGGAATGGCTAACGGGTCGGGTTGCGATATGCAACTTCACCTCTAGGTGTCACTAAATCCTACACACCGGACCTTTAAGTTGTGTTTCTGTTTTATTCTGGCAGGACAAATGAGTAAAAAGTCTCCTTCCACAGATGCTTCTCTGATTGGAGGTCCGTCACATGAAAATATTTGCACACCTCCTGGTCTTTAGCTATTTGAGGCTCGTTTTTTTTCTCGTACCCGCCCGTCCTTTCCGTGAATGAAAATCCCCCGTGGGACAGAAGTGACGGTGCTGCTTTGTGAGTATGCTGTTATGGAAATGGCCATTTAGTCTGTCTCAGGACTCTGGGGAGCATCAGCATGTATTCCAGAAGTCTGTGCAGACCTTTTTTTGAGAAGAGAGTGCACTGCAACAAGTCCCTCGGGTGCTCATTATGGAAAATGTTTCTCTATGAAACAGGCCAAAAACTCTAAAACACACACACACACAGATCTGGACAGGAATTTTCACTGTCTCACATGGTTCAATCACATAATTTACAACAGTGGTGAGTCGAGGGGTCAAGTAGTGGAATTTTATTCATATTCTTAGCATATGGAGTCAAACTTGAGTTCCTGTGTGATCGTAATGGGGAGCATAAGATCAACCAGAGCTGCAGAAGATGTTTTTAAGCAGGAATGTAACCGAATCATCAAAAAATGTGCCCGTGTGTTCCCACTTTTTGTTATCCATAGCTATTTTCCAATACTCAATATGATTACTGACACATTTCTTTTCATGAACGCAGCTCAGCACATCATGCCGAGCAGCTGCTTTCAGACTGAAACTCCTCTAACAGCCTACACGCCAATTTCCTTTGCGTGTAAGACTCAACTTTTAATGCCTTTCTTGGCATCTGTCGGATACACAGATTTTCCACCACTCTTCCACCTGCTGTTATCGCGTGTTGTTCTTTGTACGATTACACAGCAAAAAAAAACTGAACTGAAAACATGAGGTTTGAATCATGGACTTTCAATATTTAGATCCTTTATTTAAAGGTCCAGTGTGAAACTTTTAAGGAGATGTGTATGCAGACATGGAAATTTAACAACCTGACTATGTTTTCATGTGTGCATAATCACCTGAAAAGAGACTTCATGTCTCCTTTTGTTAGTTTTATTGCAACACAAGATACGACCCTGTCTTTGTTATCAGTACATGGTGACATCACGTAAAACACCGGACCTTTAATCTGTAATTATATGTCATATTTCCATCTCCATTTCCTCTATATTATAAATGTTTCTTTCTGATATGTAGAGGAATATAAAGATAATGTAACATCAATAGGAAATACTCAAGTAAAGTGCAAGTACCTTAAAATTACCGCCTTAAAAAACCCTTTTCGGGAGTGTTCAGGAACAAGATTAACAGCTAATAATTTATCAAGCTGCAATATCAAACCTCCGCTTGAAATGTAAATGATATAAACATCTTTCACAGTTTCTTGTCGGATATGATTTGATACGAATCTCCCGGAGAGAGTTGTAAGAAGGATGGAGGAGCAGACGGAGGGTGAGGGTGGGATGAACGGGGCGTCAGAAAGAAGAAGAAGAAGAAGAAAGGTGAGAGAAATCGAGAGAGAGGCGGGTGGTAGACGCTTCCTGCTGCACCCTTGGGTGGCGTTTTGCCGTGTGTGTGTGTGTGTGTGTGTGTGTGTGCTGCAGATGAGTAATGGCCTCTGACGTGCATGTCTCTCTTGTCTCGTCCTCCATCCGTTTCATCATTACATGCCATCAATCTCCCCATCTCTCAATCTCCCTGTCAGCTCCCTCTGTTCCTCTTCCTCCTCTTCTTCTTCCCCCTCACTCAGTTTCCTCTTTAACCCAGACAGACTTATTCCACGTCGTCTGCAAACTCCTCGGGGTGTTTGACTCCTCACCATCTTCTTCTTCGTCGTCTTCTTGTTCCTCCTCCTCGTCCTCTCCGCCGCGTTGAAGCATTGCTCTGTTCCTCACCTGAGCCCCAGTTTAATTTCACTGTGAGAGCGCTGCTCGCACACTCAATCATTCACTCACCTAACACCTTCACACACACACACACACACACACACTGATTCTCAAACAAACACGTACACGCACGCTCAAAAGGAGCTGTCAAGAGTAATGGTGTTTAGTGTAATTTACTGTACCGCCGTTGTAGCCTCTGCTTCCTCAATAGGAATCATTATAGAGATTACATAATGGGGGTAATTTTTCTTCTGCCATGTACGGCGCTGTGATGGCAGCACAAAGTGTTTTGGAGGCAGGAGAACCCCTGTTAGCTGTAAGCTGAGAAGTAAATGGGTCCGGTGTAGCCTGGCTAAATCAGCACCCCGTTAGCCCCCCCCCCCCCCCCCCCCCCCCTTCAAATCCATGCCTATTACTCTTAACAAACCAGAATGGATCCGGAGTATCGATCTGTTGGAGAGGGAATGCTCTCTTTGTTCAAACACACACACTGAAAAGAGAGAAAGCCGTGCACGTGCGTCAATGCCGAAATTCTCTCACAAACGTGGATGCACGGTACTCGCCTACTCGCTCGCCTTCAAGCTCATCACCAGACATGTGAACGCTCTAAACTTCGCTTTCAATCACTCACCTTGTGCGGCTCTGAAAAGTCTGCAGCTTGTTCCTTTCATGGAGGTAGGAAGCCGTCATCAGATTGGATTCACAGCAGTCGTAGCGGATTCCAGTGGAGACCCAGAGGCAGGCTGCAGAAAATGGTATCAAACCGTAATGTTCACCAGATCCATCGTTTGATTTGACGTGAGGAGCAGAAAGACGGCTTTGGTCGTGACGTCCTTTAATGTTTCGTGTGCATATCTTCACAAACTGAGAAATCTGTCATACTAGAAGCTGAAATTCCAATTTGTCCTCCATCATTAGCCTCAAACGACCATAGTCCAGTGCAACCGCGAGATGCGGTCTTGTTTTGACCACAAGCGATGCTTCCATGTCCAACGGCGCCAAGACTTTCAAACTGTCAAGACTTAATGTTTTCATTGCTTCTTAAAAATTCATACAGTCTGTGTATGTTCCACGTTACAGCACGGAGTACGATCCAGAGAAGAATGCAACGATTTAGGTCCCACCATGAGCAAACAAGGAAAAACTTCCACCATGAACCCGACTCATGGTGGACGAACATCTGACACAACCGGCACTGATGGACCTTTTTAAAGACATAATGCATTCACCTTTGTAGACGGGCGTACATGTTTCTCACATTCAGAGGAAGTGTACACTACTTTATAGGAAACAAACACATGGGACACACATGTTGTTTCACGTCCTGCTATTTCGTAGGATTTCTGTAGGTAAAACACGCAGCGTAAAACCAAAGTTGTAACCGATGTAATGATGTGGTTAAAAAAAACATACATATGGTACACGTTAGCTTGTTTATGACTGCGAATGGAGGCCCCAGAGCAACTGGAGCTACTTTTCGAAGAGGTGTTCGGATTACGAGCGGAACGCGGCGTAAGCGTCGATCCAGCGAGCACCGGAAACCTGTAACCTATGAAAGTTGCACGAGGAGTCTTCACTCGTGCATGAGCGTGAATTCAATTTTCAACTTTAAAGGTCGCAACAAAACAGTAAATTAAGGATTACAACAAATTAATATTACCACGGTGCACGGCAAAGTCACAATAAGACTTGTGGAATGAGTAATAAATAACGTGTGATGCTGCCAGGTTCTAGTATGATACGTAATTGACTCCTCTGCGGAGCTCCGAGGTCATTACCTCCCCAGTGATGATTCATGTGTTCTCTAATTGCTCTGACATCATCCATGTTTGATACACACTGCCTCTTTAACACACACACACACACACATCACTTCCTCTCTTGGCTCAGCAGCAGCAGCAGTCGAGGCTGCCAATATTGTATTTACATTAAATGTGTGTAATTTGATAGACCCTGAGAAGAAAGTTGGCTTTGGCATCGGCACGGCTAACACAGGTGTCTAACCTTGACTTTTCACCCAGCATGGCTATTCATAGGCCATTAATTAGAGCAGGATCCTTCTAATTAACACACAGGCACATTCGCCTTCTCCCTGGCACACACACACACACACACTCTTCTTTTCCATCCCCCCATGCACTCCACTCTCTTCACGTTTGAGCTCCGTTTAATGCGCCCTGTTTGATTTGCCCTACTAACGTAATGAGTTTGGAAAGCAGACAAAAATTCTGAAGTGTGTTTTGGAGGAGCCTTGGGATAATTTGAAGTCCTGGGGCTGGGAGTAGAAGTACGCTCGCTCGCTCACACACCCACACTAGCAACACAACCGCCGAGACACACACTCGGAAGCACAACTGCGCTGCGTCGTTTGTCTAGTGTGTTATGTGTGTATTCTCAGAGCGGAGGGAGAGATTTTTTTATTATTTTTACACGTTTTAAATGTTGTTCAGAGGCAAAACAAATCAGAGACAGCAGAGAAAATAGCTGTCTGTCGACTTCCAATAGTTTTTCATTCAGAGAGAAAGAACGGCTTGTGTTCTGAGCTGTGAGAAGCTAATCAGAGAGGACTTTTTATTTTATCATGGAGCCAGCCAAAGTCCAAGTAAAGTCAATTTAGACCAGGTCAAGTCATGTCTGAAATCAGTGGAGACCATGTCCAACACAAGTCTCAAGTTTTCTCAAGTCCAAGTCAAGTCCTAGTCAGATCTAAAGTCAGATGTGACAAGTCCAAATCAAACCTCAAGTCCTGTCAAGATGTTTCAACTTCAGGTCAAGTCTTCGAGCTGTGTTGCTGTACAAGTATTCATTTTATTTAATTATTATTTTGAGTTTTAGGCTTGAATCTTTTTGTCTTTTAGGGGGTCAGATCTGCAGTGACAGCTTCCTGCAGATGAAGATTAAAAGTGTAACCCGTAAACAATGTAATTCAGAGTAGATTAACAGACAAGAACAAGATTAACCGGAGCTGTTTAACAGGTAAAAAGCAGCTTATTGAGGACAGGTAAAAAAAAAAAAAAGATAAAGACGGCTTCTTGAGAATTAAGAGATAAAGCGGAGAGCAGCAGATTAGGCCTGATCTAAAACAGAGCAGCGTTTATCCTGCTCAACCAAATCTTGTTGTCTAAACAACACACAGCTGTGGCTGCATTTTTCACATCGTCCCTCCTCGTGCCAAAAAAATATTTGCCAGTTACATTACGAGCACTTAGGAAGCTGGAACGGCGCCGCCGCACGCTTTTCCTCGTGTGGTTAACGTGGAAACACACATCCAATCAGAACGCAAGATACCGTCAACCCCCCAAACTGTCCCATCAGAGGAAAACATGCTGCAGGGCTCCGCAAAAAAAAAGTTTGAATGAGAACAAATGATATATTTGGTGAGGCTGGATTCAGGCCAGAGGGAGGTTGTGAGCTGTGAAGGGAAATAGGATGCAGATGAGCCTTCCTCCTCCTCCTCGCCCTCCTCGTCAGCATTCAAACCTCATCCTGAACCAATATGTGGCGTCTGTTAGCCTGCAGGAAGAGAGAGAGGAGACGGACAAACAAGGATGAAGTGAGGGGAAAAAGTAGATGATGGGTGAGGAGCTGTGCAAGCAGCGAGGGTGAGAGAGAGACGGGGAGAGAGATGGTTCATTAAACATTTAGAGGGATGGAGAGCAGACAGGCCTCTCCATTTCTCCCCTCTTACTGTTCAGGAGATAGGAGATTGAATGTAGGTCTGCCCGTGCACCCAAATACACCGCCGCTCAGTGCATTGTGTGTGTGTGTGTTTTTAGTGCTGAAATCCCTGCTTGTCCCCACAGGTCTCGATAATGGCTCGGTAAATGTAACAGCACGACCCCTAAATATAGCAACCTCAGTCATGCTGTAACACCGCGCTTAATCCCTGTATCACAACACACACGCCGTGCACATGCAAAGACAAACACGGAGTAATGCAATTCCAAGGTTAGCCAAAAGGAATTACGCGTTAGCCGCGGCGTATCTGCCTCTCCATATAAACTGGAGTGTATTTACCCTTGTACACACCTCTGTGTATTGTCCCATTTAGCACGCTTCCCACTCATGCATCCTAATGGCCCCAGAGAGAGCCAGGGGAGTCTCTCTGCTGTCTGTTATTAGCGAGCAGCACAGATCAATGGGCTCTGGGACTAGCCCGTTAGCGCGCGCCCATTCAAACCCACTGAGCCGTGGCTAACGCCGCAGCTAAAGTGTTTGCTAGTATAAAGTCTCCGAAGTGGGGAGGCGCACCTGTACCCACCCACCCATCCACCCACCATCCTTCCTTTGCTTCTACAGATGTAAAGCTGAGCTCTAAAGCCGGCGAGGGTGTGTAGAGATGAGGAAGTCGTACAAAGGCGGCCTTTTGATGTGGCAGTGTTTGGGTCCGGTGGGCGGGTGTTAAAAGACCGACTTCACTCGATTTACAGAAAGAAAAAAAAACTCAGGTGATATCTATCCATGCAGATGATTTTTTTGGAGTTTGTTTGTCAGTTTTTCAGATATCTGTCTCGGAGATTTCAGCTGCCACCGCAATACAAAGGGGGTGAATTTCATTTGTTGTGCTCAAAGCGACAGAAAAACGGCATCTTTCCAGAGGCAGCGACTCTGACAGTCCACAGACCTAACAGGGAGTATTCCTCCTGCAGAAACCTTTGCAATGAGCGAAACTAAGAACACAGCTACAAAGAAAGCGGGAGAATGGATCTTGTATTTGGCGTGAACCGACCCTTTAAAACCTTTTAATCAATATTTTTGGTATTAGCGTTGAACTGTTATCCAGCTTTGTGGTATCGCAGCGCTTTGTAGCTGCTTTTGTGGAACATTTACAGTCTGGTGAACGTAGCGTCGCATTTAGCAGCCTCTCACGAGTTGGTGGAAACCAAAGCGGAGCAAAAAGGAGAGCTAATATTCACACAAATACATGTGAAGTGGCGCAGACCAACCCTTTAAAGCATGCTTTAATCAATATTTTTGATGTTAGCATTGAACTGTTTTCCATTTTGTCTCTTCTCAGCACTATGACTCGCTGCGGCACGTTTATTAGCTTCTCTTGAGTTGGTGGAAACCAAAGCGGAGCTAAAAGGAGAGCTAATGCTGATCGTCTATCCATCAGACTGACATAAATGAAAGAAATCAAGCGTTTGCTAATGTGCTAGCAGTAACAGGTAAAATCTGGGGAAATGGTGGAGGCTGTCAGCTTGTATTGATGTCTTTCTGCCCTCTGGTGGTCTTCACAGACTGGATATTGAGTTGTCACTGAGTCATCCGTCTGATATGATGAGTATGACACAGATTTTTTTTTGATTGCATAACTGCAGAATGGATCGATGCAGCGCCGGTTGTATGCAAAGAGGAGCGCTGAGCTGATGGAATAAAGCATTTTCTTTGAATCCTTTTAGAGATGTGCACTAAAAGCGTTTTATAATTATGATTAGGATCATTATTAGGTGGAAAATGGTCCTATTATTATTCCTTCAGCGCGCAAGTGTGTGTCTCTTGACGGCATAACTGCTTCGTCAGAGGCGTTTTTCAGCTCTGACATGAATTCTGAGAAAAATGCTGACTCAAAACAAGAAAGCGTGTGTGTGTGTGTGGAAAAAATAGATTTTTAGATACTGAATATCAGCCTTAAACTGTCAGCGAGATACACAGGCTATAAAGTGTCATTTTTTTGGGGGGGGGGGCCCTTTGGAAACGCGTATCGCTCAAACCTTTGTGTTGATGTGACAGTGTTTGCGACTGGGACCTCTGCACGCACAGACACACTCAGACACAGACATGCATAATCAGGCGATCCCTCTCCCTTTCTCTGCTCCATCAGCATCAGCATATGGCTGCCCTCCTCAGAGAGACTGTTGAACAGACTGATCCAGGTTTGATGTTGCTCTGGAGGTCCTGACCCGGGACGGAGGGCAGAACGGGAAAGGGAAAAGCGGAAATAGGGAAAGGTTTTGCTCTCTCCGGCCTGATGCTGTCATCTGAATTGTTACTGTCAGCACACACACACACACACACACTCTTCAACCACGAGACGAAACATACAACCATATTGAGCCATCTGTTCCAGTGCTAATTGGTATGCATGACACTGTTTTTCCAACCCATAAAACCTAATGAAAATGAACACCCCACCCGCCCTAATATCCCTTAATGCTATCACCCCACCTCCCACCTCCATCCACCACCCCCACCCCTCCTCCTGTACAACATTATAGGCATAATTACCCTGTAGTGGGCATTAGCGAGGCCCCTCTTCTCGAGGCTAAGATAAGAGATGTCCTGCAGCTCGGATTGGAGATCCAAGACCCTCCCAACCCAAACCCCCCGATAAACTTGGCCCCGAGTGTGAATTGTTGTAATTTTATGGAGTAAGTCTATTGGAAACACAGCGCTGCAATGTGCAAGTGATTTTCTCTTTTATGCTGACTGCACGCTTAAAGAATCAGACAAGCAGGAAGAAGGGAGGACGGGATATAAAAAGGCAAAAGAGGCAATGAATAGATTAGCATAGACATGAAAGTCAGATGTGTTGAAGGTGGAAACATTATCAATTAATGAGTAATTAACAAATTAACCTCCACCTCTTTGTGTGAAATACAAAGTGTGTATTTAAAGGGTTCTGTGCAGTTTCTTGGACTCGGTCCGACCTTGAATCTGAGATGAGACTGGAGACTTGACTTGGACTTGTCTTTGCTCACTCGAAACTTGAGACTTGCCTGTCTTGATTAAAACGAGTCTTGATTTGATACTTTGTTCAACCAACAAACTCACAAAACATGGTTTGGATCTGCCACTTAACTTCACACTTTGGACTTGAAACTTGATTTGACATTAGAGTTAAGGACTTGGCTTTGACTTTTGGTTTTGACCAGACTTGAGCTCTGACTCTTACTTGTCTTGAAACTTAAGACTTGACTTAGATTTGTCTTTTAGGATCTCAGATCTGGTTTGACTCATTTTAACAAGGCTAGGGACTTTTTCGACCTTTATTTTGTCCAAACTTGAGACGTTGGGACTTCTTGTTTAAGGACATGAAACTTGACTTGGACTCGCCCCTAAAATAATTAAAAGCAGCTCTGGTGATCAACAAGAGTTTGAACTATGGTTGGTAATTTGTGTTTTTCTGAAATAAAATGATTCATACTTGTTGGATGTCCCAAGACAGAAATGAAGCAGTGAAGGGAGTTGTAAAGAAAAGTGGCAAGAAAAGAAAGAAAACACGGGATGAAGAGGGGAGTCGATGGGTTTGGCTTCATTCTCATGAATCACAACGGGGGGAAACGCTGGATGGCAGCCTGGGTCGCTCAGTGCAGTTTGTGTGTGTGACGCAACACCAAAGAATGTGTTGTACATGTGGACAAAATGCCCCAGTTGTACTGTGTATCTAGAGGGAACCTGAGGTCAAACACACAAACACTCTCGGGTTGCAACCACCATGAAATGATCTACGAGGGAAATTACAGCGCGAACGAGAGTTTACAGATGTGTGGAGAGCACGAAAACACCGCCCATGCCAGCCAAGAAGTACGTCTTCCTCCAGCTGTCTCGCCTCCGCCACGTTTGACTTCAGCTCCCAGCGTCGCCTCGACTCGTCCCACCACGACTACCACTCTGAAGTCGTGTGTGTGTGTGTGTGTGTGTGTGTGAGGAACGGTAATGGTGGTTTATTAAAGTGTCAGAGGCGGCTTCTGCCTGTCCTCGCGACGGGAACACGCTGAGCGCCCTCGGGGGGAACAAGCTGTACAGACAATTTTGTCAAAAAAATACACACACACGTGTGTTTTCTCATTTTTATTGCCGTCATATGTGAAAACAGCAGCTTCGCCAAATGCTAATAGAGGTGGTACCCGGGCTTTTGTAACCTTTGTGCTGGAAATAGCGTCGAGGTTTGCTCACAATGGGATGTAATTGTGCTGAAGCCAGTACAACAAATGCACTCGTGTTGTTAAATCAGTGGTGTTTTGTCGCTGGCAACCGGCTGCCTTTTCTCTCTCCCTCTTGCTCCCGCTCTCTCTTTGTCTCTCTCCGCTGCCCTTATTACGCCATTTTCTGTCTCTACCCCGTGGTTTTGTGCTCAGTCGTCCCCTTTAGAGGTGTCACGACCGATGTGCGTGAACACACCGTGGGGGATTTATTGTTCGAGCGGGGCGCGCAGCGGTGGAGGTGTTGCATGTTGTACAGGTACACACAACATCGAGGCTTTACTGTAAAACACTCACAACACACAAACAGGCCCGCTTTATTCTTGACAGGCGTCCCAAATCTCGGTCGCTCGAACTGAAGCGGTACCAATCTGATATGATCCCACCCCTCCATCCGCTCTTTCTTCTGTTAGTTGGATCGGGAGGTGCTTATTGTTGGCCCGTTTCGTGGAGAAGCATTAGTCAAATGGGCCATCATCCCCGTCGGCGAGTCAGATGATGACTTTTGGCAGAACGCAGCCACAGCGCGATGCCAGACAATCAGAGCCTCTGCCATTTCATCACGCCGTCGCACACGGACGCACGGCCACGCGCCGCAGACTCACACCACCAAAACAAGCTGTTTCTCATTAAGGCCTGCGAGAGGAACATGAGGTGATGAAGAAGGAGAAGAAAACCACCAAGGTGCCGCACCACCAATCCAACAAAAAAGAAAAAAGAGGCGAGGGTGAGAGCATCCAAAGACACACCCGCTTACCCAACACCCAGCTTACCCTCACCCCATGCCCCCTCCGTCACTGCTGTTCCCATAGCAACAAGACACAGGCAGGGAGGGAGGAGGCAGGAGGTTTGGGTGGGTGAAGAAGAGAGGAAGTGTGCTGAAGATTAGGGTGGAATTTTGCTGCTGCTGCTGCCTGGATTTGACCAATCTGGTGTTGAGGCTTTAAGATGCTCTAATTCCTTCCCTCTATCACGTGCGCACACACACACACACACACACACACACTTGCAGAAACTCCAGGTCAGGCCGACGTGAGCTAGAAAGCATAATTTGAGGCAGATAATTCGAGGAACTGCACTCTCGAAGTCAGAGGAAGTGGGACGAACTGAAGGTTTTTTTTTTGCCTCTGAAAAAACATTAAGGTCACAACGTTTGATCAGAATTTTCCCTCGTGTGGGAATAATTTTATTTTTATCTTCAGCAGAGGTGATGTGATCGCCTCCATCTGCACGAAAAGCTCGCTGACCAGGCGTGCATGAAATCTGCTTTGCTCATTCGCGCCCGCAGGAGGAAGAAAAATCATCGATTCCGGTGACCTTGCAACCTTTTCCTGCGGTGGCCACCATTAAGCCGAGTGTTTCGATTTTCCGATGAGAAAATCTCCCCCAGTTGTAAAAACATTTGTCGTCCACATTCGTGCTCCCAACGGACACAAACCCATTGATTTTTTTGGGACGACCGGATCAAATCTGAACGCTTATTTGTTTATTGAAGACGTCGGGAAAATGTTTCATGTCGTTTAACCGGCAGAAAAAGTGAATTTAAAGAGTAAATATGTCAACTAGAGTGCAAAAGATGTTTGTTTTCTGATTTTCAAGCGTTGTTCTGAAGGACCATGCAGGATATTTTGTATCTTTTTAGGCCTTTTAGCTTAAATCACATACGAATAACCATTTTTTGGATGCCCATTGATTTTAATTCATTTTGTAAAGTCAATTATCAATGTATGTCTCAAATAGTACTTTTTTAGTGGTTGTCGTTTGTTCATCATCAGTTCTTGAAGAAGAATTCTCTATCTTACTTACCGCTGCAGCTAACAGTTATCAGTACTCGTCGGTTAATGAATCCTTTTGTGAGAAAATGGTGAAAAATATTAAATTTTCTAGCTTTGTCCTCACAACAGAAGAGCTGAAATCAGTGGAAGATTAATCTATTTGAGATGAATCTCTTATCAAAGCAGTTGCAGATCAATTTTTGGTGATATTTCAATCTGTTAATGTGTAATTGTTGAAACTTTAGACTGCTAATTTGGCAGATAGCAGCTGATTTAGCAACGTGAAATGAATGGAAATCAGTGGCTGCATGCGGAAATCTAAACACGATTAGTAGTGAAGAAACTTGAACTCGGTGTGTTCCTTTAATATTTATTGTATTGCACGTGTTCTTTTGGCTTCACTGTGAGTCTGACACGTTTTAAGTGGATCTCCTCCTCCGCACGATGCTGTTCTTCTCCCCTTGTTGTTTCTCGAGGCTCGCGGGAGTACATGAAATGTAAGTCTGCCTGCCGCGTGTGCGAGGAGGCGGCAGCGGCGGTGCCGTACGTGCAGACGTGCAGTGAGATTTGTTGCGGCTTTGAAAGGACCTCATTCATCAAAAAAAAAAAGGCTGGTTAAAATTAAGTTCAGGGAAACCTTCGGCTTGAATGGAGACGCAGTCGAGTTATTCAAACACCAATTTTCAATCTAAGCGTCGCGTGTCTTCTTTTTGGAGTCTCAGCTGTGGGACATTTATTGGAGTGTGTGTGATCCGTTTAAGATGCGTTTCCTGACACCAGTTTAAAGTTTTTATGTATTGAAAGAAACGTCAAAAACCAAAAAATGAAAAGATCTTTATAGTGATGAGGTCCATTTTTGACCTTGAGCACATGTTTGTGATCACATATTGTAAATTGATGGTTCACCTCGTGTGTTTTCAGCTTTAGCGAACTTCAGTTTTCTTTCCTTCATCTCTTTTCTTTTCTGTTACAGACGAGTTTTTATTTAACATCCTTAATTTTCAATATAATTCAAAGCTACATATCAAGACATCTTTATTTGCCACAGATCCTGATGCTGCATGGACCAGCGCCTCTAACAAGGCAGCTTTATTCCGGTGGAAACAGTGTGGGCTCCTCGAGTGCTTCATAGACGCAGGAAAATATGAGACATGAAAAACGAGCAAAATGAGACCTATTTCACTTGCATCTGTGTGTGTGTGTGTCATGCATCAGTGTGTTCCCTTCATACTGTGTCTATACGTGTGGATGTGTGTGTGTATAGGTGTGTGTGTGTGTGTGTCTCCTCATTAGCAGGCGGCAGCGTGTGGTAGCTCGTTAGCGCAGAGCTAGCTGAGCGTCGGGGCACCGGTGCAGCTTCATTAGCTACTGTGACATTTATCTGATCGTTTCCCCGCGTCGCATGCGATGCTGCGTCTCCATGACAACCACAAATGCACACACACACACACACACAGAAAAAGGCGATCATACAAACCTCACCAGTTCTTTCAGCCGGACAGTTATTCTTCGAAGCTAGCTCCCCCATCAGAAGCCGCCGTCCTCCCTCCCACAGCAAGACGAGTATCGATAATGAATCTGCGAAAACGTGCCGTCAGAAGCGTGAACTCGTGGCTCACGTCCCGGCGCTGCACCCGAGGTGGGCGGAATATTGCTTATTGTAAAGTTCAAGTGAATCACAGGCAATATCACACTCCCTCGTTTGGCGGGAAACAGGGCCCCCGGGAGCCGCGTTTCACCTCGCTGTAACTCACTTACAGAAAAACGAGGAGCGTTCCAAATAAATCAGTCGATACAGTACGGCGCTCATTTACTTTGAGTCACTAATCCGCCTCGCACCGACGATGACAAAATCAGTTCCAGAGCCGGATTGAGGGGAGGCGGAGGAGGAGGGTGGGGAGAAAGAAGGAGCACGGCTCTTATGGCGTGTTGTGGTGAAGTTGCTAATCTTGTTTACAGTTTGATACAGCGGCGGAAAATATTCAAGACTATGAAATGAATTGTGTGTGTGTTTCTAGATGTGTCTGCTCGTGGCTTTGTGTGTGTGTGGGTTTGTTTTAGGTGTGTATTCGGCCCCCCATCATCTGGGACTGTCTTGTGCCTTCGAGTGAGGATGTGCTTATCGTGTTTAAACCCCAGGAAACTTCACTGTGTTCCTCTGGAACATTAAATATTCATGACTGAGTAAAAAACAAACATATATATGTATTTAGGTTTTATTTATCATGTGTTTAATATTAAAACTCCAGCGTGTGTGTGTGTTTGATCGGAGCGACCGTCATCTGATTGGTGCACGGACGGATGTTTTTTTATGAATCACGCCGACGTTAAATGAGTCAGAAGAAAAATTATTTACGTTCTACATGTGCGCCCACGTCTGTTTCCATCTGTGTGTAAGTCACACTTACAATCTGCCGAGGTGTGTGAGGATATGCGACTGTCCAGGTCTGTGTGTGTGTGTGTGTGTGTTTAGCTGACCTTGGTCGCCCCGCTCCCTCGGGGGGGAACTGATGTTTCTCACTCTGCTTGTCAACAAGATTAGTTCCCCTGTGGGACCGTTACACACCCCGCAAACACGCTGCCAATGAGAAGAAGTGTGCGACAGACAGCTCGGCCCTTTCCACGAACCCACTGAAGTGTGTGTGTGTGCGATTGAGGGGTTAAGGGATGTGTGTTTTAGAGCAGAAACAGAAGGGGAAAACAGCAGGGGGATCAACGCAGCCAGCCTGAACTGCAGCCCGCATGTGTGTGGATGCATGTGTGTGCGTGTGCCTGGTTTCTGAGTGAACTCATGCTGAGCTCTGAGCTGTGCTTACTCCTAGACCTGGCTCATCTGCATCCGTCTCCTGCGCGCTCTCTCTCTTTTTTATGCCCACTCTCACCTGCCTCGCTCGTCCTCTCCCCCACTGTCTTTTTTGGAGCACGCTCCTATCTGGCTGCCTGTTGGAGTCCAGCTGTGAACAAGGCAAACACAGAGGATAGCAGGCCGGTAATGTATTCCAGGTTGCTCGTCGTCGGCTGCTGCCGCTGTTTGCTGCTCATCTGTGGAGGCGGAGCTTTCTTTATTCCTTTTACCTGTAGCATCCACCCGTTGAAGGTTATCGCCAGGCTTGGTGTCTTGAAGATGTTTTGGGCTTCTTTGTTACCTGAGTGGTGGGGAGTCGGTTCAGTCAGTGGAAAGAAAGTGCACACGTGCTTAAAGGTCTACGGAGGATTTATCAATACGCTTGTTGTAGCATGATGCCGCCTCAATTGTGAAGTAGCTGACCTCAGAATAAAGCCACAGCTACTCTACTTTGCCCACAAATGGTCCGTTCGACACATAAAGAGATGGTTTTAAACCTTTGTGGGAGTCAGATAGTCCCATCTTGTGACCTTTTGTTACCTCGGTGTGTGAAATTGGTTGATAGTCTACAAACTCGTAGTGGTCCAACATTGTTGTAGAAGCTTCTACGCTCTGCACCTATCTGTTGTGTCGAGTGAGCCAGCCCTATCCTCTGACCTTGGCTACCATAGAAACCAAAGCTATGGCCACCAGGCAGCCAGGTACTTTACAAAGGAAAGTCAGTGTTAAACTAAAACTAAGCAGCCTCTGCTGATCTAAATCAGTTCAGTTGTTACCACAGGACAGGTGTCTGGTGACTGACTTCTGTGCACATGGATTTACAGTAATTTGGTTGACACCAGCTGCATCTAGAAGATCCAACTTCTGGATTAATGTACAGATTTCTAGGCTCGGTCAGAAATATCTCCAACAGATGAGCGTCTGGATTCATAAATTCATGCAGGATGTTGATATTTTTGAAAGCAAACTGGCTCTTACTCGAACTATATTTATTTATTTGCCTATTTATACATTCTGATCTGTTGTTATACATTTGCATGTCTTACCTGGTGTGTCCTCGTCGTCTTATTTGGAGGTTTCATCTGTTTTATTTTTGTCCTGCCGCCGGGGTTTCCTCACAGAGAAACGATGAGCCAGCGTTTCCCCGGCTTGTGTGTGTGCGGAGTGTTTTATTGTGTAAAGCCTGTTGCGTTTAATTTGTATGGAAAGTGCTGCACAAATAAAGCCCGATTGATTGATTGATGCCCAAGTGAGACGGCTTCTTCCTCTGTGCTAAGCTAGGCTAACTACAGACAGTAGAGATTGATGCGGTATCGGTCTTCTCAGCCAGTTTAGCACGCTCGCCAAGATGTCCGGCGATTCCTTCGACAGATGAGAAGGTTTGCAGAGCCGCAGATGCAAAGTGAAGATGATGAATGAATGAATAAATCGGCGTCGTAACGTTTTATGGTCGATATCGTGCAGCTGTAGTTTGGATGAACGAGTCGGCTGTCTAGTGTGAGGTGAGGGAATAACAGCCCTCAGCAGCTGCTTCAAAGACCCATCCAGACACACACACATGCTCGGCGTAGATCAGCTCTCAGTCACGGCCCTGTGCTGCAGGGAGACTGGAGTGATGGAAGCAATAGTTAAGCCATTAAGGCAAACAATTGGCTCAAATTGAGAGGGAGAGAGAGAAAAGAAGAGGACGAAGTAGGGGGAAAGAGGGAGGGGAGATGGAGAGGCCATGGCAGGAGTGGATCCACTCAACGACTTAATCCGAGCCCCAGGACACACTCCTGCTGAGCTTCACACACTCGCGCAAACATCTACACACACACGAGCGCGCTAAAGCTCTGTCTGCTTGCAATAACACCTTGTCAGTCTTGGCCACGGGGGCGATGGAAGAGGCGCTCATTCCTTTGTAGCGGAGAGAGTCACCTACTTCCCAACCACCTCCGGCAAGGAGGGGGTGAAAGACGGAGCGTGCAATCTGCACCAGACAGTTCTGTGAGCGTTCGTACGCCTTATGGCTCGCGAGTGTGAGGCTATTCATTGTCTTAGCGCGCTGGAGTGAATGGTGGACGGGCAGCACAGGGCGGACAGTGTCCCAGAGAAGGGAGGCGCTACTCTGACACCGGCTATTGTATCGCCTCCCCCCGCGGACTCGCTCAGTCCCTGCAGGCCTCACATAAACAGCCAACAATGAGGGATTGTCTCCAGCTATTCTTTCACTTTCACACACACACATCGGTTGTGTGAAGGGATGATGCGCTGCAGTCTGAACCCAGCGACCGCCGAGGCTCGTCCGATACGCTCGCCTATGTGCCTAAACATCAGCGATAGGGGCAGTAGCTTGTCGCCACCCACCCTGTCCCCATCCTCGGGGGATCCCTCGGCGCCGAGGCCCCGGCGATTTATCGGAAAGCTTAAGCGAGGAACGGTTGTTTGCCCCGAGGACTGTTAGCACCGGTTTGGCTCGTTGACTCCTTCCTCCGGGTTCTGGCGTTTTTATTTGACATGTCCTTTAAGTCCTTTAAAGAATTGGGCGTTTCTGCTGAGCGCCTTGGCTCTTTCTGCAAAAGATGGATGGCCCGCGTTCAAAGGTCTGGATGTTTTTTCTCCCCTCCCTCCCTCAGCCTCTCTCCCATATCTCTCTTTTCCCTCCCTCCCTCCCTCCTTCCTTCCTTCCCTCGTTCTCGTTCTCTCTTGCTGAGCTTTATAGCGTGGTATTAGTGTTGTCAGCTAACCAAGCTCGGGATTTGGCTTTGTTTTGTTTTTGCCTCTTAAGATAATGCTCTTTCTCTCTCCTGCCGAGAATAACAAAAGGGAAAGTGGAGCAATAAAACAGCACAGCCATCGACTTTGGTTTCATTAAATTGGTTTTCAGCCATCTTAAATAGACCACAGGCCTCGATGGCAGTCATGTGTGTGTGCGTGTGTGTTTCTGTGTGTGTTTCAAGCCATTTCCTGTCCTCAAAAAAAAAAAAAAAGTGGGTGCCCACCCACCCGCCTGCCCGGGGTGCCGCTCTCATCTTCGTCGGGCCTCGCCGCTGAAAGCCTTCACCAAGTTTAGCATTCCAAACACGTGGACGGACGAGTGTGTTTGGTGAAGATAAGTGTTGTAGCCCAAAAAAAGAGGAGGCTGAAAGCACTTCACCTCCATTTTCATATGCATTCCAGATGTGGGACTATAACCAAGGCCGAGCGGCGTGTAAGCATCTGTGTCCCGTTAGAGAGGGTTTTCTTTTTTTTGCTTGCGTCGGTTCTTGCAGCCTAATCCCTCGCACACAACCTCACATTAACACGGCGCACGCCGCTTAACCGGCGCTCGTTCATGCGTGCAAACATGCACAAACATTCGCACGTGCCGTTGCGCATTCACGAGCGGGTACGTGAGCTCGGGCTCGGCCTTCGCGGCATCTTTACTGTCAGACATCCACATTTTTAAGGTCAGCGTGATGTGTCAGTTTGCTGATGTGTCAAGTCAGTGTATATATATATAAATATATATATGAATTGCCAGCTTCAGGGACGTCAGTGTGTAAAAACCTGGACTGAAAGCTGTCTCACTGCTGCTGAGAGTTTTTATTAGCGTGGCTCACTGAGCTCCCGCGACGCTTTGACGGTTACCGTGAGTTTTTCTAACACACAGGTCCCGTCATGCTCACCTGTAATTATCTGTCTTGTAATTGTGTGTTGGAAAAAATAAAATTTTAACCTGTCTGTCTGTCTGAGGTGGAGGGGATGATCTATTTGGTATTCCACTCCCGTCGCTCTAATTGTCTCTCTCCAGGAAAAAACATGTATCTCTCAAATTTTGGTGATTTTTTTAATTTTTCGGAGAAACCGAAGGAATTAGTTTTTCCTTCATGTGTTCAAAATGTTCTCTTATTTTTAAAGTTTGAAACCCATTTCAAAAAATGCTTCATCACAAGCTTTTCTCGCGTTATATTCCACGTAACTTTCTGTGTCTGTTGTTTGATTTCACCTAACGTGCCGAAGCAAACAGCACCACGTAATGAGTCCGTAACAGTCGGCGTCCCGGTTTGTTTCTCAGCTCTTAACGTTCCGCCTCTCTCTCCCTCTCTCATTAACAGTAACGGCACGGCCGGGAAGATGAACGGGGCGCTGGAGCATTCGGACCAGCCAGACCCGGATGCTATCAAGATGTTTGTGGGACAGATCCCGCGCTCCTGGTCAGAGAAGGAGCTGAAGGAGCTGTTCGAGCCGTACGGAGCCGTCTATCAGATCAACATACTCCGAGACCGCAGCCAGAACCCTCCACAGAGCAAAGGTACCACTTTGCTTCCTTCTTTCCATCCAAATGAGTGCTCCCGTTCTCCGTCTTTCTTTCACACTTTTCTTTTTTGCCTCCATTTCTTTTATTTCTCTTCTTCATTCAATCGTTGTTTTCCTGCTTTGTCTCCTTTCCTTCCCTTTTTCCTTCCTCCTTTCCTCCAGTACTTTCTCTCCTTCTCTCTATTGTTCTTTTGTTTTCCTTGAATCTTTCTGTCCCTTTTCCTTCAATCCTTCTTTCATTGTTTCAAACTTTCTGTCCTTTTTCTATCTTGCTTTCTTTCCTATTTGCTTCCTTATTTCCTTTTTCTTTTACTTCAGAATATTTCTGTTTTATTTCACTCTTTTGTAATCTTTCTTTCCTTTTTTCTTTCTGTACTTTCTTCCATCTTAAACCGTGAACATGTTTGTTATTGACTTTAGAGACTTTCTTCTTTCTGTTGTTGCTTCTTTAACTTAAGAAAATGATTTGAATGGACACAAATACACTCAAACATACCAAGACAACACACAGACACAACACACACCCGTGTGTGTGTGGACTTCTGAAGACACGCGGCAGTCAGAGGCTGCGTTGGCCGTCCCGCGTACTTAATGGCGGAAGAAATGATATATGTGCAAAATTACAGAAGCAAACACACATTTCGTGCACCATTGGAAGACAAAGACTCTCCCAGGCAGACTTACACAGTCAATTGTGCGAAACCGCATGATTTGCAGCTATTTTCTCCCCATTCCCTTTTTCTTTCGCCTTTGATGAATTCGTCAAGTGTGAGAGCAAACAATAGCGACAGCAGCAACCAACGGGCAGACAATAGCGCTGCCATATTAACAGGCATCAACCGGAGTGGGGGCTGATGACACTCCTGATGAGACACGGAGAGTGGGAGGAAAGTAAAGAGAGAGGACGTCAAGAGACGAGGGGACGGGGGGGGTGACGCTTCCATCCAGCTGTAAAGCAGATTTCAGCAGAAGTTTCAAAGTGTCACGCCAAACAAAATATGAATCCTTGATTTTCTCGATGTTTTAATGTAGCAGCAAACGGTCATAAATCCACAGAGCGAAGCCGTACGTGCTATAAAATATGTTCACATGCCGCTAACTTGATTTGTCAGTTACTTTCTGGAGGAGATGTAACCTTACGTGCATACATCATGAGAAGGAGTCTAAGAAGTCCCACAGTCTGATGAAAGCTTTATTGAAGCTTGATCGAGCAGAACGGAGGATTGATGCTGCCTCAGCTCTGAAGAAGCTGTCCTCTCTGGTCTGTCTGTATGACCTCAGAAACTACCTTAAATATCCATAAATGGTCACTAGTTAGTGGTTATCTAGCTCTGCAGAGGCTTCTGTGTTATGTACCTATCCGTTGTGTCGAGGGATGTAAGATTGTGCCACAGGGACATGCTTGACCTTGTGTAACCTCCATATGTAGCATGCTAGAATAGGAGCTCAACAGGAGCGTGTCTGCACCATTTCACGAGCTGACTGACCTTCTCTGCCCTGAGCGCTTGCTAAAACTGCTGACGTTGGCAAAAGAGGTCACGAGGTGTCGCCTGTTATCTGTTTGCAAACGGTAAATCATCGAGCTGGTTGTTGGATGGATGCACAAGTTTAACGTCACATATCTCACGCCTGTCGCGTTGAATGAGTGACGCATGCACATGCTCGATGCCTTGAGCGAATAGTACTCGTGCCCATCCCGTGAACAGAAGGGGAATCTGTAAACGCAGGAATTGAATGTTTTCTTTTTTTATGGTGATAAAATGATGGCACGTGGTAAATGATGTATTTTCAGTGGTTACAAGGTGTGGTGTTCTTCACCTCTCTGCACCCACGGACTCCATTCTCAGTCTGCAGTCTCGCTCGCTCGCTCGCTCTGTTTTTCTCTCTCGTTCTGAATGAGTCATATGAGCTTATGAAAGCCTGAAGACAGCGTTCTGCCAGCACCCAAATCAACTCATTTTTGCACACCAACACACTTGTCATCCTCTTTGTGTGTTCTTAGCCTTGAGATGACTCCTTCTCTCTCCACCAGTATCTCTTCTCCATCCTCTTTTCTCGCTCTCTCTCTGCAGCTGCTTCTGCAGAGTAAAAAAAAAAAAGGGCCAGAGTTTCTCCTCCTGTCCTTCAGCTCCCTCAAATCTCCTCCTTCATCTTCGCTGCCCTTGAAATCAGTTGTTTTTATGCTTGATGAGTCAAGAGTATCACTCAGCAGCACTTCTACATGGGGTATAAAAACACACCTCCATGCCTTTTATTTTTTCCCTCTCTGAATGACAATCTTTCTCCCTTTAAGCCTCATTTTCGCGGCCTCTCTTTCTCTGCAGCGACTGTTTTAAGAGGAAATGTAGCATTTGATTGGGCTTTTACTGGCCTTGTTACTCGCCGGCTCTGAGCAGTTTTTGTTTTCTCACAGTTAAGTAAGCCGCCTCGCCTGGCCTCATCTGCACCCGCTCAGCTCGGGAGGAGCTGCAACGGCCCCCTCGCCTTGGCTTCGTTCTGTTGCAGCCGGAGCCGATGGTAATTTCAAACGGTGTCAGGGAAACTGTGGCCCCTCTTTTCCCTCGGTGTGTTTATTTTAAATTAGCGACGGTGTTGTTTGAAAAAGATCTCAGCCATTTGGGGCAAATGAGCCCACTCAGATGCCCCAGCGTCGACCCAGAGGCACTTTTTTCCTTTTTCTTTTTGCGCCGTAAAATAGCTGTTTGGATTTAAATGAGTTTGTTAGTCCCACTGAGACTCAGGAAGAGTTCCACGGCTGCAGCTGTGAACCTTTACAGCTTCAGTAACTTTTTTGGTGTTGGATCCTCTGGTGCAAGATAACTGCTAAATGAAATGCTGAGCTCATAAATTTATGGAGGATATAAGGGCCTGAAAGACTTTTAAGTGAGACCGAGCCTTGTTGAATTCAGATTCGTTAGTCGGTGTAGATTTTCTTTGCGTGACTTGAATCAGATGTAGTTTCTCGGGTCAAAACTTAGAAGTGGAATGCTTTTGATTTCATGTCAGGTCGAGTCTTTAAAGAGTCTCGGCTAACGCTGTTAGATTTCAGGTTGTCAGAGAAACATGGTGAAATCGTTGGTCATCGATCAAAAACAATGGAGAGGACTCCTTCAGCAACCAAAGAGCAAAGCTGTTAAAAAAAGGTCAATCAGAATACGGCGTGAAATGATGCAGAATGCACCGTCGGGCTTTTGTAATGCAACTCCTCACTCACCAAATCTGCCTTTCATGTTGCCCTCTTTTTCCGTGGCTGCAACCGGCTTTGCACTCTCCTCTCATGAGGTTTTTATGGTGCATGGAAGGTTTTATTTTTCCAAAAGTTGGAGACAAGTCTCTGCCTGCAGCTTTTTCATTCACATCGTAGTGCGGCGATCTGTATTGGTACGATGTATGTCTCAAAGTTAATATTGCACGGCTGCAACCTGCTCGACACAACGGATAGGTACGTCACATAGAAGCTTAGCATAGACTACCAAAAAGATAAACATGGTTCCCTGTTTGTAGAGAAATGACCATTTGGGGTAGTTTTGGAACTATTTTGAGGGCAGGAGCCGAGGTCAGACATCCTCGACACAACGGATAGGTACATAATGTAAAGGCCTCTGCAGACAATGTCAGACCACGAGGGTAAACATATTTCCTTGTTTGTGTACGTAGTATAGTAGCTGTGGCTCCATTCTGAGGGCATATAGACGAGATAAAGAGGACAGCTTCGCCAAAACTGAAGCTGTTATCTATTCTCATTTTATTTCACCAGCGTGTCCAGTTTGTTGTAAATACTTGTTTTAAAATGCCAATAAGCTTTGGCAGACACTGGAGGAGAACATCTATGAATAAATTAATGATTAATTACAGGAAGTGGAAGATAATAACTCGAGACTTTAATGCCCGCTCAGAGCCATTGCTGGAATACGGCAGTTTTAAACGTCGAACCAAAATCCGTGGATCAGCGTAATCCAATCTGTTTTATTATTGTCGTCATCTGTTGTCGTAAGCGCCGTTCGAGAGGCATCTTCAAGCCTGACAAAAATGAAATTCCTCGAGCAAACACGAGTCATTTCCTGAATATTTTTTGGAATGAAATCATCATCAGGCTCCAAGATTCCATATTGCAAACACTTTAAATGATCTCTTCAAGCCTGTTTACGTGAGTTAGACGCCAAAACGTGAAAGAAATCATTTGCTAGTCAGCTTGGTTTCCTTTAATAAGTTCCCTAGATTTTGTTGTTTTTGGCCCCAAAGTGTTAAATTGTGTCGTTTCTTCATGCATCATGCAGAATCCATTTCGCAGTTTGACCCAGGTGTGTGCATTTAGGCTGTGTGTGTGTGTGTTTTATTTATTCTGACTAGGACGGTCTGGGGAATATTGTGCCACTAGTGTTGGTTTAATGTGTTTGGAGTTAATAACCAGATGAGTGGATGAGCGAGGGAGGGAGGAGAGCCAGTGAGAAATGGAGCAATTTGGCATTTTGTGCTGAAAGAGAGATAGAGATGGAGGAAGAGATAAAGAGAGAATGAGACAAAGAGAGCCAGAGGGGTAAACAGAAAATGGTCCTTTTGCTAAAACACAACCTTAAGCGCCATGACGGGTATGTTGCAGCGTGTGTGTGTGTGTGTGTGTGTCTGTGTTTTGGCAGGGGACGCGCTATGTCATTTATCTTAATGATACAGCCTGCCCACATGAGCTGCTGAGACACATTCACACACACACACTTAAATTCACACATGCACCAGAATAAGTTTAATGTCTTCATTAACAGGCTACTTCCTACATAAGAGTCCCCCGTGCTCCACGTGGCCTCAATCATTCAAAATATTTTTAAAAATAAATAAAAAAACAACATAAATCAAATGAGAAATGAAACCGTGTGAAAATTGGTCCGAATGGGAAAGTGTCATTAACAATGCAGGGACAAATATATAGATGGTTTTTATTGAGGCCAAGACGTGGAGATGCTGAACCTTCATTAGTTTTTCTGTTGAAAGAGTGCAGTTCACTAAAAACTGCAATTCCTCTTGTCGTCCACCTGAGGCTGGCTCCAGAAGTGAGTCAGTCTCCATAAGTCCCCATGTTAGACAGCAGAAATAAACATGTTTACAGCCTGGTACAAAAATCAGTTTTGGTCTCTGTAGCTAATTTCCCCGTTCATGACAACTGTACTGAGGGTGAATTTATATACAACTCACCTGTTCACATTATATTAAGGCTTAAAGTTATGCAGGATTAAGAGCGTGGACGCTTTGATTGACAGGTGGGTGTCGTTACAGATGGCCTTCTGGAGCAACCAGGCATCCCTCAGCCCGTCATTGGTCTTTAGCTGT
Organism: Nibea coibor; assembly: GCA_023373845.1. Classification (NCBI taxonomy): domain Eukaryota; kingdom Metazoa; phylum Chordata; class Actinopteri; family Sciaenidae; genus Nibea; species Nibea coibor. Next base: position 17,144,955 of record CM041731.1, read on the forward strand.
AGAAAATGAAAGTTGAAGCTGCTGTCAGGTGGATGGCGTCTCAGTCAGTCCTACATCTGTTTCTGCACCGTGTAACTTTGGGCTCCGGGTCGGGAGAAGTATGTAACCCTAAACGGGAAGTCACACACCAACTACTTGCTGAAATTGCTTAGCAACAGGATGACTTTTGTTTGTGTGCCTTCCAAAACTGTCACAAATCACCGCTCTATTAAGATTTATGATGTGACAACACTCGGGTTGGTTAGACTTCTGAAAAACTTCCAGGTTAGGGGACGCTTGTCGTATAAACACATGGTTAGGTTAGGGGGTGAGGTTAGGTTGTGGTCAAACCCAAAATTGACTGTTGGTTGGAAATAGGAAACGAACAGAGGTCTCCTATCCACTCCATCCTCCATCCTATGCAGACTTTGTTGCTCTATAATTGCTCATTCTTTCTGTGCAAACTTGCCAAGTTTACTTTGAAGTTGACTTTACTTGGAGGACGGAAACAACAAGAACTACTTTATCTGATTCTTTTCACATTAAAACCAGATGAATTTGTGATTGTTCTCAGCAATTCTACTGCAGACAATTATTGTGATTGAAAATGGAATATTGGTTTGACAAAGTCACAGTCAGATATTTTCTTCAAAATCACTCAGCCACTTGTCAAAACCAACAATCTGACATATTCCATTTTCTGTTCCGTGCCGCTGATTATTGCAGCACAAAAGTGATTCAACCTACAGCCAAGACGGAGACAAAAAGAAGGGTGCCACCTGCAGAAAAACCAAACCTTCAAATCTGAGAAAAGAGACAACACGCCACCAACGCACGCTGCTCGATTGACAGCAGAACTCTGGAGGCGATGTATCGCTTCTACACCAGAGACTCTGTGGTTAGGTTTAGGTAAGAAGCCAGAGTGGTTAAGGTCTAGATAACCATTCAGGAAGGTGTTATGTTGGACGAGATGTGAGGATCTGTGGTACCCACTCAGTACCCCAAAGTTTGTCCTAACTGGGTACGCACTTAGGCTCAACCCTACCACTGAGGCCTTTTGCCTATGTAGGGTAGGTAGGGTCCAGATTAAGCCAGAATCTCAATGTTAGGGTTAGAAACCTAAGTGGGTCGGGTCCGGATACCCTTCTGGGAAGGCGTTAGAATGGATTGGGAAAGGGAACTGAGCCAGTCTCCTGAAGGGGACAGCAGGCGGGTAGTTGGTCTCACCACCCTGGTCCAAATTTCGATTGCAGTAACGTTGGCGCCTCTGTCCATCGCGCACCATGGTCCAGTCCTCTGCATCAACATATCACATAGTTATGTTTAGGGTTTGATTACTGCAAAAGCAGCACCACAAACACCCAATTAATCATTTCAAGCCTGGACATAAACAAGATTAGAACATCTGATCTTCGATCACTGCTCAGCTTGGGTTACTCCAATGAGACCCACGCCGTCACCCAACGGTAGACTTTTGAAACCGCGAGCCAACTGCATCCTCCCGCTCAGCTGTGGCAACGCAATGCTTTCCCGCTGTCCAAGACAATTATCAGCTCTAATGGATTCAGTTGAGACGGAGGGGGGAGGGCGACCTGAGACGGAGAACTGATTTATTTCATTCTTTCCTAAAGCAGAGCGGCCAATTATATCGTCTTAACTAGACGTTAGCTTTTTTAGCCGGCTACCGAGGCCCAATTAGAGAGCAGCTGCAGGTGGATTTTAATGGGAGATTGTGTGTGTGTGTGTGTGTGTGTGTGTGTGTGTGTGGAATCTGTGTCTCTGTCTTTTTCTCTCTGTGTTTATACTTCTGCATGCCTCAGCGACAGAGCGAGTTGCTCGGTTATAAGAGAAGTTGCAGAACTATATTTTTTCCCCCTCTACGAGCACATCGGGGTCGGCCAGAAAGCGGCTTTGATTTCCGGGAAGTGCTCTTGTTGTCGTCGCCGCGAGGGAGGAAGGGAGGGAGGATTTGGAAGTAGAGGGGGGAGGATGACATTGCTGCTTCTCCACCAAAGTAACCAGTGGATTGTATAGATTTATGAAGTGCTTGCGAGCTGGACCAATTCCTACATTGACAGGATTAGAACATCAGCCAAATGCCCGTCAGAAATGCGCCATTGTTTGAAGCCATCCACTCATCCTCTCCCTATTTTTCCATCTGACAATCTGTTCTTTATTGCGCTGTCAAATTCAGAATGTGTTCTCTGTCATTTTTTTCCCCTCCCCTCCTCATTCCTGCTGTCACTCAGCGGCTCTTTGACACCCATAAATTATACACATTTAGGGGCATTTTTACAGCTGCACAGACAGCGAAGTGGAAGAGGGAAAAGAAGCGGTGGAGGGGGGGAAAGGAAAAATGCAAGAAATAGAGAAGTGGACTATGTATCCCATGCCACCCAGAGGCCTGTGCGAGCAGTAATTGCAGTGGAGTGTAGTTAATGTGGGTCAGCGGTTGACTGGAACCTCCAGGGGTCAGGAGGAGTGATGGAGGGAGAAAGAGGGAGTCACTGTGAGAGCTGTAGCCAGCCTCCGGTGGAAGAGCTCAGGGTAAAGTTCTCCTATACAACCCCCCTACATCTGTACCTTTTACCCCTTTTAATAAACCATACCTCCATTCTTCCAGACTGCAGGGCTTTACTCCTTTCACTCCACCTCTACCTGCCCTTTTTTTTGCCCCTACCTTCCTCTGTGCTGATTCAACCCCAAATATTCCCTTCTTAGCTTCCTCCGTCCTCTGTCATTATGTCCATAGAAGCTGCTGGCCCTAATTACATTGCCTGTTTGCCCAGCTCCTGTTCTGGCACGACACTTGTTCTGCTCCCCGTCACAATTCCTGTAAACTTCCTCCTCCTGGTGGTACAAACACTACCACTCCCCCGGTGCTCTGAACTCACAGTCCAGGCAGCCCAGCTAACAAACTGAGCTAGCATTAGCTAACAGCAGCTACAGTTTACTTCACTGTCCATCAGGAAACTCTGTAAATCAATAAAATCTTTGAATGAGACTAAAAAATGAAATCTGGCCATGTTACAATGCCCACAGACTGCAAATGATCCAGTCTTCCAACATCCTGGTTTATTTTCCTGCTGGTGGTGCAGACTTATCCACTCACTGCAGCCATGGCTGGGTTATTTTTGTCCAATTAGTGATCGTGCGTTGGGCTGCAGTTGGTCGAGCACACGCTCCAGTGTCGAAAATGCAAGCTAAGAGAATAAGAGAAATTTAAAAAATCTGGACTTTCATTCAAATACGACTTTTCACTGCGCGGCGATGTCTGCTTGTCAAAAAACAGACTGTTCATTTGGTTTGATGCTGAGCTTACACCTGCAGGCTCCACATGTCAAAGCTGATATTTTACCATCGCTCTAGAACTTCAACAACAAGGCGGAATATATAAAAAGAAAAGGCTGCTCGAATGCTTCATCTGACGAGGAGAGAACGTCTCGGAAACATGGGACGCGTCGAGCTAATGAAAGTCTTTTAAGTAGATTAGCTGCTGCTTAAGCTCAAGATGACCCGTCCACCTCTTCTGTGGCAGGGGAGACTCGGATGTTCCATTTTAAAATTACAATTAAAAACATTCATTAATTAAATGTACAAAGAAAGCAAAACTGCAGTCACCTCTGAGGCGAACGCCTTGGTCTGATTTCCAACGATCAGACATGAACAACATGGCCTGACTTTAAATAAAAAGGTAATATCGACCTGAAATACCAAACATTGGAGGCCGAGCGCGCCTCCTCAACACGCCGGTTGCCCTCGCTGTCTTGGGGCCCGTGAAAGCCGGGGTCGACCTGTTGTTGGAGGGGGTAGATGTGTTGACAGAGGCTGGGGGGAGCCGGGGGTCTTCACTCAGTCAAAGGCCCCCTTCAGCATCCATAAAGCATTTATGAACAGGCATCTCCCTCCTCTGCTCTCTATTCCACTCACAGCAGCTCTTCTTCTTCCTCTTCTTCTGTTTTTTTTTGTCTTGCAAACACTCCTCTCCATCTGTTTCTCACTCCTTCACACACACACATCAGCATCTAATAGATTTTATTCCCCTTCGCTCCAAGTTTGTGCATTTGTGCGTCTCCATTGTCGAGGTTTGTGTCCCCGATCTGAGCCTTCCCCGGCCTTCAGGTAAATGTTTGTGCTGCGAGACAAAAAGGTGCACACACACACACACACACACAGAAATTGATAGAAAGAGCTTATTAACGCTAGTCCAAAGCACTTTTTCCACTTGTTCAAGGTTGTGTCGTACGGGTATGTTTCTCTGTAAATAAAAAGGTAAAAATAATACGTGTGCGCTCCTCTTGGCTTTCTGCAGCTTTGTGTGAGGCGCGAGTGTGCTGACTCTTAAACAGGTGGAAGTGGAACACTGCAGGGAAACGTGTGTGTGTGTGTGTGTGTGTGTGTGTGAGGTCCACTCCACTGCTCTTTGATCCTCGTCTTGACAGCCCACCACCTGGGACGATCCGTCACATGCCGCATGGCTCCCGGGCCCCAGCTACACCATGGGAATCACAACACACACAACGCAGCTAACGCAGCGCTAACAGCTGACCCCTCCCTTGCACATTATACACTGTCAGAATTGCTAATGCTAACACCAAAAGCTAACCCTCCCATATAGAGATATGCAAAAAAAAAAAGCCACTAGAATCATAATTCACAGCTAGCAGCTAACCCTCAAACACTGCTATTGGAATTGCTAATCGCACACGAGGGGCCAAAGCTTGAACACAGGTGCATATTGGAATTATAATGGAATTATAATGTACAATACTGAGGCAGTGCTGAAAAGCTCCCCCATGTATACACATAGCATTCACTCTGCACCAAGCATGCAAGAAGTATAATGAACACAGTGAGAAGTTAACGTGCTTCACATGGAAATCCTGACGCCGGAGTCAGTTTGGCATTTCTCCATGCACATTTAGTCACGTCATTTAGTTAAAGGGCCAGTCCACACACACATTTTATATATATATGAATCAAGAGTTGTAGTTATGGTGGAGGTGGGATGTTCTCTCTGGGTTGAAGGTAGTTCAGGTATCGTTGGGTGTTGTCCATGAGCGTTGGGACAATGCGGCGCTTGGTGTGGCGTACGCAGGAATGCGGACCGTAGGAAGGCAAAGCTCTTGATTTTTCTGTCAGTCTATGTTCCATCCCTCAACTACGGTCATGAGTTTTGGGTAGACCAAATTAGCTATAGAGTACCAGGCTGTGAAGTTGGACATTTGAATATGGGGACTTATGGAGACTGACTCACTTCTGGAGGACGTTTGAGGAACGGGAATTTGATTTTCATGTATGCCTGTTTAGACGTCTCCTCGGGACTGTGTTGGTGTGCTTTGCTGACATCCTCCTCACTTTCCTCTCAATTTTGTTCGGGTGGAACAACTTTAATGTTTTTTATTAGCTGTGCTCCATTCAGCGCCACTTGTTCTGTTCAGAAGCCCGTTTTAAACGCCGTGCAGGCTGCGTGTGAGGTGTCATGAAGGAAGTTTTATCTCTGTATGCTGATAATTAAACAACAGGAGGTTGTAGAGACGGTGGTAAACTTTCTCGCAGCGTTCAGCGAGTTCAGCACCTTTGGTGGTATTTAGTCTGTTTGCAGCGCAACTCATTGATTCAAGTTGGCGTAAGCATGTGTGGGTCGAGATTTGGAGCACTTTCTTTATGGAGATCTCAGTAACCTTCACATACCTCCAAGCAAAAGTCAGTTCAGTGTCGAGGTGAGTCTCATTAACCAGAAGTGAAAACACCTGTGTGGGTGTACGACTGCGGAGTGTTTCTTCTTCTTTATCATTATTTATCATTACACTTCTCACTGTGCTTCATTTTTCTGATCGCTGGACTTCCTCAGACTTTGCAGATCAACTTGAATTGAAGAAGTTTTGTTCTTCTTCCTGTTGACCTGCAAAAGTCACATTCAGCGATTCAGGCAACTTGTAAGATATTCTCCTGGGATACAGAGGGTTAACTTTATTTCTTTACTGCTTGCATTTGTTTCATTTCAGCTCCACTTGTGCAGGAGAATTTGTCCACAACTTTAACTTAATCTAAGCACTTCTTCCTCCTTGTAGTGAGTTCAGTTTTTTCTATCTACAATGTGCAAAACACCACAGTACCACTAACTTGTATATGGAATAAATCTTTATATTTTCACCCAGTGGTAGTTTGTCAGTCGTGACTAATTTCCTCTCTTATCTTGGTGCCTTAAACTAGTAGAAGCTTGTGCAGAACTCCCGGTGGTAAATTAATACTGATAGTAGAAGTGGGGGGCTCGGGGTTTAGTGGAGTGACACCCCCCCGAGCTGCCTTTCATGCTGGGGGTCGTAGAAGAAAACACTAAGCTGTGGAGTTATCTCTGCTAATACACGGGAACTGCAGCACTTGAATCACAACACCAATCACGTTGCTGACGCTAGGCTAAGGGCCAACTATTCAACAGCCGTGGCTCCCAGAGGACACCGCAGGAATTCAGATCCATTACGCTCCCAGCCCCATCAAAGGGACTCTGGGATTCGGATGCTAAATCTGCTCCAGATGCTCACTGTTGGATTTCACTAAGATGCACTGCGGGGCAAGTGTCATAAGGGCTGATGTCTGCGATATGGCCAACAAAACCACAACCGGCCCCGCCGCATTCACACTGAGTCGATGTGTGCCATAAAACACAATGGAGAGGACAGCAAAGCAGATGTAAACAATGGCTCACGCAGCTCACCTGTGGACAAATAAATACGCAAGAAAATTAACAGACGAGCAAAAGCTGGAGGCAGAACGTCCGAACATGTGAACCTACGGCAACTGGAAGGAAGATGCTGAAGCTAAAACGTGCGCAGAGGACTGATTCAATCGTGTGACTGTTTCATGGTCGCCCTTGACTCGTACCTGTAAGCAGACTCTGTTCATACGTCTGCATCAAAGTGGCCTGTGACCACGAACTGATCTGATTAACCGGCAGGTATCCTTCATGATCATATTACAGGTCACCTCAAACAAGCATCAGTCTTCTCTGTCACGTTTATTTAACTAAGTGCGCCACCAACTGGATCATATTTTATGGAGGAAATGTTTTCTGGCTGCTCTGCCTCAACTCTCTGTGATTTACAGAGTTTATGATGGACAGTGAAGTACACTGCTGAAAGCTGTAGCTGCTGTTAGCTCAGTTTGTTAGCCAGGCTTTGAGCTCAGAGCGACAGGGCAGAGTTTAGTGGACCACCGGGAAGAAGAAGAGGAGATTTATTGGGAATGCTGACAGGGAGCAGAGGTGGGGTCGTGCCAGAACAGGAGCTGAGCAAGCAAGAAATGTAACCAGAGTTTGGTGAAATAAAAGACTGAAAGACGCCGAGCTGCTGTCTAGCTGCAAGCCTCATCATAACAAACACGTGTACAGCTGTCCGTATTTTCCACAGTGGTCTTATACTACTAACTACCAGCCAACATTTTGGCCTAAACAGCCCTGCGTTAACGCGGCTGTCTCAGTTACATATTCCCAAATGTTTGTGTTCACGTTGTTCTGCCTCTGCACAGTGACAGCTTGAAGGATCAAACGAGCAGCTCTACAGTCAAAGATAGATTCTGAGCTTTAAGGTCGCGCCATCACTTAAAGCGCAGGTCTCCATTGTTCCTGATGATGCATCGGGAATCTGAGGGCTCTCTTCTATCTGACTGACTCACCGGCGCATCCTCCATATTTTATGTTTGGCTCAAAGAGTCTGTGTCTTTTTTTTTTTTTAATCCCCCTGCGAAGATAATAATTTTAAAACTGCCCTTGCACATAAATACAGACTAGAGTCCATACTGTGACTTTTTCACGGCGTTTGACAGAAATGAAATGAATAACATCTGCTGTTTATGTGAGTGAAATCGAAGAGTCACACCTCTGCGCCTGGCCCTAAATGTCCTCCTGCTGGTTTTTGCCTGACGGTGCAGGTTTGTGTGCAGACTGAGAATGGCCCACAACTGCAATGTTTCAGCCCGGCTCTGCAGGGATTACACACAGATTAATGAAGAGGCACAACTCCCTCTCTCCCTCTCTACTTCCAGCTCTGTGTGTGTTTGTGTGTGTGCATACAGATACTGTATGCGGGTGACAGAGTGAGTAAGCAACTTTATGTGCTTTTACTTAAACCTTGGACTTAAACTCCATGAGTAAGTATTTTATTAGCATCCTGATAATCAGGCTTAATTATTCCGTCTGACATGGTAGCAAGTAACTAGATTTAAATGCCTTACAGATGTTTTTTTCTGTTGGACGTGGAAACACAAAATTTGCTGTGGAGACAAGTGGCTACACAAGACAAATCAAAACTTTTGACTTACTCACCTTAATTTATAGAAAAAGCTGATTTTCTGTCAAAGGAACCAGAAAAAATTAGGAAATTAGCTGGCTGTAAACGTGTTTATTTCGAGGTTGCATAATATACTGTATGTGTGTATGAAAATAACTAAGTTGTTCTTGGGGTGTTTTCCTGCAAAACTGAAGGACGACTCCTAAAAACGATGTTCAGAAGTCCTCAGCTGAGACATTTCAACGGCTGTGTGCTCAACTAGTACTTTAATACTTGCGCTTACTTTAATTCTGAGGTAATCTGAGTAGTTTTTAGACACAGGACTGCTGCTTCAACAGAACTCGAAGCTTTTAAAAGACTTATTTCAAGCATGAGCAATAAATAAATACTTCCTTTAGTGAATGAGTGAGTAAGTAACCGTTTACAGATTACTCAAGGATTAATGAAGAAGCAACCGCTTCTTCCACCACCACCACCTCTTTCTCTGCCTCTTTGTATTGTGGGTGTGTGTGTGTATGTGCGCTGACTTCCTCGAGGCTCAAGTCATCAGCGTTGAAACGAATCCAAAAGCGTTCTCTTCCTTCCTCTCTCCACGAGGATGTTTCGTCCTTAGCATTCACTCAGCGTCTGCCAGTGTCGACAGGTGATGCCAGGCAGATGAATAGAGAAAATGCTCTTTGTTGCTCCTTATGCTCACCCCGTCTCTCTCTCTCTCTCTTTTCTCTCTCCCCAGGCTGCTGTTTTGTCACGTTTTACACAAGGAAAGCTGCCCTTGAAGCCCAGAATGCACTGCATAACATAAAGACCTTAACAGGGGTGAGTGTGTGTCCTCGATTCTCCTCTGCCTTACTTCTTTCTCCTCTAATCACACACTTACAGCAGCACCCTGAGGCGGTCCCACCCTCACCTGTGTGTGTGTGTGTGTGTGATGAACATCAGTGTGTTGCTGCCACAACGCATTTGTAAGCGTGCGAGTGACCAGATGACTAAAAGTGTGAACAGGTGAGCTATCGACTGTCAGAGTTAGTTTGTGGAAGAAAGTGCAGAGAGTCCACGTTAAAGGAGTTTTCTTGAGAACATTTTGTTGACCTGAGGTGAGCTGAATGAGCCACCTGTGACCACACCCACCTGTCAATCAAAGCGTCCTGCATAACTTAATATAATGTGAACAGGTGAGTTGTATATAAATTCACCCTCAGTACAGTTGTCATGAACGGGGAAATTAGCTACAGAGACCAAAACTGTTTTTGTACCAGGCTGTAAACATGTTTATTTCTGCTGTCTAACATGGGGACTTATGGAGACTGACTCACTTCTGCAGCCAGCCTCAAGTGGACGTTAGAGGAACTGCAGTTTTTTCACACTTATGTCTGTGTTGGTGTCGGTTGGTCGTGCATTTTCCAACTTTTCCAAAGCTGATTTATTTTGTCTCCATCTTCTTCTCGTCCTCTTTTACCACCACCGATTGGTGATGTGTGGGTGGAACCGCATAAAGTGTCAGGTTCCCTTTGATTTGACAGATGTAGTCAGACTTTAATCAACACATCAGGTAACTTGATGTGCAGGCCTCGCTAGATAACACAAGAAGAACCTCCTAAAACTTTATTATAGAAGCTAAATTAGACGTGGTAGCAAAATACAGTTGGGTTGAATGCGTTTATGGATTATCAGCGGTGTCATATTTTGGTGCTGTGTCATAGTTTTACAGATTCTGTTGCCCAAATTGATAATTTTGAACAAAATAAGACACTGAAGTTTGGCTGCATTGAGCACTAGAGTTCAAAAACAGGTTGCTCGCTTGTATCTGGTTCCTGCATATCGGGACACTGGTGAATGAGCTCGCCTGTGGCGGATTGTGTTGATGCTGCAGCATTACCTTTCTTTCATGCCGTCTGCTCCATTCTCCGCTATTGTTTTCCCTCCTGTCGGCCCAGGAGAGTGATTAAAAAAAAAAAAGTGGGCCTGAGCTCGCTCACTCTTTTAGCCCTGGGTGGATATTTAGAGGCCCCTTGATCCCCTTCTGCCGGGGCTATTGGCTGCTTCCCCCGCCTCACTTCTTGGCTGCACCGGCTACCTGGAATCTCATCAGTTGAGCGCCTGCATTTGCTTGCTTTTGTCAGTCGGATAAGCGGATAGCTCACTCACCTCCTCCCATCCCCGTCCCCCCTCCCCGGAGGGCAGGACAGGGAGGATACTGCGAATCCCACAAGAGCTACCCGGAATTTGCGCTCAGGTTCCCGATTTTCGGAAGTGGGGCTTGTTGTTTTTGCACAGAGTCACCGTGTTAATTGCTCGTGGAATAAGTCTGTTAAATTCGGCCTGTTTTTCCTCCGCCGCGAGAGTTAGTCACTTATCCCTTGTTGGAGGTGTGAAGCAGCCCTGGGGAGGACACGTACCGCAGCAGTTTCAGGATTATAGGAACATGAAATCGCCTTCCTCTACACCATAACACCCTCCCTCCACTCCCTGTGTTCTGTTGGTCATCCGTCCTCCTCGCTAGCTTCTCTCCCCTGCGGCGTCTTTATCCGGTTCTTATGTTTGGAGCTTTTTGAAGTGGCATACCAATAAGTCTGGGTCGTAGTTGCAAAGGCGTACGACGTGGACGGGGACAGAAAGCGTCCGTCACCCGCCAAGGACAATGAGAAGAGCTTCACTTCAATGCACTAGCTATCTTAAACATGCAGATTTAGTCTGACTGATGAAGACTGAGATGCTTAGATGGAGTTATATTTACACTTTCTGCAGAGATTACATGTTTTACTGGGATTACTGGAGATTTTAAGTCCCCTGAACGAGTCATTTTTGTTGTTGGCAGTTCGGAAAAGCTTCTGAGAGCAGGGAAAATTAAAACTGTCCGTTAAATAACCCAGACGACATTGATCAAAAGCATAATACATACGTAATTAAACCTGCACCATATTTATCACGTCAAAGCTGGACAATAGTGACTGGATAACATCCGATTTTTAATAAAAGTCCGCTATTGACAGACGGATATGGTTTAAACCTAATATCCAGTACACACACATACACACACTTGCAAAACAGTGAATCAATAGTGGTGTAATGACAGATCATTAAGTGTTTTGTGCAGCATTTGTTTATAGTTTTTTAACAGGGGGGTTTTTAAAGCGACTCCGCCTCAGCGAGCGGGGGCAGAAAAAAGGTGAGGGGGAGTCAGCTCGAGGAAGAAAATATGAGGACGGCGAATTAATTGCTGAACGAGGCAAGACAAAAGGAGAGCTGACACAGAGAGGGGGGGAAATTGAACGAGAGGTTAGCAGAGTGATCGGCAGATGGACGGTAAAAAGGTGGAGTGGAGCACTCCAGCACGCTCGAGGGCAAAGCAATAAACGGGCCGCAGTTAAAAACCAATACCTGCTTATTAACTTCCCCACTCTCCTGGCTTGTAAAAAGCCAGTGGAACAATGTTTGTATTGGCACTCTTCCTCCCTCGCTCGCTCGCTATATATCTCTCCTTCCAAACCCGAGGCCCTAACAGGGGGAGATGCAATCAGAGTAGAAAGCTGGACGGGTGCCAAATTGGAGAAAAGGGCAACCGGTGTTGGCAGCGACGACGAGCAGCCATGTTGGTTTAGAGCGGGAACGGCTGAGCGGTCGATGTGATGCATCGTTCCCGACGGAGGTGGCGAGCAAAGGATCGAGGTTCAGGCTTTTTTCTCCCTGACAGCAGCACGCACACACCAAACGTATGCACACGTGACTCGATGCATGCAGATAGTGTGTGTTCATGTCGGCTCCAGAGCTGTCCGTCATACTTCAGGGATGAAGCCGTGCTGCTGCAGGTCAGAGCAAGAGCTGGATGTCGCCTTGCTGAAGCAGTTGTTACAGATTTGTATCATCTGGAGAAGAAGACGGCGATCACTGCAGTTTGCAGGAAAGGTCGGCTCGCGATGAGTCAGAAGCTCGCGGATGCAGACGACTCTCGTGGAGGTGGAGAAAGCTTCAAGGTGAAAGGTTTTAAGGTCTTAAAGGTTTTTTCACAGACGCATTGAACACAAGTGTAAATGCAACAGAGTCATCAGTCCACAAGTTGATTTTTTGGACCCACGCAGGCGAGAAGATGCGACAGAGAAATCAGGTTTCAGTAAATAACCAGACACACACACGAGGTGTAAATGATGTCAGTGTGATCTGTGATGGGCCGTGTTTTAGTTTTTTTGCATTTTATTGAAAACTGGATTTAATCTGGCAGATTTGACACGTCGCAGTCGTCCATTGGATCCATTAGCGGATCATTTCTGGTCCCCAGGCCGTATGTTTGACACCGCTGAGTTAGAACATGCACAAACACATAAATCAGTGTGTGGATTCAGGAGAAGAAATGAAATAATTAACAAATTTCTTTTCATAATAAAACAACAAGCGACTCATCTGCAAAGAGCGAACGGCAGCTTCCACTGGAGCAGAGACGCAGTGTGTGTGTGCGTGTACGACAAAAACAACCTCAACACAACCGGCCTATCGCCGAAAAACACGCCCCGTACCCCCGGAGCGATTTAAGACCACACCACACACACCCCGCGTGACTCTTCAACACACACTCTAATGTGCACGCGAGCATATGCCGCAGCACAGTCTGACTTTATTACATTACGTTGCAGATTATTTCTTTATTTATTTTTAATTTCCCCCTCCTGATCAAGTCGGAGACCCGCCCACCCTCCACGCTAACACGGCACACACGCTGAGGCACACACACACACACACACAGCAACAACAACACGCGGCGAGTTAAAGCCTGTCAGCCTGTCAGACAAGGTTGTTTGAGATTTTCCACTAAATTGAACCCTTTCATTAGTGGCTGACAGATGTCTAAATGCCCGGTGCCTCCTCCTCTTCTCCTCACCCGCCTCCTGATGCCCGCCAAGAAGACGGCCCCGGGGCCGCTCGCTCTCCCGTCTGAAGCCGGGGTGGAGGTGATGGAGAGATGGAAGGATGAAGGGAAGGAGGAGGAGGGAGGAGGAGGGGTGCGAGCTAATCTAGGACGTGTCCTCTGGAGTGCCCTCCAGCTCGGAGAAGTTCAGTCCTTTATCCTCCTTTTCTTTCTTCTACCTCTCGCCCTCTCTCCATCCCGTCCTCCGTCACTCTCCTCCTCCTCCTTTGTCCGGCTGAATCTCTCCATCTTTTTCTCTCCCTCTCCATCTCCATCTTTCTTTCTCCTTGTGAGGATGAAAAGCGCTTTGATTTGCAGTTTCTCTCAAGGATGTTTCATTCTGACGCCGAGGGGAGGTGGAGGATGGCGAGGGAGGAGGGTGGAGGGTGATCGGGGTGTGTTTTGGTGGTCGCGGCGGAGCTTCAGACGTGATCAGTCGAGCCCCGTCCTCCATGTGGGCGGATCAGAGCGTTTGTCGGGCGCCATGCTTGATAAGAAGCGTGGTGCTCATTAAAAGCTACCGTCGCACTGAGACCCCCACCACCACCACCACCACCACCACCGCCTCCCTCGCCCCTACACACACACACACAGGTCCCCACCTCCCTTACCTTTCTGCTGGCAAGATAATTAGTGACGCTCGGCTGCTGGAATACAGACGCGAGGTTGTGTGTGTTCATGCAACCAAAGGCGCATCATCAAAGTCGGAGTGATCTGCAGCTGGGTTAAGGTTTAAAAGCAGCAATTTACAGTCCAAAGACGTTTTAATCGGTCATTTATTAATTCAAGTTGGTGGACTGCGCCGCCGATAGAAGCGCGCGACTGTAAGCGATAATGTGCATTATCATTTTCAGTGATGTGAGAAATCGTATTCTTTCATGCTAAAGCCCCCGCGGTCCCGAGACCGGGGACTGTTCGAGGCTTTGAAGGGAAACTCGAGAACCTCGCTCGAGAAACGGAGTGAAAGACGAGAGCGCGTTCGGCTTAATGTAAAGTTTGCTAAACTTTGAGTTATACGCAGACATTTAAATTTAATAATGATTCACCTTAAAATAAATTTAAAAATGCACAAAAATATTCGAGAAAATAAGTCAAATTGTGAGTATGGATTTAAACTTGCATGACAGATTATTGTTATTATTATGACTGATCTATAAAGCGTTATTAAATGTCTCATTAACATTCATAAAGGTTCGCCCGTGGGATCTGCTGTTACCTAAGCTGTAACTAGCTGCTTTATTATCAATTAAGAACAGTTGATTAATACTGTACAGGCAGACGTTAATGTGAAGTACGCGGTTTGGTTCTGACTCTTCATGGCTGAGATCTGGGAGAGGAAACGAGGCGCTCCGACATGCAGACAGGTTGTAAACAAGCCCCCAGTGTCTGTAAGGAGTTTATGTTAAACGCTGGCTGTATACAACATGCACTAACTGAACTCAGTACTCCAGATACGCTCCCTAAATTTTGTTATGCTGCCAAACGGTGCCCCTGAATCCCCAAATATGCTCCCAGCTGGCTGGTTATGTCTTTAAATCAGCTGTGAACCGCGCTGAGTCGCGCAGACTAATATTTTCTGCTGGATCCTGACAAGATTCTGCAAAAAAACAAAAAAAGAATCATCTCAGCCTGCCGTTAGACGCTGAGATGGAATCTGAGCTATCGATCAATCCTGTAATAACTGGTGAATGTAATCAAAACAAATCAATCAGGAGCGAGCGTAAAAAAAAAGACTGGTTACCTGAGCTTCCCCTCGAGTGTGCGCCTCGTGTCCGCGGACTGTCCGCCGCCGCTCTGTCAGCTTCTCGTGAAGGGACGAGGAACGCCCGTCACCGCCCGAGGACCCGGGGAAGCGGTCGTAGGTGGTGCTAGGCCTGAAAGAAGCGGAAATACGGCGGTGTAGGATATTAAATTTATCATGTACTAAGCCGTGTGCCATCAAACATTCATGTGTTATAGCCTGGAGGATATTATGCAACAAGCTGAAAGGTTAGAGCTCGGACAAATGCTTTATATGAAAGAAAAGAGAAGAGGGTGGACCGTGAACGGCAGCATTTTTTAAAAAGCCTGCGTGTGTCTTCGTCTTTTAAATCCCTGGCTCGGCTCCTCACAGATCATTTAAGTCCAGAAAAACAACAGTATCTCACACACACACACACACACACATATATACACACAACCATTCCCACAGCGGTGTCATTACAGAGGCTCATTATCAAAATCAATTCAATTAAAGGCTGTAATTGCTGTAGTGAAACCCGAATGCTATCGCAAACAGCGCTGAAGGAAGGCAAACCTCATCGATGCGCCGACCCTCGCAGAGTGTGTGTGTGTGTGTGTGAGTGTGAGTGTGTGTGTGTGCTCTTATTTAACGAAAGAAATATTAATCGCTTGTTTCAAATTAACTTCCCTCACCCCTCTTTTCTCTCTCCGAGTTGGTGGCGGCGTTTAAGTGTATTGATTCTTCGAGGGGGGAGGGTGGAGGAGGCAGGAGAGAGGAGAGGGAGGAAGGAGGAAGGAGGAGGCCAACTATGTTAAACACTTAGAGTAGTTAGTGCGGAGACGCGACGCAGCATAGCTAATGCCAAATCCCTCAATCATTCTGCTCACACGCGCGCGGGCCGGGTTAATTGTTTACCGAGCTAAATGAAGTGGGGATAATGTAGGCTAACTGTGCGCTAAGCGCCGCTAAGACGAGGGGATATTGTAAAGGACAATTTGATTTATGTGCCGTGTGTTTGCCCGAGAGGAGGCGGGGAATTAGAAGCCGCACTTTATCTGCATCGAGGTGTTTGTCGAGAAGCAGAGGGTGTGTTTGGAGGGTGTCGAGAGTGTGTGTGTACAGTTTGTGTTCGGAGTACATTCGAGGCCGGAACATCGCAAAGTTACAGACGAGAGCGAGCCCGGACATTAGTCTGAGGATGATGAAGATCTGGGCAGAGATGGGGAGGCAGAGCGTCCCGATGTTGACATAACTGAACACTAATAATGAGAATTAAAGGTTTATTTACTGTAGCAGAGTCACAAAGTGCTTTACAGGAGCAAATTGTTCAGCAGAGCTGTTTTCATGTCGCGTACGGGACGGACTGTCCGCTGATCGGCTCCTCCGGTCTGCACGTCGAAGGCCTCGCCCTCGGTGTTTGAGTGGTTGAGTGGGATCAGTGGTCGACTTGGTCGAGTGGAAGACGTCTTGTTTAATCCTTCTTATTATTTCTTGATGACAAAAACATGAGTGATGGTCAGACGTTAAGGGAAACGTTGACGGCTGACGGCTAGCACGATCTGGAGGGGGTGGAGGAAGCGTAGGGCAGGTTGGGGTCGGGATCCACCTTGCAGGTGTAACATATAATGATGTCAACTCGAGAAAGAGAAAGGAATATGGAAATGTGTCTTTCTGTGAGAGTTTTAGAGACACGAGGACGCTGAGATAAATCTAGCACAGTCCGACTGCCATGAGGTTTGTTTGGATAGTGGCACTGCTGAAGAAAAGATGGAGAACAGTAAGTACTGATGAAAGTAGAGGCTGTAAATTCACCGTGTATGGCCTCCGGCGAGCTCGCCATAGAGGGGGGCAGAGGGAAGTCACAGGCCCGACTCGAGGGACGGCGGCAGGGGGTAAGAGAGCAGGGTCCGCCCTGCAGGTACAAGCTTTAATGAATTTTACTTCAGAGTTAGAAAAGAATATTTAAATGTGCCTCGCTGAAATGAGGCTCAGAGTTTATTCACCTGTCTCCAGGTCAGCTGTATCAGTCAGTGAGGGCAGACTTCAGTTTACACATCTGTGTGTACAAGTACAACAGCCAGTGTACATCCTGAAGTACAGAACATGTAAACAAATATGAATAAGTCCACTGGAAGTACTTTAATTAAGTAATACGTCTGAATTTACAATTTCAGCTTTCTTTAATGAATACTCTGTTACCAAGCTGTTAGAACGCCTCGTTAATACAGGTGTGTACCTCGTTAATACAGGTGTGTACCTCGTTAATACAGGTGTGTACCTCGTTAATACCCCAGAATCTTCTGATTGTATATTTTATTTTACAGATACTGGTTTCGTGTCTCGGTTGTTGATTTTTAGTTAAATATAGGGGAGGTGTCTTTTGTGTTATCAGTGATGATCACCGTCTAGAGGTCATCCGTGTACGGTGGCGCCTTTGTGGTTGGATGCTACACACTTTCAGGTGTATGTGTGTGTGTGTGTGCGGTTGTACGGTCTCGGTCACTGGTATTGAATCCCGACTGTGAGGGCCATCTGTCTGACTTTGACCCAGCATCTCACCGTCACACCTTCACGGAGGAAGGGAGGGGGGAAGTAAAGCTGTGTGTTAGCCGTCTGTGTGTGTGTGTGTGTGTGTGTGTGTGTGACACAGAGAGGGAGAGGTGGGGTTGGGGTGGTGTTTGGTACCATACAGTATGTGCACTCTGCAGTTCTTGGCACACACACACTCCGGTCATGTGAACTTGGCTGTTGCTTTGAAGGTACCAACTGCTGGCAAAGGGCGCACACACACATATCCGCAGCTACACACTCTGCATACACACACACACTCGTACTATTCCCAGCGTGTGCCTCAAGTTAGTCCTCTGGCTCCAGGACAAGTCGATCTCTGACCTTTTAAGCATCGGGGGCATTCCTGAAAGACGTCTCAGGGCGAGAGGAGGTGACGGGGGGATAACGTTAACCCAGGAGCAGCAGTTAACATTTAGGAAGTGTAGAGTTTCCTGCACTCGATACACCAGGAGGGACTATTTAACGGCCCGCGAGGAGGGTGGAGGGGGTTAGCAGCGACAGGTTGCCGGCAGTCTCTGTACATGATGAGAACATAAAGATAAAAAAGCTGAAAGGAAAAGAGGGGGGGCACCTCGCCTCGGCCAGGAAGGACGGGTGATTGAAGAGACCCAGTCCCATAACTGGAAGGTCGTAAAATCCCATCGCTGCATCTGATCCCTCTGCTGTAACGTAATGTGGACCTTATGGTCGCACTCATCTGGGCAGAAATATCTGCTGGTAATTAGAGTCTAATCTTGCCACAACTGTGACTTGTCATGCTCGCGGACAAATTAAGGCTCGATTACGAAATGTTTTTGGATTATTATCGGATCGAATGATGTGTGAAGTGTAGTGATAAAACCACGGACAACACACGGCGCTTTTAGGCTGCTAAGTTTTACTCTATCAAACCTGTTAACATTTGTCCGATAGCTGCGGACTGACAAAGCAACTAGCTGGTAAAGAAAGCTAAAGAGTTAGCATTGACTAGAAATGGATGCTAAGTGAATGCTAAAGCTGAAATTCATCCACCTCTCTTTGCTATAACTTGTTTTTTTTGCTAGGTAGCTACCTGTTCTAACGTTTGTCCACTAGCTAGCAACATCAGCGGACAAACTAGCTAGTGTTAGCGACTAGCTGGTGATGAAACATCTGGCTCTTTAGAGTTAGCATCTAGACCAAAAACAGAGGCTAAATGCTAATGTTAGCCACATAAAAACTAATAAATTAACTAATTCCTTGGGTTTTCGGTCCATATTTTATGCTAATTATGTCTCTACTGCTGTACAGTATAGTAACATATTACCACTATCAGTTTAACCTCCTTACATGATGGTATTTTATCTATTTTTCATTTATCCCTTGTGCCAAATTTGGACTTTTATGCAATATATGTAACTTTACATCGTACTGGCAGTTGGTAAAAAGCCGCTGGCGTTCCCACAAGTGGAAGATGAGGAGGTCAATGCTTAACAAAGATATAATATGATAATGATTGTTTGGTTAGCGATCAACAACAGCAGCTCCCCAAGCCTTTTTTTAGCTTTAGGAACACTTTTTAAATGTGTCAATTAACATTGAACTGAGAGCTGAACTGAGCTGAGGAGAAGAAAATGAGATTTCCACCCCTGTAAGATGAATGAAGTCATCAAGTTAAATTTAATTTAGACAATCACCACTGATTCTGGTGCCCGTGTGTAGCTGCTGCTAGAGAAACTATGAATCCGGATAAATTAAACAATTTCATAACAGGCCTAATAAATGTAACACATTGCTTTGCGGTTATTGTAGAGCAACAGAAAGCAATGCAATTCTTAAACAGTGCAGGCAACATGGTGGATTAGCAACTCGTTATTAGCGGTGACTTTCAGTGTCCACATTAATATGTAAATTAAATGTTAATTGATTCAAAGGTGTGCAGGTATCATGTATTTTACAGCGCCGGGCCCAGCATGACTCAGTCAGAACGGGAAGACGGCTCCTTAAAGAGTTAGCATGGACCAAAAACTGAGCTAACAGTTGCTAAATGAGTCTGCTTCTTTCTCTGCTGCCACAAATCAATTAATCTATCAATTAACTGAAACCCCTCCATCTTGCTTAGCTGTAGCTTGTTTCTTTGGCTAGCTAGCTGCCCAGCGCCATCGGTGGACAGACAGCGTTAGCGACAAGCAGGTGAAGTAACATCTAGCTCCTTCGAGAGCTAAAAAAAATCAGAGCTAGCACTCATCAGGTGGACAAAAAGCCTGTTTTTCTCTAGCTAGCTATACGTCTGCTAGCTGCCCTGCACCATCTTAAAAAGAGTTAGCATAGCATTCATCAGGTGGGCAAAAACAGATGCTAAATGAATGCTAATGGTCTCAGCTAGCTCTGTTTTGCATGTTCTGATTAATAATTAGTGGGGTTTTTTTGTTTTTGGAGTTGAACTCCCACTCAGGACGTAGCAGGTAAACAGGAAGTAGATTTGTGAAGCTAAATGCCAGCGCAGCATCACGCCGGCTTTACGTGGCGAGGAAGGCTTTTCGGCTCCCTGTGCCTTTTTTTTTACGAGCCCGGGCGCAGTGAGTGACTTAGTAGTTTTGCCGGGGCTCCTGCTGAGCGCGTAATGAATGGCAGGCTGGCGGGCTGCAGGCCTGCAAGGCAGGCAGACGAGAAACAACAACACTGTGGAATTGTGGGACGGCGGAGGAGAGTCTCGCGTTGTGCGTCTCAACGGGAGCTCGCAGAGATCAAACGTGTCGACAGCGCCACCACCCACCGGGCATTACCGGGTAGACGGGACCTGAGGAGGAGGAGGAGGAGGAGGAGGAGGAGGAGGCCTGGAAACCAGACAGCTTCTGTACCCGTGTGTGTGTGTGTGTGTTTCAGGAGTGAATGGCGGCCGAGTGGCGGATGCTGTCACGGCTTTTGCTTTTGTTTTTTTGCCTTTAGAGGACAGACTTTGAAATGGATTAACGAGAACTGACTTGATGTGACTTCCAGGTTCGCTTTGACACGACTTTGCTTCTTTTGATCTGGTTTCAACACACACACACACACACACACACACCTCATCCATGTCCCTGCATCTGTCCTTGTGTTAGCGATACTGTACTGAGCTTTCAGCCTGAAGCGTTATCGACTATTCCTGTCTGTCCAGAGCGGCTCTGACCCTCTTCTCTTCCTGTCCTCTCCGCTGGTCGTCTTTCTCTCACCTCTTCTTCCTTTGCTTTTCTTGTCTTTATTTCCTCGGTTTTTTTTTTAAGTCTTGCTCTTCCTTTCTTCTGCTTCATGCAGAACTTTGACGCGCACCAGTCTTTTGAGTTTTAATTTGGATTTTTGTTTAAACTTTCTCGTGTCTCTCACATTTTGTTACTTTCTTTGTCTTTTCCTGCCTCGTTTTCTTCCTCACTTTAGTTTTTCTGTCACTCTTTTCAAGCTTTATTTTGCGTTCTGCCTCAAACGCGTCACTAAACACGAGTCACACCTGCAGAAAAGTCGCCTGAATTTCAAAAATCATCATGATTTTTGTAGTTTTTCGTGCCGGTGTGTCTCTTTTTGTTTCTCCCCATCTCCACCATTGACTGCCCCCATCAGGCAGATTTGGGAACTAATCAATGGAGAGAATAGGTGTGTATTTGTGTGTGTGTGTGTGTGTGTGTGTGTGTGTGTCTGGGACAGGTCTGGAAGAGGTAAAAAAAAAAAAAGAGCGTGGGGATGATAAGGAAGAGAGCAAGAGGGGAGAGAGTCGGGATAAAGGTGTGTGATAGAATTGGAAGATCAAAGCCTTCTGTCACAGCGTGACTGAGCCCAGGGGCATTATGGGTAAGACAGGGCACATACACACTCTTACGGACACACACACACACACACTCACGGCTGGTATTTGACTCTGAGTGTGATTGATACCGGGCTAGATTTGGAGAATCACTGTCATTCGTCTCTCCGCAGATCAAACAGCCACATAATCTCCCATAAAGGAAAGAGAGGTGGAGGGGAGGAGGGGAGGAGAGGCTGAAGGAGGGGAGGAGGTGACAAAGCCTCCTCCTCCTCCTCCTCCTCCTCCTCATCTGTGAAGTATTTTCTTGTTTTCAGTAAAAACGTTAACAACACGTCCATCATTCGGCGTCACACGGCTGTGAAATAAAGTCAACGACACCAACACGAGAAGATTAATCAGGCGTCATAACTGGAAATCACAGTGCCAAAAACTGCAGTTCCTCAATCGTCCACTTGAGGCTGGCTGCAGAAGTGAGTCAGTCTCCATAAGTCCCCATGTTAGACAGCAGAAATAAACATGTTTACAGCCTGGTACAAAAACAGTTTTGGTCTCTGTAGCTAATTTCCCCGTTCATGACAACTGTACTGAGGGTGAATTTATATACAACTCACCTGTTCACATTATACTAAGGCTTAAAGTTATGCAGGATTAAGATACCTGGATTTAATCCGGACGTGAAACACCTGCAGTAATGAGAGTTCATGAGTTCATGTGCAACATTTTAATATATTTTATCCTTCTGTCTCCACAGATGCACCACCCTATTCAGATGAAACCTGCAGACAGTGAGAAATCTAATGGTGAGTGGCCACACACACACACACACACACACACACACACACACGGAAGCATCAGTATCACACACACATGCATCAATAGCCTTTTTTGAATTTGCTTGGTAATAGCTCGCCGCAGACGGGATGACGGGCTGGCGGAAAAGATTTGAGACGTCGAGACGAGCGGAGAAAGAGAGAGGGGAATGGAGGAGGGTGGGGATGGGTTGGGATGCTAATATATATAAAAATATTTTTATATGTGATGAATTATTAAGGTGCTTCAGAAGGAGGTGAGTGAAAGTTGAATCGTTTTGGCCTCCTGGTGAACCCGCCTCTCCTCCCCTGTGGCTGCTCGCTCATGCAAACATGCCGCGTGCACCCTGCTCTCCGCTACAGCATCCATCTCACGGCGCCATCACACACACTCCGTCCTCAGATCACCCCCGTTTCCAAACTACATATTGCCGATCCAGTTGTGAATTGATTTCCCATCCCGAGCCTCTTCCTTCCATCGCTTCTCATTCTAACGAGGAAGCGATTGGACCGTGGGCGGAGGAAGAATCGGGGTGTCTTTCTCTGAAGGATGAGGCCGGCGTTCTGCATTTTTCTTATCGTCAGCAAATCCCACGAAGAGACGTCCGAGTACAAACACATTCCCACCCGAGCATAGCAAATGTTCCTCGAGAATCTCGAAGTCAAACGTGAGCTGGTTTCGTTTGATTGCTCTGAAGTGCGCGTGACCTTTTCAGTCACGGAGGCTCTGGAGAAGCACGGCGCTCCACCCAATCCAACCACACCTGCACCTGCATTGTTGAACCGCGAGACGGAGAAATGAACCATTGGAAACATAAACAAGGTTTTCTCCATCTGACATCTGACTCAAAATCTGACGTATATTTACAAAAACCAAGCGACGGAAAAACGGTTAATTCCGGGACCGGGGATAATAAGACCTTTTTTATTTCACTGTCTCTGTAAAGACAGTTTTACAAGGCCTGAATTTTGTTGTAATCAGTTTTAATTGGCTTCATTTTGTTGCAGCAGTAACGTTGGGTGTAATTTGTCAGGGTCATTATGTTCAGTGATATTCAGCTGATGCAGATTTGAAAACTAAAAGACAATGTTATTAAAAGTGGTGAGAGAGCTCAGGAGAATATCGCGGACACGCTGCACAAAATCAGATTTTCGTTTCTATTTTAAGGTTCTGCTCAATTACTCAGTCTTGAGGGTCAATTTGCTCAAATTGTAGAAACACATAATGAGATTTCAGCTTGCTTCTGCAGAGCTTTGGTTTCTAGTTTAGGTTTTGGTCACTCGACCACAAAAGACTTACTATATTTACCGGACCACAACCGTGACCGACTTTGCAAGATGTTAACAGTTGGCTCAGCACATGGAGACTCAATTTGATAACAGACCCTAACCCAAGTTATTACCTTGGCTTTGTAGGCGCTGATCTCAAGGTGAATGTTTAGGCTGTTTCTGTCTGTAATGAGTCTCCAGCTCAGACGTCCACCGACCTCTCGGGCCTCGCTCGGTAATTCATCCGTGGGGACGATGTTTGTTTTCTGCATCAACAACAACAACGTATCTTTACGGAGCCAAATTCCTGGTTATTATCCAGTTTTACAAACAACATATTTCCCATTTCAGACTGCTGCCGGCGATGCCTGCAGATTTTCAGGTTTGCAGAGCTCAAGAAACCCGAGCAGCAGATATCTGAACACTTTGGGCAAATAAAACTGAAATTATTTGCATGGCTAAATGAGAAAATATACGTGTGTGTGTGTCTCTTTTCTGCAGTTTGAGTGAAGTGACCCTTAAAGCTGAGTAATTGAGCAGAATATGAAAATGGATAAAGTCACGATTGGATGAACTGACCATTAAAATCAAGTCGCGGGTAGTTTCAGAAAGGATTGCACAAACTTTCCAAAGGTGTTCTGACACCTACACGAACCCTCCGCGCAGCGTGTGTGTGTGTGTGTACAGATTAAAATCAGCTTTATCGTGTCGCAGAGGAGTCCTTCGGGCTGACACACAGACGATGGAGTAGCATCATAAGCGACCTGCTAGATCACTGTCCACTGCAGGGGAGTACAATAAAATGACAGCATCCAGCGAGGCGGCGGAGGAATCCTTATAAAAGCCATCATCCGCTCCACTGAAATATGGCGAAATACGACTTTATAAGACATAACCCGTCAGGGTAACGACGGTGGAACTTAATAAAGCAGCCACTACTCACAGCCAGGATGGTGAAATATAGAGCAGACCATACGTAACGTATCCATCCACTTAATGGTAATGACCTTTAATAAACCCAGTGTTAGAGTCGCTGTAACGGTGACGAATGGCCGCTCAGAGGTTTATTAGTTTAGTCAGCGGAGGAGATGGAAGACAAGATGGAGAGATGTACAGTAGAGCAGAGAGATAACATTATTGTTAAGCAGCGTTTCTTCTTCTTCTTCTTTTTTTTTTTTACTAAACTTTTGTGTGTTTTTATTTTTGGGGCTGTGTCGAAACTCAGCACGACGCCAATTCTCCTCCCATTTATCCCAGAATGCAAAGCTGATTCCAGATCATCCCGGAGTCGGCTTTATGAGTCTTATCGCCCGACCGCCTGCCTGCACGCCTCGTCCGGAAAAAAAAAACAGAAACAGAAACAGTCAATTGTAACGATATCTCCTCTCTTTCTTTTCTATCGACGCCGAGTAAATTAATTACATTGCTGTTAGACTTGTGGTAATCTTCCTCTGGAGTGATGAGCACACACACACACACACACACACACACACACTGTGTACAAAGGAGTTAAAGCTTTTTGAAACAGCACTTATCTTGGCAGCGTATCCCGACGGTTTGTGTTTTAAACACACAAACAATTCAAACAGCAAAATAAACAAGTGCGCTATTGATTTCCCAGAGTGCAACAGACCGCTTATCTCTTTCGCCTCGCGGTAAGAGCTGACAGTTTCCTCATTAAAAATGAATTGGATTAGCATTACATTGAATGTGGAGGGAACACACAAACACACACACACACACACACACATTGTTTCAGTGAGCGATGAGGATTTTCGATTCACGCTTAACCCTCGCTCGCTCGCGCGCGTTGAAAGTTTCTCACCGCCGGTCGACTCGGCATTCCTCGACGTTGCACCGGAGGAGGAGGAGGGGGATTGTGTCAGCGGAGGAGAATGAGAGGAATCCATGAGGGAGGACGGATGGAGGGAGGATGGAGAGGTGGAGGGAGGACGAGGGTGAGAGAGGACAAGCTGGAGAATCTCAGCGAGCAGTCGGTGTTGAAGTGATAATGAGACATTGATCAGAGCCGCGCAGATGGCATGATGAAATACATGAACTCTGTCTGCGCTCATCTCTCTCCCACTGTCGCTCCCCTCTTTCTTTCGATTGCTGTTTTGTTCTGTCTCATTTCATTTTTCCACAGTTCTGGATTTTTCTGTTTTTGTTTTATCTCTTTTTTATTGTTTAGTCTTTCTTTTTCATTCTCTTTGTTCTCACCTTCTCTGTTTTTCAGTTTCCTGTCAAAAAGAATTTGCCCATCGGGGATTAATAAAATACTTCTTCTTCTATTTGTTACGTGTTCTGGGAACAGTTTGTTAATATGTGAGCTTCAGAGTCACCGAGCCAGGCTAGCTGTTTCCCTCCGTTTACAGTCTTTGTGCTAAGCTATGCTAAGGAAGAGGTAGATTCATTCAATGGCAAAATTCAGATGTGGATCAATCTGCCATTGTGCTAAGCTACGCTAACTGCCTCTTGGAGGTAGCTTCATAAGCACCGTACAGACATGAGAGTGGTATCAGTCTTAAGGTTGTGACGTATTCCTGTCTGTATATTGCTTGGAGGCAGCTGGAGTGAACGGGTTGCACAGCAGGCATTTTGACGTTTGACATTTCTTCTCTTTCCTGGCTCCGCAGCGGTGGAAGACAGGAAGTTGTTCATCGGCATGGTGTCGAAGAAGTGCAACGAGAACGACATCCGGGTCATGTTCTCTGCGTTCGGACAGATCGAGGAGTGCCGGATCCTCAGAGGGCCCGACGGACTGAGCAGAGGTGCGTGTCGCTCCGACTCACTTCCATCCACACGTAATATTATTACCGGAACGGCCTCCGGCAGCTGTTGCTGTTCATTGTGTCGACTTGTGTTGTGACTCAAACTCAAGTCCTGTAGGAAGTCTTTACGGTATCACCGTGTGACAAGAGTTGGCTGGTTGAAGACGGTTTCTGAGCCAATGGCTGCGCCTCCGAGTTTAAACGACTTTTTACAGTGAAGTGCTGAGAATTTATCTGTTTATTGTCTGAATGAAAAAATAATAAAAGAAAGAAGAAGTGACTTTAAAAATCATTCCAACCACTTTGTAGTTTAACCACTGATTGTTTTGGTTTTTTTTACTTCAAAGTATTTTGCATAATCTGCAGCTCATTTGCATATTTTCAGCCATTTTTCTCCTCACTGTCTGTTACTGGAAGTTTTTCCTGAGCTGTCAATGTCACACGATGCCTTTGTGTGACGTTGTTAGCTGTAAATTACGGTGATTAGTGTTTTCCTGCAGCAGGAAATGTAAAAAAAAACTTCAGGAGACAGTTAGTTCAAATTGTTCTGCTTCTTTTCAATGAAAGTCTGTTACAGTCGTGACCAGACCACCAATCTATTTGTCTTTTGAGATGGTCAGATTAGGAGTCCTAAATTATTGCATGTCCGACTTCACGTTGGACCCCGACCAATCACGACTTGCCTACATGACTTGCAAGTGTTTACAAAGATAATCATGAACAAGGCGGCAGTGACTGTTCCACCTGTTTACATGTGTAAACAGGTTTTTCTGAATCAGAATCAGCCTTGAACCTTTCACGGTCGCTGGATTCTGTCTTTGTCCTTCAAAGCCCGTAGAAAGAGTGAGTGTGTCAGTAAGCAGCGTATGTATATGTGTGCAGAGAGTGAGTAATTTAATGCTTCTGGATCAAGGATGATAGTAACTGGAATGAAACAAACATCGACCCTTTTCTGCTCCGCGGCGCCGACAGTTGTAGAAGTTGCCAAATTCCCTGAGAGAGGGCCAAAGAAACTGTGACATGCTCGTCTTTTAGGAGATGTCGAGGTGTCCCAGATGCTGCGTCATGCAGTTGGTCTCCAACGTTGACACACTTCACATGATAAAATGTACAACTTAGCTCCCAATGCCCCACATCTGTCAGGTCAGGCCATTATCAGGTTGATGTGATATTGTGCAAGTAGGTAGATGGGTGGGGGAGGGAGGGAGATGTAGCCATATACAATAAAAACATGCAGGCATACAATGCTGGAGATAGAAAAAACACAATAAACAACCAATATCAGGGAACAGGGTGCTGAAGGATGGTGTATGTCAAAGAAATCAGTAAGAAACCAAAGTAGGGTAGAGCTGAAGTTGGAGCAGGCCTCAAAAAATGGTGAATCTGTCCAGATATGTATGTTTAGTTTTGTTCCCGATGCTCCTCATCTGTCAGGTTAGATGTCATACTAAATAGGTTGGCACAGAGGTCGGAGGTAGGCATTGTGGTGCTGGAGATAAAAACAACCAAACTCAGGGAGCTGCCACAATTGGTTGGTGCTGTCTTGCAAAAAAATGATGGCGTATGTCAAAAAAAACAACGAACAGCAGAGCTAAAGTTAGAGCAGACCTCTCAAGAAATGGTGAAACTTCTGTCCAGGTTGGCGACCAACTCTAAGTTTAGTTCTGCAACGCTCCTCATCTGTCAGGTATCGTGTCTCGTTGATAGGTAGGTTGGGATGTGGGTAGGTGGCGGAGAAGGTACAGCGAGTTGCTACAACAGGCTGCCACTGGCACAGCGCCGTCTTCCAAAAGAAGGATGGCGTATGTAGAAGAAGGTCGAGCTACAGTTGGGACATTAAATTATGGCACTGTAGTCCTCGTAGAATGGCTCCCTGGTCAAATCCAGTGTTGCCTGTTACTTGCCAGGACCAAAGGCTGAAGGAAGAGTGACTTTACAAAGCCAACAAACCAAAAGTCCTTGTCCTGCCGCACAGATTTCATACTCTGCATGTTTTCTCAGTGAATCAGAAGTTCAGGCTGACACGAACATTGAAATTGGGCTTTTAAATTTCATTCTGCGTCAACTAAAGACATTGTATCAGTTCCTGTATTCAACCAGCTGCTTCTTGAAAATGGTTTAGATTTCCTTCAAGGTTTTGTAGGAGTCATGTTAAGAAGTGAATACAAATGAACTGGAGCGACATCTTGAGGCTGTTGTGGCCTCTGTGAATACATGCTTCTCTTTTTTCGCTCTATATATCTCTTTTGCCTTTCTCTCTCTCTCTCTCTCTCTTTTCTCCCCCTCTTGCTCTCTCAGCCTCAGTCCCAGATCACCCCCCAACCACCACCCCCTTCCCTTTCCTCTGACCTCCTAACCTCCATTCATATCCTTCACCTTCCCCGCCGTTCCAGTTTAGCCTCGCCGTAAGCCAGTCCTAAGCTCTCTGACACTTCCATAGTGAGGCGGAGGGCACTTTCAAACCGGCAAGTCCAAATCAGGAGATGTGTTTGCTGCTCGTTGCATTTACAGCGTGCTGATATTTCACAGCAGAAACTTCAGTTTTAAAGCCACGATGAGGCAGGAGGACACGTTGTTTGATCAGTGTCATTCTTCAAGTCAGTTAATGCCAAAGAAAGTTACACTTGGGTCTGATTTGCCAGTATATTTCCTGGGTTTTGGTAGTTAACCAACAGTCGCTCGTTCTACCCAGAGAAAGTAGAATTTCAAGTCCACAGTCAACAGGAAATCCATGTAATGGCGACACTTTTATTTTCTCAGTTTCTAAGACGTAAGCGCTGATTTGGCCTCTCTGAGACTTGGCGGGAGGCTGTTCCAAAGTCACAGAGCTCCAACGGCAAATAATCTGCAAACACAAGAGCTCAATTAATCACGACTCCGAATGCGGCCACGTCTCAAAAAACTGTGAATTTCTTCACTTGATTTGGAGAAGGGTTTTTGTGCTGAATCCACAAGGTGCAGGCGAAAGAGAACAGTCCACAGGCAAAGGAAAAAACGGCCTACCTGTTGAATTAATAGCTTCATGTAATCACATACTCTAAACAAAGTGCCCCAGGGCTGTTTTTCTAGCCATTAACAAGCAGTCAAACCAAGTGGATCAGATGTGCTCTCCAGCAGACGCCCAGAGTCACCATTTGGGTAGATCATCAGGCTGAAATATGACCAGATCTCAGGAGTACAACCATAAACCAGCTGCCTCATCCATCAATCCAAGCCAGCTATTGTACCTCTATAAATAGCTCTTGTAGTAACACAGGGACCCCTTTCCATCATCCACCATTCTTCCCCTCAAACACCCCCCTTCATTTCTACTATTTTCCCGACACTCCTTACCTCCCCCTCCCTTCTCCCCTTTGTGGTTTCTATGTGCTGAGGAGATGGAGGGGCTTTTTGAAACTCTCTGTCCTCCTTTTCCTCCTCCTCCTGTCACACGAGCTGTCATTGTCATCAGGTTCAGTGTGGATCTGTCGGTCACGTATATTTTCTTTATGTGGTTGTCGGACGTTTTGGATGTTTTATTGTTGACTTGAGTCTTATTTTCTCAATGTGTCTCCTCTCTCTCTCTCCCTCTCTCTCTTTCTCAAGGTTGTCTCTATCTAGATCCAATCTTTGCCTCAAACTAAACTACTCAAACTCCCATGTTCCTTTGCTTCTTCCAAACCAGCACCACCCCTCCTTCGCCTCTATCATTCACCCTGGCTGTCCTAGAATCCTCTCCTGCATCAATTTGTTCTCTTCCCACATTGGCCTCCTTCCCCAATTCCTTCCTCCATCCATTTTCAGCTCCTCTCTTTCGTCCTCATGAATATTTCAGATGCGATGGCCAAATCCTCATTTCTGCAGAGCTGATAAAAACCACTTACCCGCTGACGCAAGTCAAAGAGGAAATGCTGGTAGTCCAGCTCGAGTCTGGCTAGTAAATAAACAACCTCAACCAGGTTGGAAAATAAATAGGTCTTTAAGGATTTCTCTAAGTCCCAGAGGCGCTCAGTCCCACCTAGCTTCACTGCTGAGCTCCTATTAAACCGCGGTATCAATCAGAGGAGCGCTACGCCATCCCGCTATTAATAAAATATGGATCACACCACCAGTGGATGGCTGGGCCTTGGGAGCTACCCTACTTTCATTAAAGGACTGTTTGGTTCTCCGCTGACGACAGAATGCGGCCCGTGAGGTATTTTTAGCGCTCAAGCCACGTCCCATCTCTCTGCCGTGAAAAAAATAAGACGTGCACGGAAAGCACGGCTTCTAAAGTTGTGTGTTTTTTTTTTTTTTGTCATTAGCAGCTTTGATGTTAATGAAGAAACGCGGCTAAAGATAGAAATGTTTTTGAGAAGAGGGAAATAAACCGGAGACACACCCAGGAGTTTCCATCCAATGACGCTGTAGATGAGCAGCTTTATAAATAGAGTCAGGACCTATCAGGAACCGGTCTGATGGGGGTCACCCACATGGAAGCCCCCTCCAGAACTGATCCAGTTCTGGGGCAGCGCTTCTCTGCAGAGGATGGGGCAACCTCCTGGAAAGTGAGAAGTTAAATGACAGATTGTGGCCCATCTAAAATAGACAGTCCCCTGAATCAGTTGAAAAAAATGACCCCTTTTTTCAGATGTCCTATCTACAGTAATACCAGCC
Source organism: Nibea coibor (assembly GCA_023373845.1). Taxonomy (NCBI): domain Eukaryota; kingdom Metazoa; phylum Chordata; class Actinopteri; family Sciaenidae; genus Nibea; species Nibea coibor. The sequence continues at coordinate 17,175,633 of CM041731.1, forward strand.
CGGCACTGTAAAGGACACATCAGGATGTTTACTGGGTCAGTGCAGCAGAATCTGATAACCTTGAGTCTCTTTTATGACCATCTTCCCGCTCTAATGTTAAGTCAGCAAGGCGGTTTTACATAAAAGGTGAGTGAACCACTGAGAAAAGGAGGTCAAATATGTTTGGTACGCGATCGATATGACAGACTGAAATGTTAAACTCTCAATAATCCCTCCGCAGTTTCCTACTTTATTTCTTCGACTAATCTGTGACAGCTCCCAATACTTTTTTTTTTGCTGAGATGTGCAAGAAAAATAATGGGAAACTGAGGCATGTTGTGAGTTTTTGGGGTTTTTCTTCCCCTCCGGATCCTGTCAGTTTCAGCAAGCCCTCCAAATTAATCAACGAAATGGGTTTTTGTGTTATCACCTCTCAACATGAACAGTTTGAGCGTTTTCTGGTCTGGTGCCCGAATCAACTGGGCGATATCGTTACAACTATCCACCCCCTTTACAAATATCTGTTAGAGGAGCATTCGGGCAACTTAAACTTCTTTGTTGAAGTTAGGGAAAAAGTTAATCAGTCAGAAGAAGAGCGAAATCATCTTTAACTTCACGTCACTCTTTGCTCTTCTTCCAATGAAGTCATGCAGCTGATGAATCAGGATTGACCCACAGTGGTTTGAAGTCTGGCAAGGTGAATGAGCTCATGATTTCGTGATCGGGACTCCAGCTGCCCTGCAAGTTTAGGAAAGATGGTCGAAACAACCCAACAACGCTGATAAGCCCAAAGTTACTCTGCCCAGCCTTGACCTCCTTCCTCGGAGGTTCTGCAGAGTCGTGCTGCTTCTGTTTCTGACAGAAAGACATAAACATATAAAGACATAAACATGGATTGTTTTTCAGTCTGCTGTTTGCTACAAAAGCGTTGGTCAAAAGACACGATTAGACTGACTGTAGCGACGCGTGGCCCGTTACAAGGACGCGTTCTCTGTTCTCAGGGAAAAGCCTCTGTCTGAAATCTGTGCAGAGGATGAAGGCGGGAGGGAGCTGACTATCCGTCACTCTCAGCCTCGTTCTATCACAGCAACAGCAGGCTTTTGATAGAGGTGGAAGAGGACAACGATCGCATCTATTCCTCCACGCATCTGTCCCTTCATCCCCATCCACACAGCACAGGGAGAGTCTATCTGATGACCCCAGCTATTAGTTTTTTCCTCTTTTCCCAAGCCACGAGTCAGCCAGCCGAACCTGAACAACGTGTGTGTGTGTGTGTGTGTGTGAGCAGCTCAGGCCTGTCAGCAGCTAACGTGGCTTGGTGAGTTTGTTAGCATATTATTAGTCCGGGGGGTTGTTGAAGCACTTCTCACATTATCTCCTCTAATCACTCCCTAACCAGCCAGACAACCCCCCCCCCCTCCCCGCGTACCCGCAAACAACCAATAATAAACTCCCTCCGGCTGCGTCCCATCTTGATTGGCTAAAATCAGCGTCAGTCACGGAGGAGGTCGACCACACCTCCCTCTCTTCTCGTCCTCGTCCCCTCTGCGGCTTGAATTAATATGATTTTCTATCTGATTCTCGTCTTCTTGAGACCCCCTGCGGATATTTTGTCCTGCCGCCGCCATTGGCGCCGCTGCCACATCTCTTTCCTGTTTGACAAAAGAGAGAAAAGAGGACACCCAATCAGACTGCACAATGCAACCCCCCCCCCCCCCCCCCCAAAAAAAAGGAATTCAGATGCTTTCATGCAAATTCGGACAGTTTGCAGGAGCGAAGGAAGAAAAATAAAAAAAATAGAGACTGTGACAAAAAGAGGAGGAAGGAGGCGGGGAAGGTGCCAGCACCAGCCAATCCAAAGCCCCGATGGTGAATGTGGTTGTCTCAGACGTCCTGTGGTGGCTGTGGATGGGGCGAGGTGGTGGGACGGGGGTTGTGGTTGTCATGACACTGTGCTCGTTTTTCGGCTGTTGTTTCCACAGCGACTGAGAACACTGTTGTCCTCCTGTGAGCTGTTCTCTGTATCAATCTCTGTTTGGGTTTTTTTATAACAACGACGTGTCCAACCCTTTTGTCTTGTTTTTGTTCTTTCTTGTCTTCCCTCCTCCTCCTCCTCCTCCTCCTGCCCTTCTGCCCTCCCCCCCTCCTCCCTTCCACTGTCCCGCCATCCCTCCCTTCCCTCCTCTCCTCCTCTCCCCTCCCTACAGGATGTGCTTTTGTCACGTTTTCCACCAGAGCTATGGCACAGAATGCAATCAAAGCCATGCACCAGTCTCAGACTATGGAGGTACTGTACTCTTTGCCCTTTCTTCAACTCTCTCTCTCTCTCTCTCTGTCACTTCCTGTCTCCTTAGCTCCTTTTTAAACATGCACTTCACTCTGTTAATGTGCCGGCAGTTTAACATGTCAGCCTCGAGTTCGAATACCTGTAAGCCACCTCTCTGTAAAAGTCACGACTTACAACTTTCTAGGTTGGGCCGAGTAACATTTCCGTCACACTTCCAGCGTGGACTGAGTCTGAATTAAAGGCTCCAGCAGAAACAGATGAAATGAGAGCACGGTACTGTAAATGAGTCCAATCCAAGTCGTTCAGAACTTCAGTCGCTCGAGCCGGCAGCTTAGGACGATTTATCTGAGACGAAAAAGCTTTCCATCCAGCGTGTCCTCAATTAGAAATGAAACAGCAGCCTTGTCGTTTATAACCACGATCGGACACTTCGTGAACTGTTTAAAATGAGCAGCAGTTATGTAATGTGCTGAATTAATAATGACATTGCTAAAAACATTTATTAGAAGATCTACTCCAGTCAGTTTTAGTCCAACTGACCCCAGAGTCCAAAAAATGTCTTAAAGACCTGAACGGAAACGTGTATCAGCAGGCAAAGATGAAGGGAAGTTAAATATGTCAGTTTCAGTAAATAATATTAGTGATAATAAGTGAATAAAAGATTTGATTGTGCCAAACGTATGTTAGGTGAAACCTATTTTCCACCTTTCTGCTGCCCTGTGATGAAATTTTCCAACCGTCGGACTAAAGTTTGGCAAAGTCTCAAAAACTGTGACCAAAAAAGAAAAAACCTTTGACACACACCAGCCACGGCGGGCGTAGGTGGCATTACAGACCTCATCAGCCGCACGGCGACCCCGGCGGTGCCGTAAATGGGGACAGCTCCCTTTGTGTTCCCTCTCGCACATTTTCCGGGGCGCTCTTGTCAACACTGTTGAGGCCCGGTGACAGGGCAGGATGACAGCGGCGGCGGCCGTGATTGGAAGAGAATTACACGGCGTAAGACCCGAGTGTGAGTCAGAAAGAGAGACGGAGACAACGACCAAGATAAAAAAAAAAAAGTGGTAATAACAGGCTGTGTCCAAAAAAAAAGACGAGTGGCGTTCACCCCTGTAGCCCGCTCATTAGAGCTGATCATGATAATCACGGCTGCTATTGATGTGCCGTGACCCCGACGTGTGCAAAACACATGGCCCTCCCTTCGTGTTGTTTGCGTGTGTGTGTGTGTGTGTAGGGCTTTTTTCTGTTTATGTTGTCCCGCTGTGAATATCAGTGAAGTGTCTGTGTTGATTTATGTGGCCGAGCAGCGGCGGCGTCTGTCTTTCTGAGAAGGAGTGACACTCTCCTCCGACAGCGTTAGTATTAAGCTAGAATTATCCTCGCTCTGAGCAGTCGTCTGCCACAATGGGCCTGGTAAACACTGCCAGGGTCCCTGCTTTTTATCAGGCACACTGAGAGGAAAAAAAGAAGCAGCCTTAAACCATAACACAACGATATTGCAGTGGACAATGGCAAAATACCTTCATTTCCATTTGAAAACAAGCTGTCTAGCCCCGGGCGGACCTAAATTGCCGCAACCGTTTGTTAATGTTCCTCAGTTTTGCAATTTAAAAGTAATTACTTCGGGTCCGTATGAGGGAGCGAGCTCTGGTAAATAGAGTTTGGTTATTGTCTTGGCTCTATTGCACCCCACTGTCTTAGATAGAGCAAGATTGTGTGTGTGTGTGTGTGTGTGTGTGTGTTTGTGTGTGTACACGTAAGCAGCACATGTCACTGAGGGGAGAAAAAAAAAAAAACAGGGAGGCGGCCCGGGCTGTCCGTCCGCTGATGGCCCTGTCACTGTCATATCCATTCTCATTACGCCGTGACATTGAGGTACAAACACGTGCGCGCTCGCTGAATGTCAGGCCGTAATGAAAGTGGATACGAGCGAGACAGGTAATTCACTGCCGAACCTCTAAAGACACGCGGGCAGACGAGTGGGTCGCCTTCGTTTTGTTGCATTTGTGTCGATTTGTGCCTTACATTATTCACTCCTTTTATAAATGCTCATTTAGCGCTCGGTTCCCTCCTGCGCGGCGCTCCATCAACGCTGATTTCTGTTTCCACCTTTCTGTTTTCACCCCCACATGACTTGCACATTATCCTGCCTTCGCCTCATGCACACACACACACACACACACACAGAGCCACGAAATGAATGCACAACCGCTCAAGCGCATGTAGACGGGAGCTTAAGTAGAGCACGAGAGAAAACAGAGCAGTGGCTGTTTAAATGGCGAGCAAATACATCTGTCAACTGTAGTGAAGAGAGGAGACAGATACAGAGAGACGAGCGGTGGAAGGAAAATATTAGATTAGATTAATCGGGGGGCTGATATTAGACGAGACGCCATGTAAGAGAGGATGATGAGAACGAGTCGTAGTCTGACTTAAACCCACCGAATCGGCTGCATTTGTCCAAAAGTGTCTTTAGAACACCACGGCTACAAAAGGCTTCATATATGTATTAAATTAGCAACTCGACAAAGACGTAGCAACCAGCTAATATTACTTACGAGTCCAACAGCAGTCAGTCCAGCGCCGTTTGTCTTTCAGCCTTTTATTTCACCAAGCTCGCACCAATAGTCCACCTTTTTGCCGAGCTCCTGTTCTGGCACGACACTTGCTCTCCATCGGGATTCCCACCTGCCCTCGGTCTCTTTCCGGGTGGTCCAAAACGCCTGCTAAACACTCCCCCGGTGCTCCAGGCAGCCCAGGCTAACAAACTGAGCTAACAGCAGCTACAGCTGTCAGTTTACTTCACTGTCCGTCAGGAAACTCTGTAAATCAGAGAGCTGAGGCAGAGCAGAGGGAAAACAACGACGACTCCAAGTGTTAACAGTGTCCTGGGTTGTTCATGACTAATTCACTTCGTCGTTTTGACCCACACAGTTTCCTCTTCACACTTAAATTCATTTATATCACACAACTGCTGCAATTAACACAACCTATTCTGAAGAGGTCGCGTACACCTTGAAAAAATAATGGAGGTCTATTGAGATGCACAGGTTCTATTCTCATTCAGTGAAAGAAGAACAAAGTGGAAATATCTCTTTCATTAATGGAGATTTTCAGTCTATTAAAAGTCTATTCAACTTCCTCCAAGGCTGAAAACAAACGTCCTGGCTTACCATCAATAAGCAGCAATTAGGAGGTTATTTAAAGAAAACGGCCTGCTGAGTAAGCTGAGGTCATTTATATTCCAACAAAACGCAATGAAGATGATAAACCACGCATATCATATCAGTCAGTTAGTCGTTGGATCATCCGGCCTGGTTCTGATGTGATCTTCTAACATTTGCACAGACCCTGCTATAGTTCATTTATATATAGATTGTATTTAATACACAAAAGCAACTTCAAAACTCTGCAGAGTTTGCATGCAGTTATTAAAATAAGACGAGACAAAGAGGGAAAATGTTCCAGCAGCAGCCAGGAAATGAAACTAAAGTCAGATCACAGGTTTCAAATGTAATATTCTGTGGCAGCTTCTTTTCAAGCGTGTAACGGATCCGTTTGTGAAACAAACAGAACAAGAAACTCCCGTAGTTAACAGAGACTCCTGCTTATTAGTAGCTGAAGATCACATAGTTTGACATTTAAAGGCTATGTGAATAAATGAGACGGGGAAGGTTCAGAGCGCACAAAGTCTCGAGAAAAAGCAACGAGAGATTGATTTTCAAGGTAAATGAACCGGAGCTTATAAGTTCAGGACGCGTGCGTGAGTGCGCCTCAGCATTTTTTGGGGGGGAAAGATGGGAAGTGATGTGTAAAGCTCTCTTCACGGTTGTCTCAGAGCGTCGACTTCTCGGGTTTATTAGCTGAGTCTGTAACTTTAAACAAAAAGTTTGACTTTTTTTCTGTGCGGACGGCGAGACAAGGTCAGATCACAGCCGGGTGAAGGTGTATTTTCATCCATGTGCTGTAATTACATAATTATAACTCCGGATACCATAATTATGCCAGGTGCTTATTGCCGTGTCTGCAGTTTGAATTCGAGACTATAGGTTGTCATGCATGTCAATCAAAAGTGATTGGAGGGCAAGGAACCAGCTAAGTGATGAAATTTGGTGTTTTTATGATATATACTGGAAAGATTTTTGCATTTTTGTGCAGAAGTTTGCAGAAACAGATAAAAAATAACAGAAAAGTTTTCTCTTTATTGTCTGAAGATGTGAAGCTTGTGCAACATGTTAGTCTGCAGCTAAAAAAATTGATGCCGCACCAGCAGTATCAAATTAATGACACCTAATATTCAAAATATGAGAAATCAGAGACCAAACAACTCTTTTTATGACTGCAAATCAGTGTCCTCATATTGGATCGCCTCGGTTGTCCGTTATTAATAAATTCAGCGTATTTTCGTGCGTTAACGACCGTCGAGGGTCTCATGAAATATTTCGGCGCCCGTAGAGAGGTAAAGTGATCGTGTTGCCCTCGTGCTGTTCGTGCTCAAAAGTGGCCAATTCAGAACAAATCAGACGGTTTGCAGATTTAGTTTAACACAACATGAGGTGTAATTGCGCCCAGCGGCAGCGTTTTCACAGGCGGCCATCAGAAACAAATACCTATAACAATTAGCTCGCCAAATATTGAAAAGGACTAATAATAAAGCTTCCTGGGCGGCGAGAACACGTGATCGTCAGGATGGTTCTTCGTTTTTTTACTTTAGGGGGAGTTGAACTGTAAAACTTGAACTTTTCAAACATTATTTTAGTGTTTTTAAGCAAATATATGTTAAAGTTTCAGTGCTGGTTCTTTTAGCAACACGTGCAAACAGGAATGTTGATTACTTCCTGTACATCTCTTGGCGGACTCCGCCACTAACAGTGACGACACAAACACAAAAAGTGAATCAGAAGTTTTCACGTAAGAATTTACCTCTGTGTTTTGATGCATAACAAACATGCAGAAAAAATACACATCTATCTATGCTGTGACACTTTTTCTGACAGAAATCACCTGATCAGTTTGTTTTTACCTGGCCGGTGATGCTGCTTCATCTCACTCGTGGCTGATTAGCACCGTAGTCACACAGCGTTGGATATACGAAGGTTCAAGCTGTTGCTAATCTGTGATGAATTATTAAAAATCCCCCGAAGGTAAAATCAATGGTGATTTGTTTCTTTGTGAGACGGCGTTCGGGGCTGCTACTTCCTCTGCACGTGTTCTCACCAAATCAGCCTGAGAGACTTTAAAGTGCAGCCCAGAACCGCAGAGGCCCCGCGCCCTCGCTCCCTCTCCCAGGGCAGGACTCTCATTCTGGGCTGCATTTCCCTCCGCTCGCTGGGTGTCAGCTGGAGTAATGAGATATTTAGCAGAGAGAGATGGGGAGCTCCTCTCTCGAGGGGAATCGACTGCGGCGTCGCGGCCTCAGACTTGACACCCTCCTCCCTCCGAATGCAATTCTCCCGTCGTCTCCTCTCCTTTATCTGTCGCCGGTCAGAATAAAGAGGGAAGATGACTGGTGGAGAGAGACGGAGTAAATATGGCCGAGCCGCCGACAGACAGGAGACATGCTCATTCGGCTGATAAAGTCGAGCCCCGGCCCACAGAGGAGAGGTTGTCTGGTCACACACACACAGAAACACACAGGTACACTGTAAAAACGTCAGTTTGACTAACCAGCCTGCCTTCAAATGAAACATTCACCGAATCACGCCTCGGGCTGTTTCTGCTCTCTTTATGTGCAGATTTATTGCATCGCTGCATTTGTACGGAAGCCCTGAGGGACAAATGAGGGAAAAAAGATGTAGTGATTCATTTTTTAAGTCCGCCTAAATTGTTTTCTCTCCTTTCTTGTGAATTAAAGCAACATCTCGTAACTTTTCTACCATGAAACGACGCTGATGCTCAATGAATGAACGTTTTGGGTTTCTGCACTACAGTTCCCATCATGCTTTGGGAGATTCATGGTGAAATGCTGTGCAATGCTGCCACAGAGTGAGCACGTCTTTGGTTGTAGTGAAGACAGTGAACGCAGCAGACGACAGATCCGATGACGTGATCGTTTCAGGACTGACTCGTCGGGTCAGGAGGGATTTTCTGTGGCGTCAGCTTTAATTCAGCGTCAGGTCGCTGATGTAACTTACAGGTAAAGACCAAGGATGTAGATTCAAGGTGGATGACGAGCGCGGTTTCACAAGTTTTGGAGAAAAGGAGAAATTTAAGGATGTCTCCACGAATGAAATGATTCATCAGAAACATGATGGATCTGATTCATATAGGAAACAAATAAAAACAAGTTTTAACTCTACAATGAAGCACACACACCTCCCTGTGTGGACACACTCACACACACTCCTGCCGCCGCGTTCGTGTCGCGCCTCAAACTAAATGTTTCAATCAAAAGGTTTCCTGACTCTCCGGTGGCAGAGCGTCCTTGTTTCCAGTGGATTTGCCCCCAGTCAGGCTTTGATTGCGGCGTGGCGCGATAGATCGTGACTCGTCGTTCGCCGCGTCGCTGCAACTTTCATCCGGAGCGTCTTTTGTTATCCTGAGAGTGTGTGACAGCTCACACACACTCCGAGGAATACACACTCGGACAATTAGACGCACTTCGTCTGATTGTCCAAATCTTTTAAATCTTCCTCTCGCCCTCTCCACCTCTCTCTCTCTCTCTCTCTCTCACACACACACACACACACATCAGGTCTCTCCTCATATGAGATGATGAAATAGTTGGAGAACTCAGGAAATCTGTTTCTGGTGAAACCGTTCTGGACTCGGAGATAACTGAACCCTTGTGGGGGGAAAAGAAGAAAGCCCACCGGCTTTAGACTCGAGCTTCCTGTGCGACACACACACACACACACACTCTGTGTGTCACTAAGTGTGTGTGAGAGATAATTTTAATTGAGAATATTTTTGAAGGCTCTCAGGCTGACGTATGTACGAGGTGTGTGTTTAATCATATTTCACTTATTGTTTAAGTGTGTGTGTCCAAACTTGATTCCTTAATTATCTTTTGTTTCCTTTCCTCTCCTCCTTTTCTCCTCCATCCTCCTCCTTCTCTCCTTTTATCTCCCTTGTCGTCTTTCCTTAACTCTCTCCTCCTCGCCTCACTTGTTTCCTCTCATGTCTCCTTTTCCTCTCCTCTCTCTTCTTCTGTCCTCTCGTCTTCTCTCTTTTCTTTCTCCTCGTCTCTCCTTTGTCTCCTTCTTTGCTCCCTTTCTTGTTTCCTCTCCTGTTCTTTCCTCCATATTGTCTCCCATCTGTTTGACTCTCTTCTTCTTCTGTCTTTTCCTCCTCCTCTACATTTTCTCCTCCTCTTCTCTCCTTGTTTCCTCTTCTGTCATTTCCTCCACTGCGTCTCCTCCTCCTCCTCTCTCCTATTTCCTCTCTTCTTACCTACCTTGTCCCCTCTCCTTTCCTTGTCCTTCTCTCCTCTCTCCTCTTATTTGTCCTTCTGCTCTTCTTCCTCCTCTCTTGTCTTCCATGTCACCTCCCTCTTTCTTCCTCCTCCTCCCCCTGCAGGGCTGCTCGTCTCCCATCGTGGTGAAGTTCGCCGACACGCAGAAGGACAAGGAGCAGCGGCGTCTGCAGCAGCAGCTGGCGCAGCAGATGCAGCAGCTCAACAGTGCGACCACCTGGGGGAGCCTGACGGGCCTGGGCGGCCTCACCCCGCAGTATCTGGCTGTAAGGAGAGCCGCCGCGTCGCCCACCTCCACCATCACCTCCTCCACCCCTTACTGCAGCCCCATGGCCAACGCCGCCGCAGTCAGTGCCCCAATCGAAAACACCCAAATCCCCAAATACTCTCAGTGGCCTTCTGTTTCTTCCTCCCTTCTTCCTTTTGTTCTGTAATTCCTCCTTTAGCCCTGTCATTGTTCCTCTCCTCCATCCTCCTCTCAGGACTGTAGCGTAGCGAGAAAATGAGGTCTCTGAACGGGGTCTCGGGCTGCCAGGAGACAATAATATATGTCTCCAAAATGCCAGAAGAAACCGCACAGGTACAGCTGCTCCTCTGAGGTGATTCAAAACCAGCACGTCCTGCCGCATTCAGGAAGAGTCAGCCAACCCAGGCTTCTAGAAACAATCGGAAAATTTCCAGTGAACATTTCCTCCAATTATATACTCAGCAAAGTATCTCCACTTCCAAACCATCTACTGTGTCACCTGGAAGCAAAAGTAAAGGATAAAGTGACGTCAGACGAGCAGAGAAATGTAGAATAAACTAAAAAAACAAGGCTGTTACTCTCACTCAGATGGTTTTTGCAGTGAAATTGGCAGAAGCACAAATTAAACTGTCCTGATATATTCACTAATTAAACAGATTATCTGGCTGAATCTTCTGAGAACCTTCGTTCAGACGCCTCGTCCTCTCCCTTCGTCTCGCAGACTTCTCGGGACTCGTCTCGACACTAACCTTTGACCTTTGACTCACTGCTCTTCGCTTCCTTTTAAAACACAACAAAAAAAAAAGTCTGTGGTTTGATCCTGGGTGCAGTTAGCACCTGTCTCACACAAACATCCCTCATTTACTGCAAATTCATTTAGGAGATAAAAAAAAAGAAGTATTTTGTGAATCGGGCTCCCAGATTTTTTTGGCTCTTTCAATCCTCTGTTGATTAAGATTAAGCTCTATTTCTGGAAGAAGAAGAAGAGAAAACACACACACACACACACACACACACACACACACACACACACACACACACACACAATAGAAACAAGATGTTAATTTGCTGTTAATTCAAGTCTTTGAAGGATGAGTTTTTGACAGCATCAGTATTCCACTTTTGTTTTGGGAATCTAATTAGTCGGCTAGATTAGAGCTTTCATGCTCAACTTGTCTGGAAGAATCATGGTGGAATACAAACAGCGCTCGCTTAGAGGAGAGATCAAACTATATTAGCAGCTCATTTACTCATCGAGCACTGAGGCAAAAACCACATTGCTAACCCGCTCATTACGAGTTTAGCTTCCCAGCGTAGCGTTGTATAGACATGTGTTAAGCTTTTTGTATCCACCCGGCTCACTTTGTTTCTCTCTCCCTCTCTGTCGTCTCTCCTCATCTGTCTTTCTTTCTTGCCATCAGTTGCTTCAGCAGGCGACCTCCTCCGGTAACCTCGGAGCCTTCAGCGGGATCCAGCAGATGGCCGGTGAGTCAAAAATCAGTTGATTTGAACTCCCCTCTTTTTCTTCCCCCTCCACGTCCCGCCGAATCCACGATATATATAAATATATACGCCGACGATGGCGGACTCTTTGTTGCGCCTTCTTCTGTTATTTTTTTTCCTTTGCAGACTTCTAAAAAGAGGACCAAAGAGCATAACAGATGAACTCGCGTGCCGGAGTAAAAGATCTTTGCCCTGAAGATTTATTAACTGTTGCTAAGAATTGTCTTGATCTTTTAATGAGGCCAGACAAGAGTTAGTGCCCTGGGCATGTAACAGTAGCACCGAGAGGAGGAGGTGGAGGCGATGGATGAATCACAGAAAGGAAGGAGGGAACAAGAAAACAGTTAACGCTCTAACAGTGGGCTTCTTCTTTGGTGGATATTTTTGTGCACTGCTGGCTGGCGCCATCTACTGCTGTCTTCCTGCAGAGGGTCGCCTGTGCCTCCGTGTTTGAGTGTCTGCAGGTTCGAGGCAGATTTTTAAGCCCAGATTTGAGTTTAAAGGAATTTTAAGAAAGAAAATAACATTTATTGGAAAAAGTAAAAAGTTTTTAAACTCTAAATGTGATAAAAAACTGAAAATGGACACCAGAAAACAGGAAATGAAGTAGTCAGGGACGGTCGAATCCTCTTAAGTCAAGCTGAAATAAAAAATGCATATTTTATTAACCCAGTTTTGTTAATCTGAGCCGCGAGCGTGCCGAAAAGCTCCTATTAAATGTTGAACAAGATAAAAAATATTTTAAATTTTTGGTTCTTTAAGACGTCCCCGTCCTCTCTCTCCTCTTTCTCACCTCCCTCTCTTTTTTTAAATTCCTCCTTTGCAGATACTCTTGCACCTCCCACCCCGTTCAATCACACTCTCTTCATCTCACCTCCCAGCCTTCACACTCCTCCTCCTCCTCCTCTTCTTCTTCTTCTTCTGTCCTTCTCAGCGAGGTGTCAGCTCTTAATTTGTCCGCCGTTTAGTCGCTGGGAAAAAAAACGGGATAAAGAAAATTGCCGAGAAACAATAACAGCTCTGAGTGTGATGGTGTGTCGTGTTTCCTTTGAGTTACGACGCTTTTGCAATCTCCCTGTGGCTGATTTAAATTTTTCTTTTTGCTGCTGTCGAGCTTACAAACTTTCAAACACACACACACACACGTGTGGTGGGGGATAAATAGGCTGTGGGATTTGGAAAGCGAGGGTGAGTAACGGCGTCTGAATCTGGAGATCTGTTGGTCCTCCATCTGCGATATGGAGAGCGAGCGAGCGAGCGAGCATTAGTGATTGGCAGGAGATGTGACACAGCTGAATGACATCTGGTCCCAGTCTTTAACACGAGGAGCTGCAGAGCTGAGAGGCTTCAATTACACCAATGAGCATTCAATTAGACGCAGCCAACGCCAGCCTGGTGCAGCCCGGCGCTGCCATACAGAGCGTGCACACACACACACACACACACACACACACACACACATATATGTACTCACGGTACCATCTGCACAGCCCGGATACTCCGGCTCTGATGTGGAAGTAGATTGTATTTGTCTCATACTGTCTCTCTCTCTCTGTTTATTCCTCTCTAACTCGGTTTATTTTTATCTCCTCCCTTTTTCTTTCCTCATAACTGTCTTCAAAATGTTCAACGAGCGAGATAACCTCTGACAGACGCGAGTCAGGATTGGTGTAGAGCCGCTTAGAGGAAAAGAAGGAGGAAGAAAGAGAGCCCGCCTTGTTGTATGAGTCTGAAGAGGGGATAGGAAAGAGGACGGGAAGGAAAGGAAGGAGGGAAAATGCCAAGTAAGACATTGGAAATTGGAAGGAAGGAAGTAATGAGAGGATGAAAGAGGGGAGGGCATGGACGAGGACGAGGAGAACGAAGGGAGGAAGGAAAAGGGCAGTTAAGATAGGAAATGAAGGAAAGGAAATGAGGAGCAATTGGGTGTGGAAGATAAAGGAAAGGAAAAAGAAAGGACACAAAGAAATAAAATGGTAAAGAACAGAAGACAAGAAAAATGGTAGAAATGGAGAAGGGAAAGGAAAAGTGGAAAAACGAGCATGGAAATCGTCAAGAAGCAAAGAAAGGGGAAATAAAATCGAAGAGGAAATAGGAGGAGTAGGAAAGGAGGAATGAAGATGGAAAAGACAATTTGGGAGAATTTGGGATAGGAAGGAAGGACAGAACAAGGAAACAATGAAGGAAATGAAAAGGTAAATGGAGCAGAGCAAAGGAAGCAGGACGGAGGAGGGAAGAGCTCTTCTAAGCAGCCTTCTCGTCTCCTCTCGTCTTGATCACGCTGTGAATTAGTGCGAGAGTCGAACACGCGTCCACGTATCAAACACACACACACACACACACACACACACTTCCTGCAGATGAAGTTTTTTTTTTTTTTTTTTAATTAACCAATCAGAAGTGTGAATCCAGCCATCTGTCGTCATCGGCTGCGTTCAGCTCCGTTTGTCAAAAACAGGATGGATTCTTCTTCATGGTGTCTTTGTTCGTGTGTGTCTATTTGTGTGTGTGTGTGTGTGTGCGTGTGTGTGAGTGTGCGTGCGTGCGTGTGTGTGAGTGTGTGTGTACTTCCATGGTACTGTATATACATCCAGACTGTATATACGACACATACACCTCACATTGACAGTGTCCACCCTTTAACTCCTAACAAGCTCGTGAGTCACAGGAAGCGCCTCTCTCCGTGGTAAGAACTACTTCCTGCTCTGATGACTGATTTGTTCACACACACACACACACACGGAGGGAGGTGAGAGGTGGTTACAGTCTCTGCTGGGGCGGCTAAAAGTCTCAATCGTGATTAAAGTCTGACTGATATCGACACGAGGCCGACGTCTGTTCATATGAGCTGACGTTCATCCTCTAGAATTAAAGTGTGACGTTCTTTTTACAGTTTACACTTCAAGAGTTTATTTTACAAACTGAAACCTCTGTTTTATTTTCTTTGACAAAGAAACGAAAGGAAAGAATCAGAATCACTTTTATTGCCCTGAAATCCAACTGAAAACTATTAACTAAATTATTATATACAGACGAAATATGTGGATCTATAGATGCATAAACAACATTAAGGAAAGGAAAGGAAAGGAAAGGAAAGGAAAGGAAAGGAAAGGAAACTTGCTCCCTGACAGATGTTGAAAGACGCCCTCTTACATTTCAATATGAGCCTCAAACGTCTCGTATCAGCCAGCTTCTAATCATGATTTTTATTGACCAATTATTCAGCTTAGCTCCAGTCGGATCTCCGGTGATGTAACTGCCCCAGAAATAACTGAACTTCACCTCCTGTTTGTTGAAGCCTCCTCCCGAGCTTCTTCCTGCTCACACAGACAAAGTTTAACCAGATCAGTGAGTCCTTCTGCACCAAACCGAACAACACCACAACAGCTGCTTTTCCTGATTTCAACACGTGTGGGACTTATTAGCGAGATCAGCTGCTGTAGTGTTTGTCTTCACACGCTGCAGACTCTTCACACCATCAGAGCAGAGGATTATTTCCAGGCACACTCCTCTGATATTCTTGCTCACCTTCGGACACCAGGCGGGCGGCTTAAGCTCCGTGTTCAGTCCTGTCCCCGGCTCCATCCAGGCGACCCAGCCACGCCTCAGCCTCAGCCTCCCCCCAGGTTTGACACCACCCTCTCTGGCTCCTCTCTCCAGGTATGAGTGCTCTGCAGTTGCAGAACCTGGCCACTTTAGCAGCGGCGGCGGCGGCGGCCCAAAACTCAGCCAGTCCCTCCACCGCAAACCCCCTGTCCTCCAACGCCGCCTCCCTGGGAGCGTTGGCCAGCCCAGGTAACACCGCAGCCACTCGGGTCCGGGGGGGTCCGAGGTCGCCGTGTGTTGGGGTGGGGAAGGGGGCCCCAACGCCTGCCTCTGCGTCCTCCTCCGCTCTGCACCGTTACCATTATGTTGTCGCCCCCCCTCCATGATCCCGGCACCTCACCGCCATCACCGAAAACCATCAACCAATCACCGCTGCCGCAACCATCTCCATTGTTCAGATCTCCGTCAGTGTTGTTGACCTTCTCTCTGGCGCCATCGCCATGGTGTGTGTATCCACCGACCTCCATCTTAACAGAGAACCCATGCTGTGTTGTTGATAGCGCTGCCTACCTGCGTCCCTCTTGTCTTTGAACACCACCACCACCACCCGAACATGCCCCATGCCACCGTCCTGATACACGCACTGTATATGTGTGCGCGTGTGCATGTACGTTCTGTGCTTCAGTGTGTCCGTCCCGTGCAGACGTGGTCAGCGTCCCGGTGGACGGGCTTCGTTTGTATC
Source organism: Nibea coibor (assembly GCA_023373845.1). Classification (NCBI taxonomy): domain Eukaryota; kingdom Metazoa; phylum Chordata; class Actinopteri; family Sciaenidae; genus Nibea; species Nibea coibor. Next base: position 17,191,351 of record CM041731.1, read on the forward strand.
TGTCTGTGTGTGTTTTTGCTGTTTGGTCTCGTGGAGGTTAAAAACTTAGCAGGTTGATGTGTGAACTCGGCTCAGGTTAAATACCGCCACCTTCAGATTCTCTCTCTCCTTCTCTCCCTCCTCCTCCTCCTCCTCCTCCTCCTCCATCCTCTCCTTGTGTTCCTCCTCGTTGCCCTCGTCTTTTGCTGCTGCCCTCCTTTTGACAAGCTCCCTGTTTCTGCTCCATCATTCTCCCCTTTCATGTCGGCTCGGCCTCGCTCCAGCAGCCGTGGGTTTTTTTTTCCCCTCCTTGCTGTCTCTTTTGGAGCGCACTCCCAACAGAGCATGAATATGAAAAGCTACCCCCTTTCGCTCCTCCTCAGCACCCCTTCCTCCCTCCTTCCCTCACTCGCTCCCGCCGCTTGCTTCCCATCCCCACTTCCTGCCTCCACCGACGCCGACGTGAATGCCCCGTCCTCTCCTCTCGTCTCTCGTCTCGTCTCCATACTTTTCACCTTCTCTCTCTCTCTTATTCCGTCTTTTCTCTCTGTCTCTCTCTTGAATGTCAGTCCAACCTTGAATAGTACACACTCAGGGTTGAGCTGCTCGGTGTGAATGAGCGGCGCTACACTGCATGTGTCAATGAAGCTGCAAAACGTCACGCCAGTTTGATAAATATAGACAGTTCTGCATGGAGACAGGCCGGTGTTCCTTTCTTCCTTTTGTTTTTTTGTTTTGCACCATGTGCCGACATAACGCTCCTCCTTTGTCGCACCATTTCTTAATATATTCAGCGGCAATCCTGCTTTGTTGGCATCGCTTTGATGAGATCAAGGGTAAATTAACAGATCAAATCTTTTTTTTTTTGGTTTGTGAGCTTTTGTTGCACCATACTTTCCCGCCATCCCACCAACCACCAACCACCACTACTGACGTAGTAGCTCATGTATGGCACACATTTCACATCGGTGTGTGCGCTCCAGGTGTATGTGTGCGTGAGTTTGTGTCCGCTGTGTGTCGTTGAAGTTTCGTGTGTTTTCCGTGTGGTGTTTTTTTTTTTTTGTGATTCTCAAACGAAGAAAGAATTCCAAAACGAAAACCGAAAAGATCTGCACGCCTAAAAAAAGAAAGAAAAGAAACCTTCTGATTGTGCTCCTGCCTTCCTGTACATACACTGTGTCTGCTTTTTATTTTATTTTGTTCTTTCAATGCAATTACAGCATCGCCTCGAGTACCTGCTCTTGTGCCTCTCTCCTATCAGAGCGAACCTCACGGTCTTTAGATGTCTTTTCATCTCCATGTAATCTTTTACATGCTGTTTTTGTATGTAGGGTCAAGGTGCCGCCTGAATTAAAGGTGCTACTTGTAATATATTCAGCATATCATTGAGTCATCACACTGAAAGAAAATGAGATCACTGTGGAGAACGTTGGTTGATATTCCCCTGAACTCCGGCCTTCCTATGTTCACACTTGGTTAGCGTGACCAGAAACACGTGACCGCCATCAAGGCTGCAGCTTGATAACACTTCATAAATCGTTATTTAAATGTTTTTTATATATTGTTATTATGATTTATCCTGCTGCTGTAACTAAGCAGAAATACCATCAAGTCACTCGAGCGGTGCATCTTAACAAAAGTTATAAAATATGTAGACGCTGGCTTCAACCAGAGGTGCTGCAGGGGTTTGTCATAATAAGTGACAATTTCCACCAGAATAATGGTGAACGTGAGGCTGCAGATATCTGGGAAACTACAAACACTTGCACTGCGCTTCCAACAGTTTGGAAACTAATTAAATGAATCAAATCTTTTTGGTCGAGGTCGGATGTAATCTGACAGAGAAATTCAAGAAAACTGAATTTAGCTTCTACGTTTACATGGACGTTCTTATTTATTCAGCTCGACTGAAATCAGTCGAGATTCGAGAACGTTTCACATGGACTGATAAGATGTTTGCGTTTACATGCCCCGGAGCACAGAATCCAAGTTTTCTGACGTGCGCGTGTGAAGCGCCGTCTAAACGTTTCTGCCTTGTTCGCGTCACTTCACGTTACTGTAACACGTTTTATTGAGGTGCGTTTACACTCAGCTCCTCCTCCAGTCGGACCGGGCCGGTCTCTTCTGATTGAGGTTGTTATAGGAGCTGATTATTGGAAATATATGAGTCTGTGTAAGCCAGAGTAAAGTCAGTCAGCCTTCTCAGCAGTGGTTTCATTTATTTGCTGCTATGATAAATTCAAATTGTACAGGTAGCACCTTCTCTATAAATGCCAGCCTGTGTGAAGTAGCTTTTTAAAATATGTATTTAATAAGGAAGCCTCTAAACGGAGACCTTGAGGTGTGTTTCATGCTTGTATAACAACTCTGTTCCTTTGTCTCCTATTCTCCCTCTTCATCTCCGCCCTTCTCTCCTCTCCTCCCATCCTTCCCTCCCTCCCTCCCTCCCCCCTTGTCCTGCTCTTCCCGCAGCCGCGGGCACCACAGCCAGCTCCAACGCCGGGGCCATGAACTCTCTGACCTCTCTGGGCACCCTGCAGGGCCTGGCAGGCGCTACTGTGGGCCTGAACAACATAAATGCACTAGCAGGTAGCATCAACAGTGAGTATTCACCCTGTCACCAGCATCTCCACCTCCACCTCCACCCACCTTTCTGACCATCAACGCCCAACGGCGACATCACCTGTGAGTGGATGCAGAGAGACGCAGCTGTGCGGCTAACGCGGCGCGTCATTAGAGTTTGACTGGATGGGTTTTTAAAGACAGTTTGTCACATTTCAACTTTAATGTAAATAAAAGAAAACAGATTCCTCAGTAAAACTCCAAGTTAAAGCCTAAAAAAATGAGTTTGTTCAAGAATAACGTGCAGAATTTGAACTAAAAAGGAAAAAATAAACTTGCCTCCAGTTAACAGAATTTAACAAAGGCTGACTTTATTAAAAAACCCATCCAACTGTTTAACTCTAATGTCAGTGGTTGTAGATATGTATCGCAGTCTGCATAGTTTAACTGGTAGGATGAAATTGGACAAATTAATATAGATTTTTGCAGATTTAAATCAATCGTTTGCTTTATTGTAGATATGAGAGTTTATATTTTACACAAATGAAAGACTGAGTAGTGAGTCAGAATTTATACATCGTCTCTCTGTGTCTCCGTTTGACTGAAACTGTCTTCACTCTCTCGATGATGGCCGCGTCATGAACTCATCCGGCCACAGATCTTTCATCCATTCATTGAATCCTCCATCTCTCCATCCGCTTCCTGGTTGTGTCCTGGGTTACGCTTGCTGTAAGAGCGCTGCGGTGCCGTCCGGGCAGAGCTGACGTGCTGCTGTTGCCTCACATGTCTCGTGTTTGTCGTAGTCGTCTTACATTGTCACGTTTTGTTGTGTCTTATGTCTGTGTGAACATTAGAGATCAAAGAAATCTGAATTTGATCATTTTCATGCAAAATTTACCAAATTTGACAAAATTAAATTTACATCATTTAAATGACAAGAAAATATAAAATTGGACACATCTCCTACCAAATATATGCAATATTCTGCCATAAACAAAACATACCAAAAGTACAACTTCAAATAATACGAAATTACCAAATTTGATCATTTTCCTGTTTAGAAAATTTGACACATTTCCGAAGAAATAAATACAAAATATATCATACATTGTTTTTCTAATATTATAAAATAAATTAGAACTCATTTACGTGTAAATTGTGTTGTAGTTTGTTTGAAAAAATACAAAACACACTGATTTTGTTGCAAAAAACGACCGATTTATATCGACATATTTCAAGCCCCCAAAATACACAACTTGTCCATTTGCATGTCATTGAAATACAGAACTGTCCCGATAGCTGCGTCATCGTCAGAAAGATATAAAAAGACATCGTCGGCAAACAAGTGTTAGCTTTATGATAAAAGGTGTTTGCAGGGCAGCTGGTTTAATATCAGCGTGTTGCTATTCAAAGTCTGAACAGGTCACTGAATGTTGTCAGGATTTACTTGAAAGCGTGTTGTGATCCAGACCAGACACGCTCGTTTCTATCCATGTGTGAACTGAATCAACTCGGCGGTCTGTGTGGTCCACCAGCGCCTGCCGAGCTGTGCGGCGTGTCCTGCCTTTGACCTCTGGGGAGACGGGGCTGGGATCTTAATCAGAGCTGTTATTACAGCGGAGATCCTGTACCACCGGCCACATTATTCTCCTCTGACCTTTACCGCTCCTCGGCTGCAGTGGCTGTATCCGCTGTGTAAATCATATACGCGTCTACTCGAGCGCACGCAGGTACAGAAACACAGGACACATGCGTCTTTCAAATGGAGGGGGGCGCTTTGCATCACATTTTGTCCTGGCTAACCCTCCTCGTGCCCCCACCTCATCCCTCCACCACCACCACCGCCCTCATTTAAACACATCTAGGCCTTAATTGAATTGCAAAGGTCACCAGTGCAATTATTCCTGAATAAATGAGTGACCTATAATCCAGAGCTCTGCGGTGATAATTTATTTCACTGTGTCTGACGGTGAGGCGACAGGACGCCGAGCCAATGTCAGACCCCCTCAGACAAGTTGCCCTCCGCCGTGATATTAAGCCGTTACAAGCAGCTAATGAGTGTTACTGCTGCGTCCCTTCACTTTCTAAACCCGACCGCCCCCCTCCGTCCTCCGTCCTCGCTCCATGTGACTGTCTCCACCCCCCCAAAGTGAGACGTCACAGGCTGAAAAAGCAACATACTGATGCATCTTTTCCTTTCCTTAAACACGTCGTCTTCTGCGTTTATATAAAGGATTGTTTTCGTATGTGGAAGGCAATTCAAAGAACTGAAAGCGCCTTTAAAGCTGAATGAAACAAGCTTTAAATTAAGTTTCAGTAATTAAGTTAATTACAAACCACGTCCCTGTTTGTCAGTTAAGTGTGTTTTGTAGACATGACTGTTTGTGTCTCTTGGTGTGTGTGTTCCTGTGCGTGCATGCCTCGCTGCGTGCTGCTGACTCTGAGTACACCTGTGTGCAGCTCTGGCTGTCATCAGCTACGCTCATACTGAACTTTAATATGTTTAAACTGATACTCTGTGTGTGTGTCCTGTGTCCTGACGTGGTAGCTGTTGTGTTATCGTTGTTAGAAACAGTATTGATGTGTCTTATGTGTGTGTGTGTGTGTGTGTTGTTGACGTGTGTAACGTCCGTGTGTGTGTCTTTGTGTGTATGTGTGGTAAAAACACAACCTTCGGTGGGAGCGCTAATGAGTAAGTGCACTCTTCTTTCTTTATTGTTGGGTTTTATGTAAAGTTGCTCAAATGCTCTCAGGTATGGCGGCTCTAAACGGAGGCCTGGGCGGCGCAGGGCTTACCAACGGGACGGCGGGCACCATGGACGCGCTGACGCAGGCTTACTCAGGGATCCAGCAGTATGCCGCCGCAGCGCTGCCCACCCTCTACAGCCAGTCCCTGCTGCAGCAGCAAGGGGCCGCTGGCAGCCAGAAAGAGGGTCAGTAGCCCGAGGCCGTCTGTCTGCACATCACTGCTGCTCAGTGGGAGTTCACATTCAGTCTTTCCTACTTGTAGAATAGTAAATAGACAACACAAGACTTCTGAGAGTTAAATCGAGGTAAAATCTCATGAATTAAGTTGAGTGTGTCAGTGTGATGCTGGTTATTTGTACAATAGACCTTTAAATGGAGAGAAACATTCAAAGGTTGAGTTTGCAACATTTAATTGGAAAATATAGTTTTTTTTTTCAATAAGAGCAGCTCAGAAAAAGCTTGAAGTGAAAAACTTTGTCTAAATAATTAACTAACTGTGGCCTCCTTTTTGTTTGAACCTTAAAAATAAACAGAAATTCACAGATTTGTCTTCCTGGAAAAACAAGCTCAGTATAATAATATATATTCAGCGGAGCAAAATGAGCTCATTTGTTTGTGTATTCAGACTTCTCTCTGATTATCAGCAATGCTTTTGTTGAGGATTGTACACAAATCTGGTGTTAAGTTCAATTTTCCACAAAAAGCTTTCAAACCGAGTTGAATAGCCGACACCAGATGATGAAATGTCTCGCAAAAAAGAAATCGAGCCACATACTACGTGTTTGTCCACTTCACATCTCTGCTTCCAACAAAGATCCATCTGTAAAGACGCGCACTTTCTTTGACAATCCATCCAGGAGTTCAAAACCCTCGGAGGAGACAAAGAGGTGGCAAATACCGAGCTCCCTCACGGCTTCATTTAGCGCTGCAGAGCATATTTAATGAGCCTGAGAGATCTGACCTTTGTGTGGTAGAAGTGGGGACGACCTCCAGCCTCTCTGAAGAGAGACAACACACAGCTGAGAGGATGAATGAATGAATAAAAAGCGAGAGAAGGGAACTACTTTTGTTCGTAGAGTGTCGAAATATAATTATTAAATGAAAACCAAAAGCTTTCATTTTTGTTTAATGTTCAGTACAATTGCACAATGTTGTTTAAAAGCAATAACAAACTCAAGGTCATGCGATATTGTGCTAAGCGGTGTGCTTCAGCCGCGTTCCTATGACGACAGCACAACAGTGCCGGTCGCAACAATGCGACGCTCCCTCTCCTTAATGAAAAACCACTCTGACCTTATACCCGCTCTGTATCTCGCCCCGCCAGGTCCCGAAGGTGCCAACCTGTTCATCTACCACCTGCCCCAGGAGTTTGGAGACCAGGACATACTCCAGATGTTCATGCCTTTCGGAAACGTGGTCTCTGCCAAAGTCTTCATCGACAAACAGACAAACCTTAGCAAGTGCTTCGGTACGGGACACACACCTGCAAGCTGTCTGTCCTTTTTCTTTGCTAGCTGTGTCCCAGTTCAGGGGCTGGATCCTCTGAAGGATGCAGCCAACAAAGTCTTTCAGAGGAGATGAAGGCCAAGCTCAACTGCCATGTTCGTGTCGTGGGGGAATTCTTGTAATAACCAGTGTCTGAACAGTGTTCACCTCAGGTCATAATTACGGATTTGATCTCAGATATTGGTGCAAAATAAATCAGCAAACAGGTAGTCTGAGGATCTGGCCCATGTCCACCATCCATCCCCTACGACGTGGCATGAAAACACACATGGCTGGCAAAAATATTCATGAATTCAGGCTCAGAAAAGTTCAAGTTTACCAGTGGGAAGTCCAACAAAACATGTCAAGGCTGTTAACAAGAACAAAGTGCCGGTTGCACTTTATGTCTGGCTGACTTTACTCACATCCCTCAGTGTCTTTTTCTATGGTTTACAAATAAGAACTTTTATGCAACTAAGTTCTTAAGAAGGTTCCTAAAAACGACGGGTATATGGCACCGACTGCAAGAGAAACTGACACAGTGTTCAACTTCCAGCTTAGTTTACTGTAATATTCGTCCACAGGGAAACATACAGTGGTCAAATATGGAGATTCCAGTAATACATGAATAATTTGGGGTTTGGAATGAGTTTGTCAGCTTTTCCAGGTCTAATATTTTAGCAGGTCTTTCAAGGTAATCCTGGAAATCAATAACTGTCTCTATTTTCTGTACAATTAGCACCAGCGTACACGATTCCTTCCAGGAAACTTTTACAGACCTGTCCAATAACGCATGACTCAAAACGTCCATGATGACATTTTCCTGCATCTCCCCGTGATATTTCCAAACTTATACAAGCTGACCAGGAAATAGGTTGAAAGATATTGAGGGCTGCAAAGGACAAACTGGTTGTGTCCTCCAAAATTCAGGCAAAGGAGTCTATATTACTCATCCAACATTTGGGACAGGACTTGTTGGCCTGACTAAAAGGGAACTAGCACCGCAAGAGACTCCTTTCCAACCTGTTTTTAACATCCTACCTGTAGAAAAAACGGAGCTTCAAATCCAGGGTGAAATGCTGTAGATTCCCATTTGCATAGCATTTGTCAATATTGACAAGAAAAACCTAAATATAATGCGTCTCCATTCCTCGTGCAGCAACTGAGGGAAACAGAAATAAATCAAGCAAGGATCCGGGAAGGAACACGCAGACAGACGGCATTGATACTTGTCAGACAATGGATTGTGAGGATGGATGCGAGACAAGCGAGACGAGGAGTTTACTGTCAGTTTTAGAGGTTGCAGACGTTACGAGAGGGAGTGAGCACAAACATGACTTTGTGAGAGACAATACAACACAACATGATCTCACCGCCTGCTCCGAAAACCTTTATTTTGACCAGCAGTGATGTTTGACACATCATTGGTCAATGTATTGGAGCAGATTTTACTGTGTTTCTTTGTCTCAGGGTTTTACTACTTTCGTGGACGACGCTTCACAGTGGTGTCACCAACCCCCCATCTGTTTTTACTGTAGCTTCATTCTTTCATTATTTTGTTGATGCAACAGCCCAGTTCCCCTCCAGGAGTCATTAAAGTTTAATCTTTCCTTATTGTGTACCAGGGGTGTATTTTAATGTAGATGTAAATGTAATCCAGATAAATCAGATCTCAAGACACAGAAACACGGTGAGGGTGCCTCGTGTAGTATTTTAACGTCAGTTTATTATGACACTTTAATTTTGAGGCAGTATTGTTGCTGTAAATAAACACGTGGAAGCTTATTGCTCTCCATGAGTCAGATTTGGAGGGAAATCTGCTGATTTACGGCACAAAACAAACAGAAAAGAGATGAAAACATTTGATTGCAGACATTTATTTATTATGGGAAATGTAATCTCTAAGATTAAAGGGATGTTAACACAAACAAAATAGAAGCGACCAATCATCTCTGTTATGGTCCGTCCATGGACGGTTTCCAGACCTCCAACCCAACCAAATGCACATTGAACATGTTTGTGTTTAGTCTTTTCTTAGAAAAGTGGAATTTATGATATCGCGTTAGCGGACACATGCTAGTGAAGACACCCTCTAAGCTGGCTATCTTACGTCCGCCTGCTAGCTACATTAGGGAGGACTGCCCATTGTTCCAACAGGATTATTATTTCTAAACCCCAACAGTCCTCAAACATCCCATTGGACCAAAAGCATTTGTCTGACAGCCAACAGTTATCCAAAAAACAAAAGCCCAGTGTTCTGAAGGCCAGTTTTTTCCAAAAATACACATTTGCCCTGGAGTTTTTTCGCTCTTAATGTCTTAGTGTAACTGGACGTGCAGCAGAGGAGGAGGTAAGGTGACCTTTGCTGGGTGACTTTCACCGTCAATAGTCAGGAGAGGGTTATTTAACAATGGTAACCCTCGTGGTCAGGGTAACAATAATACATGTTTTAGTCTTCAGGCATGAAAACTACTTGGGAAGGATTCAGAAAAGATTGTGGTTTGGGTACCACCCTGGACTTTCAGTCCAAAGAGACTTTCAGGTTTTGGGAGTAACTGGCCGTTGGAACAATGGCAGTCCATATTAACATGTAGCATGTTAAATGCTAACTTTGATAATACTGTTTGTGTCTGTATTAGGTTTTAGTTAAATACCTGGGCCATGAAGAAAACACTAAAACCATAACCACGTTAAGGTCGTACATTATTCTGTGGTTTGAAATTGACTTTGTTTCCATTTGGCCGATGGTTCGTTAGTCAGCCAGCCCGTGATGCTTGGTGTGCTCAAAGGATAGCATGGTAGCTTGGTGTTGCTGTTACACCTTTATTTGCATTTCTAGCAATAATTCATCTTTTCTCTGGTGTCGCCCCCCGCAGGCTTCGTCAGCTACGACAATCCAGTGTCGGCACAGGCAGCCATCCAGGCCATGAACGGCTTCCAGATCGGCATGAAGCGGCTGAAGGTGCAGCTGAAGCGCTCCAAGAACGACAGCAAACCGTACTGATCTTAGCACTAGGGTCTATCTGCTCCCCATGTTAGCACTGCTAGGGTAAGTCCCTCCCCCCCACAAAAAAAGAGAAAATGACAAAAAAAAAAAAAAAAAAACAGCAAACCGAGCCACGACCTCTACACAGGGACTGGGGGGTGGGTGGTGTTTGATGGGAGGGATGTGGGAGGGATGTGGGAGGGAGGGGGAGACGACCTACAACCACCCTGAGGGAGACACACACGCCTTGTTTTGTTAATTTTTTTGTTTTTTTTTTCTTGTTTTTCTTGCTTTTTTGAAGATTTTTATGTTAGCTTTCAAGTATTATTATTTATTACAATTAATTTTTTTTGACACACATGAACGCTTCCATTACCGCCATTACTTTGTGCAATTTTTATTTTTTATTTTTACAATGGAAGGAAGTAGCTATCTTGGGTAGCTTTTTGTTTGTTTAAAAATTTTTTTTCTTTCTCAGTGATTATTTATACATTTTTGAGGACTAGTTACAGTCAGAACCGAGGTAAAGACAAAGGAGCCATGATGATTTTTTAATCTTTTTTTCTTCTCTCTCTCTCATTGTGAACCTGAGGCCTGGCGATGGGTTCATTTTTTTTCTTTTTCTTCATTTTTAAAAAAAATTTTGACGCGCACGCAGATATGCACATTCGACCTTTGACCTCCGCGGTGTTGGTTGCAGGCCGCCGCTGCTTCTCCAAATAAAAAAAATAAATAAAAAACCCTCTACGCCTGCTGGCAACCCGGGAGCAAAGGCTGCAAAAACGTTAGTGGCCTCTTTTACATTTCTAGTCAATGGCGACGTCAGCCTACAGTTACAGTTACAGTCCACCACCACAAGAAAAAAAAATACACACACAAACACAAACACACACACACAATCCAGCTACGTCTTATTATTTATGTGAAAATAAAAAAAACGTTTTTTATTTCTCAGAAGATAAAATAATTAGTAACTACTTTTCTGGGTCAGATCACATTGGTCTTTGTTGTGAAAGGGATATTACAGCATGTAGAACATTTTCAAAATAACATCCAGAATTTGATGAAGGCTATAATAATAATTCTAATAATGAAAAAAAAGAGTTTATGGGTTTAAGGTGGTAACTGAAAATACTTGATGTTTGTTGAAAGATTTAAAAAAAAAAAAAGAGTAATTCAAAGTACAGAAAGCCACAGGCCTGTAAATTTTATTTGTAAAAAAAGCAGTTCTATTTTTATACAACATTTTTACTGCCTCAGATGAAAAAAAAGGATTTTATTTATTGCCTATCGTTAAGTTATTGGACTCCTATAAAGTATTACAGCATCATTAAAGTAGACCCTTGTGGAGAAGTCTCGTGGAATTGGGTTCTCCGGTGTTTTTCATGTTTTTTCAGTGCAGAAACCACAATCACAACACACTCACGCCGCCATCCCAACGCACTCCTCCACCCTGTGTCATCCATCCACCCAAACACACACACACATCTCTCTGTGCTGTTCATCCATTCATCCACCTCTCTCTCTTTTTTACCACTCTCCCCCTCTCTCCATCCGTAGTGGGACTACTTCTTCTTCACTTGTCGAACCTTTTTTTTCTCCCCCCCCCCCTTCGCGTTTTTTATTATAATTTTGTTAATTACTTTAATTTGTGTTTGTTTTATTTGTCTGTAGCGCCCTCCCCCGTCCTTCCCCCTTACCTCCACCCTTTCAAAGTAAAAGCATATTTAAAAAAACCCACCCTCACTTCCCCCGCCTCCAAAAAATACGACTTATTATCTCCCAAATGACAACATCCATCCGGGATCTGATGGATTAAAGCTTTGGGTGTTCTCTGTTTTTTGTGTATGTTTGTATGTGTGTGTGTGTGCGGATGTATAAGTGTGTGTTGTTGCCTGTTAGTATATAAACCTATAACATTAATATCATTATAAAAAAAGCATAAAATCAAAGCTAAAAATTGCCAATGAAGTCAGTGCGTGGTGTTGCTGTTCTGCTGGTTTGCATTGTTGTTGTTGCTTGTCTGTTGTTGTTGTTCTCCTGATTTGAAAAGAAGACTTGCTGTGGTGTGTTCGGCTCTGGCTCTCTGTGTGTAACTCTCTCCTCTCCCGTTTTTTCTTTCCCCCTTTTAGAAACAAACCATCTCCATGCCTGTTAGCTCATCGTTTGCCTAGCATGTCTCCGTGGCGTCCCTCCCTCCCCCTTCGTCCCCGTACCACCCGTCCAAAATCAAACAAACTTTTAGCCGAAACAAAAATCCCCACCGAGCAAACAAAAAAAAAGTGTCATCGTCCTCCTCCTCGTCCCTCCGTCATTGTTTTCTGATGTCTTTTCCGAGCTCACCTGATCATAACCTGGTTCTCCTCCTCCTCCTCCACCGCCGCCTACTGACCTTTTGAACTTTGAACTTTTTGGACTTTATTTTTCCTTAATTTTTTTTTCTTTAATTTTTTTTCTTCTTTTTTTTTTTTTTTGCATGTGACCTCATTTGGATCTATTTTTTTCCGGGGAGGGGTTTTCAGGGAGGGAGCGAGGCGACGAAAGGGAGTGGAGGGTGGTGGGTGTTAAGAAAAATGAATCAATGTGAAAAAGATATATAAAAGCTGCATTCATATGAAAAACAGACAAAAAACACAAAGAGACTGAGATTTTTATGGAAATAAACAAATGTTTCTTTTTTTTTTGGAGATATAAAAAAACAACAACCTGTGGCAAAGTGATTTCCATTCAAAATGTTTTCTTGCATTTTTCTTTTTTTGTTTTTATTTGGGTTTCTTCTTCTTCTTCTTTATGTCAGTTTTCTTTCCTTTTCTTCTTCATTTAAAGTAAACTTGAAAGTTCACCACAGGAATTGGCGCGTCATCTTGCTTCTGGCGCCGATAAAACACATAAAAAAATATGAAACGCGGGCCAGAAGCAGTCGGAAGCGCCAGTTTCTCTGAAGAAATAAGACTACTTCCAAACAGTTTTGAGTAAAAACTGTCTGATCAATATTAGACTCTCTCAGAGCTCTCCAATGGTTTTTACATTTTTCAGGCAGTGTAAAGTTTTTTGATAAGGCCATTTTAAGTGGCTCTGTTTCTCATTCAAAGTCTATATATAGAACCACTTTTTTCTAGAGTAGTTTAAAGGTAAAAATAAAAAAGACATTTGCCCTGTTTGGGTGGGAGAAATGCTACCTACTTGTGTCACCTTTTGCTGAACTGACTCACAGATAGACAATCCGTGGTTTAAATGCACATGATGAAATGACCTATATTTTCTACTGTTTAAATGTATAGAGGAAAAAAAAACAGAAAAAAAACGTACTAAGATTTACCTGTAACCTGCGTTAACGTCGGTGCTTCTCGTGAGTTTAGTTGTGGTTTCATCACAAAGTCTAATGGTCTTAAATGTTCTCATGTTTTTCAAGAGAAGACTAAAAAATCAGTTTACTTGAACAATAGACAAAGCCTTTCATATTACTATAATAGTTACTTTGTTGGGTTATTTTCTTTATTTTTCTTCTTTTTTTTAAGGAGTCCCTATTTGCTAAATTTCTTGTTGGTTAATTAGCTATATAAAATTCCTAAAAATATATATAAATATAAATATATCTATATATATATAATGTCAGCTTGTGAAGCATCAATGTCATTATTATTTTATTTCTCTCGTGGGAAACAATATTTAGATGTGTTTTGTTGTTCAGCAAAATGTCTTATAACGAAAAAAAGACAAGATCAGTGGAGTTTAGTGCCAAATTCTGAAGGTACTTCCTGCCTAGCGCGTCAGTGTATTTCTTGTGAAATTATTTGATAACATGGGTATTTTATTATAAGTGTTTTGTATGGATCCCTCATATTTAAAATATAGATTTAAAAAAGAGTTTGTTAACTTGCTATTCTGTGGTCTTGTTGCCTGAAAATGTCATGTTTGCTTTTTTTCTTTGTAAAGATGTAAAAAAAAAAAAAAAAAAAATCAAACAAAAAAAAAAACATACAAATGAACAAAAAAAAAGTGCCCATGTGTCATATATATATATCTATATACACGCACACACGGACACGTAAACACACATTCTCGTGCAGACCTCACAGTTTTACTTTTTCTTGTTGTGCAATGAGAGCCCCTGAGCGTGAACGCCTCTACAGCGACCAGCTACCGCCCCCGCAACACGCAACGCGCAACAAGTCACGCACTGATATTTTTAGCCATTGTACAGCAGCCGTTTTATCCATCAAAAGCCTTACCACAAATCTTTGCACTCCTCACACACACACAAGACGTCAGACTCCGGTGTGTATTGTTCTGATTGTTTTTCCTCGCACGCCGTCAAAAAAAAAAAAATATATATATATTTAAAATAATTGAGGTGAGAGTCATACGCAAAGCCTTATTTTCCTCCAAATCCTCTTTTTTTTTTTTGTCTGGTTGTAGCCGGCGCCGTTCGTCTCATCATTACTTTCGTGTATCACCTCGGACGAGCCGCTTGCTTTCATGATGTAAGCACAAGGCAAGACTCTCGCTCATTTTACAAACGAGCCTCGATCTTTTGAGGAAAAAGCACACGCCGTCCGCAACCGCCGCCGATGCTGCTGCCGCTACCGTCCTCCTCCGGTAACTCGAAAAAGAGAAAGGCGGGACGGTCCGGAGCAAGTTTTTAACTCATTTGATTGAATTATTTTATTTTAAGTGGTTGTAAGACTTCTCCATACGTGAGTTTTTGTGGTGTAATGGGCCAAAATCATGTTTAGATGCCAAAGTGTGTTATTGACACTCTCATAGTCAAGCCGTTTACATGGGCACAGTGTTGTCAAGTCTATTCAACTGCCCCCGATACCCCTCCCTGAAAGCCTAGTTTACGCTCTGCAAAAAAAAACTACAAAAAAAAAAACTACAAAAAAAGGCAGCATTATTTTCTACAGAAGCTCACCAGTCGCCTTAACCAGGGAGCGTCGTACCAGTATTATAAGAGTAGAAGATGTTGTCAAGTCGAGTCAGTGATGTGTGCCAAGTCTGTGTGCAGTTAACCTCCCACTCGTCAAAGTCTGGGTTTCCGCCATTTCATCCGATCGGCCGGCGGAGCGGAGCGGTGAGGAGACGCTGAAATGGCCGTTAACGTCCTCGCGAGCCGATTGCCGCTCTCGGTTTGTTGTTGTCTCCCAGGCTAACCGGGGTTATTAGAAACAGGGCTATGTGGAGAGACGTCTTATTGGAATAGCGACAGGGGAAATAAAGAACGCTCGTCGGCTTGGAGAGAGGAAAGGGGGTCACGTCCGCAGGTCCGCGCAAGGCGAAAACAAACAGCCGCAGCCTGAGATGAAGCCAAGACAGCTTTCATTATCGTCTCAAAGACCAAACCCAATACCAAACTTTTTATCTGATCTCATGGAGACGGAGGCGAGCAGACTTTTCTTCTTAAATAATGCAGTATATACACATGAGCAGTGCCACAAACAGCCATAACTACCTGTGTGAAAGCTGGACGAGAGGAGTCCGTCCCCCCCACGGTCCAATCAGTGTTTAACGGACCGGTCTTTGCTAAAACCAGCGCGTGCAGATGTTAACACCCGAGAGCTACGATTGCACATTTCAACATCGTCACCTCACTCTCGCACAATTATCCGTTAAGTGTGGAGGCTACGTAATTCTGTGCCGTCTCGAGTCGACGCTAACTTAAAGAACCAACAATCTCACGGTTTGCACAGTCCGGCGTCAAGCATCTCGTCTTTGTTTCAATGTCGAAGCACAAGAGGGTCGTGGAAACGTGGAGTTCCTGTGGAGCGGCTCGCCTCAGGGGCTGTCATCGCCGATGCTCGTTGTAATCTTTCTATCTTGTCACTGTTCACTTCTCTGTTCTCCTTCTTTCTTAATTATCTTAAGTGCTATTTATCAAACAACAATGAAATCTGAAAGGACAAAAAAAGAAAAAAAAACTTTTGAACTTGTCGTTTCTTTGCATTTATGGCTTATGTCAAGTTTTTTGGAGGAAAAATGTTTTGTGTGTTCTCTCTTTCCGTGCCGTATAAAAAAAAGAGCTTGTTGTCTGTAGAAATTATCCAAATTATTTTTGTTTTGTTCTTGGGTTTTTTCTTTTTTTTTTGTTTCTTTTAATTCTCAAAAAATTTCAGTAGTTTTAAAGTTATTGTCTTGAGAGAAGCCAAAGTCAATGCATTTCAGTGGATCCTGTAAGCGTGATGTATGTTTGTTTGACAACACTTCGAAAAATCTGTCACTGGATGGGATTTAAAAAGTACAAAAAATGCAGGCTTTCCTATTTCTACAACTGATTGTACTTATGCATTTTGTACCAGTGGAATTTTTTATACTGGAGATTAAAGGATACAACAAAAAAAAATCTTAGAAAAAAAAAGCTGTCTGGCCTGGTGGTGTGGCCCGACCGTGACTGGTCCCCGAGTATGATTTCTAGCTGGCATCAAGAAAGTTGGCTTTTGATATAAGATTTTCTAGAAGATCTTTGGCTTTATTTCTTTCACTTCTTTTTCCTCACTTGAGTGTTGTTCTTTCTTTCTACCTTTCTTTCTTTCGTTCTTTTTTTTCCTTTTTTTTTTGGTTTGTTTGTTTGTTTTCCGTAATCCGAGCGTAGGTGAGCGTCAGATTTTATTTTGATTTTTGCTTTTTTAAAATAGTTCTAGCAAGTTTGTCTATACAACAGCGGTAAGTTTCATTTGACTTCTGTATTGTGCCGTCTACACGATAAGACAATTATAGAAAAAGAAGGAATAGAAATATTTAGTCACCTTCAGTGGATTAATGTATTAGTTTAATAAAGAGATCAACTAATTAGAAATTTTTTGCTTTTAGCTGTTTAGATTTTTCCGGTTTCTCTGTCCTTCTCTGTGAACTAACTGTGTAGCTGAAGCAGTCAGAATTATTTTTGTAAACGTATGTTCTTGTGTGATGCAGTTTTTTGCTTCTGTCTCCTATATTAAACCATTTTTCCTAATACTTGTCTCTCTCTGTGTTGTTATGTTCCAGTGCCTGTCTGATGTTGTACTGTTTCACAACCTCTCCCTGCCATTCTCTCTCGTCCTTTTCTCTCTTTTCTTTCATAGTCTCTCTCTCGTTCTATCTTTTCCCCTCTGTCGTGTTCACATTTTTGTTTTTTTGTTTTAGTAAAGTTGACTCCATCCTCTCAGTGACAACTCACTATGCTGTTCTCACTAAACATAGTAAATATACATCGACGTGTTTGTATGTATATTACTGTGTAGCCCAAGTCGAGGCGTGACAGTCGAGATCTCAACCAAAATTCAAGCGGCGTCAAGAAGCACATGAGCCGAGTGTGGAACAAGCTGATTGCATTTTTCTTTAGCTTGAAATAAGAAATAGTTTGACACTTGGGAAATACGTTTATTCGCGTTCCTACGAGACAATAAACAAGATGGTGTATTATTAAATCCTGGTGATGTTGGGGCTACTTGTAGCTGGCGAGCTAACTAGCTAGGAGCATGCTAACGCTAGTCAGTCACAGTAGCTGGCCTGCTTAGCTCTCCGAGCTAGCATGTTTGCTAACAAGAAGTTTTACAGGTTCAGGTTAGCCTTGTTTCCCTTTGTTTCCAGCCTTTGTGCTAAGCTAAGCTAAGCTAACAGGCGGCTGGTTTGGCTCCATATTTGTCCTCTCATCTAACTCTTGGTAAAAAAAAAAGCAAAGTAACGTATTTCCCCCTAAAAGCCTTTTCTTTAAATGAGCTGAGAAATGCTAAATTGTGTCTTTACAGGGTCAGGCTAGCTGTTTCCCTTTGTTTCCAGCCTTTGTGCTAAGCTAAGCCAAGCTAACTGGCTTCATATTTGTCGTACAGACATGAGAGCAGTGTCGTTCTTCTCGTCTAACTCTCGGCAAGAAAGCGAATTAGCGTATTTCCCCTCCCAAACGATAGCTCACACTGGAATTGGCTGGTGCTTAAGAGGGCCGTCCTCCTTTCCTGTGCTGTCCGCTGTCCTGGGCGAGGCCTGTCCACTGTGTGTCCACTTTGTGTCCGATCCACTCCCGTAATGTCTCACCGTCACAACTGCATCCCCAGTAGAGAGAGAGAGGAAAGAGAAGTCAAAGGTCAAAGTTTTCACCTTTTTTCATTCACAGATGTAACAAAGAGGGTTCACCGTGAATAAAACGCGGTACTTTTGTTCGACGCACTGAAGGTTACCTCAGAGAAACGATTGTAGTCGAAGCAAAGACGTCCGTTGGACAACGCTGGCTGCTGCTTCTTCTTCTTTTTTTTTTTGAAAGAAAGAAAACATTCAATGTCGGTTTAATAAATCAGACAATCTGCAGGTTCCTTCACTTAAAAACGAGTTCTGCGAGCCGGAGCTGTAACCTCGCAGTGATTTAAATCTTTAGAACTTCATGCTACAAAATATCCACGTTGCTGTGTGTTACGTGCTCTCTGGCACATTGTGGCATCTTCTCCTTTCATCACTGCACCAGTCCACCAAGTCTCTTATTAAATATTGATTGCGAGGTTCAGGCAAGGCATACAATAAACTGCCCTCAGCCTGTGGATCCAACTCATGGATAGATAATATTACACCTCTATTACTGTCAACGTGTGGCCTGTAATGCGGAAACATATCTGCAGCTCAGGGTTTCATTTTTTTATTTTCCAAGATGTTTTTCTCTCTTTTAGTTTTTGCTCTTTGGGTTTTTTTATAGAAACACTTTAAAATGTTAAAGCAGCAGAAAGGGAACGCTACAGGCCGACGTGTGTTTGCAAGAGAAATTGAAATAATGGTTACACACACACACACACACACACACAGACAGCAGCCTTAAAATATGTGGTCGCCGTTCGAGTGTCTGAGGATGACCGCCGCATCAAATGTGACCAGGATGCGCCGTGATTCAAGGTAAGGTCGAGACACAGTATTCTACATAAAGTGAGTGTGGGGATTTGAAGGCCACTAGCAACACTTCATTTCTTTCAACACGGCTGATTATTTGAAGTCCAGGAGATTTTCAAGGATTCGTTTGACCCTTGAAAAAAGCATTTAAGCCGATGCGACACCACAACCCTGCTTTTCACAGGAAAACTCCAGCGAACGACACGCGACAAAAGCAACTTAGACTTACTGAAGGTTTAATAAGCAAGTCTAAGTTTAATATTAGTTAACTGTGTCCAGGCAACCTTGATAAAGTTGTTCTTTTTGATGCTTCTGATTTCTCTGAACATCCATCGCTGAAGCCTCTCGGCTGTGTAGAATGAATAACACATGAATAAATCCCACAATCAATACCAGCCTATTTATAGTGAGTAGACGGCGGTGATACCGGATCGATGCCCCGAACACAAAGACATTGTTTGCAGATGAAAATAGTCACGCTCAATGAAACATCAGAACAATGGTGATGTTTTTTTGGGAGCGCGGCGTGAGAGCGCAGCATCGTGTGCTTGTTTGGATGCAGGTAAAATGTAGCAGATTAATGCATTATGCAGCGGAGATCAGCGGGCTATTTGTTACCACCCTGTGAAATGTTTTTGAAGATACGAGCAGCTCTTAAACCACCAAACCACACAGCTAGTCTATTATTCACGCCTTCACAAGAGGTAGAAACAAGATTTGCTGCAGGGGCCCGAGAACGCACGCACATCAGTCTTCAATCCGTCACGTTCCCGGCGGAAAACCGACGGAAGCTTCCTTCCTGTGAGGGACTAGACGAGATGCTCAGCGCTCGCCGGCGCCAAAGAGAAGCCGGTGCAGCGAGCTGGAGGACAGGAAATTGGTCGGATTGTAAGAGAGAGAGAGAGAGGATGAGGGGAAGCGAACTGTTTGATTTGACCTAATGAAGATTAACTGCCTGCCCAGCAGAGGCTGAAGCTCTGCCAGAGCAGGAAACCAGAGCATCCCCCCCGATGGCATCGTCATAGAGACGGGGTGAAAGGTCAAGGCAGTTTTTCTGCACAAAGAGTTTCAAAGCAGCATTTTATTTTTTTACAGGATAGAAGAGTTCAGGAAGTACTGCAGGAAAGTTTCTTCTGGTCACAACAACCTCAAGGCTGTGACGACATCTGAGGCCGGCGAGGTCATGAGCGTGTACTCCTTCATGTCTGATTCCACTTTTTATCCAACAAGGACACGCTTCAGTCAGCAGGGGAAAACATGGTGACAGCATGCTCTCATATTTTCTATCAAATCTATAGAAATATACAGAGAAGCACAAGCTAAACAACGAATATAAGCGAGTTAGGGTTTGGTTGACGTCTGAGCAGGGAAATATCAAATTTGATGTACATGCATGTTTATGTCAGCTTCTATAGAATTTCTATGCTTTATATTAAAAACAAAATTAAAAATAAAACTATGAACTACAGGAGCAAACCCATCATATATCGAAGCCACAGTACAGTGAAGTGAAAAACAATTAGTGACGTGATGATGACGCTGTTCCGCTTTGTTTCCAGCCTCTCGGCCAAGTTACGTTAAAGGTTGCTGGAAAATGTCAAATTTGAAGCAAATGCATGTTTGTTAATGTCAGTTTATATAAAATCTTTAAAAACATAAAAAATAAAAAAGGAAACTAAGAATTGAGCCTTGAATGAAGCCATGACGCTGAATTTAATGAATGTTTTTAACAAGCTGCATCCAAACCACTTTATTTCCTGTTTATTCATAGTGAGAAAAATTTGACATCTTTAATTTTCAGTTTAGTTGAATAAAATTAATAGAATTACATTATTTTAACAAGAACATTAAGTTAAGTCAAAAATATTGTTTAACTGAACGCCTGACATGGAAACCTGCTGACAAAATACATTTAATTCAAGTCAACATTAGTGTACATACCCTCTATCTGTTCATACTAAAAAAAGTTCACGAAATGATTTAAATTATTTTGTCATGTGACCTTCATTTTCAGAAAACAATAAGTGTCACCGATAAATGACATGTTCATTTAATATGAACAGTTCAACTCAACATTAGAACGAAGGCAGTTGACTTCCCGTCGTCTGAGCGTGTTCACCGTGCACTGTTCTTTGTGCTCGTGTCGTAGAGCCGCTCACGTTATCACGAGCATCTCTTTCAACTTTGAAGAAGTGAGAACAAAACATTTTTCACCGTTGAACCGTCTCTTTGAATCCGTGGAGCAAAAAAAAGAGACTGAAAAACCCAAATGAAGCTCTCTTTGGTATGCAGGTAATTAAATTATAGTGTTGATCAAAGGAAGGCCTGGGAGAGGTTTGCCTTTTTTTTCTCTTCCACATTTTCCCACAATTTCTTATGCATTCCTTTGAAGAACTGAAGTGACTCATTCCCCTTTGTTAAGACAAAATATCCACTGAATTGTTATGCTTATGTAATGCTTAAGCTCGTTGGCAGAACGCGGAAGAACCGGAGAAATATCTAAAACACAGCCGCCGGAGGGCTGACCCGCTTCAGCGAGGCGATGCTGCCATCTTGTGCCGACAGAGGAGAGTTAAACGTGACGCGGTGAGTCTTCTTGTTCACTTGCTCTCTCCTTTTCTCTTCTTAGCTTCCTCCGTCAGCGTCCTCTTCGACCCTTTTTCCCTCTGCCATCAGCTTCAAACTAACAGCAGCTGCAGCTGGCAGCAGTTTACTTCACTGTCCATCATAAACTCTGTAAATCACAGAGAGTTGAGGCGGAGCAGCCGGAGGACATCAGAGGGAAAACCAGAAAACATTTCCTCCATAAAATATGATCCAGTTTCACCAGAATCAGTGAAATAGTTGGTGTGTGTGACTTAGTGCCATAAAGCGTTACGTATGAATGACAGACACCGTTCACCTGATGACCCAGTCGGTGTGAGAAGTTTCTTATTTCTAGTGAATGACAGCAACAAAGTGCGTAAGGTTCATTGTGGGGAAACAAAAACAGAATAATTCTTATTTCCAGGTGACACACTAGACCTTTGATTAAAGCGTCTGAACCCCCTGGGTGTTCTCTGTAACATTAAATCTGCAGCTCCTTGAGTCCCAGCGTCCGGCGTCTTTGACCTCGTGGCTTCCTTCGAGGAGCCTCTCTGATCGCGGAGCACTCACCTTCCTCTTTGTGTGTTTCTCTAAGTGTCACCGCGGTGTGCGGGTTGCGTTGATCGCTCGTAGGTGGAACTGATGTAGAATTTGTCGCAGACGGCGGCGCCACAATCACCGGCTTAATAGGCCGTGAAATCAACACTCGCATCGGGCCGAAGCCAGAACCGCGTCCCTCTTGTTGCCCTCTTAACATGGTCACATGACGCATTAGGATAACAAATAGGCCGTAACGCCTGGCACTAACAAGGTAAGTGGTGCAGGTCTGCAGCTCTGTCACACACCGGACTATAAAACATATTGCATCACTGGCGCCTGATGAGCTGTTGGCTGTGTGAGCTGTAAACCAACAACAGATGTACCGACTGATCGGACCACGCGTCCATCCAAACTGGTGCTTGTTTGTTTGCTCTTGTGATTCACGGGAACGTGCGTCCTTGACAACTGACGGACGTGTCCAATAAATGAACGCAACATGCTGCAAATGAATAAATCAATGGGCTGACTCGGACTGACTCCGGCATCGTTGGAGGAAGTCGATACTCGGCCGTGGAATGCATCAGGTACGCCGATGTTGCTGAACCAAACTTAATTCAATTCATGAGCTGTGTTAGACGTCCGCCTGACTTCTTTGTTCGCGGATACATCCTAATGAATATTTCCATTTTTTTAGGGCCAGGGACTCAAAAACTCACGCACGTGTGTGTGCACCTGTGAAGGTTAACACAGACGTGTGTGTTCTGTGTGTTACCTTGAAGGTAAACCAGACTTTGGTCACCTTTGTAAGGTAAGACAAATCTTTGAAAGGTTCTTCTCTTCACATGGGAAGCTTGTTTTACAGCGATCAATCAACATACAGCAGTTTACAGTGGTACAGGAGCACGGTGGGACTTTAAGACTTAGTTTG
The DNA here is from genome assembly GCA_023373845.1 of Nibea coibor. Classification (NCBI taxonomy): domain Eukaryota; kingdom Metazoa; phylum Chordata; class Actinopteri; family Sciaenidae; genus Nibea; species Nibea coibor. Next base: position 17,214,009 of record CM041731.1, read on the forward strand.
TAGTCTACAGACAACACCAAAAATAATAAGAAATACATTTTACAACGCTAAACTTAAAAAAAAAAAAGATTGCTGGCCCTGGAATGATCTCTGAAGTTTCATGTTGGGAAGTAGCTCCTGTTCTGGCACGACACTGGTTCCGATCTCTGTCACCACACGCCAAAACTTCCTATTCCCAGTGGTACAAACGCAGACGCTCCCCTGCTAACAAACTGAGCCACACTGACAGACATCACTGCTGTTGGTTTTGTGCCAATATGCTGAGCAGTAACGTAAGAAATGAAGAAAAGCAAGGAAGGAGATTGTAAACTAGCAAACACAGACGTGAACAATGCAGGTTTTCAAATGTTTCATGAGGCCTGAAGGACACACAGTGCATTCCGGTGAGTAACGCTGAATGTAAATACGACTTTGTCTGCATGAAGCCTCCAGAGGACGCCACTGAGTGCATAAAAAACAAGAGCTGGATGTCGTCAGGCGGAAAGAGGAAGCCCGTACATGTGAAAATATTATCTCTGCTGCTTGTTTGATCTCAGACTGCAGGTCACAGTTGACCCTGCCCTCTTTTATTTACCTCTGCACGTCTCCGTGTTGCATTTGAGAGCATCAGGTGTAGTCCCAGTCGCCAGTCAGCACACTCTGCAGTCAATAATGTGGCCTGCCAGGGGGGCGGTTCAACAGCTCCTCTCTATAAACAGTATGCTCTCTAATGTAAATAGTGCAGCCCTATACCCAGCCCTCATTATACACTCTGGGTGTGTGTGTTTAAGGCTCCTCCAGGGCCTCCCAGGCCTGCTGTAACAGCAGTGGAAACACAAAACAGCAGCTGAACGAAGCTGCACTGCGCCGAGCCGCTCTGCAGCTTTGTGCCGCAGAGGGAAAGCCGGGAAACCTGCAGGATGTGCAGAGACAGATTTCAGACCTTTTTAAACAGAGACGGGCCTGACGTGATAGTCCAATCACATTTTATTTCCTTCACATCCGACTTTTAAAACATCTGGAGGCCGTCGAGGCTGTGAATGAATCCAACAGTGAGATTGATGATTGTGGTTGCTGCACTTCTTCTTGTCTTCCACGTTCCCTCCCCTCTCATGTCTAACTTGGATAAAGTTGTCAGACCCTCGGTGAACAGACTGTCTGTGCCTCCTTGTTTCTCCAGCAGCCGCACTGTGAAGCTCCAGCTCACGTTTCCCGCCTGCAGAGGTCAGTATGAACTCAAAGAATCAGACTCACGTCTCGCAGCCTTCGCTGACAGATGTACATGCTGCGGTGATGTAATGTGTCATTTACAAGTGATAGCTGAGGTCACATGACACATTGGATTACATGTTTATGCTACCGGAGAGCAGATGTATTAAAAAGTGACTGAACCATGATATGATGTGTTTAGTTTAGCAGTGAATCCCTCTGCGCTGTTGACATGTAAACAGATGAGTGTGTGTCCTGTGTTAGCGTGTGACGATGAGGAGGTAAGAATGCAAATGAAAGAGGAAGCCACATGAACAGGTCGAGTGAGATCACACAGACCTTTGTTTGCACAGTTTGGATTATTTAGCTGTCCGTTTCAATTCTTATAAAACTTTATCCCTAAATCTAACTTCACCTGTCTTCATCATCCAGCATTTGAAATGTGTTTTCAGTTGCAGAAAAAAATATGATCTAATCACATGTGATCTTTTAATAGAAGATTTGAGATTATATCCATAACTTTTGGGTCTTAGACTAACTTTTCATGACAGATACATTAACTGGTATTGAACTGGTGCGAGCTATGTGGCTTTGTAAAATCTAAAGTTTTACATTTGTTTTCAGTCATTATCTATGGAGATAGATTTGGGTATTCTTTCCAAGTTACTTGACATTCATCTTAACCCTTTTTATCTTATCTTCTGACTGATTATTCATTTATTTAATCATTCATAGACAAGTTCAAGGCTTACACAACCTCTTATTGGATACATGATACTATTAAGTAGATATTAATAAAAATATTGAGGTAGAAGAACTAAAAAATAAGAAGCCTACTAGAGTCAATACAAAAAGTTTTCCAAGTTGTTTTTAATGATTATAATTATCAAAATGTCTTCCATGTTATGATGCTGACTCTGGGTCAGGACTCATGTTTGAATATTTATAATTATTTAATAGTAAAAAACAAACAAACATGTGGCTGATTCTTAGTTTACTGGAGTGTAAAGTGTGTGTGAGGAATGTCGCAGGCAGCACCGAGCAGCTGCAGCAGCAGCATCCACCTCCCGGTGAGGTCAGATCAGCCCGGCGGGCGGCGCATTGCTACCTGGCTGAGATCCTGCTCGGCTTTTTCCAACACTAGAGTTTGAGAAGTGTGTGTGTGTGTGAGTGTGTGTGTGTGTGCTCTGGACTTCCTGGTACGGGGGGGGACCATGGGGACGCTCTCCGCTCCAGTTTGACCGGGGAAATACCTGCAGCGATGTAAAAACCGAGAGGAAGCCCGTCGAGTTGAGAGCAAGGTGAGTTTGTTAGCTCCGGTGTTGTTGAGCGGGGAGGAACTTGTCGAGCTGCCCGGTGAAACGCATCTGTCAGCGGACACGGTAGCGTTTCACTAGCGGGGGCTTGAATGACGGTAGCCCATCAACGGTAGCTTTTCAAAGTGAAATGAAACACCGCGTCGGAGGTTTTTGGACTTTATTGGCCGCCGGTGATAAATTATTAATGTAGTTTTACGTTCATTAAAGATGAAATATTGTGTTTTATTATTGTAAACTTTGTGCTTATTTGTATTCACCGAGGCCTACCTAGCCAAACCCACCAGTGTTGAGCTAGCATAGTAGGACAAGGCGGCTTCCGGTATCGTCATACAAAATAAAAGTCTTATTTACAAGTTAGTAACTGTCGTCTTTAAGGAGGTGAAGCGGCTCGCTATCGTGGTTATCTTCGATTTGTGATCGATTAACCCAAAAATATATGTTCTATGCATGTCCCATACGTGTAAACTAGCACTACTGGCAGCACAAGTGTTATTATTTCTAAGTAGTGTTAGTTTTAACCGCTTTACATTTGCAAAAATCTGTCAGTAAAGTTAAAAGGGATGAGAGGAAATGGCCGTAAAAATGAGATAATATTAAAAGGCTGTGTTTTAAAATGTTGTTTGTGTCCATGCTTGACGACTTTCTAGCTTCAGACTTTTATTTTGAATGTCAAGCCGCTCTAGTTCCGGTCTTGTTGTGGCTCGTTGTTTAAAACTTCACGCGGCTGCCTACCGCAACTGAATCAACGCGACCAGGCCAACAACCAATCACAGCCTCCCATTTAGCTGTAGTCGCAAGCTCCGAGGCCTCTGATTGGCTGCGGCGGCCTGTCACTCACTTTGATGAGCTCGCGAGCTGCTGCGGCTGCATTAAGTGGCGTTTTAATTGCCTCGCGAGCTCAGGTTCTTCTAAATGTGCGGGAACGAGGCGGGACGCAGGTGTGCGGTGTTTCCACTGATTGTGTTTAGTGAAGTTGAACATTGTGCGTCAGTTTCTGGCTCGCGAGAGCGGAGAGAGTTACCTTTGTAGCAAGGTGCGTGAAGTAAAACAACGACGGTTAAACCGGATGTAAGGCGAATAATTTCCAAAATAAAAGCGTGAAACGTGTCAGTTTTATATATGGACGCTGTAGAATAAATAAAACAGCTTTGTTGTTATATAAGCGTACATTAAAAAAATAAACTAAGAGAAACTACACTGTAAAAACAAATAAAATATATTTTACATAAACATTAAGTTTGCATGGCTCATGAGTGTGTCTTAAGGCTTCATTATAGTATTCAGTATATCTGAATACATATATTTTCACACATACTTCATAAATTGACTGCTATGTTAAATACACAGAAGCCTGTGTCAGTTCATAGCAGGAGTAGAAGTCCATCTATAGAAAATGGTGCTTTTATTTTGAAAGCTGTGCTAGACAAACACATGTTATAATGTTGCAGACTTCACAGTGGTGTGTGTCTTTCAATCCTTCCTATCCCGCTTCAGGATAATGCGGCTTATCGCAGTCCTGGGCTTTACACTTTGAAAACACAAGGCGTGTGTAGCACAGTGACTGTGAGCTCGTTTTAAGATGCCAGAAAACAATATGACCTCCACCTGCAGGACTGTGGCGTTACATCAAGTGGACGGTAACATTTGACTCCCACTATCAAACACAACAACCGCAAACTGAGAAACAATCTATTGCTTTAGTCAGAAAAGTATTTTTCCTCCCACAGTCCTCATAAAGAGTCGGGCTGGTTCCTTCCTCCACAGAGCTGCACCTCTGCTCAGTGTCGGGCTGCGATGAAATGAGCAGCATGTCAGGATGTGTCAGGGTCAGACTATTCGCTTTATCAGCTTTTATTTGGAGCCATTGTGTCAGTGCTGCTCTGCTGTGCTGAGTCGCTGTTCTGGGATCAGCCCTGATGAAAAATAGAGATAGAACGCTGAGGAGGAGCAGCATTCCTGGAAAAGGCAAGTCCTGTCGCACGACCACGAGTATGACTTAGACACGAGTGACCATTTAGCTTTGAGCCTCAAACAAAAGCTTAGAAAGTTGTAGAACGCTTTAAAAACTTTGAATATTTCTTGATAAACAAAAGGTCTGATGCACGTGGACTTCTCCACAATTTTATGCTGAATGTAGCCCCTCATCCAAGAGGCAGGATGGAAGGATTGATCGAAACTATGGCCGGGCCTATGATCCCGCCCGGGCTAAACACTCGGATCTCCCCACTAAGTCAGTCAGAATTGGACTCGTTTGTAGATCTGTTTGTTTCTTCTCTGTTAACTTGGATTTAAAGACATTTCTACAACACTCGTAGAAAGAAAGTACATTTAGATTGTGTCAGACGTTTTATTGTTTCAGCGGATGTAGTTGAATCAAATGTTGTGATTCCAGATTTTTGGGGTAAGATATAAAAGATATAAAATCTTATCTGACCTGCTGCTGTACATTTTGTGCAGCTGAGATCTGACAAAGTTTGAGGTGCCGATCGGTAACATCCTGTTCTAGCATCACAACACAGAAAGTTTGTTCCTCCTTTAACACGAGTTGACCCTTAACTGTAAAAACTACCAGAGCATCACCGACAGGAGCAGGTCGGGCCTCGGCGTCTTGCTCTTGAACACTGCAGCAGGACTAAAGTTAAAGGTCTGATTAGCCGTCATGCTACGCTGCTGCCGGCGCACCACTGTCAATGCCTGACCTTTTTACACACAACCCCCCGCTGGCTTTCATGCATAGTTGCTGCACAGTGTGGCATTTTAGAGGCCGAGAGAATGCGAGGCCCATTTGCACCCTGCTGATAATAGTTAACCACGGCTACCGACGCATTTCCCCACCGAGAGCTGTTTGTCTTAGTTTGAGGATTGAAACAAGCTGCAAATATTCAGCAAATGTTTGACTGATCACTGTTTCAGCCAAAAGCACCATCAGGATTGGTTCAGCTGAAGCATTTCTACATATAACTTGTCAAAAATAACCTTTATAGATGCATCAAGCAGAAACACCGGATCATATCTCCTAAACTAATTTGAGCTCGAAGCAACAGGAAATATCCTGTAACTGAATCTGCTTTCTTGACTTCCCTTTATGAATATATTAATCGAGTCATCCTGACCAAATTGGGTAGAGAAGAGCATAAAATGTCTGACGTCCCCCGGCGATGAGTCGGATGCTGCTGTTGGATTTGTGGCTCAGTGACAGAGAGGAAATGGAAAAACCCCGCCGCCGCCGTCAGGGTCAACAACCACAAATTAGTTCATCCTCCTTTTCTGTTCCCTTTCTACCCGCGTTAGAGTGTCTGCAGAGCCTCTCCAGAAACAATTGAATGAATCAGTGTGTGAAAGAGAGAGACTGTGTGTGTGTGTGAGTGTGTGTGTGTTGTTGAAGAGCAGTTTATTTGCCAGGCTGCACGGCGTCAGGTGGCTTCCCAAACTCTGAAGCAGGTTTTTGTCTGACTGGATGTTTGTAACGTAGCAACAGACTTTACCGGGTCTGTGTGCGGCCGTGAGCTTCACAGTCGCTGTTCTTCCAGTTTTGTACCTTAAACTCTGGAGGTGTGATCACACCTGCAGTCTTTGACATTTTGAGGCTCGTTGCTTTCTGTCTGCACATGAACGCAGGCTGTGCAGGCCGCGGGACCAGATCCTGGTTTCACGTTTTGGTTGCACGCAGGTAAACAGGGAAACAAAAGAGGTGGCTGAAATGTTATCTGGGAACCTGTCAGCACTTTATATGTATCTGCATTCATGTGTGGCAATCTGTGTTAGAGATTAGATGTCCGTTATCCTGATAACCAGAAGTTACACCTGAGATTTGCCTCCTTCTGATTCAGCTTTAAACCTTTAACTCACCTGTTCAGGTACGTGAAGAGCGTGGATGCTTTGATTAGGATTTCTGGTTGTTTTAGTCGATGCTACTAAAATATATTTTCCCATTAAGTTTCCTGTTAAAGGGCCGACCTTCAATTTAGTAAATGACACGTTTGTTCCCATAAATTCCCATTAAAAGTTTCCAAGTTGGAAAATTTTGCAACACTGGCTTTGATTCGCAGGCGGGTGTTGTTACAGATGGCTTGCTGGAGCTCCATGGTGTCATTCAGCCTGCCTCAGGTCCACTGTCTTTGCCGATACTGAGGCAGGACTACAAAGATGGCGGAGGCCAGGCCACAGATACAGTGTAGCAGAGGTTTTGTCTTAAGTTTCAACAAGAAAACTAAAGATTGTAATTCTAGAAATGCTGAATATTCCTTTAAAGAAAGCTGTTGACGTCTCACATGTTGCTCTGCAGGATCCTGCAGGAGGTTTCAGCACAGTGCAGCAGAATTCGTCTGACTTCTCAAGGCAGGCAGCCCACCCACATACCAGATGTAGTCTACCAACTCACACACACACACACACACACACAGGGCTTCCACATTCCCTCACTCCCGTCCAGGCCTTGGCACCGAGATGCTGCTGCTGCCTCCCGTCTTTATTGGCTGCTGATCCCCGCTGGCTCAGCGCACCGCTCTCCCTTTTAATGCCCGGCTTCAGCAGCAGCAGCAGCAGATGCTGAGCCGCCCTCTGGCCTGTCTGTGTTTCTGTTTGTTAGAGAGAAATAGAGCCGCTTTGGCTCATGACTCCCCCCCCTGCATCAACATTTGACTTCACCTCACGGCCAACAAACACACACCGCCGCTTGGCCGCTGCGCGTTTATGAAGGCCGATACAGGCTTTTGGATGAGCGTGCTACCAGCTGCCTGATTCCTGGTGTGTCAGTGGGTAGTTAACGCACTTCAGAGAGACTCTGACCAGTCTGAGGTTACATGGTGACTCTTTAACACAACATAACAGCGGTTACGCGTCCCTCACAGCTGCCGGCCTGCTGAGGTTACAGCAGAACAAAAGAGGTCTTGTTTGCTGGAGTGGCGTGTGGTTTGACAGATATGGACACCGATTTTTTTTTTATATTCAGGGTCGAAGCTGCCTACATTTCATTCAAATAATAACGTGGCTGTGTGTCTGCAGACCTCGTAGATAAATGTGTGTGTGCAGAGCAGCTCTGTGTCTCGGCTCGGGGCAGACGTGGACATATGGCGGATCTAATCCCAGGCCGCCGCCTCGGAGCTAATAGGGTTTTGTTTTTTCCAGGGCGGACTTAAACTCAGCCACTTGTTGGCTGTTTGAGGCTCTTTGTAAAAACACATGAGACCAAACACGAAGCTGTTTTTACTCAATTAAAACCAAACCACAGAAATGAGAATCTGATGACAGTCGTTGGGTTGCTCGCTTCTATTTTTGCCTGATGAGGATCAGCTCATCTCTGCTTTTGTTTAATTGTTGCTTTTTGATTTATAGAGAAATATTTGTGACCAAGTGCCTGAACGCTTTCTGCTCCCTGTCAGCATTTGTTTGAACGGAACATTTTGATTCATCGTTTGTTCATTTCCAGGCAAAGATTAGAATATTTTCCATCTCCGTCTTTTTAAACGTGACGATCTGTTTGACTGTAAATCGTAAAACGAGTCAGTTTATGAAAGAAGTGATCGACTTTATTAGAGTGAATAATAAACATTATTCTGAAAGATGATAGAGACGCGGCGATGCTCAGTGGCGACTTGTCTCTGTTTGCGACTGGACTGATGTGTTAAACATCAGACGTCTGCGCCCACAATCGAACTCTAACTCTGCTGAATAGTTTTCAAACTGCACAAACATCGACCGCACACTCGGTGCTGACGATAATGATGGAGATAACTACGCCTGTGAGGCAGCATCAGCTCCCCCTCCACCTTCAGCGTGAATGAATCTGGCCACAGATCTCTCGCTCTGCTGCTTATTTGTCATTCCCTCTTTCTGCTGACCTGTGCTGCTTTTCTCCGGGATATCGGATCCTTCCAGCGTCTGCAGTTGTCGTGCTCATGGCAACATAAAGGAGGATGGAGGAGGAGAGGAGGAAGGGGGGGGGGGGGGGGGGGGGGGGGTGCTTAATTTTTACATCACCTGCATCATTTCCTCCATCACCACCACCCATCCCTCCACCAACCCCTCCCTCCATCTGCAGAGTGATCAAATTACCCGTTATTACCGCATACTATCATCAGATTACGGTTATTTAGTCCAACGACCGGGCTCATTTGAATGCTCATTTACACACACACACACACACACACACACACACACACACACACACACCTCTATCCAACATCCTCAGTCAGCTGTGTGTATTTGTCCATTTTAGTGACGTCTGAATACACCTGTGAAGAAATAAAGCCGAACTTCTCCTGATTAAAGTTCGAATTTTTCGAATTAAAGCAACGTTGTGTAGAAATTAGTATTTTTGTGATTTGTTGCCTCCAGTTTCAGTTTACTTCACTGTCCATCAGGAAACTATGATCCAGTTTCACCAACCACCACCATCGGTGAAATCCAGGATGCAGAGTGTTTTACATGTGACATAAGAAATGTTTGACCTTTTTTCTTGGTGAATTCTCGGTGGTCGGCCGACAGTGATTCATTCTCTGTCGATGCTCTGAAGTGATGTCATGTTTTTATTTGTTTCAGGTCATGAGTGCCTCGAGGAAAGACCCAGTGGAGAATAACCTCACCTGTCCAAAGCCCCGCCCTACCCGGGCCTCGACCTGCCCCCCACCCCTGGACTCCCACCATGAGTAAGTTTCTGATCTGTCTTCTATGTGCTGTGGTGTGATGTGGTTGTCTTTATTTGAGACCAGCGATGCTGCCTGGAGGTTTCTGAAGTTTGTGCTGGGTTTGTGGAACCATGAAGATCGATGTTTGTGCAAAACAGGTGGATTCTGGGTGGATGTGTTTGTTTCACAACATTTCTGGTGGTTTGTATTTGCATTTGAACGGTTACAGTGTTTCGTCTGCGTCGGCGTCCACAGGGTTTGTTGTTTTGGAGAAATGCAACCCGACGTCACGCTGCAGTGACACAGTTCGCCTGAAATGTTACTGAAACCGACCACAGTCCTGTCCTTAATGTGTTCCTGTTGTGTTCTGACTTGGCTTATTTTGTTTACCTGTTGCCTAAGTCCCAGTTTAAGCTGCAAAATGGGAGTTTTTAGTTTGTGTCCGATATTTTAAAATGGAGAAATGGTGAAGCAGGCTCACCCATGTGAGGGTTGAGAAGAGTCACAGATTTGAGTCTGATCTTAGAGAGCCCGTGTGTGTTATCCCCATGAAGTATCATGAGTGTTTAAGCATGCATGAATACGTCGGATCTTTGCACCTTCAACCTTCTCCCCCCCCCCGATGGCAGGAACATATGGCACGGCGCAGCGAGTGCTGCAACCCTCACCACCTCATCGCTCATCAATCACACCGCAAAGCATGATGGGAGGGCAAATGTAGCGGGATGTGCACTCCATCAGCTCCATCTACAGCGCACGTGTGTGTGTGTGTGTGTGTTTGCAGGCGCTGCTACCCGCTCGCTGCACGGCTGTATGTCAGCGTGACTGTAATGGCACGGCCCTCACATGTCGGCTCGGTGTGAGTCATCCAGTCGAGGCCAGACTGCAGTATATTCTGTAAATGTCTCGTACGTTCATACATGTGTGTAACGTCACACACACACACACACACACACACACTGCAGCAGAACAAGGGGTGTGTCCTGTGTCCTCCTGAACATGGCACTGCCTGATGTGGATGTACATGAGTATTAAATATGTCCTGATACGAATACACACAAGATCATCAGAGTTTAAATCATAATTTATAAACTTATTTCTGCAAGATAAACGATGATTCTGGATTCATTTCCAGCTTTAGCTGAATTAGAGAGCTATCTTCATAAAATCGTGTCCCGTGGGTCGATGTGAAGTCTATTCTTAAACATCAAACATGATATTTTTGGCTTCGTGTCCGTTCAGTCGTTGTTTTTTCATTCAGACGAGCAGAAAGATCCACGCCGCTCGCGTCACGACATGAAGGAGTCGTCTGTTCTCTGGCAGGCCGCATTAAATATGGATTTTTAATCTTATTTTCCCGTTGAAGCTTTAATTAATGAACATAAGCTCGGGAGGCGAGCGGAGACAAATCGTTTTTTATCAACTCATCTTGTGTGAGAACAATCTGCTCGACGACGGCGTTTGGCTGGTTTTCTTTGTGGAAAATAAAAGATGACTGAGTGACGAGTGTTTGAATTCGTCTTTGTGCTGCTGTGTGTTAGAAACAATGTGGATGTTACCAAACATGCATAAATCCGATATCGTTTTCAGTTCCTCCTCCTCCTCAGTCTTTACCCTGATGTTGAGTTCTTCAGAAGAAGTCAAAGGTTGTGACAGATGTTGTGCAGATGCTGTTATCAGCTTATTTATTTATTTGTGGATATCAAGTAACAGCAAAGTTTCCATGAACCTGACGTGACTTTCCTCCGACCGACTGTTTCCAGAATACTTTGAACGGCTGCTTTCTCCATCATCAGCTCTGGGGAAAAACATTTTCCAGATTTACTAGCCTGACGTGGCGTCCTGCTTGCCTCGGGGCGATCGAGGAAATCTTTATTGTCGAGCCCTGCGATATAAACCTGTGATAAATGTGAAAATCAATGGAGAGACCGTTGGTAGACGAGGATCACTAAAGAATCTAACAAACCAGATATCCGTGGTGCTTTCACTGCCTGCAGATGCTGCTTCAGAGCCGAGCGGGAGGATCTTATCTTTTTTGTTTTGTCTTGTTGTTTTGTTACGTCTCCTGTGGAATCATTGGAATCAGTGCTGGTGCTTTAGGAAACACTTTAACAGACGTTTGTAATCTGATGATCGAACGTTGGAAATCTTCTCAAACATACCAAATCTGAGACATTTTAATGAATGTTTTATTAATGAATTGCCGTCCGTTAAGCTCAACACGTGAAACAGGAAGATTACTTTGCTCTTTGATATTTCACAGCCCCGCCCTCTCAGATCGTCTTCGCCGTTTAGCTCACTTCAGATAAGGACTGAACCGGAGCCAGCGTTTCCTCCTCCTGCCAAGCAGTGTTTAACTCACTCTGCGCCGAGAGCCTGTAGATCTTGTATACCAGAGGGGACTGGGTTACCAGGGCAACCCAGCTCATGTGAGGCGTTCACTGGAAGGCGATTGGATTAAGCTGGCGCTGCCGAAGGGGAGTGCTGAGAGGTTTAACCCGATTACTGCCTTTTCCTTTGCACACTCACGCCAGACGTACACATACACAAACAGGTGTGTGTGTGTGTGTGTGTGTGTGTGTGTGTGTGTGTGTGTGTGTGTGTGTGTGTCAGGGGAGGTTAGGTGGTGCTGGTTGATCTGATTGATTGCGAGTGATGAAAATGGAGGAAAGCGTGATTGATGAGCCGAGTCATGTAACAGCGGGGAAAAGCCCACCGGCGAGCTCGTGGTGGTTTATACGCTAGCTGTCGCTCTCTATCGAAGTGTTTGTGTGTCTGCAAAGACCCTCGGTGCTTTGATTAGACTGTTGGGTCAAAGAAGTGGCAAATATGACGACTTTGATGACTTTGTGTCATTTTTTGCAAAACCTGCAGATAAAGTCAAACATCGTCTGCATAGAATCAAACATAACGAGTAAAGAGTGTCACGATAATGTCTCCGGCTGCCTAATCTCCTCGTGAACAGCTTCAGCGTGACCTTAAAATAACCAAAGAGCGAAAACACAACAGCTTAACAAACTTGTTGTTGTCTTAATGAGACCTAAACACGCTTCGTAAGCAGGCGGCGCTCTGGGACAAAAGGCGATTCATTATTTATCTCAACCTTTGACAGACTCACTCTTGCACGCCTGGAGATGGTTGACGATGTTGATATCCTGAGCTAATTACCTTAATTACCCCCGACAACACACACACACACACACACACACAGCTGTCAGCCTGACCCAGCCCCGGGGCAGGGTGGGGTCAGCTTCCTCTAACGAGTCTCTTAACGAGGATGGATGTCTTACTCCGGATGGTCTGAATTTAAGGCAGATTAAAGATTTGGGCTCATCTTTGTGCTGCTCAGTCACTTCGTGAAGGAGCTTCACTGCAGGTTATGTGCGGCTTAAAGGGTTCTCAAAGTAAGGTCTAGGGTCCCTCAGGGGCTCTTTAGGACATGAATTTACTACTAGATTTAGGAGGTTTTACTCGACATGTTTATTGCTGTGAAGTTGGACATTTGAACATGGGGACTTATGGAGACTGACTCACTTCTGGAGCCAGCCTCAGGTGGACGTTAGAGGAACTCCAGCTTTTGGCACTTCCTGTGTTGGCTTCAGTACCATAAATAAATAAAACCTTTCACACGGGCGTCTCAGGCCAAACTTTATCTGACGCCTGTGATCTTCCTCTCCGTCCAGTCCAAACATACCCCGTTCCCTTCAGGCTCGACGTGACAGATGATGTTATCTGTGAACAGAAGCAGCGCGCAGTCGTCCTGACGGCTAATAATACTCTGTCTGGACCCCCGGCTTGTTCCCTGCAGACCAGCGCTGCTATAAGAAACAGATTCAGAGCAGAGGGAGAGGAGACTGATGATAAATGAGGAAGAGACACACAAAGCAGAGCAAAGTTTTACTGGTTAGTTAGTTTTACCTGTATAACAAAGAAATGGGAGAGCTGTGTGTTAAATCTTTCCTTGCATAAATTAAAATTGGCATTATACAAAAGTCAGCAACCTGTTTCAGTTAGCAGTCATGCATTTCTTCTGCTTTCATTGTTGTTTGAATTAAACACGGAAGATCAGCCCCAGAAAACAGGAAACTACCTCGTCTACCTGAGGATACGACCAAAAGTTTCAAAATAAGAGCACTGTCTATAAATGACCTTTCTGTTGTGACGTAAGCCAGACTTCATGACCTCTGCACTCGCACTTTAGAGCAGCTTGATGGTGCAAGCATGGATCCAATCTGTTCACCTGTCCTTCACACACACATGCACACACACACACACCTCCTTCATCTCATCTGTCAGAGGAAGACTGATGTCATTGGGTGGCCTGCTGGGCACAGCGTCTGGGTGTGGTGCGGGATAATTATCTCCTCTTCAAAGCCTCATCTGGCCTCCATCTGCTGGACTCTTAGCAATAGTTAGCTTAGCCACAGAGCACACAACAAAGGTCTTCATGCTTTATTATCCTGTAAGATCTGCAGCATCTATTAAAAGTCGGCTGAGCGCGAAGGTTCTTTATCCAGCTACAACCTGGTTCACAACACACTCACACCTGGAGGCTGCTCAAAGCAAACACACTCTTTCTATAGTTAGCCACAGTGGGCTTCTTGTCTGAACATCCGAGACGCCTCTGAAGAGTGTTATTAACTCAGCCACACTTTCCAAGCCTCGGATTCTTGCGGACGCGCCGTGTAAGCGAACGATACCCGCAATCACAGAGGGTGGGTGACAGCTAATGGTTGCTAACGTCTCCCTGCAGCGCACGCCATTCTCTCCGCCCAAGACGCCGCCGTTCCTAAATAGACCTTCGCGGGTGTTCGGACTGAAAATAGCACCGTGTTCAAGAGCCGCTTCGGTGGAAGTGCGTCGCTTCCAGTACCACCCGGCCGGCGAGGGAGGGTCGATGTGCGATTCCAAGATAAATAAAACGGGCTTTATTCTGAGCTGACAGCAGCTTCAAGGAAAACGTGATGTAGGTTCCCAACATGTTGAACTATCCCCTGTTCCAGTGTGAAAGTCCGTGTGTTACAGTTAAAGTACCTATTAATGTAACACACCAATAAAAGTATAACTTGTTTTCCTGCCTCTGAACATCTGTGCTGTCACGGGACTTCCAGCTTTGCTCTGTTCTCTGCTGCGTTTGCTGATTTCTGACGGCAGCGTTTGTTGGTTTTGTTTGTTAAACCCCTGAAGCCCTGAAGTGATGATGACACATGTCCTGGTGTGTCTTCTTACTTCACTCAGGCTGCAGATAGTTAGTCTGTCTGTGCCCACAGAATGACTCAGGGCTAATTACTAGAAAGATCGGTATTTGTTCGGAAAGCACCTGAGGGAAGAGGAACGTTTCAGTTTGTTGTCGTTCCACCGGTCGGACGGGTTTTTTTATTGGCCTCCTCCGCTTCAAGGAGCACGCTGTGAATTTGAACTTGAATGGAGATTAAGGATTAGCAATCAGTGCAGATTTTATGCCAGACGACGTGCTGTGTTCATAAAGGCCACAGCATCTGAAGTCTCCCGCAGGAAGGAAGTGGGCTGCCTCCAGTGTGACATTAAAAGCAGAGACTTTCTAAACAGTGTGTGTTCACTGCCGCAGCAGAACGATCATCAAGTCTGTGATGTTTCCTCCCAGAACGCTGCTTAGTGAGATTCTAGGATTCTACGTTTGCTTTAAAGCTGCATGACAGCTGAAATTATTTCACACCGGCCTCAGATTTCTTATCTTGGTGAGCGGAAACAACAAGAAACAAAGGCTGAAAACACGCTCGACACTTTGCAGCATGTTGACTCACTGCAAGGTTCACAATCAAACTTCAAAACTTTAAAATGTAAACTTTTATTTATATAGAATCTTTAATGTAAACACGCATCCCAATTCACAGACTTTTCTTCATAAAATTAAGTTGCAGTTCCTCAAACGTCCACCTGAGGCTGGCTCCAGAAGTGAGTCAGTCTCCATAAGTCCCCATGTTAGACAGCAGAAATAAACATGTTTACAGCCTGGTACAAAAACAGTTTTGGTCTCTGTAGCTAATTTCCCCGTTCATGACAACTGTACTGAGGGTGAATTTATATACAACTCACCTGTTCACATTATATTAAGGCTTAAAGTTCTGCAGGATTAAGAGCGCGGACGCTCAGTCCTCCTCCTCGTAGTGACGTGTCACTTCATTTGCTTCATTGTCTCTAAAACAGATGCCTTGCTACGTCTGGTTCTGTTACATGTAACATCAATATTTAAACGTCACTAATGCTGCACATTTATTTATTTAGAGCTTCGTGTTTTATACATTAAAAACTTGGTTGCCAATTTCTCAAAATGGCTGCCTGGCAGCAGTCACCGTCGATCCTTGGAATTCTTGTCCGCGTCGGCTCAAAACTCAAGACTGAAAGTTCATTGTTGACTCTCACGGTAAAGCAGCTACGAGATGAACTTCAAGAGTGAATCTGATTTCAGACTTTGTACAAAACCAACCAATGTCAGATCTGATCTGAGATCAGGACTCGACTCGTCCATGTTGAGCTTTGATCAGAAACAGTTTCACGTTTAAAGAACTGGAAATCAGTTTTCTGCTCGTCTCTGAGTCCACCACGTTTCCACCGCTCTGTTTTGATTCTTGCCGGTGTGTGTTCCATGACGTTTGAAGGTTAGTAACTGTGTGTGTGTGTGTGTGTGTGTAAAGTGTGTGATGTGATGCCAGTGGTGTGTTGGAATGCGGTTCTTCCTCCCTCCCTCCCTCTCAGCATTTTCTGTCCTTCCCTCGTGGTGGTGAATGATGCTTGGATGTCATGTTTGTGGGGACAGGGAGGCAGGAGGAGGTGGAGGAGGAGGAGGAGGTGGAGGAGGAGGTGGTGCTGGTGGTGGGGGCTTACAGGAAGGAAGTCTTGCTGGAATATGATTACATCTCTGGGTAAACAGGGCAGCGGTAGGAAATGGATCCTCAGCCCCGGTCCTCAGGGCATCACGTCGACACACTGAAACCAGCACTGAGGGGTTTAATGAGTAATATGATGTTACACACACACTCCCTGAAGATCACATACCTGAACACATCCTCACCTGCACCATAACTTACTCAACATAACACACATATTTGTCAGATTTTCCACAACTATACGTGTCCAGTGAGTGTTCGATTGGACGTTTTCTCAGCGTTTGTGCTGAATATTTAAGATCTAAGACACAAATCTGACCCGGTTTGTGTTTGAACACGTGGAATGTGGTGCCAGCTTCCTGGAAAACTGCAAATCCTTGAATGGTGACCTCATCCTGCACGGGTAGGTGTGAACCCCGTGCAGGAATTCACAAACCTGTCAGCCTGCAGCCTCCCATAACCGCAGCTGACACGCAGTTTGTCATTATTTTAATCAACAGTTCATCTGCAGATTATTTCAGCTTCCACTGGTTGTTGGAAAGGTGCCGATACAGCACAGCAGCAGAAAGGCAGGTTTTAATCTAAACTCTGATACGAGTCCTGTTGTGTTCTTTGTTTATTTCATGAAGCAGCTTCTAAATCTGAGTCTGACTGAAACTTACGATGCAAAAGTTTCATCTGGTTCACTGCAGTGGTTGAGCGACTTAGACAGCGAGTGAGAGCGAGCGAGCGCCAGCCTTGATAAAGTCGTTATTCTGTGAAATAAAAAGTTATTTCCTGTTTCACAGCAGTTACATTGCTGCCAACATTCTTAAGTAAAATCATTGTTTCATTAATAAAGTTCTTGTTTTTCACATTTTATCACTTAGTTTGAGTTTCCCAGTTCCCATGGCGACATCTCCAAATTTTTCCGTCCGACACTCCAAAATATTCAGTTTACTTGGATGAAGAAAAGCAGCAAATCCGCACACTTAAGAAGCAGGAACTTAAAGATGATTCATTTATTATAAAACAGTTGCATAGTTGATCAAATAATGGATTAACATGCGCAGACTCCAGCTGCCATGAACGACACCTCGCCTTGTCCAGCACCGTGCTCGAAGTGCTCGTCCCACCTGATACGCTCATAAAACTGTGTTTGTTGTAGTAACCCCATCGTGACGTGACGACACATCTGCTCGACCGAATCACGATTTACGACGCGGCTGGCAGCGCCTCAAAGTTCCCGGGACGTGGATTAGATACAGCTACTCGAACGCAGCCAGAGTTTACTTCCAGTAATTAGTCATAGCAGTGAACAAATCCTGTTTCAACAAGAAGTACAGCTCGTGAAGAAGGTAAAGGCTCCTCCTGATTTTTAATAGTTCGGAATAATCCTTTCAAACCGACTCAGTAATTGATTTTCTATCGGATAGATGGATTTCTCTGGATGAGTGCAGCATGGAGGAGCACTTTTGACACCTTTGCACTTCACTGCTGCCAGGCTGCTCCACCTTTATCGGGTTTGCAGCCACATTATACAGCTCAGAGCGAACCTTGGGATTTCTATCGGGCCGGCGTGCCGTATATATTCGCTCTTTCTTTCTGGAGTTGTTGACCAAACACCAGCCAGCCCACCAGATATAAGTTTGTTTTCTTTGACTTGACAACACTGGCAGAGATAAGAGAAGCAGAGGAGAGTAAACGACATTATCAAGCCATAAAATAAAAATATCTGACTTTTATTTCGGGTTCATAGGATGCAGAGATCTGCAGCTTCCTGCAGCCGTGTCTGAAATATTCAGCCTCTTGCAATTGATTTAAACTTTCTTCACCCAAGAAGTGCAGAGTTTTATAAAGAAGCTGCTCTGAGCTGCAAACTCGAACTCTGCAGATAAATACTGTAAAATATTATCGTAAGCGAGATACTTGCACCGTGAAGTTTGATACCAGCCCACACAGACGTCTCTCTCTTTCTCTCACACACACAGATATTATAATGTCGCCTCGTCTCCATCTTTTCAGGGCTGTATCTTGTATGTCGTTGCCACGGTGAGCCGATACGAGCCGACGGGTCCTGCTCAGAAAGTTTAGTCCATCAATACTTAACGTCCGGACTTCAGACGGATCGGATCTCGTCCAGTGAAGAAAGCTTTGATGCTCTCGGCTTTGATCCAGATAGATTTAATATTTACAACAACGAGAAGAGCAAGATCATGCATGACTGTTAATTATGCAGTAAAATAACCTTTATTTTATTTACAGTGTTTCTTTGGATTAAAATATGGACTAAAACAGCTAAATTAACCATGAAATCAACAGTACTAATATTCTTTTACCGTAATATTGGGAAAAGTTTATTACAGTAAAATTCTAGCAACCACAGCTGACAGGTTTTTACCGTGAAGTGGTCGTACTGTCGCTCACTTCAGGTGTGCTGCTTGTTTTTAAACCTGTTATGTTCCTCCTGTGTGTTACACAAGACATACTCTGTAATTATAACATTTGGTTCACGGGGCGTACCGAATGTTGAAACCAAATATCACGCACGGAGCAGCAACACACACACACACACACACACACTGAGCAGCCGGTGACAAACATCTCGCCGCCCGTCAACCCGTGATAAACGACACACACCTTATCGACCAATGTCAAGCAGGATACACCTGATCGACTGTGTGATGTATGAATGCACGTGCTTGTGTGTGTGTGTGTGAGAGAGAGAGAGATTGAGACAGTCAGGGCGAGCATGGAGCATTGTGGGTAATATTTGTTGACTCCCACACTGGTGCCGCAGTCACCGGTCGTCGTAGATCTTCTGCTGTCTGCGTACATCAAACCCTCCTCCCACCGCCGCCCGGTCCTCTGCTGCTTTACCAGCTGTTTATTTTACCATCGCCTTGTAAACAATGCTGCGCTCACACACACACACACACACACACACACACACACACTCCTTGAATCTCCCACCTTTGTGATAAACATCATGGCTGTTTACTGCGAGGCTGGGTCACGTAGGCCTGGGAGAGGTTAGCTCTGAGCGAGGCCTGCTCCTTAATGTGAAGTCACAGGCTGATTTATTGGTCGGATGATATATTAGTTTTTGGTCCAGGCTATGTTTGGAGTGTTTTTACTTTTACTCCTTTATTTATTTTATGTTTATCAAGCCGTTCATAGCAGCAGCTAATATCACTGACTAGTCCAGCAGCAGTCAGCCCAGCTCGGCGTCTGTCTTTCAGCCTTTTATTTCACCAAGCTCTCACCAACCACTAAAAGTCAGTCCCAGATTTACTCTTGTCCGGCGGCTTCTTGCTCGCTCACTCTCTCCTTTTCTCTTCTTAGATTCCTCCGTCAGCGTCCTCTTCACTCTCTGCTCCTCTGCCATCATGTCCATAGAAGCTGCTGAGCCTGGTGACACTGCCTGCTTGCCCAGCTCCTGTTCTGGCACAACACTGTGCATGTGGGAATGCTCCGCTCCTGGCAGCATTCACCCATCTCAAAACCTTCCCGATAGTCCTAAACACCTGCTAACATTAGCTAACAGCAGCTACAGTTGGCAGCATTTTACTTCATTTCCTCCGTTAACGTAACTTTTTGTTTTTTTCGCCTCCCTGTCTGGGTCTGAAAACCTCCTTGTCCCAATGGTCCAAATCATCTTTGGTACAAACACGGGCACTCCCCTGCTATGTGTGGCCCTGCTAACAAACTGAGCTAACATTAGCCTAACGCTAGCCACTAGTCACCCTCTGGGGCAGTTTGTATCACGCAGAGAAACTCTCGCCAAAGACGAGATAAGTTGTCGGTTTTGGGGTCATTTTAGGACTTCATTAGAAAGTCAGCAGTACAGACATGACAGGAAATGAGGGGAGAGAGATAATGGGAATGACATGCAAAGATCCTCAGGCTGACTTGAACTCAATTCAAATCGCTCGGCCACAGCAGCGCTCCGGTTCGAGTCAGTTTTATTTACACAACCTAAAATCACAAATTTGTCTCAGAGGGTTTTACAGTCTGTCCCTAAAGCCAAGATTCAGAAGGAGGGGGACAAAGCTCAGGGAGATGGACAGACATGCGTAAAGTACAAATGGTGAGCTATGACAAAGAGCTCAGACTCCATTATGGCTGCGGTTTGTTTCTAACCTTGTGAAAGCGCCACCTCTGAGTCATCGACTCGTGTGTGCAAATCCTGGTTTGTGTTTTATGGAGCGCTGCAAACCAAAAACAAACCCAAAACAAACCACTTACAAAAATGCAACAAATGAAACTGAAACCATCAAAACACACGGCGGTCAGCTGAACTGATCTGACTTCAACGTTAATGGGATGTGTCCACTCTAACTGGACCTGTCCAAAGTAAATGTTACTTCTCTTTATACACATTGTTTTATTTATTATCAGTTTGTCTCTTAATGCTTATAGACTTATAGACGAGATCTTTACGGTTCCGGTAGAAGTGTCATGGTGAGTTCAGAAGCGTTTCCTGGACCTGAACAACCATGACTTCACAGAGGCATACCGGCACGGCACCAGCTAAACTCACCCTTTAGCTACTGTATATTTAAGTATGTGCCTCAACAGTGGTTATCTCATGACTCTATCCACAATAAGCATGTCTACTCTTTAAAATATTATTTACAGGGACTCAACCATTCCCACCATGAGCAAACACTTGGCGACAGTGGCAGGGAAAACCCAGCTCATGGTGGATGAACACTGATTGTTGCTTTGTCGCAGTCGTTGTTGTTAGCAGGGCTTTTACCTGGAATAAAGGTTTGGGAATTCAAAGTTCTGATTTAATTTCGTGTGCAGAATTAAAAGATTATTAAAAAGAAGGATGATGTGTGACAGGAGGAGGTAGATTGTTAATATTTGGCGTAAATTCTTGAGTGAGTTTAGAGCCACTGACGTGAATAAAGTGGTGACAGGTGTTGCTGGAACATTTCATAACACGGCATGAAACTAGCCATGAAGGACACTGGAACTCTGGCCGAAATCTGATTGGTCAAAGCTGCTGCACACTTCAAACAGGAAGTGACACGGGGAGGGCAAACAGGAAGTGTGAGGCAGAGCGGCACTGTTGTTCCAGCATGTTTTCTTTCCCGTCCCCGTTCCCATTCCCTCACTCGGCGTGGCACGACGCCAGGCCGAGAGAGGAAGGAGAGAGGAAAAGGGAGTGAGGGAGGAGGAGGGCATTCTGGGGAATCCCCCCTCCCGTCTCCTCCTCACCCCTCCTCACCCCCATCACATTCAACTGAACCTCTCAAAGTGCTGACTCAAAACTCTGAGGAGTGTGTGAGCGTTTGAATTCAGACACTTTTCGGGCTTCCAGTCGTTGACAGATGTTTCATTGTTAAACATCATGTGACACTTCAGCTCTCTGTAACTGGACTTCTTTCAGCCGGGGGACAGAAACATGCTTCCAATGGGATAATGCTGCTGCATATCTGTTGGTGTAAGTACTTCATAAGATGCTAATACGTCTGTCGTTTTGTTTTGGAGTCAATCAGCTTTCAAGTGACCAAACAGGCCATTAAAGATTTAATTAACTTTAAGTGTTTCCCAAGCTAACTCTCTATAGACTGAGCACCCGCTTATCAATCAAAGTCCACGCTCTTAATGCTGCATAACTTTAAGCCTAAATCTGTTTTTTGTACCAGGCTGTAAACATGTTTATTTCTGCTGTCTAACATGGGGACTTATGGAGACTGACTCACTTCTGCAGCCAGCCTCAAGTGGACGTTTGAGGAACTGCAGCTTTTGTTTTTAAAGATAATCTGTCATAAAATGAAGTTAAAGAGTTGGACAGGTGGAAAAGTTGACCTGTTGTTGGTGCTAGATAAAGTCAGGGTTCATCCTCTGGGGATCATGACTGTGTAGCTTAGATCACCAGTATTAGCTCCGTCAGAGACTGCTGGTCTCCTCTCCTACACTGCAACTTTGCCCAGTAAATCACGAGCTGACGTGCATCCACTTCAACGTGTCGAGTTGTTCACATTGTTCCCGTGCTCGGTGTCTCATTGGCATTCAGCGGCGAGACTCTCAAGTGCCACGACGCACTGAAGCGCAGCAGGCAGCATTAATCAATGTGCAGAGCAATCAGCGGTCAGCCTAATTCAATCACCCCTCCAACAGAACGCTGCCATTAGGACAACAGAGGAGTGTGTGTTCACACCGCTGTTACGTCTGCGTGATTTGTGCTGAGTCCTTTCCGCCGCCGCCGGAACAAAGCGGGAAGAGGCAGCAGATAAAGAGCATCATGGAGAGGAGCGCCGTGTAAAATTAGTGTTGCCACTTTTCCCGAGGTTAGAGAGATGACGGCGAGGTCGGTGTTGTCGTTTTCTGTGGAGGGAGTTGAAGTGGAGACAAAGAAGTGGCAGAAAAAAAAGCCTTCGCAGTGTGTTTCCTGGCAGCCAGCAGAGACGTTCATTCATTCATGTTGTGATAACTGGAGACAGTTCGTGACTAATTCTGAGCGGCGGTGACAAAAAGGGTTTAAAAGCGTCTCTGAGTCTTTATTTCTGACACTCGCTCTTCCACGTGACCTGACAAAACTCTGACTTACTTCCTGAACCATTATCATCCATTTAAAGACCCGCTAGGATCATCATGAGGGTTGTTTCACAGGCTCGCTCTGCAAAATAATATAATAATGGACAAAAGATGGAGCGCACATCTTTAAAGACTTGGAATGTAACACAAAAACTGTCCTTCAGCAGCTTAAATCCAAAAAAGACTGAAGCCTGAGGCTTGTAGCGGCCCTGCAGGAGTCGGCAAAATGGAGTTGGACACGTAAATTTACCAGAAAGTCATTTTTGGATTTAAATAACCCGACAAGATTGTCAGATTTTGACAAACTCAGCAAATTAAATGCCAGAAAAAGAAAAATATTCTGTTTTTTGGATCTTAGATTTGAGGATTTGCTGCTTTTCTTTATCATATCTGACGGCATATTAAAAACATTTGGCTTTTTGACGTCAGACTAAACTCAGAAATCGAAGCCATCGCTCTGAGAAACTGCGAATGCCGTTTAACCACAGCGTTTTATAGACCAAACAATCGGCAGATGAAAACAATCGTGAGCTCCAATTAACAGCACAACAATGCCAGTATTGACCTACGCCGTCCCTCGCTGTGTTGTTTCAACCTGTGTGCAGAGCATTACGGGAGAGGCGTCTCCTCTCTCCGTCACGTGCGATCGAACGCCCAACCGCGGCATTGACGTCTTTGGTTGCCAGTTTGAGTGAAGCGGGCTGCCACCGGGAGCCGAGCTCTTATCGGTGCTGTAGTTTAAAGAGACGATGCATCAGCCACTCGACTCGGACTTACAGTATCTGTCTTTTCTCCATAAAGTGGGCGTTAAGGCGAGCTCGTGGAGGGGCTTATTGATCTGCTGTTTGTATGACAGGACCAGGAGAAGGAGGCTCCGTCGATATCTTCAGGTCAATCCGTATCTCAGCTCTGCTCGCCTTACTTACTCTTTCCCTCACATGTGCGACTCCTTTGATAATCCCTCTTGAGATTCACAACGGGAAAGTTTTCAAAGAAAGGGTTGATCCCTGGGGAAGGTCTGAAGGTGAGGTGGTAGATATGGACAGCCGTACTCGACTATTTCTTATGATTACGTTGCTTATGGTCAAAAACTAACTTGGCGTCTCACCAGCGACTAAAAGTCGCCCCCAGATTTACTCCTGTCCGGCAGCTTTGGTCGCTCGCCAAGCTCCAGTCCAGGTAGCGTTGCTAACGCTATCTCTAGCAGAACACTGTGAGTGTGATACTAACTAGCTGGCTCCGGTTCTGGCACGACATTTGTCAGCATCCCTGCACTCCAGGCCTGTAAACCTGGGTCCTAACTAACTGACTAACAAACTGAGCTAACATGAGCTAACAGCAGCTACAGTTGGCAGCAAATGTCCATCAGGAAACTCTGTTAAATAAAGCTGCTTTAGTTTTCGAGCTATTGTCATGAGCGGTGACACACAGAAGAGTAGCACCAAAGGGTCGGAGCGTGTCGTCGTCAACCAGCAGCAACAATGACAAATATGTGGCTTTGACTGCACGCTGTGTGACCTCACACAGAAAACGGTTGAAGCACGTCGGGCGCCGCCGCTCTGTTTGGAGTGTTTTTATCAGACGTGTGTGTTTAAAAAAAGGTTGCAGCCACTGAGAGCCGACCACCATTGTGTTTTGTAAAAGGCCACACTTTCACCTCGTGTAGTGGGGTCACAGCCTAGCAACAGCCGGACCGAGGCATAGCAACAAGCAGTTCAGCAGCAACGCGGTAATTGGACCTTAAGAGTCAGCGCCGGAGCATGGACACGCTAACAAGCCCAGGCACATTTCATCACACGGACACGTGTGCAGCTCAGAAGCATGCGGTGTATCTGAGCAGTGTTTTATAGTGACTCCATTAGTGTAAAAAATGAAGCTGGCTGCTGGTTTTACTGCTGCTGCTCTCCGCATGCTGCACTGTCCTTGGGTAGATTCAAAGTGCGTGTGTGTGTGTGTGTGTGTGTACATGTATGTGCGATGTGTGTTCATATGTCCCCGTTCAACACGGCAGCCAGCACATGATGTGTTCATGTGCCTTGAAGGTGTGTGAAGTGTCGCTGCTCAAGGTCACTTCATCTTCCAGGTCTCGTCTTCTGACCGGCTCATGTAGAGATATACGAGTATACTTAGTATAATAAGTATAATCCACATTTATACTCAATTACAGCAGCTATACTTATATAATATGTACATACATGCATGTACTTCAATCTTAAAAATATTTCTTCTCTTACATTTTGATTTTTTTCCCTCAGAATATCAAAATTTCTTTGACTTTATTTCCAAAATATTACAACCTTAAACTCAAAATATTGATTCAATTTTTGACATTAATAACAAAATATTTTGATTTTAATTGTTATAGATATTTTTTACTTTACTTACAAAATTTTACCTTTTCGAATATTTTTTATTAATACTGTGACTTTATTGACAGAAATAGCCTTTTTCTTTTCATATTTGTAAAATTATGACTATTTTATTACAACTTACAACTTTCAAAATGTTTTGACTTTGAAATCTCTGCGATGGAGAACATTAACAGTTCCGTTATTCTCATATTCTGAGTCGTGTTTTCGTTGAACTCTCGTCCTCGTCACCAGCTGGGTGTCGTCTTAACTTAAAGGTCAACGTCTGTGTGATGAATCTGGAAAGCTGACGTTGAAATTGCAGCTCAGAGGATGGATTACCAATCAGAAACATAAATGGACTGATTATAGCTGGATGATGCAGTTAGAGGAGAGGCTGGATGTGGACTGATTAGAGACGGAGTAATGGACGAGGGCGGAGACCGAACAAGACAAAAGAAAGATGAACATACAGCTAATGAGAGAGTCATCAAACATCACGACGTGCTGTACGGTGTGTGGAAGGATGAAATAAGGATGTTTTTATTTGTCTAAAAGGTTACGTGTCCGTGTCATCCAGCTTCATCTGATGGCTGTGGTTGCTACGGGTGACCTCCGTCTTCTGTCATGAGTCAGTCTCTGCTATTGGCAACTAATGCCATCGCCATGACCTCGATATTGTGAATCAATTATGCAATCTAGGTCATGGATACAGCAAAGATTCGATATTGTTTCTCATCATACCTGTTTATTAATGTTTGATTTGGAACAGAAACATTTAATCAGTCAGTGCTTTGTCAGACTGAACTCTTAAATTCCTGTTAATTCCCCATGGAAAGTTTCCAACTTAGAATATTCCAGTAAATTTGCAACCCTACTCCAGCGTGAACCGCCTGCAGCTGCTGTATTTTAATGTCACGATGGTGGTACGGGGAGAGATGAACATTTTCTGAGGTGGTACAAGGTTTAAAAAGTTTAAGAAACACTGCTGCTGTAGGGTGTAGAGAAAAGTCAGCAGGACCAAGGATGGATCCCTGAGGAACTCCACAGGAGTTAGCAGCTGTAGACGATGATAAATGACCTAAAGTAAAACCTTTAAATGTTAGATCTTTGTAGCGCTGTAGCATGAATACCAACCACACTGAGAAGGCAATTAATTCAGACAGTGTGTTGTTCAGTATCAAAGGCCACAAGGTCCAGAAGAAGAAGTACGATCGTGCCTTTATCAAGAGTAAATCATTTAATTACATCCGAGCTTTGTCTTGAAGAGTAATTTAAAAACATCTTCATCGCGGTGACAGAGGCAGTGAAGGTTGTGACAAAGATGTGAGAGGGCGTAACCCGAGGACGACGGCGATGCTGCTGCTGGGTACAAATCATCCTGCCGTAAACGTTACCCCCTTTACATTCAGCTCATGTTCTCAGCCTCGCCTGTAAATGTACATGAGAGGGAGGGGAAGAAAAAAAGGCAGTGGGTGACCGAGACAGCAAACGACACAATGAGAGGGAGGAGAGAGAGGAGAGAGAGGAAGGGAGGAGATGCTGTGGGTGAGTGAGTGGAAGCGATCATTAATACGAATTTAAAGGATGTGAGGAGAGGACGGCGAGCAGAGCAGCCGGCGTTTGGAGGAGTGAGGCAGCAGGAGAGGGCGGATGAGGGGAGGAGAGGAGTTCACCGGCCAACTGCGAGTGCACTGATCCACAACAGCCAGGTGGAGAAGAAAAGGAAAGAAGAGCTCTGTGACGAATGAAGAGTGTGTGAAAGCACCTCCAGCTGAGCGACACAACACACACATCTCTCACGCGAGATGAACACATTCAGTTTGCGGAGTGTCTGCGCTGCCGGCGAGCATCCTCCGCTACTTTCAGCACCTGCCGCTTGTTGAGTTGTTGAGATTCATGCGGACCGGAGGCGAACAATCGAAGCAGGTGAAGCTCTTATCAGGTGGCGTGTGGACGGCAAAGAGCATCTGAGGACGTCGGAGCGCCCAGAAACGAGCACCAGGTTCTCGATTTCGGGATGCTAAAAAATCAGAGTTGCAATGTGGATTAAGGGGATGAATCCCGAGGAGGCGCCAGGGAGGGATGAGGTTGTTGTGGTGGGCAAGAGGGCAAGAAAGGGCTGCCCCTGCTGCCCTGTGGCGCGTCCGGATGCCTCCACCTCCACCTCCAACGCTGCCGCCCCGTGAGCATGCAGGTCCTACAGATCGTCAAGGAGCTGGTGTCGCCGTCCAGACGCAGGGCAGCGGCCAGATTTGGAGGTGTGTGCATGCATCGCTTTTGATTATTACAAGATACACCAAACATCGGCTTCACCGTGATCAGGGTCAAAATGTTTGAGGGTTTATGAGCCCTGTGAATGTTTGCTGTCGGGTTAAAGCCTGTTATTAAAACTGGTTATTGGTCGTCTCCTGACACAGCGGAGCTCCGCTGTTGTTCACGAGTCTGTTAAATCAAGAATGAAAGCTGCTTCAGCTCGCTGTCAGGGGCTGTTAATCGACAACATCTTCATTAGTTCAATGCAGATTTCAGCGGAGAGGGTTCTGCATCCGAGGGTTTTCCCGAAGATTTAGTCGACTGATCTGTAGAATTAGGTCTGAGTTTAAGTCTGAGTTTGCTCTTGTGTCAATGTAGTGAGTACAAAGTGTCGTACCCAAAGCGGTATGGGTGGAAAACCTGGAGAGTTTCATACTTCATCACCTTGACATGCTCGGCCATTTGCTGCTGGAAGTTTGAGGCTTGTTGGGTTGTCCAAAGGACGGGGACTGATGAGATCTTATTGATACCACTGTCATTGATTGATGCTGCTCATCAGTCTGAGTCTTTATTGATTGTCATATTGATTCCTGATCAATCTTCTGTGTGCAAACAGTTTTTTTAGCATCAGTGTGACTGTTTTCTATCTTATCTCTTCGAAGCCTGCGTGGTGCTAATGTCATTATAAAATAGGCGGTAACAGATGTGCTCGGTAACGCTTGTGAGTAGTGACAATCCTTAACTTTAAACCCGTGTTCTCTCGAACGATGTTTCCACATAGTCAGTGCCACTGCATGCCAGAGGGAATCAACCTGTAGCTCATTTTAGAGTTTGAAGTGGCAGCAACAACAAACTATCCACGACCGACGTTTCATCTGACGCTTCACACATCCACAAACCTTCCAGCTCCAGCTGCAGCTTCCATATTTCTAAAGTCAAAGGACACGAGAACTTTTTCAAGAGCTCTCTCAGTCCGTCAACGTCGCAAGTGACACTTGAGATCCTTGAAGATCTTTTTTTGGCTCTCTGTTTTAATAATGAAGCTAATTATTCAGTTCTCAAAGTCACTGTGGTCGAGGTTAAACTTCTCGCTGTGCCCGTATGGCGTTTTTATCTGAACGGGAGGGGCGGTCCCCTCGAGTCACCACTGTAATAGCTTTGTTGCTGTGGGACACGAGTGTATAAAGTGTGTGTGTGTGTGTGTGTGTGTCCTGCAGCTGCATTTCTCTGGTGTGCAATGAATAATGAAACACGGTGCCCGGGGTAATGGAAAACTCTGTGACCCTTGACCAGCCGGTCCCGTCTCCTGATTGGATCAGCTTGTATAGAGATAGCCTCGATCCTCGTCCTCCGTCGTTGTTTTTATTGTCACACGCTCGAGTTTATCCAGACGTTTTTTTAGCTCCTGCAGGAGGAAGTAAGCCGGAGCTTGTTGACTTCTTGCTTCAGTGCTCCGTGTTTGCAGAGGGGTTGATGGGCAGGTAGATTGGTGCTTTGTTGCAGATTTCTCCTAAAATATGTTGTAATGAGGACATCGATGATCATTTATGTGAAGTAGCATCGTTCTCCGTCATATCAGAGTCTGGATCTGCCTACATTTGCACAGGATGTGTACGGTTGACTGGCTTTTCTTCCTGCTGCCTCTGTGACAAGCTAACAGCAGCTACAGTAGCAGGTAGCTGCTTTAGCAGCAAAGCCACGTAAGGCTCGGCCCATCAGGACACGTCATGATGTTATTGGTTGGTTCAAGCTCGTTTTTGTCCTGAAGACATGCGTGTGAATATATATTAATAACAATATATTAAGGCTTAAAGTAACTAGATGAAATATTCAGTCAAACATGTTTGAAACTCGGTTTGACAGCTACAATTTGGAAACGATGAAGCCTCTGACAGGACTAACCTGCGGCTACTCTCAGCGCTGCCGTTGTGAGTGTGCGTTAGACTTGATGACAAGTGTGTGAAAGTTATTGTTAGGCAGGTAAGTGTGTGTAATCAACTCTAAAGGCGCAGACACTTAAACAGAGAGAGTGTTTCAGCGGCTTTATCGACTGCCCGGGAACAATTCGCACTTTCCATTTGGCTGTCGTCTTTATCTCCGTCCATCAGCCCTGCAGAGGAATTCACCTTGGCTTCTTCTTTCAGCTCGGATCAATGCAGGCAGATTTAGAGATGGCCTCCAACTGATACAACACACACACACACACACACACAGGCATACATAAATTCACACACTCTCTGCAGTGCTGTGCTGAGGTGTGATGACCTGAGTGCGATGTGCTAGCACATGTTGTTGAGTCGCAGGATGAAGGGTGGAGATGAGAACGACAGAAAAGAGGAAGATGCCGACACGTCAGGAAGATTTTTATTATCAGCAGTAATGAAGTTTTAAAAAAAAGGCTAAATATCAAGATTCAAACAAAAAACAAGTTTAAAATACAGTTTAAAAATATAGAAAACTACCGAACTCTGAAGTTTCTTGTGACGTCTGTCGTCGTGTTACATTCAGCGGCTGTTTTATGTTCCACGGTGACGCCTATGGGAGTCGTTTTCTCGTCAGCTCTATAGATGAAGCAATTAAGCCTGCAAATGTTTTCCATTATCGATTCATCTGCTGATTATCTTCTTGAATAACTGATGTTATAACTGGTGTTCCAGAATGTCCAATGTCCAGACCTCCAGCTGGACGATGTCTCTTCAAAGCCATGGAGGTTTGAGGCCCCTGTGGTCACTAACATCTCATGGTTGGTGGTTTGTTTTTATAAGTTTGGTCTCTTCGTCAGCAGAAGGTTGATGGTTCAAATCCGTAGCATGAGAAGACCGTTTGAGCAGGTCCGCAGTGGTGACCATAGAAAACAAGTCACGGTAAGAACCTGAAGGATTTTTGGAAACCGTGCATCATCCTCCTGTTAGTTAAAGAAACATCCGACAGCTTATTGACTCGTGGCTCAGCTCCACCAGCCTGCAGGAGCCTCGAGGCCTTGACCTCGGCTCTCATTTAAAGCTCAGTTCACGCCACAGTTGAATTACCTCGGGACCTCATTACGGTTTAGGAAATCGCCCCGCGTGTCTGTGTTTTGTGCGAGTCATCCGTAGAGGACAAACAAAGCCGGAGTTTCACAACAATCTGGGGATTACGGCTGAAACACGGCGGGGCACGATGAGCCTCCTCGATTTGTACCCCAGAAACCATCGAAGCGCTCAATAATAATTTCAGCTGCAGCTTCTCTAAAACTCAGACCTGAAGGAAAAGGAAGTAGCACAGAAACAAAACAAGAACTCCACCTCAGCCTCTAACGTGAAACACTGCAGACTGCTCCCGGTCAGCGCGGCAGCTCGGTATCTCACTGCATTATTCAGCAGGCCTCGTGCTCGCATTCAGATCCTGCACCAGCAGCTTCGAACTAAAACACCTTCCCGTGTTTTGCATGCCGACGCGTGAACCAGCTGTCCACATGGTGTGTGTGTGTGTGTGTTTTATTTGTTTATGTGTGGACCGGAGCTTGAAGGGAAAGCCTCATGCCGGGTCGGGTGTCTGTTGAGGAGGGACCGGCCGGCAGACAGTCCAGGCCCGGCGGGTGTTGGTCTGGAGCCACCTGCTGACATCCACACTGTAGCAGACGGGCTAATTGCCTGTATGTCCTCCCTAAAGGGCAAAGCTGCGGTCCGCTTCATACGCCGCAGTTTGAGCTTCACCCCCGAACGCTGCAGCTTCATTTCTATATATATTTATATCGAACATCTGAGCCTGCTTTTATATTTCTCACTCGTGTGTGTCGGATTTAGCAGAACATATTGATCCGCGCTCGCTGCTTCACACCTCGTCTTATTAAATTATGTATCAAACGACTGTAGCTGCTCAAACATCATTACTGAGTTCAGGCCGCTGTGTTCACCGACGAGAAGGACCGAAGCTCCAGAAAAACGGTGATTTAATGGTTGACGGACGTCAGGTCGGCGAGCGTTGAGGCGCGTAAACATAAAATCTGAGGAGAAACCTGACGAATCGTTAGATTGATCAAATAGTTTGGAGTCTTGTTGGGTTACTTCTCCTCGGTGATCGTACCTGACTGCTCTCTCTGCTGTGTTTCAGTCAGGTCTGTTTTTCTGGTGCCGCCCGTCTCGACTTGTCCCGTCTTGTTAATGACAAAGCGGTCATGACGTCGGCGGGTTGGACTCTGTCACCGTTTAATGTGCTGCCTGTGCAGGAGTGTGTTCTCGCCCTGAACGTTCAGCTCTTTTTATTTTGACTTTTATTTATACAGTAGCAGAAAAAAAAGGAGGAAATGGCTTCAAACTGCAGCCAGAGAGGAAGTTTGCCTTTTGAGGAACAGCGACTTCTTTTTGTTTTTCACTTTCTGTGAACATCCGTCAGAGCCGAGCCATCCTCAGCCATCTGCTGGTTTTAGACAGAGGGACTGATGTGATGTTACGTCTCTCCTGGGATGAATCCATGAATCTTTGAACGACACCGCCACATCTAATTATCTTCCAGCCCACCGACAGACACTTTGATATTGATTAATATTTTCCTCGTGGGAATGTGTACGCTCATCTCTCTTCTCCTTGGTTTGTTCCTTGGGAGACGTTTTCACCGCCTAAAGAAGCTTTAGGGTTGATGAAGAAAGACAACACGCTCCTCCAGGAGAACATTTTAGTTTGAACCCAGACAAATTTATCTGGATGATTATTTGACGTATTTTCCTGAGAAAACTTGACGTCTGACTCTTCTTCTTTCACGTGTAAATCGTGCGTTATCTCACAGACCTGTTGCCCGCTCTCTGCGTTTCGCCTTCAGCTTTCGTTGGTTTAATTTATTCAGGTCAGAGGTGTGTCTTTCTCCTCTTCTTTTGTTTTTCATGCCCGCCCACTCACCAAGCAGATACAGAAATGAAGACAGGAAGCAGACGGAGAGTGAAAGTTAGTGTCCGAATGTTTAAATCTTTACAAGTGGAACGTCTGCTGCTCAGCATCCGACGTTTTATTTGATTGATTTGATTCTTCTTTCTGTGTCTGACAGTCTGAATCTGTTTCTACCCGATGGAGCTGCTCTAAGATGAAATGAAATAAAACCTTGAATAGACTTGGATATTTTGTTGACTTTGAAGTTGAGTTGGGTGGTTCAGGGTTTTTTTTGTTCAGGATGACGGAGTCAGCCACAATCTTCAGCATCCAAAAAACTGCAGTTCCTCTAACGTCCACCTGAGGCTGGCTCCAGAAGTGAGTCAGTCTTCATAAGTCCCCATGTTCAAATGTCCGATGTTTGGTTCACGATTCAGTGAATGTCGGTGCTGAATCAGAGCCACAGTACAGACGTGGGTTAAACAGAAGAAGTGGAGGTGACGTCTGAAACCAGTAAACCTCCACCTCCTCCTCCTTGCTCCAACCCTGGAGCGTTCAGAAGTGATAATGGCGCTCGAGTCCCAGCTGAGTCTCTCCCCTCACGAACACAGATACTTCCTGTGCCGATGGAGCCGGCAGATAGAGCCCCGAGATGACGATCCCTCGCCCTCCCTCTTGTCTCTGATACGCCACATCACAACCCTTCATGGTACATCACGTCCACTTCATAATGAAGTTTTAATGGAAACTGTTCATCATCCAACTGTCACTGTCGAGTTTCCCAACTTTCTCTCGTCACTTCAAAGTCCGGACGGTTGGGAAACGCTTTAATTGCTTAATTGGTTACATAAATAATCACATTTCTGCAGCTCGATGAACGTTTACGAAACTCTGATTTTTAATTTTGTGACATTTGGAAAAGTTTCCTCTGGTCGGCCGGCTGAAAACAGTCGGCCTCTCTGTGCTGCGTCGCTCTGCCTCTCTCCGGGCGGCTGAATAGAGCTTGTTGTTGTGTTGTTGTTGCGTTTGGGAGGAGAATGTTGTGAGTGGGACTGACTCGTCGTGAAGTCTGTCTGTCTGTGGTTGCAGTCACAAACGGCGGCTTTGTGAACTCTCTGATCTCACTTCTCTTCTCGCCTCTCGCTCATTTCTCCTGTGTGTGTGTCGGTGTGTGTCGGTGCGTAGTGACAGCGATGGGATGAGATAGTTGAAGTTGTCTCGTGGTTTGTTGGACCCGGCTGAAGTGTGACCGATGCGGACTAAAGCTCTGACTCGCTCGGACGTTCCAGCGGATCGCTTGAAAAGAGGTAAAAGATGAAAAGACGCAGTTTGTTTCTTCATGTCTCCAGCTGTACCTTGTTCGGTCCTTGAATTTGATTATTGGGCCTGGAAAAGTCCTTGAATTTGTGTGGTGTTAACTGGTTTGAGATTTAAGTGTAAATTCATGACACTATAATACTAATACTATTGTATTGGTACAATAGTTTGTAGTTTGTTAATGTATATAGGTCCTAATATGCATTAAAAATTACCATGAGTCCTTGAAATCCTTGAAAAAAAATCAAGGCCTGGAAGGTTTTTGAAAACCGATCATTGAAAATGCTTGAATTTGATGTTTTGTGTTGTCTGAGTTAACTGGTTTGTATCATTAAACCAGTTTGTTTCAGTGCAGATTATTGGTACAATAGTTTGTAGTTTGGTTAGAATGAAACCTTGAAATCCTTGAAAGAAACCAAGCCTTGCAACCCTTGTAAGTTTTTAAACATAGACATGCATCATTGAAAGTGCTTGTTGGTCGAGTTCAGATCTTTTTCGTTTGCTTTAATAAAAACTCGATCCGTGTCTCAAACAGCGCTATGCTAGGTCTTTGAATTTGAGAAAAGCGGGCCTGGAAAGTCCTTAAAACATCCTTGAATTTATTGTTTAAGGAGGTCTGATATGTTTTTTAGTTTTAACTGGTTTATATGATTAGAGTTGATGTTTAATATATTTATGTTGCACAGACGGCGTGGAGGTAATTCACGGGTGAGGAGCTGAGGCTGAAGTCTCGGCCGGTCGTCGGCGTCGCGTCACGTTCACGTGCGGTCGGGTTCAGGTTGTAAACGCAGACGGGCGGAGACAGATGACTGTTTTGGGAGCGCGGGATAATAACACACGACGGTGTGTGTGCAGCTGCATCATCAGCTGTTTGCTGCCGAGGCAGTGACATCATCCGGCCTTTGTGTGACCGCGGCGTCGCGTGTTGCTTTTCTTGATTCCTGGTGTATTTACGGAGGATTAATTGTGCGTGTGTGGCCGTGCAGCTGAAGCCTTCTCCCTCCACTCTTATTATTTTCTTTGTATGTGCATGAAAAATGTTTGCAGGGGAGCGAGGAGCTGCGACGAGCGTGGACTCTTTAACACGCAGAACAAAGAGGGCTCATTACAGCAGCCAGAGGAAGGCTGTGATTACGCCTGTCATGTTGCTCGTTGTCAGCGGCCGGTCGTTAACAGCGGTGATAATGAGGAACAAATACACTCTGTACAGCTTCCTGTCACATGACCGTGCTGCCAACAGAATTAGACTTTCCTGTGAAGCGCCTCGTGGAGTTTAACCGGAGGGAAGATGAGGATGAAAGAGTGAGCCGGTGTTTGATTCGGAAGGACGAGTCAAGGACGAGGAAGTAGAAAAAAGTTAAAGAGGTTTTAAAGATGCTTTAAGGACGCGTGTCTCCTTCAATGCTGCATAGAGTTATATTCTTATATACTTCACAGAACAGAGTTTTGATGTGTCACATCACATCCTGTGAGGTGACCAATAAGAGAGAGTTTTGTGTGACCTGACATCTTGACCAGGATCAATAGATAGTGTAATAAAGTGACACTAACTTATACTTCGTCTTCAACAGTTTTATCCTCATTAGTGATACTGACGGTCCATTGGTGTGTAACCCTGCAGGCTGCACTCTCCCTGCTTTAAAATGTAAAAACCATCTCGACCTTCATAATTACAAACCCTAACCCTCTGGAAGGTTTTCTATTAGTTTTCAGGGACATTTAAAAATAAACTGGTCGAATGACGCACGTCAAGATACCAGCTTGAGTTCAGCAGCATCCACGTCACCTGTCTGAGCGGTAAACCCCGTCAGAGGAAGTTGCTCCTAACTTCCTGTATTGTTGAGTTATCACGATGCTTTCACATGAGTTGTCATGCAGCGCCGCTTCTTCCCACGTGACCTGAATGCAGCAGGAGATGAAGGG
Source organism: Nibea coibor (assembly GCA_023373845.1). Lineage (NCBI taxonomy): Eukaryota > Metazoa > Chordata > Actinopteri > Sciaenidae > Nibea > Nibea coibor. The sequence goes on from CM041731.1 coordinate 17,249,224, forward strand.
CAGAGTTTGGAGGCGGGGGGGATGGAGGGGACGGAGGGGACAGGGTAACGTCCAGCTGTGACTGGCAGGGACATTTTAATCACAGCAGGACGGGGACAGTTAGCCTCACCGCTGGGGACTGACTGGCAGCTCCGAGCGGAGGAGGTGGAAGGTCAGCTCGGTGGTGGTGGTGGTGGAGGCTTGTAATGAAGGTTAAACAGGAGAGAGCTGAGATCCAGTGTAGACGGACTGCAGATTTATTGGTGAATCCATCAGACGGTTTAATCTGCTTTTTTACTTTGAGGTTCTAGTTGGAAATAATTTGAGCTCATCAATCAGGAACAAAAGTCGACAGGACTTCCTCTTAAATTGAAATATTTTGTTTGGAGTTTACTGCTTGGTAACAAGTCACGGGATAGTTGTGTTTTACTGGGCTGTGATGCTAACCTCGTGGTAGGGCTGGAGGAAAAGGTCATCTCCAAAGAAAATGGGGTTCATCCTCTGGATACCATGAATGAACAAGAAGCTTTTTTACCCTTCCCGGCACTGCTGGGAAGGGTAAAAAAAGTGAAGAATTGATTTAATTCCAACAATAAAACAAACTAAGATGTGGCAGTCTCCTCTCAAAGTCCCTTTAAGTAGAAACTAGTCTTCTTTTTGAACCTTTTTGTCCGGTACAGACGAGTCCTCTTTGGGTTCACGTGATGTTAAACACATTTCAGACCTGCTAACATAAAGCATCCTGTAAACTTCAAGTCTTGTACCGTCTGCTGTAAACTCCTGAACTCTCCATAAGTCCTGTGAGAGCTCCTCGGGCCACAAATAAAAACACACACACGGCAATCTCCGTTACGGATGCCAGTGTGATCCTCGAAGCATGAAAAAAGGGTCTAATTGCATTTAGCTTAAGTCAGGCCACTGTGGAATACTAATATGGCTGTAAGGGGCTCAGCATTAAGGCAAAGATTCCTCTGGCTCTCACTATGGGAACCACGGGGCCTCCTGGGGTGGAACTCCCAGCAGAAAAAGGCTTTACTGTATTTGTTTGTTTGCCCCCAGACGGTTCGCCTTGTTGCGTACGGACCCCCCTCTGTGTGCTCTCGGCAGCCCACAGCGACATGCCTTTCACTGACACACACCATCCTGTCATAAAAATGCCAGCCGGCTCAATAAGGAGTGTGTTTGTTTCGGAGCGTTTTGGAATTCCAGTGAAGTCTTTTTTTTCCCTCCTCCCGTCAAAACCCAGAGAGACCCGGAGAGGAAGTCGGAGAATGACTGGAGTCAAATACTTCCTGTGAAAGGCTGAAAAACTGTCAAAAAGAAACAAATTCAGTTACATAACAGCAGGGATTCAAAACGTGAGAGGCCAAGACGAGGCAAAGTCTTTAAATCGAGACATTCGTCCTGATTTGTTACTGAAATTCTTCCAGTCACGACAGATTTTGCAGTTTTTTAATAACTTTCAGGAGAAGCCATTTTCTTCATCATAACTAAGTTTACTAAGTCATAAACTTGAAGTACCAACTTTAAGTCGGTTGGTTCATCACTTTGTTCCAGACTGAAACTGATGAAATCGGGTCATGTTCCCCAGAGGATGAACCGTGATAACTTAAGTCATTATTTCTTTTCTTAAAGCACAATCATGAGCTTAGCTTTCTTATTTGTCCGGGATCCCGAGCTGTTCCCGGGTTAGATGGGCTGTATAGTCCCTTCAGCAGGTTCTGGTTCTCCTCCCAGTTGGTTGAACCTGGACAGCCTCCAAAGGAAGGCGCCCAGGAGGCATCCTGATCAGATGTACCTACCCAAAGCTCAGGACCTCGACTGGGATCTCTGCCTTCATGTAGATTCTCGTTTGACACATTTAATCACAGTTTGTGTCTGGAAGCGTTCCATAAAGGGATAATTGTGGTTTATTACAACCTGTTTTTGTAGCTTTTTTCTGTATTTGTGTTGATTGTTCGCGCCAAAGTAATCACAGAAACACGACGGTGAAGTCTAACAGTGCAGAAACAGACTAATTTGACACGTTTTAACATGCACAGAGGGAAATTAAAAATGTTTTGTGTCGCGCTGTAATAAATGTTTCATCAAAACCAAACGAGAGTTCATTTTTAAGGCGGCAGTGGAGTCAAAAACGCTGAAGTTTATCGTCTGTTTTTCCCGAAGACGTTAAATTTAATAAAGTTTGTGTTAAAATCACAAAATCTGACTTTAACAGACAGATGGAGCCAAAAATGTTACACAAATGAGGCGAGACGACGACAACAAACGTGTCTATTACGATGTTGTAGCGTCTCTTCAGGTTTTCCTCTCAGCGCTCGTAGGTATGATTCATTACACGCCTCCGTTACCGCGCACACGATATTCAACATAAACACGACCTCACCTAATGGAGTGTGTGCCAGCTTTGTTAACACACACACATCCGATGTTTGGAGCCTCTCATGGTTGGCTGAATCAGAAGTGTGTGTGTGTGTGTGTTATCACATTCACACTCACGCCGTGACGCCTCTCAGCTGTCCGTTGAAGCTTCATATAGACTCACATTATTCTCGAATGCTGAGGTCAGGCTGACACGCCGAGCCGAGTGTTTCTGTGTGTGTGTGTGTCCACGTCAGCTCCTGGCTCTGGTAACTGAGGGGAGAGCGTAACACAAAGCATGTCTGTGACCTGACGTGAAGCAGCAGCAAGTTTTTACACCTAAAAGAGATTAAAATGAAAATGACTCACCAGCATGACGTGCAGCTCACCTGTGATTTAAGTGGAACCAAAATAATCAACAAAAATATTATTTTTGCTGCTGAATCTGTGCCACACACACACACACACACACCTCATTGTTCTCTTGTGTCATTCATGTCTTCTCTCTCTCTGTTTGCTCTGCAGCGTCTGATACCGAGCATGATGCGGCGGTGAAACTTGACCAGGAGCGGGCTGAGATCGTCGCCAAATATGACAAGGTGGGTGGAGGAGGAGGAGGAGGAGTTTCTTTTCTTGTGGTCACCAAACTTCTGTAAATCACCGCCTCACCGCCCGTTAAACACACTCTGTACTTTAAACCAACCAATAAAACTGAACCTGTAAATGAAGTTTAAATGGTTCTGACTCGGTTCTGCGGGTCAAGTTACGTCTACATCATCCAAACATGGCAGAGCTGTCTGATGACATGTTGCTCACAGCAGCTTCTCCTTCCAGACTCAGCATCCTGGTGTTTTTTTGTGATCCGAGTCTTAAAGGATGAGACAGAGATGAAAAGAAAGAAGAAATCCTTCTTCGAGCTGCGGCTCGTGTTTGCATCACTTTGAGAACTTCACTGACATTTTTCATCGTAACAAGTTACTGCGAGAGATTTATCGACTTCTTCTTCTTCAGCTTTCTGTTCTCTCTCTCACACTTTGATATTCTCTCCCGGCGCTCTCGTCTCTACATAATCCGTCCTCACTCTCTCTTTTCATTGTGGGTTTTCTGTTTCACTCGTCCACGTCGGTGAATTAACTACAACCAGTTTTTTTTTTTTTCTGGGAGGCCTGGAGTCAGACGGTGACGCAGGTGGGCGTCTGGCTGTTCATTTCACACCTGTTAATCGCTTCACACACACACTCTCATAAACACACACACACACTTGCGTCGACACACCTTCCCCAAGGGCGCCGGAGTCGTGGCTGTCCTCGTAATCTAGCAGCCAATCAAAACATGATTCTCTGCCCTCGAGGAACGTGGCTGGAATGAAGTCTGGAGCTCGATGAGAAGTTGATGTTGAGAGACGTCAAGACGAACCGCGATGATGATGATGATGATGATGATGATGCATTTTTCTGATCAGCTGATTAATCGTTTTGTCAATAAAACATCCACCTTTATGTTTTGACACACCGCGGCACTCGCTCGATGCCCGTCAGCCCCGTCTTGGATATTTTTACTCGCCGTGAAGTCGCTGCCTGATTAGACGGCGCTTCACGCCTCATTGTGCTGAACAATTAGCTGTTACAGATGGAGGGCATCGCCGCTGTTTGTTTATTCCGTAAATCAAATTATGAGCCGATCGTTGAGCAAACGCGCCAAAGAAAACGCCACTCAGTGAAAAGACGTGAACAGGATAAAGATGATGTAGAGCGGATAACTTGACCTGTTTTTGAGTCTCCAACATTTTTATGAACATGAATACTTGTTTTCTTTGGTTATTATTCAGACTTTTCTGGTTCATGTTCCTGGTTTCCCTGTTGGCTGTTTTCACGATCAGAAATTTGGTGTCTTATTTTGAAAATCCACCAGATTCTCCCTGCTGCTCTGTTAAGATTAAAGTTTTCTTGCTGCTTCTGAACCGGACCGAAACATCGACTAGAACCTGACTACCTGACGTTACCTGAGCTCTTTGAACACGCCACAGAAGCAATCAATAAACCTCTAACCCGTCTGCAGGCCCGTCTGTGGTTTCACAGGTCGCTCTGACGTCCAGATGTTCAGATGTAATATTTCTACATTCATCTCCTTCTTCCACACACACACACACACACACGCTGCCTCACACAGAGTGTGTGTGTGTGTGTGTTGGTGAACACTGCATCATCATCGCTGACACCTTCATCATCTCTCTCGCCGCTTAAAATCAATTTCAAGGTAAAATTAAAGCCGGACTCTGACCGCTCAGCGCTTCTGTGATCGTCCGTCAGCACAGCTCTGATCGACTGCGGCGCTCGGCCACGTGAGATCTGTTTTATTTCAGAGCCACCGCTCAGGATTTCTGCAGTTTATTAACAGATTCACAACGATAAATCAGCGAGCCGACCTTCTGACCGCGTCATACGAAGCTGAAGATGCCGTGGTCAAATTTTCTACAATCAGCGGCGTCGATCGACAAATATCAGCTTCAGTCAGACGGTGGAAACTTTGTTTCTGCAAAAACAAGAAATAATTTGAACATCCTGCAAACGAACGCCGGCTGATGAGAAACGACGAGCTGTGACCGCGTGTGGCCGCCCTGATAACCGACTCCATTAAACTCCTCCCATCCCCGACAGCGCCGATGACATTGATTTAGCTCTGATTGTGTCTCATTCTGCTTGGCCACACACACACACACACACACACACACAGCCGCCTCCATCATCTCCTCTCTCCATGGTCTCTTCGCTCTTAATGAGGCAGCTTGATTATGCAGCCTGCTGGACTAAATTAAAAAGACTAATTTACAAACTGAGCGTGTTGGGCTGGTCTGGCTGATACCGCCGGGCTGTGAAATAGAGGTGTCATTCAGGAAGCATCCACATGAACACACACACACACACAGCAGAGAAACTATAGAGAGACTTTACTGTACGTTAACGCACAGATATATTTTCAGTATTTGACAGCATCTCCAGTCTGGAGAGGCGAATGGAGACACACATGTTTGCATACACAAACATCTTCATGGTGTCTCCGTCTGTCCTCTTGTTTCCAGGGAAAGGAGGCCACCGTGGAGCCGTGGGAGGACACCAACTTCCACCTGTACAAAGTCATCGACCGCTTTGGCTTCCTCCAGTAAGAAAAACATCCAACCTGTATAATTATTCCTCAGAGTTTGAACTGCGGCAGCACGATGAAGGGGACAAGAGAGAAAATGAGAGGCTGCAGCGTGGCTGAAGGCAGAGAGCGTGTCTGTGGGCTCGCTCGGGCCGGTCGGGAGGCTGCGAGGCTCTTAAACAGCGCCGTGCTGCAGCAGCGTTATATATAGGCTGGCACATGGAGGCAGGAAACAGCCTGGTTAGCCACAATCACAGGGCATCAGTGTTAGCATAGAGTGGTACGATGCAGACCATAGGCGGTGTGAGGTGGAGGCAGAGATGGTGAGATCGTGGGAGGAGGAGGAGGAAAAAACAAACATCTGGGGTATGTGATTGTTGAAGACAGGGACAGAAGTAGCCCGGGGTGAAGGTCAGCGACGAGGCTGAAGAAGGAGAATATGAAGCCCAGGAATGATGCTGCAGACCGGGGCAGGCTGACGGCAGACGCCCCGTGATCTCCACGTTATATTTAGACTTGAAGAGCGAAGAACAGACGTGAAGTTAAAGAGTTTATTCAAGCGTGTCAGCCACAAAATGGTGGTCATGTACAGACCTTAACATGTTGATCTATTTATATAAAACCAGGACGTTTCCTCTGACAGAACTTCATTTATTTCCTGGAAGGAAACCTGATTCCCAAACAGCTGAAAACAGCTAACTGAATATTTAATTAGATTTAAAAGCTACATATGGGAATATTTTTTATTTTTCATGTTGTTTTTTTTGCAATGATCCTAAAAACTAAAAGATCTTTCACGCTGGAAATCGACGTCTCAGCTTTGAGTTTTTTCAGGTTGATTTCAGGTCGTGTTGATGCCTCAAAGCAAAGAAGGAAGTGAAGATTTTCAGTTGTGCGTTGTGTTTACTGTTTGTTCTGCTAAATGTCGACGGGCGCTGAGTGAACTCGGAACAGTCACAGATTTTGTCTCAAAGAAAATAGAAAATAAAAACCCAGCAGGGACTCTGAAAGTCAGATAAGCGGAGCTGAAATTGAGGAATGTCTAATCTGTTATTTCCCGTTTGTGTGACCGCTGACATGTTTGACGTTCCTGTCGGGGAGAGCAAGGCGAGCGCTGACCCCGGATATCACTCAGCTGTTTCATCAGGGTTGACTAAACTATGAATGCATGACAGCGAGGCCAAAAATAAACTGGAGGTTAAGAGATCAGTCATCTTCATTCTTCTGTTTCTTCTTCTCTCCTCAGTGAGGATGAACTTCCATCCTACGACTCCGTGGAGGAGAAGGTGAGTTCGTCACGTCTCTTTAACGTCGGCGTTCTTTGACGTTTGTGGCAAACATCAGCTCCATGAACTGAACTTCCCTGTTCGGCACATTTCCTGTTCACATTTCTCCTGTGAAGATTAAATCAATCAGACTGTGAACAGAATTAAAAATAGACGGCCTCGACAGAAGGACGTATTGTGATCTGTAACACGACTCTGAGGTTTGAGCGGATGTTTGAAAGGAGACCTCAACAGATTAAACAACATGGATCCATGGATCTGTCACTGGCATCACATTGATGTACACTCTGTGTCCACTTTAATAGGTACACATACAACAGAGCTGCCAAAAATAAACTATAATGGAGGTCAACACCACTACAACCTCAATAATCCAGTGAGATTAAATTAAAACTGAACTTTATCTTTGTAAAGGTGGAATTCATGGCCACTGTTTAAAAAAACTTCCAGAGCAGATATTCTGGGCACAGTTTAGTTTAATTTAGACAAACTTTAAATTTAATTTAGAAAATAAAGAAAAAAAGTTCCTGTGGTTACTAACGGAAATATAACTGTCACTGCTCAGAGGCTTTCCAGGATAAACTCATTGAAGGTCTAAGATTAGTTTTTATTCCGAGAACTCAACGTGATTACAACTTTAAAAATAGTTCTCACGTATGTTCAGGAACTGTTTGATTCTTGTTTCGGCTGATGACTAAAAATAGTCGCAGCTTTGTTGTAAAATGATGTCTCAAAACCAATCAAATGTTGCATTTAAGTACCATAGGAAATATGAGCTTTTACACTCCCATACGTGCTATATATTTATTATTTATTTAAATTCTTTAATTTACAAATGAAATCAGTCTGTTAAAATGTTTTTTTTTCCACACAGCAAAAACACACAGAGGTGGAGAGGACCAACAAGTGGCTGAAGATGCTGAAGAGCTGGGACAAATACAAGAACAGTGACAAGGTGAGTATTTCTGAGTGTTCAAAGCTGCATTTTTTAATCTTTTTGGCCACCTGGGGTCAGCAAAACAATGTAACGAAACAATTTTTGTGACACGCGTTGGGCTGCAACCAACACGTGTCAAAAAAAAATCCATCAAATGTTTGGCATCTTTGACAGAAATATGGTAAACAATTATTTTATATGAAGAATGTTTTGGCTGGCTAAAAGACTCCATAGAGCTCTATGTCTGTAAAATCTTTTCATTTGATGTCTCAAATCTGAGACACTCCCATAATTAAGACTACAGGGATAAGCATCCACGTGTATAGTGCCCAGTGTTTCTTCAGCGCTCTGTCTGGACTTCTGTTGGTCGTCATGAAGCATTTTGAAGTGTTTCAGAGTTTAATCTTGAGTTGGGTTGACGCTACGTCAAGAATCAAATTGGGAAACATCATTGGGATGATGCAAACAAAAATGGTCTTAACCAAACCGAATATTAATGGTCCAACCCAACATCAGTCTTATTCATGTCGGCGTTCGTGTGTCCTCTGCTGCGGTCATCCTTGCAGCAGCAGATGTAGTGGACTGTCGCTCTCTCCCATAAGAACCATTAGAGGAAGGCGGGTATCAGTTATTGCGGCCTTCATCAGTGCCTTCTTTGGTCCAGGTTGAGTTGTGGTGTTGCCTGAAGCGGTTCACCGTGCCCTTCATTTGTACGTTTGGGCTCCAGCTGGGATTTGCTGTGTTGGTTTGTGTCTGGGCTTTTGAAATGTGAAATCCACTCACGGCTGGCACTGAGAGCACACAGAGACTCGCTCTTTGGCGTTGTTTTCAAAGAAACATTCACGGTGAGTAACCACCAAGGACACAGAGGAGTTCTTCCAGCTTCCCTCCATCACATCACTCTCTATCTCGTCCTCCTCCCTCTTCTTCTTTCAAGCTTCAGGGATATTTCTTTTCCTCTTTGTCAGTCAGCGGCTTGCTTTCAGCTCAGCGAGGAAACAGGTCACGCTTGATACGCCTCTCATTTTGTTTCCTCTCCTGCCAGCTGCAGAACATTTAGCCCGCAGTAGGAAAGTACAAGAGAGCCGAGCAGATGTGAAGCTGCCATCAGCTCCTTCCTCTCGCCACACACAATGAATTCAGGTCGAGGCTGTAGCATTTAGCATAGCGGTGATGATATAGTAGCATCTGAAACCTTGAAGGGGGGTTGTGGAGTAGAACTACAGCTGTGTCCCGGTGCCATTCTTCATAATAACTGCCAGGTCACGGCAGAAAGTGGCACAGCAAAAGTAATTGTGTTCCTGTGGCGCTGGAAGCTTGTTGATGAGGTGACGCCTCACAAACAGAGTTCAAAGTCAATCTTTACTCGCCCCTTTGCAAAGTGTTTTATTTACTAGCAGTTTATATAGTCTCTGTAAGCAGATACCTGCATGAGAATGCACAAATCTGCAGGAAGGTTTCTGTTGTCGAAGTAATACTGGACAGTCGTGTTTGATGGACAAAATGCAATCGAATCCATCGACTGTCATCTGATGATAATTTGGCTTTTTGCGCATAAAGTTGCGAATCTGATGGCAGAGGAAGTTGGATACCCGTTACCTGTTTTCTGGATATCCACTGAAGCCCAAAAAAACATACCCCAGAGGCTAAATCCTCATCAAGTGATTGCCAGTTGGTTCTGAGATTAGCGGTTATCAATTCAACAAAGCTGCCACGCAAGGAAGATTCTTGTCACATCACATCAGTGACAAGTTTAACGGAAACGTGACGCACCTTTGAGAAACCATCCGTCTTGCTCAAACTTGCCTCAAACTGCCCAACACATATTTGGAGTCTTGCCCACATCCTTTAACGCCAGCCGACTAAACTTTTGTTTCCAGGTTAACGGAAAGGAAAAGCTCTGTGGGTGTTCTTTTTATTCAACAGAGCTGCGAGCTTTTCTTTAAAACTTTTGACTCCTAAGGAAGACGTTAAGTTAGCTTCCAAACTGACCAGTTCTCCACCTGTCCATCATCCCAACTCGGAGTTTTTCTTTCCTCCTCTTCGGCACAAACGTCGCTGCATATGAACAGTGCGAGCTGCTGGTTGTCGTCCATGTTGGCGCTGGTACAGGAACATGCAACAGTTGGCATTCTGGCAGGATTTGCGGTGTCATCCACCACAGCAGAGCTGCCGTGGTTCGGTGTGTTGTCTGATGTATTTGCTCAGTTGTCAGGGTTATGTGTTTCCTGACTGTTAAAAGACTAAAAAAATCTGTGCAAGTTGGTGGAAACCTTAAAAAGTGGTTTGTCCAGATTTCAGGTTTCAACTTCAGGGTTTTCTTAAGCCACGCTAGGGAAACTAAGTTCTTGCTGCAGGATCCTCCAGCTCCTCCAGTCGTTTAAAAAAAAAATCAGCTTTTAGTTCGACTAAACAAACAAAGAGCTGTTTGTGTACAGCAAATATAACGAAGGACTCGGACTGCACAGATTCACAAGAATGTAAATGCTGACGCGTGTTTAAGTGTACACACTCAGACACTCAGAGGATGATTAGTCTAACAGATGCTCTCATTGACTCGCTCATCAGAGCCTAATTACAAGGCTGTTGCACTAGAACCTAGTGAGTCCCGAGTGTGGTGGTAGAGGCTGATGGAGTGCAGGCTTTGGATACTTCACACAATGTCATTAATTTGGAGATGACACGCACACAAACGCTCGCTCTGCCTTTTAATAGAGGAAACGCGCCGACCACGCGTCATGCATCACGCAGCCGAGCTTACAGACGAGAGTTATCAGTTACATCAGATCTGTGCGGAGCCACGAGGAAACAGCTGATCGAACATCGTCCATTAAGAGCTTTAACTTCTTAACTTCTAAGTTCGCACCACCTCCGCCAGCCACTGGATGTTTTATGAACACGGCCCCGTCAGGTCGAAGGAGGACTCTCCTTTTTTCTTTTGTGGCCTCCGTCAGTCACCTGTACACATTTACAGTCACAACACCTCCAACATATCCGCTGTAAGACTGTTCCGCCTGGTTGGCTTTTAATAGCCGTAGACGGAGAATTCACTGCTCCGATTAGCTTTGCTGTTCCAGCAGTTTGGGGTTTTAAGACTTAATCTTCCTCGCCCGGAGTCCGACTGATTTTCCATCTCTTTGTGGACACTGAATTACTTTGGACTGTTCTGCATGCAAAGCAGTCTCTCTCTAACTCTAACTCTCTGCCCACAATCTCTCCTGGAGCTCATCCAGCCAGATGGTCGCGGTTCACCTTCCAAAGCCCTTTGCTTCAGCTCGGGGAGAGTGCAGAGTACAGTCATGCATACACGGTTTGTATCTTTGACAGGGTGAGCGCTGTTTGCTTGACGGGTTTCTCTCTCCTGAATCATTTTCGGTAACTTGCCGGAGGCTCGGATTGAATCTCTGACAACCTCTGAACACGTCGAATTTTTCACTTTGCTTGTTTCATCATAGTGTTTATTTATTTGTTGAACTTTTTGTGCACCGTAATATGTTTTTAAAAAGGTTCTACATGCTGTGATTTATTAACCAACAATCAGGGTGAGTGGAGCCACGTTCAACAAGCTGAACACAAGAAAACATCATCCAAGTCTTCAAAGCTTGGACGAAGGACAAAGAGTCCTACACTGTTAATTTATTGCTAAATCACGGCGGCATTATAATCAGAAAACTGAGAAACTTCATTTATCTAAAGAAGGTTGTCACGATTCTCCAAATCCAGGATTAGATTTGAGTTTCAATTTAAACTTTTATTTTGCCATCACGGTGAAGATCTTTCACTGCAGGCTTCGATGATTATTCTCATCACTGATTGTGTTTTTGTGTCAGGAAATATTGGAAAAACTTCCTTCACAGCTTTCTAGAGTGAAACAATTCTCCTGAGATTTTCACGATACATTAACTGTACGGGAAAATGCTGTGACTGCACGTCACATCACACAATTCTTTTTAATATTAAAGTAATGAAAACACGGCGAGGTTTTGGGGTTAACTCAGGTGAAGCTTTGTTTCTGAGGTCAACGAAGCTCGCTCCTCTTTTGAAGGCCTTTTTCTAACAATGACCTCCTGCTGTTTGTTTCCTTCCAGCTGGTCAGGAGGATCTATAAGGGAATTCCCCTCCAGCTCCGAGGGGAGGTGTGGTGTCTGCTGCTCGACGTTCCCAAAATGAAGGAGGAGAAGAAAGACTTTTACGAGGTACAAAGCCGAGAGCTCGACGCTCTCTCCCACACACTGGTTTATAAACTCAGCGCAGCACGGCGGCTTTTATTGCAGCAGAAGAAGCTTTGCACAGAGTCATACGCGAGCCACCTTGGCTTCATTTGATTTCAATAAGCTGCAGAATTATTGTGGGCAAGATGTGGCTTTGGAGGATTAATCGTGTTTGTGTAAAGCTGCACAGCTTGTTTTTTTTTTCCTGCTCTGCAGCGAGGCAAACTTTGGATCTCATTAGAAAGTTTAGCTGGCAGGATCAATACTTCGCTGTGGAAAGTATTCTAATTATGAGTCGGGGGCACAGACAGTGAAGCAAACAAAGAGCGGAAGAGAAATTGTCTCTCCGAGCAGGAAGTCCATAAAAATCCATTTCATCTTTTGTGAATGTGAAGTTTTATTTTAATCAGGATGAAAGGCTCAAATTCACATCACACGAGCACGACGGGGTCATGTAAGGTTCACGGAAGGGTACGTTCGAATGTACAAAATAAAATAAAACTGGATCCTCCTTCAACCAGTTTGAATAAATGAATAAATCTTAAAGAATTTTTCAAGCTAATTTCATCTGAACTATTCACTGAAATACTAAGTTCTGAATAAAAAGTTGTTTTTCACAAACGAGAGATCCAATCAGCCTGAAGACATCGTCATCATGTAAACAATACATTTTGTTCCAGACTCAGTCGAGTGTTGCTCCGTTTCCAGATTAATATTTGGTTGTAAAAGCGTTTTTCAAGGCACATATTTTAGTTTTATCTCTGAGAAGTAAAAGTTCTTCTTTGTCCGTTTCTTCTGGTCCCGTCTACAGAAACTAAAAGCCAGAGCCCGAGGACTCTCGCCCGACATCCGGCAGATCGACTTGGACGTGAACCGGACCTACAGGGACCACATCATGTTCAGGCATCGCTACGATGTCAAGTAGGTTTCTCCAGAAAACGCTCGATAGATAGGAACTGCTTCTTTAACATCACTGCACCAACAACCCGTGCAGGCTGTTTAGAACCCTGACAGGTCCAACGTGGACCTCATCTTTCTATCACGACTTCCCTAAAAAAACAAAACAGCGCTGCAACTGCAAGAAAAAACCCCGAACGAAAAGTGGAAGTACCAACATACACAGAGTTCACATAAATACCTCAGCAGCACACGACAATTAATTGGTGACGTCTGATTTAACTGGTTATTTAAAGAGTTTATTTGTTGTATTCTGTTTTTTGTGTCTGTCAGACGTTCAAACTGCAGCAAAGACAGAATCTGCAGCATATATGAATGTATTAATAAGTGCTTAGCATCACACTTTTCTAACTCGACTCCAGACCCCGGGGAGCTTTAACGAGATGTTGTTGCTAGGCAGGATTAATCACATTAACGAGCCGGTTCTATGCACGTGTCTGAAGAGGCAAAGAAAAGATAAATAATGAAAGAGAGATAAATCGATGAGGTGTGGAGCTGATTCTTAAAATGAAGCCACAAATCGTCCCAACATGAAGTGAGAGGAGTCACGTCCTTTTTCTGTTTGGACTTCTGCTTTGTTAACGTGAATTTGTCAGGAAGTTTCTGATGAATCTGAAGCCAGCTGCAGCTCCTGAACATCAGCTCCACCTGATGTAACATCACTTTGCATCAGGTTTTCCTCTTCAGCTCGTTGTTCGTCACATTCGACGTGCAGCTTCTCTGTAAAACAGAACAAAAGCTCCGGCCTCTGACTGTGGTTTTGTGTTTTCAGGCAGCAGGCTCTGTTCCATGTCCTCACAGCTTACTCCATGTACAACACGGTGAGTCACTCACAGCTCAAAGGTCACTCTGCGTTCGCTCTTTGTGGGCTGCTGCGTTTGTCTGACACAGGAGGAGAATCAGCAGCTACATTTTAGAGCTTGTTCATGTTTCTTACATAAAACAGACACACACATCTCATCCTCATCATTACCCTGTGTGTGTTTGCAGGAGGTGGGTTACTGTCAGGGCATGAGTCAGATCACCGCTCTGCTGCTGATCTACATGAATGAAGAGGACGCCTTCTGGGCTCTGGTCAGACTGCTGTCCGGGCAGAGGCACTCCATGCACGGTAAACACAAATATTCAACGTTCAAACTGATTCATTCTGGATCTGTTTTTATTGAACTTCTCCGTAATCGGGTCGTACCAACGCAGCCTTTACTGGTTGATCTTGTCAAGTACGCAGTGAAACGATCAGAAAGGCCTCAGCGACGAGGACAAATCGTCAATGAGCTCGTAAATCTCCAGCAGCTGACGTTAAAACCTCCGTAAGATCGCGAGCCGCTCACTCAGGAATATGACTTATAGACTATAAACACACACGCGTGTACATGTTGTTAGAGATTATCACCGAGCGGCCCTGTGAGCGGAGACGTGAGCTCTTAACAGCTGCTAACGTCATAACGTGACGGCTGTCGTTAACCCGACCGTCCTCTCTGTCCTCACCTTTTAGGGTTTTTTGTCCCCGGCTTCCCGAAGCTGATGCGTTTCCAGGAGCACCACGACCGCATCCTCAAGAAGATGATGCCCAAACTGAAACAGCACCTGGTGAGACACCAAACGCTGCCGTGGATTAATAATGTAACAAGCTGAATAATACAGCAGAGATAAAACACCGCTGGTTGTGGAAGTGCTGACACTGGCTCATCGCGGTTACTCACTGTTGCTACTGTAAACGGCGGTCAAGTCTCTAATAGATTTTCTGTTTGTTTGTGCTGCTGCAGGATAACCAGGAGGTGTTCACCAGCCTCTACACCATGAAGTGGTTCTTCCAGTGCTTCCTGGACAGAGTGAGTACATCAACACAAAACTGCTGCTTCAAGCTGACGGGAACATTTATTTATTCAAACTTTACAGGCGCTTCAAATGTTTCTCACTTCACAGTTTTACTGTTTTATTTGAAGTTTTGATATCCAGAAGAAGATATATTAGTCTAAGTTTAGTTTTACATCGTCTCTCTGGGTGTTTTCTCATTAACGAGCCTCTCTCCTGATTGGCTGACAGCCATGAATTGTAGTCTATGTAGTCACAAACACAATTTAACCCTTTTATCAAAAATCACTGAGACCTTTAACGTTTAGTGAAGTATAATATTCTCTGGCCAGCTACTTTGCATAAAAATAGAAGCATACTGGACACTACAAATTTAATATTTCCTCCTGTTTGCCTTGTCTAAAATCTACCGACCAATCAGCTCGAGGTATTAACAGACTAACACATACTGGTTTTTAGAAAAAAAAAAACAGACTTACCGTCAGCGTTCATGTTCTTTATACACACGGTAAACGGTAAGATGACCTTCTGTTGTGTTTGTGTGCAGACGCCCTTCACGCTCACCCTCAGGATCTGGGACATCTACATCTTGGAGGGAGAAAGACTGCTGCCCGCGATGTCCTACACCATCCTCAAACTGCACAAGAGTAAGACGGCTCAGTCCACGCGGTGCTAACAGCCGGCGTCCACCTCAAACTGAGAAAACTCATGTGTGTGTGTTTGTGTGTGTGTGTGTAACAGAGCACCTGATGAAGCTGTCCATGGAGGAGCTGGTGGAGTTTCTTCAGGCGTCGTTGTCCAAAAATTTCTACTACGAGGACGACTTTGTGATCGAGCAGCTGCAGGCGTCCATGACAGAGCTCAGGAAGGCGAAGCTGGAGCTGCCCGCACCAGGTACTGCTACGACAACGCACACACACTCTCACACACACACACACACACACACACACACACAGTATGATCAGCTATAATACAGGAAGGGAAATTTGTGACAGAACGGCAACTACAAATCTGATTCAAAGTATTATTTTACACATGCACGAGTACTTTTTTGAAACTAGACCTTATTTTTACGTTTTTAATACCCCTAATTATATTCAACATCAAGTCAAAAATACAAATTTAGAGTTTTTTTCCTGTATTACAACGTAAACTGACAAAAAAAAGCATTTAAAGTCGTCACGTTCAGTTTTATGAAGGTCTGATGGGTATTTAACAAACTTTGATATTTTAGAAACTCGTCCACACTGATGTTGCTTCTCAAAAAGACACCGAACACTCTGTGACGGTGAAACTAAATGTCCCTTCAGGTGTTGCAGCTTCCGCACTGTGTCTTCCTGCTGTCCCGTTAGCTCGTAGCCGCGTTAGCAGTAAACGTTGTGTCACTTTGTGATCTTGCTCTGTTCTCCTCATTAATCTGCTTCTAATCTCTCCCTCTTTCTTTCGAACCACGTTAGCCAACAACAACAAATCTGTGGCCGTGAGCGGGGGCCACATCCCCTCCTACAACAGTAACCGGTGGGCTATCCTGACTGGTCTTCCCTCTCTCCATGTCTCTGTCCCCCATCCGTCCGTCCGTCCTGTCTGTCTTACCCGTCTGTCCAAACAGCACTCCGGTTTATTCACAAACAGTTTTTATCCCTCGTGTATATTTAAGAGTTTGAACTAAGTTGAGATGCATTGCTTCAGTGGAGTCCTCCTCTTGTCTTTCTATCTTCTTCTCTTATTTTTTTTACCTTTTACTCGTCTTTCAGGTGACGTAATGCGCCCTCTGGTGGCCAACTAAAGCCACTGTACGATGCTGTTTTAAAGTCTTTAAAGTTGTTTGATAGTTTTTTAGTCTTTAATCAATTTTTCTCAGAGTTTAAACTTTAAAGACTTTTACATTTATAGAGGCGTCGCTGTCTAAATCTACAGCCCGGATCGTCACCTGTCCTCAGTCTTCTCGTGTGTCTGTTTTGAAGTATTTTTCAGTTTACTGCTGTAACCAGAACCCACACAAACTCCAACAGTAGCTGTCTGTTCGTTTCTCTGCCCGCTGACAAGATAATGAGCCACTTTTTTCCAACACTGGAGGCTTTTGTTTAACTTCTTTTTTAACAACCATCTGCTGCTGTGCAGAGAGGCCGAGGATTTCTTCATCTGCATTTTTTTTTTTATCCGAGCTGAGCTGTGAGAAACGTCAGTGGTTTCATGGTTCTGTGGGTTTTTAACTTCACTTCAGGCCGAGTTTGAGTTAAGAGACGCTCTCCTCTTTTTCTAACCACCGTCACCGCTGTAGTGTAATTTACTCTGCTGGATGGAGCTCTGATCTTTTCTCTACGTAAGCAGCTGCTTCTTTTGTGTCACTGCAGAGTTTCTTCAAGGCCACAGAGAGCTGATTAATTCCTGCTGATGTTCAGTTTATTATTTAAGTCAAGTGAAGGTGGTGCACGCTGTCTGAAGCGTCAAACTACAACCTTGTACTCTGAGCAAGCAGACAACTTTAAAAGCTCGTTTGATGCGGCTCACTTGGATCTTTTAAAATCATGAAAAGCTTCTTTATAAGATCACGGAGTGAACGCGGCTCCTCGAGGCTTTTTAAGGTTAGTCAGGTTTCTTTGTTTTACAGACTGCAACACCCTCCGTCACCGCTTCCTCTTTCCAGCTGTGTGAAATAAAACAATAGCTGCCAGCAGCCGCCTTTAACGCTCAGTCATGAAGGTGGAGGAGGCAATAAAATGTGTGAGGCTCAAAGCAGACACGACGGATGTTTACAGACCAAAATGAACGTGAGATTATTGTCGCAGCACCTAGAATGTGAACTGAAATCCTCTGCAGACCACGTGAGCTCAAAATGAAAATCCAAAAATTGAAACTTCACCTTAATGAACTAAAACTCAAAGATTCTGAGGTTGTTTACTCACCTGTACCGTGGACGGGAGAGTCTGCGGTGAGTTCCTGAAAAAGAACACAAAACTGTTAAACATGAAGATTCTCACTTTTTTCCTACACACTGATCAGGATGAGGAAGATGAGGTAGCTCGGGTTGAACTCGTTATGGTTTAGACATTTTAGTTTGTAAGTTCACTTCCTGGATCGTCTTCCTCCAGCTGCTGCCTCCGGACTGCTCATCACACTTTCCCTTACAGTTTACGTTGCTGTCAACTGTTGCTGTCATCACGTTCACTGGGTGTAGAATAGTAACTTAAGTCTGAGTACATTTAACGAGGTTCATTAATCAAGAAGTATTTGTGTGTGACCTTCCGAGTCTGAGGCTGCAGCTCAGTTCAGGTTAATGAAACAGACTCGATCGAGTGTCACCTCCTCATCGAGCGAGCTCAGATCTCCTGATGTTTTTCTGTCCTTTGCTCTGTGTCGTTCTCCTTTATTTTGACCTCTCTATGGCAGTGGTGTTGCATGAATCCATGTCCCTGTCGTGACTCCTCATCTGATGTGAATCAGCGCCACACAGTGTGTCACACCATCACAGCTCGGTTCTGTTTCCTGCTTCTGGTTCTGACGTCTTTCTGTCGTTCTGGTTGTTGCAGGTAAAGAGGAAGAGTTTCCCAAGAAGCCTCTCGGGCAGCTTCCTCCTGAGCTGGCAGCAGCGGGCGTGAACCATGTGGCCAACGGTCAGAGCCACGCCGAGCCAGCAGAGCCACCCGCGGAACCGAGTCCTGTGCAAGACCCTCAGCGGGACAGTCGGCCCCCCAGCCGGGCACGGCGGGACTCACTGGATAGACCGCATCGCCACAAGGCTGCCCGCTCCAGGGGGTCAGGGGAGATCCCGAATGAGCCTCAAAGGCAGTCCACCTCCACCACGCCGGAGAGGCGAACGACACCACCCGCAGGCCCGACTCCCACGCCACAGCCTGGCACTGCGGACAGAAGGAAGCATCAGAGCCACGCCACCGCCAACCACAACTCCAACGCCGCCTCCAGCTCTCACAGAGAGATCACCCCCCGCTGGTTCAAACCCTCCGAGACCAAGCTGGAAGCCGTCAAAGCAGCGGCGGCCCGGGAGGTCCAGCTGAGTCGAGGGCCGTCCCCGGCTCCTTCCAGCCCAGACGACAGCGCTCTGCCCCACCGCCGGCCGCGCTCCAAGGGTTTCCTCCCTGGTACTGACCGAGGCTCCAATGCCTCACAGTACGACAACGTGCCGGGGCTGCCAGAGCAGAACTTCGAAATCCAGGAGCTTGAGAGGCCTCCGTCCAGAATGAAGACACCTCGTAGCGAGACACCTTTCAGTGTATCGTCCCTCCATCAAAGCAGCCCCAGCCGTGGACCCAGTCTGGCTGGGAGCGCCGTGTCCGTCTCGTCAGGGCCCCGGATGGCCAAACACCCCCTTCCTCATTCTTTTGTCCACAACAATCCAGCGGGCGTCCAGGCCGGTTACCCTGGCAACCACAGCCAGTACCACACCCCTCCGCAGCAGCACTCTCCGGCCAGAACCACGACGGAGGTCCCCATCTTCCATCCCGCCTACCCCGTGAGCCTGGACCACAGAGGAGAGGACAGACTCTACGCTCCGCCCTCCCGGTTTACTCCACCCTCCAGCATGGCGTATGGGGAACGAGCGTACGCCACAACCCAGCGGCAGCCCAGCAGCCTCTCCCCAGAGAAGGCTCTCATGAACAACTCCTTCACCACCTACCGCAGGCAGCCGCCGCCTAGCTCCACCTCCCACAACAACCCCCGCAACGCCCGGCCTCCACCGGAGCACTCCCTGCAGCTGGAAACACAGGGCAGCTCCACCCCCATCTACCTGCAACAGCTCACCTCCACCGCACAGGTGTACGCTCCGGTGGACTACAGGTTCGAAGGGCACCGGAGAGGCGAGGCGCACCCCTCGCACTACCCGCCAGACGGCGGGTCTCGGCGGCCCGTAGACGGGCTCCCGTGGTCGCCGGAGGATGAGCTGCCCCCTCCGTCCCCGGGCGGGATGCCCCGCTCGCCGAGCTTCCAGCGGGCCCAAATGTCGCCGGTTCAGGAGTTCACATTCCCGGCCAACCCGGACGGCCTGCTCCACTACAGGACACAGTTCCAAGAGCAGCAGCCCGTCATGAGGCAACAGCTCCCCCAGCTGTTCGGAGGACCACACTACAGGCACGCACAGGAGGCGTTCGCCATGCAGGAGTCCATGCTGCTGTGATCGGAAGACACTGTAAAAAAAAATTAATACAAACTGAGGTCGTAGTCACTGACACTGTGGTAAAGACGAGCACTCGTCCTCGTTGTTGTTCTGTGTGAAGTACTGACCTTCTGACCGTCACGCTGCATCGTAACGTTGCAGGACGCACCAGCCTCCAACGTTTTTACTGATCACTTTAAAACAAAGACAAAAAAACTGACTGAAGATTTTATTTTATTTTTGGATGTAAATCATTAACGAGAGGCGACAGTATATATCTTTTAGAGTCTGACATGTACAGTGGATTGTTTTTGTTAATATGCTGTTATCAGTAGCAGAACTGATTTTTCCATCTTTATTTTTTTATATATGTTACTTCCAGATATTTACATTAGAGGTCGACTTTACTCGATTATACGCTCGTGAATGTTTATTTCTCACACAGATGAAATAATCCTGTGTCCGATGATAGACGCTTAGACCGAGCAGGGTTTGATGTTTTATTTTGTAGTTTCAGTTCCTGATTAACTGACGTGCAATGAATTTCTCCCTCGCACATGAAGTACAGTACATTTGTATTCGAGGCCAGTGATCACACACAATCCTGATTAGAGATTTAAAGACATAGAGCTAATTTGTGAGGGCTAATAATATATATAAATATATTTCTGTTTGCTCTGTAACCATCTGTTTATTTTTTATCGCTGTACTGTCGATTCAGCCACAGACTTCATCACGTCTTATTATTCTCGACACTGTCATATCGACTACTGTTTAGCTGCTGGTACTTCCACTGGCGTATACACATATACACACAGACAGACACACACACACACTACATGTCAACATTCCCTGTTATCATCATCATTATTATTATTATTGTTGTTGGTTTTGAAGCAGTTAATCTCAAACAGTATCGGCGTACTGTTCATCACATTCCCTGAGTTTTCTTTGGTTTCTGTTAAACGACTAACTGCAGACCGTTCTGATACTTTGCTTAATAAAATGAGGTGGGGTGAAAACCAACTGTGACTCCGTCTTTGACTCAAGCTGACATCCTGTCACTCACACACACACACACACACGAAGCTAAGCTGCCTAACTTTGGATCAAAGTTACAGGTCATAAAGCAACATGGAGTTCAGATGTTTGATATTGTTAAATAATCTTGTTAATAAACTCCAAACCTGAATATTAATCATAAAATTGATTCTCTAGTTTGGGTTTCTACAAAGAAATAAATAATAACTTACTCCTGTGCTGAGATAATGAGCGTTAATTGTCAAAATAATGATTTTAATAGTCATTAATTAAGTCAATTATTTAATGTTATACTATCAAGCTCAAATGTGAGAACATGCAGCTCTTCTGTTTTTACATCACTGTATATTTAATCATTTTAGTTTTGGACATTTTAGATTCCAAACAATGAATCTAATAATTGACAATGATATTAATTCAATGATCAGCTACTCACTGAGAAATTAAAGTCTAAAGAACTTCACTTTCTTAACAAAATAACTGTAGACGATCACATCTGTATGTGTTTCTTGTCAAAGAATAAATCATATATCGCCTGCAGTGTCTTTGTTTACATTGACAAAGCTTCCTATTTCTTTTAGGCTTTTATTTTGAAAGCAGAGTTTGTAGCGTTAAACAGCTGATGGTGTTCACTCCTCAGATTAACACAATCACACCATCATGTGGCGACTCAGCAAAACTACAGCCCGACACAGTCAAACAGAGATGGACTGAACTTAAAGGTTCCTTTAAATGTAATAAACTCGCCTCTTTAACTCACTAAAAATAAAACAATAAAGCATCATTCACACAGCTTGTATTCACTTTTTTTGGTCTATGAAATCTGGAAAAGAGTCATTAGATTTTTGTTCCCACAGTCTAAAATGCCTTTTATTAAATGACAAAATTGAGATTATTAAAGAATTGTGGCTAATTAACTGATTATTTCATGCAGATAATTACAAATGGTTACATGAGATTTCTTCTATCCCTGAAAGCTGTTGTGTGTTCTGTTGTGTAACTCAAATTATTATAACTAACTAATTATCATCATCAGACTGTGCCAGTGACGCTGCAGTCT
Source organism: Nibea coibor (assembly GCA_023373845.1). Classification (NCBI taxonomy): domain Eukaryota; kingdom Metazoa; phylum Chordata; class Actinopteri; family Sciaenidae; genus Nibea; species Nibea coibor. The sequence goes on from CM041731.1 coordinate 17,271,125, forward strand.
GCATACATGAGTCTTTTCTTTTATATAAAACTGCACATTTGGTGCCATTTATTTACTGTTTGTTTACTTTATTTATAGTTATATATATACTGTTTGTTTTTATTTGGAGTGCCGTGGACATTTTTCATCATTAAATTAATATTATTTATTAAATATCAGAGTGTGGGAGATTCAGCAGCAGAGCGGCTGGCTAATGAACTAATGAACACATTTGTTACAAATTATTTCATTATTAATTAATCTGTCAAACATAATCTTGATTAGTCTTTTAAAATCTGAGAATATTAACAAATGTCCATCACAGTGACCTGAAGCCCAGGATGACGAACCAAGCATCAGATTTAAACAACTGAATTAACATTTCGGTTTTAATTTACCGACTAATTATTTCAGCCTCAGCGTGAATAATTAACAGACCCACCAACAACAAAACAGCAACAACAGTCAACAGCAGCCTGGAGGAGCCGGGGATCGAACCTCCGACCATCCGATCAGTGGATCAGGGCACAGCCGCCCGTTACGTCACACCATAGACCACCACTAGCATCCCGAAGCTAGCTTAGCAACCAAACACATCAACGAAGCGGCCAACAACAGCAGTAAAACACACCGTAGAACAAACAACATGTAAGCACAAGCAGCAGGGGGTTAGCTCGGATCTCTGGTCAACAGCACAACGAGTAGAAACCCGGCAACAAAGTTGCATTTAGTTGTTTAGTTGCCGCGGTCCGTCGCCAGCACGGACTCGTCGTTAGGCTAACAGCTAGCTAGAGTTAGCACGACCAACGGTCGAGCGCGCGCCAGTTTCTTTTAGATAAAACCAAGTCAAAACGGTATTTTATAAAAACTCAGAGGGTTGTAAACACTTACCGATGTTTGGGAAGTGTTCCCGGAGCTCTCACTCACTCTTCTGTTCGTCTGTTTTAATGTTTTTAAGTCCGAAAGTCAGAAACACGTTTAAACTCTTTAGCTCACTTGTTCCAAGCTAGCCCAAAACAAAGATGGCGGCCGGATGTGATATAGCTTTCGGACAAAAAGGTCAAAAAATTAAAACGCGAGACAAAAATTAAAATAACTGGAAATAACATCAATTTAGGTAAATGTAAATAATAATAAAATACATTTTAAAAACACCTAATTAATAATTTTGATCATTATCCATGTACATAAGTAAATATGTATTTTTTTGTGGTATGTCAGCAACAAATAAATATATTCACCCTTTTATACATACTGTACTGTTTGTTCTTGTCAAGTCCTCTGTTCTGTTTTTTATCTGTACTATGTCTGTACACGTTTGATGTTTGTACTGAGAGCAAAGTTTGACTGGAGTCAAATTCCTCGTGTGTGCACACAAACCTGGTGAATTTGTTTTCAGCCATGAAACCATTACCGAGCATCGTCTCTGCACTTCTGCTTCCACCCCTTGAACGTTTGAAATAACTCCTGCTGATTTGTAATCCCATTTATTGCATTTAACATTAGAGAAACACAGAGAGCAGCATTCATTCTCCATTAGCTTTATGAGTCTCTTGTGTCATTAAGCATCTTGAGTCCTCTGGGTGGTAACAGCGCATTTCCATTTCTTCTCCACACTGCAGCTTTTAAAAGGCACACAACGGTTCAGATACTCGTCTTTGTATCAGCGTAAAGGAGGAAATCCTCGGGGAAGCTGACGTACATTTTACTCATTGGCTTGAGTCTGGTGTTAATTACTCCACACCAGTGACCAGTCAGGATAATCACTACATCACTGCTGTGATAAAGGTCCATCAGTCATGGGCTTTATCTACTTTATGGCTCCACACTGGCTTGCGTTTCTCTATAAAAGCTCGGATCCCCTCCTGTCCGTCTCTTAGAGCCAGGTTGTCAACCATCACCTTGGAGGCGGTTGCATACGCTGCATCTCGACCTTGAGCCATTTGCCTTTGGAGGAAACAAAAGAGGGGAGAACACAACGTGTGGTTATTATAGAAAATTCAGAGTCCACATACTCGAGGCTCACAGTCTTTGTTTGAAATCTTGAGCCTGCATGGACTTTTAAAAAACACTGATGGCGCTCAGAAGAGGCGAGAACACGTCCGTCTGGACTCACCTTTGGAACGTGGCCTTGCCGAGGGCGACGACTGGTCGGCTGGCCTGACACACCCGCTGGGCGATGGCCATCGTCTCCTCCTCCAGTCGCTCCTCTGGCACCACCTTACTGATGAGGCCATGCAGCAAAGCATCGTGGGCCGAGATGGGAGTTCCTGTGAACAGCATCTCCATGGCAACCTGGGACAAAGGATCATGGTCAGCTGATGAATGGTTAATTTATTTATCACTATAAAACACAGGTCAAACATAAAGAAATCAGTCACCTTCCTCGGCACGGCTCTGCCGATGGCCACGGCCGGCGTCGAGCAGAACAGACCCACGTTGACACCCGGCGTGGCAAAGGTCGACTTCTGCGTCGCCACGGCGACGTCGCAGCTGGCAACGAGCTGGCACCCAGCCGCCGTGGCAACACCACTCACCATGGCGATCACCGGAACAGGTATGTCCTGTATCAGAGTCATTACCTGAAAACACAAGAAGACATTTGTGGGTTCTGAATCAGGCTGAATTATCTGACACATGCAGGGCGTGAAATGGACAAACTGACCTCTGCACAGGTGTGAAACACCTTCGTGTGATAGTCTCTACCCTGAGTTGACGTCAGCTCCTTCAGGTCATGTCCAGACGAAAACACCGGACCTTTAGCTGACACACACACACACACATTACAAGGTTAAAGCAGCATCTTTCTCTGTCTCTCTCTCGCACACACACACACATAATAAAAACCTACCTGATATGATGATAACTCTGAGATCGTCACTGTCCACGTCAGTCAGGATGTTTTCTCTGAGAGACTCCAGCATGGACAAAGACAGAGCGTTCCTCTTCTTGGGGTTGTTCAGTGTTATTCTCCTGGAGGGACATAAACAGTGTTAATATTACCACACTGTACAAAAAGAATGAGCAGCCGTGCAGACATTAGTGAGTCCTCACAGAGAAATATTACAGTCTAATCATCTCAGCATCGAACTTGTGTAACCTGTTTGACCGGAGATGTTCCACTTCCCTCAATGAACTCCACTAAAGGGACATACAGAGAAGTTTCCCTCATATCCCAGGAGGAAACAAGCAATAAACAGTGTAAAGATAGGAAAGTGTATAAAAGTGTACAGCAGATATATAAAAAGACATAAACGCTGTAAATACACCAATAAAAACTGTTTAATACAGTGGATAAATAAATAAATGGATGGAAAGAAGCAGACTGACTACAGAACATAACTTTAGCATGCATTTATAATTTTATCATCATTCATTTTCTTTAATCAGCACGACTTATGAAATCGCCTTTTTCTTTGACACCTGCCGGGTTCCGTAGTTTCTGCTTTAAAAACATCCACTTTGATCTGTTAAACTGACGTTTTATAAGATGTCAGCAGAGTTCACCTGCAGACCTTCACCTGTGTAATGAAGGTCTGTGTGTGTCTCTGTGACGCGCTGCTGCTGCTAAAATCTGGATTTTCTACCTGACAACACCTGAGCCGGCGGAGGACACGTGCCGTTACCTGATTCCGCCGCTCTGCTGTCTCAGCGTCAGCGGTTCCGGTTCGGTCTGAGAGTAGAAACGGGTCCATGTGAGCGGAGCTGGAGTCCTGCTGAGCTGAAACACACGGACAGCTCTGCACAGAACACTGCGCGCCATGTTTACCTCTGATCCAACGCTCTGACGTCAGCGTGACGACGGCGACGTCAAGACGTCAGGACGTAGGAACAAACCAGAAGGACAGACAGGATCCACAATCATTTTTAAAGTTAATTTAACTTTATTTAATTTTATTTTATGGAATTTTATTTTATATATTTGTTGGGAAAAACTGTGCTAAAATCTTTCAAATTCAATATTTTAAAATAAAGTTGGAAACAAAAAATGAAAATAACGTTTTGAGTAAATATACTTTATTACTTTCCATCAATTCTGAGCATATTTTGTAGAAATGCAGAATCTTTTTTAATACATTATTATTTTGATATTTCCAGCTATGCTGATAATTAATTTGTATTTACATACAATGCATTCATCAAAGAAACATGGAAACACTCATGGCTGTTACATTAGCATGTATATTGTTGTTGTATATTTCATAACAAGGACTGTTTTTCTTATAATGTGATAATTTACATTGCACGCAACATTTTAACAGTTTATGTTTTAACAAGAAAAGTTTCATATTTTGAGTTTATATGTTGTAATGATGTAAATAGTTGTCCTGTAATGTGATGAGAGCTTTTTAGCCTGTTGTAGCTTATTGTTTTGGTTTTTCAGACTTCAGTGTTTCGGTTCAGTCTCTCACCATCAGCAACAGGAAACTTCTTAGTCGACAATCTCTAACAACCAGCTCTGCACGACCTGCTTAGCAGCAAACAGCAGCGAAGACAAAGCTGGTGATCATAGTGAAGCATTTAGCAGACAGAGAGTTAGATATTTGTCTCAGGAGTTGGTGGAGACCAAACACAGAGCTCAAAGAGAGTAAATATGACTCCAAATCAACGCTAAGGTTACATGACACCACCATCGTGATCCTCAGTATCTCTAACAGTCTTCCTCCACTGTCACAGCGACCTTCATCGCCACGATCTTCAGCGGGACTTTGCTCCAGGTGCTCATGTATGGAAACATCCTGTCGGTGAAGGTTTGTGTAAAGGTGTGAATGTGTGTGTCGGTGTCTGGATCATAAAATGACAGCTGTCCTCCGTCCCAGTCCAGGTGCACTCTGATCCTCTTCGGGTTCTTCATCACTGACACGTCGGTTCCTGTATCTGTTGGCGAGAGCACTTTGTATTCACCGTTGCAGAACATCAACCTCCACAATCCTGACCAAGTGAACCCTTTCCTCTGGATCGACTCTGTTAACACGCCAAGTACGAAGGCTGTACTGTCTCCGACCTCCACCTCCCAGCTGTGGGATCCAGAGTTAAAACCCTCTGACCCAATGACGGCGATGAAGTGGTCGATCCTCTCCGGGTTGTCGGGAAGCTGCTGCCCTCTCTCTCCATGCGCCGCGCTGGTCAGATCATCAGACAGGCTGAGGTCTGGATGAGCGGTGTTTGGATCCAGGATCACAGGAGTGTAGGACACCATCTCCTTCATCTTGTTCCAGACGTTGAAGCTCAGGTTGCCCAGATGTTTGGCCACATCTATCAGAGCTCCAGGGACCGGCTGTGGATCACTGGGCAGAGGTTGCTGTTGGACTCTTTTCACTGCGGCCTTATAGTTCTGCAGGAACAAGACGTCTTCAGCTCTCAGCTCCTTCTCTGCTGCTCTGATGGTGTCTGAAAGAGCTGAGATCTCTTTACTCAGAGCCCCGATCTTCTCCTTCATCACACGACTCTTCTCCTCCTCCTCTGCCCTCAATGCAACCATCCTGGCTTCCTCTTCCTCTTCTAGAAACCGGTGAAGCTTCTTGAACTCCTCCTTGATCCTCCTCACTGTGCGTTCTGTCTGGACTATAATGTGTTCTGCCATTTGATCGCAGTTTCCTTTAACTTGATGAACGAGCTTCAGTTTACTTCGGAGGGGCTTCAACGAATCCTGAAGCTCTTTCTTGAAGTCCTGCGCAGCCTCGCCGACAGGTTTGAATGTGTGGTCGCGGTGCGTTTCCGAGTCTCTGCAGACGCTGCACACCAGCTGCTGATCCTCCAGACAGAAGACGCTGAGGTTCTTAGAGTGCAGACTGCAGAGAGGCGCAGCCGCTTTCTCCCGTTGGGAGGCTTCACACAGGGCCTTTAATCCAAAGAAAGGTCGACGAAAATCCATTGAGGATCTCCTCTTACAGACTGGACACTCACGAGTCTGTTTGTCCGCCCAAAACTTCTGCAGACAGTCTTTACAGAAGCTGTGGTTGCATGACAGCAGCACCGGAGCTTTCGAAATGTCCTGACAGACAGCACAGCACAGGTCCGTCTCTGATCTGGAAGCCATGTCCCGTCAGCTGATTTACTTTCACTTTTGGCAGCCGACTCCTAAAACTATGAAATACAGTTTATTACCAGTTGCAGTGTCCTCAGTGTTCCCAGTATTCCCAACTGAACTGTAGTTGTTCCTCTTCGGTACAAGTTATGGGTCGAAAGTTTAAGCTGTCCTCTTTCACTTCTCCCCAGGTGAGAGAATAACAGCAAGACTGGTTTCTGTTTTATCAACAGGAAATAAGGTCAATGGGTGGAGTCTAATTTCAGGTCTCTGACTGCGCAGTTTATATTACAGACAGGTACAGAAGCACAGTGCACCAAGGTGCCTGTACCGCCTGGTCTGTAGTTTCACTTCTAAAGCTTTTAAAATGAAGTTAATAATGTTTCTTCTTATTTTATATTGAAAGATCAGAAAATTAAAGACTTAAAGCAGCCATCTATGTATTACTGTTTTTGTCGCTTGGCTTAGTTAGTCGCCTGTTTTGGTTTTTTTTCTGTGTAATGATGCATTTGTTCGTTTTTTATTCAGACATTGAAACCGTTCTGATGATGAAGTGAGTGCATTTATTCTCAAACATCACAAACGACAAAATAAAGTGAAAAACACACACGTACAGTACAGTGAACGATCGCCACCAGTTACCACCACTAGCAGTTAAACTGTGACTTTGACCAATATGAAAATATATCTCCCACATAAACAGTAAATTAGATTTTTGTAATTATTGCTTCAATGATCATGAATAGAAAATATTATGAGTGAAGAGTGTGAGGGCTGCTACAGTCTGATTACTGTACAAAAGCACAACTCTAGAACTTCATTCAGTGATTTTGGTGAAACTGGATCAGATTTTATACACAATATATTTGCTTCATGACGGAAAGATCGATAAGTAGTGAACCTCTAACTGAATTAACTCAGCTCCGGGATGCCAGGGGTCAAACTCACCAAGAAAACCATCTCGTTAGGCGACTGTGTTCCTGCCGCGGGTTCCAGAGGGTGTGTTCTGTCCGGGGTCCGGCCGTGTTCACTGGAAGGTAGACGCTGACACGAGCTACATTACTAAATATGAGGTAACATTAAGAGCAGAAGTGTTGGGAGACAAGTCTAGATAAGGCGGGGAACAGAAAAAGAACGAGTCCCATCAGAGCAGGAGATACACCCACGCCCACGACCCTCCTTCCCACCAGGAGGAGCAGGGCAGCCAGCAGGAGGCAGGCCTCATGTCAGGTGACGGCGTTCAGGGTCTGGCCTCCATCGCTCGGGGTGAAGAACTGGACCTTGGGCATGACGAGTCCCGAGTTGTTCCTGCGCAGGTTTCCGCTGCTCCCCGCGCCTTTGCGCATGGAGTTGTTGCGCCGCATGGAGTTGCGCTTCCTCAGCGAGTTCTGGTGCGACAGCTCGCTCTTCTGCAGAGTCTGGATTAAGATGGACGGCTTCTCGTCCAGTTCTCTGGCGCTGCAGCGCGGCGTCGCCACCTTCAGGGGGAACAAGAGAACATTTAAATATTTAGGTTTTCTGTATCGGAAGGTGGAGGGACCACCCGCATTGTGAAAATGGAGGTTGAGGAAGCTGCTGGAGCTGAAGCGGTTGCATTGAATACCTCAATATGCAAATAATGAGGTTTCAGATTTATATTTTGGCAGTCAAATGTCGGACCTTTAATTTGCTAAAGAAGAAGGAAGTCTGTTGAACTCTCACCTTGACTGTGTTGCCAAACTTGGAGTAGTCCACCGAGTACACGCCCTCCTCCTCCGTTACTATGGGGACGAAGCGGTGACCCCACTGGATCTCCTCGGAGACGTAGGAGGTCCGGGCCTGCGTGGTGATCCCCGTCGTCTCCACGACTCCCTCCAAGATGACGATCACCTCCAGGTCGCTGCACTGCAGCTCCATGGCCGACAGGTCGTACAGTGGGCTGAGAAGCGACGCGGTCACAAACACACAAATATAAATATGGAAGTAACAGTCATATTTATTACTATGAACTGATCCTGTACCTGTTTTTGTCGATGATGTGGCAGATGATGAGCGGCGCGAGAAGGAACAAGCTGTTGCTCGCCACAGCGCTCTCTGTCTGGACGTCGATCTGATGGATGGGGATCACCTCCCCCTCAGGCGTGGTCGTCTTCCTCACCACCTGCAGATGATGTACAGTGCTAATTAAGTGACTGTTAGTTCATTTACAATCGCCAACGGGAAGTACGTAACGCTTTACGGCACTGAGTCACACACCAGCTCAGAACACCGGGATTAGAGTTGAAGAAGAAGAAGAGGAGGAGGTGAATGTTGATGGGGAGTGGAGCCATTGTCGTGCCAGAACAGGAGCTGGTTGAGTGGGCAATGTAATGACAGAGGCAGAAAGACCAAGGCGGAGAGAGTGAACAAGCAAGTAACCGCCGGACAAGAGTAAATCTGGGACTGACTTTTAGTGGCTGAGCTGGGCTGACTGCTGTTGGTGACACACCTGTAACCTGACGGTCGCTCCTATGATCATGCTCTTCCTCAGATCTCCGATACGAATCATAAAACACAGCCGGTTGTTTCTGACGGCGATCACGGCGTGGCGGCTGAAGATGAGCGTCTCGGCTCGACGGTTCGACTGAGCCGTCTTCATGAAGATACAACCTGAGGACAGAGAAACGTCAGAAGGCTTCGAACTGAACCTGGACCTGGACACGGTGTCTGACTCTCACCCAGCATGACGGCACTGATGATGAGTCCCGCGATGTTCTGCATGATGAGGACGGTGATGGCAGTCGGACACTGTTCGGTGATCATACGTCCTCCGAAGCCGATGGTCACCTGAACCTCGATGGAGAACAGGAAGGCCGACGTGAACGACCTGGGGAGAGATTTATGAAGCTGTTCAGTCCATCCTCTGTGATCCAGGGAGAGTTTGGCTGATATGATGGGAACATTTGAAATGAATTCATCTGAAATCAGCCGCTCCTATTTCAGGCATCGCTTTGTTTATGTTTGCTCGACTGTTCAGCGATGAGAAGAAACATTCACAGAGCGACAGAACATTTAACATCTCTGCAGCTAAACATCAAACTTCCTGACATCATGACCCTCTTCGCCTCCTGTAACACTTCAACACTCTCTCTACGGCTGAAAATTATTATTAATACTTAGTCACTTTGGTCCAGTGGTTCCCAACCTTTGAGTCGGACCACTCTAGAGGGTCACAGGATAACTCTGAGGGGGGAGTTTGGACCTCAAATAAAACTTTTAAATAAAATTATCTGACACTTTTAGACCCTCAAGTTTAAAATAAATGAAATCAGTGAAGCTACTGAGGAGAAAAAATAGAGAGGAGAGATAGAGGAAGGAAGGAAAGAGGAGATAAGGGAGGAAGGAGGGAGGGAAAGGGGTTGGTGATCTCCAGGAGGAGGTGCCAAACTTTCTTTCCCCCCTCCTGCAGCCTTGGATTTATTTCCCAAGATCAGTTATGAGAGCAAAAGTTCCCTGACTTCCTGTCATAATTATCATCTTTCTCTGCCTCTCCTCCTCTTCCTCCGTCGAATTTAAAGATGGAGGAAGAAGAAGAGGAGGAGGAGGAAGATGGAGGATGGATAAAAAGTTTTAAAGAGCGCACAAACAAAAAAAAGTTCCCAAAGGTCTCATGAAACACTTTAAAACTCCAAACTTCACTCTCTAAGTTTTGCCTTCATCACGTCCACGGCAGCTTGTGTCTTTCTTACTTGACATCCGTGACGCAGTGCGTCCCGTTCCGCCGATCCGGGTCCAGGTCTCCGTGCGCAAACGCCACCAGCCACCAGGTCATGGCGAACAGCAGCCAGCTGCTGACAAACGTCGTGGTGAAGATGACGAGCGTGAAACGCCATTTCAGGTCCACGAGCGTGGTGAACACATCCTGCAGGAACCGACCCTGCTCGCGGATGTTCTTGTGCGCCAGGTTGCACGAGCCGTTCTTGGCGATGAAGCGCGCTTTGTTCACGCGGTCCCTGAACACCGGTTTGCGGGGCAACCGTGAGGCGAGCCCGGGCAGACCGAACTCCTCCGGGATGATGCTTTTCCTGGCCAACATCTTCTCTTTCTGTTTTGGTGGTGATGGCGAAGAAGAAAAACGCGTCCCAGACCGTGTTCAGTGCGTAATTACGCACGGATGAACCGCGTCCACCTTGCAGGAGATAAACAAACGCGCAGAGCCGTCTCCCTCTGTCCACATTTGGGGGTGTTTTCCGGAGCGCGCCGCCTCTGCTCAGCTCTCCTCTGGGGGCTGGGACGGTCTCTGCGCGCTCCTGTTGACGTAGTCCAACTTCCAGAGTCCAGACCCGCTCAGACCAGGGTGCTGCTGCCTTCACGGACCAGGCAGGGACCGTCGGAAAACACAATTAGTCAAAAAACACCTTCTTCATGTCTCCACCAATAAAAGCTTGATGTTAAATGAAGTCTCCTGAGTTCAGTGATTGGTTTGAATCCCTTAATTAGATCAAATTCCGCCCACATTTCCACCGTCACCATATTTATGATCTTTAATAGCTGAAATTCAGATTAGACAATAGTTCATGATCACAGTGTTTTTACTTCATTAATGGTCCCACTGCAACTGTTTCTGGGTGATTAAATATGAATTTGTTTATTAGAGTTTATCATTTGCAGCAGCTGCAGCTAAAAATCTGAAGTGTGTTGGATCAAACAGATTTCTGCAGAAATAATTTAGAAATCAGGCAAGATGATCTATAAAAAAACACAATGGAAGATAAATGATGCTAAAATTAAAATTATTTGAATTGTAAAAATGAACTAAAATCACAGATCAGGAGTTCTGTGTTTTTTAAATGTGAGTTTCGGTCACCAGGTGGAGCCATTTAGCAACATATCCTACATACATCATCATGTAAAGAAATGATTCACTTCACTCCAAACCTTTTTATTATCATCTCAAGTGTAAAAAAAAATCAGCACACATAATAATAACTTTGCTAAATATGTTTAAAAATTCTTGGATATACAGAATGTACACGTTTAAAAAAAATCATGAATCTGTATTTCACGTTTGTCACGCTCACATGCAGGTACTGCAGGTACACGGACCGTCTACGTTAACCCCAAACTACAAGTATGAAACAGGCTGTTTACATGTTTGTTCCCCAAAACTGAAGATGGGACGAGCCTTGAGAGGAAAAATGAAAATATAACATGAAAATATAACACTGCTTTTCTTTCTCTGAGAAGGTTAAAGGTGAGACAACTGGACCTGGACTCAGCCCAGACTTCTTCAGTTCTGTCTGACTGGTGGAGAGATCCGAGTATTTAGCCCAGCAGGTCATTAGTGCTCGTTGTAGTTGTGACGACTGTCGTCAGAGTCATTAAAGTCAGGTCAGGTGTGGACGACAGTCGTTGAGGTCACCTGAGGTCAGGTGTGAACGACAGTCGTTGAGGTCACCTGATGATGGTCGTTAGAGTTCGGCTATGGCCGGATCAACGAGCCCGCCTAGGCTACATACTCTGATCTCCCCATCAGCCAGAACTAAAGTCTATTGGATGAGACGCGAACGAGACCAGTTGTCCCAGATTGAACCTTCTTGAAGAAAGATGACCTGGACGACTGAGAACCTTCACAGTCCACTGCTTCTTATTAAATTAAACCTGCCTTCTCTTTGTTCTAACCAAATAAAATAATTTGCGCTTCCGTTTTTCGTCTCGAAGACAAATATAGTTCTTGGTGCGAAGTGAAGAATTTACAAGGCAGCAGTTTGCAGGTTCTGGCTCACGCACATGCAAGTAAACTAAACACAAAAAGATTTACGGAACCAACTTTTGGCCAGGACAAAAATCTGAATGAGGATCAAAGAAACAGGAAGAACACTTAAGATAAGATAGATGTAAAAGGAAGAAGAATACCGTGAAGGCTTGTAGGTGAAATATCACAGGATGAGTTGTGTAAAAGAGGAAAAACCACCAAACTCAAGTGGCAACTTCTTGAGATGAAATATCTGAGTACAATAATTAAAAAAATGTTTGTAAAAGAATCTATTTGGCATTTCGTCTGTACAGTACAAAATCATTTAAAATCTCATTTTAAAGCAAAGTAAGTATAATCGATCAGAATAATACAAAGGGACAATAGCACCACTCCCACAGAGATGGGTCGACAGTTTCCACCAACATGAAACATCGTAAAATAAGTTTTTCTTGTGAGTTTTGTTCCAAATGTCTAAACAGACTGACTGTAAACTATAAAAAATTATGATTAATGAAGCATTAAGTTTGAACTTAAATCTTGCTTGAAGTTTGAAATCTAAAAATCACCATCAGCCCACAAAAAAACAAAACAAAACATAAAACATCTCTGGAGTTAACGGAGCTTGTGTCGGCTCGTCTATTGTCCCCGAGGATAATAATAAGTTCAGCAAAGCATGACTGCAGACAGACAGCGGGTTCACCGGCTTCAGCCTGAGCCATGACACCCTACAGTGTTTGTACTAGTGTAGGCGCAGATATACAACTGATAGAAGAGAGTGAAGGTGGAAACATACCAGAAACTAATTCATAAACCGTTTTCATCAGTGTCATCATCGGGAAATAAGAATTGTTGTTGAGTCTTTTTGTATTTTGCAGATGAGTTTAATGTTTTTACAGCCACCTCGATCCCACTACATCCTGCACACTTGTCCTTGATTTTTCTTCCTAGGTTCAATTTCAAACATCACATTTTGGTTAAATGCACAAATCCTTTTCAAGACTTCAAGAAGTTTATTCATAAACTGATTACCCTGCCGAAATTATCAGAACCATCGCTATTTTGATAATTCTGTCCCTGTTTGTTAATTTTTTTCAAATGTTTGGGAAGTACAAATCAAATCCTGTCGCCTGCATTTGTTTCTGGTATATTTCCTCCTTTTTCAGCCAACTGGCCCCACACACTCATGATGTTGTTCGTGTCCAAAGGAAATCTTCACCATGCTCACATCATACAGCGTTGAAGATCTGGGGAAAAGACAAACAAGTACCAACAACTCCTGGCTTGATTTCTACAGTGTGTTTTTAAAAACTCCTGAAACTTCCTGACAGCAACAACAGCATCACTTCTATCAGTTTTACTTCTGTGGCAACAGGGTCTAAAATATTTGGATTTAAAATCCTTTACAGTGAGACAGAGCACAGAAAACTGGCCGAAGCCAAGAGTCACTTTTAAAAAAAGGATTTTAAATACAAGCGTCTGCCTTCCTTATCGTTACATAATACAAGTGTTAGCGAGTAATAAAACGGATACGTGTTGTGCACAAGTTTAAAATAAATGTAACAAACATAATTAAAGACTTCAATCAACTTAAAAGGACATGAAAGGTTCAAACTATCCCATAAACGTCCAAAGATACAATCACTGTGATTTTAAATGATATGCTTATCGTCCCGGCCAAGAACTGAACTTACGTAATACGTCCGGTGACGTTCTAGATTTTTCTTATTGTTAATGAATCTCATGAAAAGATCAAAACTAACACTTCGTCGTCCAAAATTCTCAGAAAGTTGAGAAACCGGCTGACAGGTTGTTGTGTTTTTTTCAGGAGATTTGTTGACAATAAGAAAAATACAGAATAAATCCAGCTTCATCTTTCTGATATTCACAGTCGAAAATCACAAGAAAGATATTTCATTTGACTTTCTTTCACATTTCAATTATAACTCTTTTAATCCAGGTTGTTTAAAGGTCAATGATCAAAGAACTTCTCCATTTTTTGTGTATTTGCTCCAATTCGATAAAATGATCATTGGAATTGGTAATTGTTCTAATATTTAAATTATATATAGTCTTTCTACGTGTCATTTCTTTAAAAAAAGGCAGTATTTCATTGGCTGACTGACTAAATGATTCAAGTACCACTTTTCAAACATCAACTGATGATCGATGGTGTTTCCGGATCCGTTTCTCTTTCCACTGATTACACAAAGAAGCTTCTCGGTGTAGCGTTGTAGAATCACAGAGGTCTTTCAGCCTCATTAAGAAAAAATTCTACGTGAAAAGAAGATCGACCGACCGATCAGTCTGTCAGTTGTTGGACGGCTGTATGTGTGTCTACATGTCAGCCTTGACGAACGAAGCAAACATCCCGTCCTCTTGCTCCAAAAGAGTCTCTGGTTTGTCGTACTCCAAAATGTTCCCTCGCTTCATCACAATGACCAGATCGGCTGTTAGGATGGTGTGGACACGGTGCTGGAAACAAAGCAACAACGAAAATTAGGTCCTAGTTGTCACTAAAATAAGTGTTTCAGCACACACAGTTATGGCCCCTCGAGCTCGCTAGCTTAGAGGTTGTCGTTGTTTGATGTAAGAGGCCTGAAACAGTTGTCCACTGGCAGGCTACATGCTGTTAAATCCTCCCTCGTCTCGAGAACATGCCAAAAAGTGCTTCAAAAATATTACAAAGGTGTTGTTACCTTTATAAAATGTGTCATAGAGAGGGAGCTTACTGAAGCTGCCTCTGAAATATTCTACATAGAATCTAAAACTGAGTCAAAGATGCTAGAATATCCGATTCTTTGCAGATGATGTAACTCTTTCTGCTCGAGAAAGAGAGCCAGAGTGAAGGATTCAGATCCATCAAGGTTTTTAAAGAATAATAATGTTTGAGACACTGACCAAATATTGAAAGCTCTCAATCATGTTTTAAAGCTTAAAAACAATGTAAGTGAAGTAACCTGCAGGGTGCAAGTACCTGAAACATCTACCAAGGAGCATGCAGTAGTTTGTTTTTATACCAACCAGGCTGTCAGTGGCAGTGAGGCTTCAGCAGACCCAGATTCAGCCAGGAAAAGTAGGAGAAAACAGAAACAGGTGGAAAAACTGGAAGAAGGAGAAAATACAGAAGGAGAGCCAAAGTGGTCTGTGCTGTGCTGTGCTGGGCCGATCCGGGTCTACTTGTGAGTCCTCACTAACACACCGAAGAGGCTCCCCTCTTGTGCCAGCAAGTTGGGACCCGAGCCACTTTCCACCAAGATCCCTGAGGAGAAGACCATGACCTGCTCGGCGTCCAGGATAGAGGACACATGGTGCTGGTGACAGGACGAGGAGGACAGGGAGGAAGGACGGGATAGAAAACATCACAGAGGGAGGAGATGAAAGAAAAGTGAAGTACAGAGAGCGAGAATGAAGAGAGAAGGTGAGAGTAGAAAGAAAGTAAACAAAGGACAAATATCACAGAGAGAAGGAGGAAGAAAGCAGGTAAGTGGAAGAGGACTGACTTTACATTAAAGGTACTAAATACATCTGGAATATTAACTTTGTTAGACACAGTATGGAAAACAGTTAGTGTGAAAAGGGGAAAGGACGATAGATGTACATGAAGCTCAGAGAAAGAGCCACACATCTGCATCTATCAGCACAGAACAAACCGAGTTAGCTGAAGGAATAAGCTGATAAAGAGATTGATGATTTGTTTTCATCTGGTCGCGTCCCCTTTGCTTCATTTTAAAGTCAACAGGAGGACAGACTGAAGGACTTACTGCGATTGTTACGACCGTTCTGTCGGCAAACGCTGTCATCACAACTTTTTGTAAGATGTTTTCCTGCGAGGAAGAAAAGAAACATTACACATGGGAGCTATCGCCATCATTGTACGGTGTTATGCTTTGGGTCGAGCCATTTGTACATTATCTGATGTCACACACTCAAACACACACCGTGGCCATGTCTATGGACGCCGTGGCTTCGTCCATGATGAGGATGCTGCTCTTTCTGACAAAAGCTCGGGCCAAACAGAAAAGCTGCCGCTGACCGACGCTGAAGTTTTCTCCACCTTCTGTCACGACCGCATCTGGACACAAACAGTCACGATAACACAAGTATTAAAGTACTGTTTGATTCTCAGGGTGTCCTGAAGGACTTCAGAACTGACTAAAAGTATCAAGCATTTATTTGAGAGTACCTAGTCCTCCAGGCAGAGCTTTCACCATGTTCTTCAGCTGAGCGATCTCTAGCGCCTCCCACAGTCGGTCATCAGTGCACGTCCTCTCTGGATCAAGATTAAACCTGCAACAACAGGACGCAGTGTAATGCGGACCTTGTACTGGACCACTGTGGTTCAGAGCAAGCTGAGCTGGAAGGTCTTGATTTTCCAGTCCATCTACGTTCCAACCCTCACCAATGGTCACGAGCTTTGGGTAGTGACCGAAGGAACGAGAGAGCAGATACAAGTGGCCGAAAGGAGCTTCCTCCTGAAGTGGAAGTGGCCGGGCTCAGCCTTAGAGATAGGGTGAGGACCTTGAACATCCCAGGGGCATCAAAGGAGCCAGCTGAGGTGCTTCAGGCATCTAATTTGGATCCTTTGTGGTTGTTCCAGGCACATAAGAGAGCCTGGGTCAGACCCAGAACCTGCTGGAGGGACTATATAACCATCCAGCCTGAAAACTTCTAGGGCACCCCAGGAGGAGCTGGAATGTGTTGCCGGGGAGAGGAACATCTGGAGCACCCTGCTAAACCTGCTGCTCCCGCGACATGAAAGCGGGTAATCGTAAGAAGATGGATGGATTGCTAGTTTTATCAATATTACTGTTGTGAAACGTTAATGTAACAGGTAGTTTTCAACATTAAACTTTAACTTCTGGCTCCCTCGTCGAGGGTTTGATGGATAACTGCAGATAAAATCATCAGGATGAATCTGTGTGTGGCGGGCAGAGTGAGCCACAATAAAACAGCAACATCTAAGATAACAGTGTGAAACAGTTACTGCCGACCGTTCACCCCAGGCTTACGTTCACATAAACAAGAGCTGGTCCAAATGCCAAGACACACTCTCTCAGTCTCTTTCACACACACACAAACACACAATTATCTGGAGCGCTGTATCTGTCCAAACAAACAGCACATGCTCTTTGTCTTTTATAACAAACACCCTTCTACTAATACAAACACACAGAGGCTGCGAGTGTGTGTGACAGAGGAGGAGAAGAAGAATGAGGAGGAGGAGACAGAAAAAAGGACGTCGGGTCCTTCATCCCTCCAGCGACCTCCTCAGTCCGTGACGTCTGTGATAGAAGTCAGATCAGGTCCAAGACCGAGTTCCCACTGCGTTTTCAACCACTAACCCCACAGCTGGGACTTTGTGTCATCGTGTGACTTTCAGGACAAAAAAACAATTCATTTTCCGATCCGTTATTTATTTATTTATTCACTTCTCGCTGTCTCAGCTCATAATGTAGTTCCTAAACTATGGCTGCTTTCAAGTCCTGAAGTCACTTGATATTAGAAGTTGAACTTCTTCTACTATCACCCCAAACACTCCATATTTCTGCTTTGTAGCCGGTGATGCGTTTAAAGACTTGACTTCATTGTACCTGATTGATCCACTGAACAACACGGGATCCTGGAGGATGATGGAGAGTCGAGACCTGAGAGTCTGCAGAGGAAGTTTACAGATGTCGATCCCATCGATGACGATCTTCCCTGAAAGCAGGCAAACGTACGCTCACATCACTGATTTAAGTATACACACGCAAGAAAACCCACACAGGTGCGTCCAGGTGTGACTGTCGTATCTTCCAGTTGTCTGTTTTTGTGGTTTCTCCAGCTGATGGTCTGCAAACCGTGTGCATCTGCTGATTTTTCTATTAAACTGTCTTCAGACAGGACGCAAAGGACAATTTTAGACACGATTCGACTTATATTTAGAAGTTCTCCTGGGATTTTATGAAACAGACGCAGCTTATAAACAGTGAAAATGTCCAGAGCACCCGCCTTCAAACGGCTCCAACCGACAGGCCAAAGACTTTCAGTTTGTTCAACGTCTTTTGGGTGGACGACAAACGACAGAAAAAAAACGAAACACAAATATAAAAGTTCTTGTTGATTTGTTTTTAATTGACCGATTGTTTCAGCAGGACTTTAAAAAACCGACTGAATCTAGTGGCAAGCTTACAGGTTGTAACAGACTGAATACCCCTCGCCTCACTCTCCCCGTCCCAGCGTGTCTACCAGTGTATTCTGTAAATCTGACACACTTTAAACTAGTCAATACAAACACTCTGGTATTACATCACCAGGCTAAATACTTACATTACACCGCCTTTGGCTCTCGTTCTTCTGGCTTGAGGTTTACATTTTTCTGCCTTCATGGATAAAATATGTGAGTGTGTGTGTGTGTGTGTGTGTGTGTGTGTGTGTGTGTGTGAGGGTTTGAGGTTTAAATATCTCATATCTCCTCCCCATGTCGAGTAATAATTAATTACTGCTCAAACTGTAACTTACTGCTCCATTATTTGCCATTTTTCAGGTGAAATTATCTCCTTAAATCCGCCTTTAACACTTAAAACTCCCCCACGCCTTCACGCTGGATAAATATATTCGTTCTGTTGTACACTATGTTATATTTTTGTGGTCATGAAATCAAGAATGTTCAGTACAGTTGAGTCAGGAGAGCTGCTCTGGTTTTATTTCACTGCTTTATAAGGGAATGCTGCTGACAGACACGTCTTAATTTACTGTTAAATGAAATGTCTGCCCAGCTGTGTGTGTGTGTGTGTTTGGTGTGTGTGTGCATGGAAAAAGTGACTGTGTAATCTCATCTTTGTCCGAATAATCCGTCTACGAGTCGTCATGTTCATCCAGACTAAAAACAGAACGGCACGACTACAACCCGCTCTCAAAACGCAGTAAATAAAAAAAAGATTTTATGAGCGCTGTCATGAAAAAATACGACCCCGAGTCTGGAGATGACTGAGAGAAAACGGCCACGTCTTTATTTTAATCCTCAGATTGAGGAGGACTACTTCAGGTCCTCGTGTGAGGAATTTAAAAGTGAAACAACGCACACGAAGAACAAAAAGAGCCTTCGGATTCTCACTTAGACCTGCACGAGTGTTTAAAAAGAGCCGAAATGAACGGAGGGACGGTTCCATAAACTTTTGTCCAACATAAATATACACTGCTATTACCACAGGCTGGACGTTTGGAGACGATGTCTCTGGACGGTGATCTAGAGGAAATAATTTACCTCCGGTCGTGATTTAACTCTACAAACACTCAGGATGATATCTGTGTTTATTGTGTCTCTGCAGTTAAATCTGACAGTGACGGCGTTTGACCACAACTGAACAGAAATGTAGTTTAACGGTTTGTTTCAGTGGATAAACTGAAGATTTAAGATGACCTGCTCCGGTGTTGTAAAGTCTTTCACGTCCTGATGAGTCTCTCTGCGCTTTAAGACTTTCCTGCCACGTCTGTGGCTCGCAGCACCGAGCACTCTGGTTCCAACAGAAGTCATAAATCTTTTTAAAACCAGCTCACAAATGTATCATTCGATTTTTAAAGGTTTATTGTTTTCCTCAAACAGCTGCTCACTGTAGTTTACTCAAACAGAAGGAAATGGTTTATCTCCTGGGGTCTATTTTCAGCAGCGGATTGATCCACAGTTGGTGCTGTAGTGAGTATTTTTAGGAAAACGTCACATCTTCCATATTTCTAAGACGACTGCTGGCCAGATTTGTTTTATTTGAATCATTTTAGAGGCCCGACGATGTGAAACTTTATAGTATGTGACAATAACAAAGTTTGGGAAAAAGTCATAAAAGATCCATTATCATCCATTACCATAGAGTTCACTGATGCTTTGTATCATCTAACTGATCCTCAAAAATCATTTGTAGAGAGAAAACATGACGACTTAAAGCTGCTGATGCAACACGTGAGCTGAATCTGTATGTATACATGAGACTGAACACTTCCTGTGTCTGAGTAAGAGGAGCTCGATTTACAGTTTGGTTTACAGAATGAAAAGGTTAAGATTATGATTCAAGTTAAAGGGCATTGTTACGTCCATCACGATACCTGAGTACAATAACTTTAAATATTTACGTCTCGTCCAATCAGCACGGTTTAGAGTTTTAGAGTTTGTAAACATGAGAACAGATTTCCAAGAATCAGCGTCCTTGAAGAGATTACACAGAGCTGATTTATTCCCTCTTCTTTCCTTCTACTAAATGAATTTAATGTTTTAAAACATATTTTTGGCCATCTTGCCTTTTATTGTAAACTAGTTTTATGAACCCACCTTCAAAAATATCCACCATGTTGAAAAAGGCCAGCGACAGCGAGGACTTCCCGCTGCCCGTGCGCCCGCAGATCCCCACCTAGAACAGGAAGAGGACAGACGGTCAATAAGCTTCGACTGTGGCACCGCCGCGAGACATCGGACACCTGCGTGATAACAGAGTGGCGGGTACGTGACGAGCGTGGACGCAGTTTGGGCACCAAGTGTCAGCTCACAGTTTATTGGAGGCACATGGCTGTGACTTCAAAGTAAAAGCACAGGTTTAAACGTCAGCGCTCGGCCTTCTTATTAGACTCTGACATTCCAGACTGTACTTGTTAGTTTAAACAATGTTACATTAGAGACCCCAGGAGGAGACTCAAGAGTTCACAAGACGAGGAAGAGATTGAATTTGGATGTTTGCGACGCTTTGTACTTGATTCTGAAGACAATCTTTGAAATGTGATTAAAACATAACGATGAGGGAGAATCCCCGTTTACAAAGTCTCAGTTTGATCATCTCAAAAATCACTCTCAGTTTATTTATGTGGTTTTCAGACAATTTATGAACTCAGTCCTCAGACATGTTTCATTTTTTAGGAAGCTTTAATACCTGCGGCTCAAATCGTGCTAATAACTCTAAAAATTCTATAATAATCATCTTCCTCCTTTAATCCTGCAGTAACTGTGTTCACCTCTTTATGTCAGACACGTCACCGCTTTGTTATTTCAGTGTGACGTGAAGTCCTTTCCCAGCAACAGTGTGTGAATAACACACACGCACACACACACTGCTATCTATAGAATATAATACTGCTTACATAAACATCACTTGGTCGTGACGCAGCACTTGTTTTAGGGTAAAACTGAGGAGCTTGTCCAGGGTAGGAGAGTCTCTCTGGGGGTCAGTGATGGGGTGGGTGGGGATGTGGGGGAAATGAGGGCTGACAGTTTACTGTAACCTCCCCACAACTCAGCTACGACTCATCCCGTGGAGGCAGTTGTATAAACAGAAACAATGGACGATAATAAAGCTGTAATAATATAAAATATGCCTCCATAGCAGGTTATAAGACTTTACAATGGCCCTACAGCTGACTTTAAGGTCAAAGAGAGGCGTGTTAGCAGTCAAAGTGTTGAAAATAATGCTAAATGTTGAAGATCAGCACAGACTGCTGCTGCCGCGCGTCGCCTCTCCTCACAGCGTCGTGTTAATTACCTTCTGGCCTGGTTCGATGTACGCGTTGACGTGTTTGAGCACCGGTTTGAGCATGGGGTCGTAGCGCACACACAGGTCCTGGATCTTTATCTCACCTTCCTGGGGCCAGTTCTCAGGTACCTGAGAGGCGTCTGCAGTGGAGAGGAGAGGAACACACACACACACACACACACAGGAGGGTTGATTTCTCCGTAACCTTCAAAAGACACGACACCAGACGACGCCGGAGCGTGACGTCTGCAGTTTAAGACCAACGCAACAGAAAACAGACCACTGGGCTGCTGGTCGGTTGTCTATGTTACAGCGCTGGCTGGTGTAAACAGCAGCGTGTGGACCATATGGACCAAGTCATAACACTGCAGATATACAGTGGCCGAGCTTTCCTATTAAAGTGTTGCTGTGATTCTCCACTGACACCACAACCACTTCAGACTGTGACATTCAAACCTATAACGCCTCCGCAGCCAAACGGCACATTTATTAGAATATTTAGTGCTTTTATTTGTTTGTTTACAGTGTGACATCTTAGTTTAAAGTAAAAAACTGCAGTTCCTCGAACGTCCACCTGAGGCTGGCTCCAGAAGTGTCTCCACTTCCAATGTCGCTGCACATTTTGAAATCTGTGGGTGACGTCACGCAGACGCCGTCCACTCTTCGTGTCACTGCTGCGTTCCAACGAGTCCAGATCTATTTAACTGACGTGTCTGCTTCCACTACAGACATTAAACACTAGACTACACTGTAACAGGATAAAGTCAGTAAACACATGAGATCTAATGTTGGGATGTGCTGTTGCCATGGTGAAATACAAGCGACTCTTTTCTGGCAGCGCAGATAGCAAAACTTTTATTTAATCAGGGTGCCAGACAGAGATTACGGATATCTCACCAAACCAAAACCTTTTGAACAAAAAAGGGAAAACTCTTCAGTGAATCTGGACCAAGACAGAGCGGCTATTTCTGGAAACATAACAAAAACAAATCCTGAGTTTGAAGGATGGCTGGAAAAAAACAAAGAAGGTGAAAAGAAACCAAGACGGAGACGGAGAGAGGACGGCTTTTTTTCTCATTTAAGGACCATTTGTCTCATTGTCTTTTACAGTAAGTGAGCCATAAAACAATCCTCAAACCCCCCGAGTGACAGAAAAAAGAACGATTCCTCCTCTATGACATCATGGAAGCTTCCAGAGAACTGATAAAAGTAGAAAACCCTCCAAAGTTTGGGAGGAAGAAGCGAAAAACGAGCCAGAGATGTGACGCTGTTATCTCACGTCAGTGTGATAATCTGAATAATGTGGCACGTGAGCACCACACACAGCTCAGGCTCAGTCTGAACATCATCTACTGCAGAGGTCACGGAGGATAAAAGACTAACTGAGGAGCTAACAAAAGATGCATCATGGGAAATGTAGGATCCAAAGAAAGATCAAAAAACTGAATTTTTAACTAACTGCAAAAACTGCAAAACATGGGGACTTATGGAGAGTGACTCACTTCCGGAGCCAGCCCCAAGTGGACATTTGAGGAACTGCAGTTTTCGGATGGATCAGTAACCTCGGCTTGCAAACAAAGAACTCAGTTACCCATAGATCCCTCGTAGTTCTCCGACTCCGTGCTGAGGAAGCTGTTCACCTTCTTCACGGCTGACATCTGGACCTCCAGGTCTGCCAGGTTCCTCACAACCCAGTTCAGGTAGTTGGTGACCTGCAGGGTGACCCACAGAGACACTGGGTCATGTTTCCACTGTGAACATCATGTTTGTATCTACAGAGAGACTCATGAAAACAACCAGTACTCCAAAGTTTACATTGTTCCACAGCAGCCAGCTGAACCTGAGGATGCTGCACACCTGCACAGGTGTGGAGTGACGTGTGTTTTAAGTGAGGAACCCTAAAATCTGCTGTAACCCTTGGGGTTTTTAGTGTGGTACGACATAGCTGAGGAAACTCACAGTGAGGGCGTAGGTGAGTCCGAGCCCCACCAGACCTTTGTGAAGCAGACCGTAGTGTAAACTCCAGATGGAGGCTCCTGCTGCCGAGAGCACGATCACTGCTCCGAGGTAGTCCTGCATCAGAACGTGAACCAGTTAACCAGTAAACCAACAGGCGGAAACAAAGGTCTGCTTCCACACTATCGGCATCGTAAAGTAGTTCCTCACCGTTCGGACCTCCAGCCAGCGGTTGGCAGCAGACAGGAACAGGTAAGCCGTGTTGTTGGTGTCCGTCAGCTCGAGCATGCGCTGCTTAAAACGAGCCTCGTGTCTGAAACAAACATCGAGACTCTTCTCTTTAGCACTCTCCCTCCTCTCAGAGGAGCTCCATAAACACACGTTCAGATCACAGAATGAAGCAGGTTGACTGTTATTCAGTCCGTATCTAATCTCAAGGTTTCATCGTTGTCGTCATCTGTGTGCTGCAGTAAATTACTGCCATCTAAACCAGACTCGGTTTGGAGGGAGACCAGAGGATAATGATAATGGGAACTATCCAATGACTGCCAAGAATCTGTCGCAACACCAGATTGACTGTTTCTGCATGTGTGTGTTTGTATATTTGTGTGTGTGTGTGAGGAAGAGGAAGTCCACAGGGAGGACGGAAGAAAAAAAGCGTGAGAGCTGTTTAATGTTGGATTATACCGACGATGGGAACGAGGGTGAAGACAGAAATACAAGACGATGCTGCTGCTGCTGCTGCCGCCTCCACCAACAAAACTACAACTACAGCAGGTACAGCTGAAGCGTCTGTCACTGAGTTAAATCACAAACACTCACTACAGCTACTGCTGCTGACAATGGGTGCGATCCATCAGAAATTAGATGGAGAGTTGCACATGTGCAGTGCTGACGCAGCAGAATGTTTGAGGATGAAGCTGAGCGGCGTTCGTATCTTCTACAAAACGTCATTTTCTGGTTCGGACTTTCTCTGTGAACGCTGAAACTTAAAACAAACAGAGAAAAGCAGTTTATCGCCGCCTGGACTGGCGAGAATCTCCATGGCGAGCTTTCTGAGGGATCACAGGAGCGCAGACTTTGATCACAGCCAATTGGACTAATGGAGAGTGACGGCAGCTTCCCTTCTCGTCCATCCACAGACTCATGGTGAAATAAAGCACGCTGGCCATCGTGGACAAACGAAAGTCTGTCTGGTTGAATTCTAGTTTAACGTGTTAGAAGCCTGAGTTCAGCTCTCTGTCACTGTCTAATAAAGGCTAAAAAATGAGATAATGAGTCCTCTGATCCTGCACAGCTGTGCATACACTCAATTTTTCACGGTAAATGCTTTAAAATCTGAATCCTGGACGTGTAATTCAACAGTCCTGATGAAGGGACCCGACAGAGAGCTGAAATGAATTTAAGGGTTAGGGTTGTGGTCAGACATGCAGAGGTCGTGTTTGTGTTGTCATGTTATCTTTCTGTGTGAGCTGGAGGCTCAAAGCATCAGTAAATAAACTCTGTGTCACATATACGTGCGAAAAACCCAAGTATCAGCTGAAATGGGTCTAGTTTAGTGTGTGTGTGTGTGTGTGTGTGTGTGTGTGTACCTGAAGGCTCTGATAGTGGTGAGACCTTCAGCGGTCTCAGAGAAGTGACAGAGCAGAGGAAGCTGTGTGGAGTCATCCAGATCCTGGAGGTCCCTGAGGAGCAGAGAGACACGAGCCCTCGTGATTAAATATATCTGTGCACTTGTTACTTGTTCCTGTTGAGACGATGTGGACTCACTTGGAGGCCACCCGGAAGTACTTCTGGATGAAATAGAAGGCGACCGCCAGAGGAACCAGGGCGATGAGGAAGATGGGAGTGATGGAGGAAATGACACCGATGGCCGACAGACACAGCAGCGTGGATCTCGTCAACGACTCCAGCGTCGGAGGAATGTGCTGAGAGAAAAACGAGACGATGAAGAATCGGACTAACACGTTCTGCATGCTGCACGTTGATGACGTGTGCTGACCTGGTCGATGATGTTGGTATCAGCTGAGAATCTGTTGAGGATCTGGCCCAGAGGGGTGATGTCAAAGAACCTGAGGAAAGAAAAGAGATGATACCTGAATCAGCTCTGACATTTAAATAAAGGTCATGTTAGACACCGCCTGACCTTTCCTGTCCTGCAAATCAGAAAAGAGCCGAGAGAGAGAGAGCGGACGAGGACACACTGTTCCCGTAAAGCCGAGCATACGTCTGAGCGTCTATCTACACGTGAGCTCGACGTCCGGACTTGTTGAGCGTTGTTACCTGATGGGCGCGTGGATGATCTTGTTGAGCAGGTTGTGGTGAAGGTTGGTGGCCGCGGAAAGACCCAGAAACTCGACAGTGAGAGAGGTGATGAGGCACAACGTGATACCGGCCGCACACAGGATGATGAACACTGGCAGGTGGTACGAGTCGAGCTGCGGGTTAAAAAACAAACAAATTTTAACCCTCGGACTAAAAGTCTGTTCTCCAGTCTGATGGTAAAAAGTAAATAATCCTGTTTATGGGAGCAGATGTAGAAATCTATCTTGCGTGTTTGTTTGATTCCCATGAACCCGTTAAAACTGTCGGTGCGGTGTGAGGAGTCTTCTACCTCGGCCTGTCCGTCACCGGGCGTAGGCTGCGTGGTGTTGGCGCCGAAAAAAGCCAGGCTGGTTCCGTTCGACGTGTCCGATCCCGCTCCGATGCTCTTGGTTTTGTAGGAAGTCCAGAGAGCCAGCCAGTAGTCGATGGCAACGATGACGGAGTGTTTGAGAAGTTTAGAGGACACCATGAGGAAGACCATGAAGAACCCGCCAGACGACAGGTAAGACCAGCACACCTGGAGGAGATAACGGGATCGGTCACAAGTCTAGAATAAAATAACTGATACATTTATCTTGTACTGACGGATGGATTACCCTCCATGGGATCTTGGATCTTCTGTTGGTGGTCGTGGACATGTTGTCATCATCTTCCTCCTCCTCTTCTTCCTCTGATAGGATGAAAATCAGGTTGAACACGTCCAGCGCTCCGTCTTTCTACCAACGACTACAAAGAAAGCTTAATGTTTGAATCCGTTACCTTCGTCCTCGTCGTCGATCTGGTTCTTGGCCTCTCTGGAGTAGAACGCTCTCCGCAGTGTTTTCCTCTCGAGTGTCGTTTGGCTGTCCTGTTGTATGTCCTGCATGTGAAGAGACAAAGGATGACAGCGGGAACATTGTGTCACAGCTTGGACATGAATGCAGGATGACGTCACGCTACCTTCTCCAGCTCCTGGTCTTGTCTGTTCATCAGCGTCTTCCAGTGATCGTAAAGCTCGACGTCGTGAGTCTGAATGTCCTTCAGGGTTCCCTCCCTCAATACGGAGCCGTCCTTCATCGCTATGATCTGAATAAGACACAGAAAAACAAATGGCCAGGTGAGGTTTACCTGTCTAGTTAATCCACTTGTTAGCTACTGTGACTGAGGTTTTACCCAGTCTGCATGGATGAGGTACTGCAGTTTGTGTGTGACCAGGACTACGGTCCGTTTATCGTCCTGCAGAAACTTGAGGATCCCCTCCTGCATCAGGTGATCGCTGAGGTGGATGTCCAGCGCAGAGAAGGGGTCGTCCTGTGAGACGAAGGACACGACTGTAACTAACGAACAAACGTATGATGGAAATAAAGTGTCAGAAATGTTATTTTATTGCCATGACGTGACGTGACGGCTCATTCTAAAATCTAAAACACCGGACCTTTAACTCATGTAACTTGTAGAAATCGAAGTGAAACAGCTGATGGTCATTTGATGATATTATGTTGACACTTAATACTGTCTCTCTATCCGGGTGTGTCGGCGGTATAGGGAGCGCGCTATAGTCTGTTAATGGAGCCCTGCCTCTGATTAATTTATGTATTTTATGATGACACATTTTTCAATCCAGAGATCAGATATGGACGCAGAGAGCAGCTGCACTTTCACAGCAAAACAACATTAACTAAAGAAAACATTCCCTCCTCGCCGTACGCTTTTACAAATGACACACGGCCGCTGCAGACATGACGCAGTGTGATGCGTGTATGAAAGAATGCCACTGATAGCTTTTAGTGCGGATCGTGTGCTCGATAAGCGGCTGGAGCTCGGCTCGCGGTGGTACTCGGAAAGATAAACACATGACAGCACGGCAGGGAGAGAAGACACCTCCTCATCCCAGAGGCCAACACGCACTACGTGCTGTATCATAAAGAAACAAAGGGTGTTACTTCTGCTGGACATTAATCTAATTCAGCTATAAACAACAAAAATCGGAGAAAGTATTCAGATAGAAATCAGAAAATCGCCCTCGATATAAACTCTCTTCATCACTGAGGAGTCCGTCCTTCCTTCCACGCCTGTGCGAGCTCACCAAGAAGACGATGTTGGTGTTCTGGTAGAGAGCTCTGGCCACGCAGATTCTCTGTCGCTGACCTCCACTCAGGTTGATGCCCTGATGAATGATGACAAAACAGATTACCTCACCGGCTCAGCAAGAAGAAGGCACGACAAGATGACAGAAAGCAGGATCTGTGCTTCTTCAGATAACTCTAAGCATATAAATAATCAGAACTGTTAATGAAATAATAAATGAATAAAGGTGCGTACTCGCTCTCCAATCTCAGTTTGGTCTCCAAAAGGCAGCAGGTCGATGTCTGGCTGCAGAGAGCAGGCGTCGATCACTGCCTTGTACCTGAACAAAGCAACATAAACATCAGGAGGGACAGAGCGACACCGGAACATTCATCCAGTAAAACACTGATCCATGAACATGTCAGCGATAGTTTTCACCTCTGTTTGTTGAACGGGCTGCCAAACGTGATGTTCTCCTCCACCGTGGCGTTGAGCAGCCAGGACTTCTGGGTAGCGTAGGCCACGGAGTATCTGTTCTTGCTGGGTGAATCATGGGAAACAGAGGCAAACAGACGAGTGAGAACCAAAAGTCCTGAATTCATAAAGCTTTGAAGAGCAGGAGGACTGATCTGTTTCACGCCGATGCGTTCATTTCACATAGTGGCAGGAAATCAGTCTAATTATGAAGAAACAGAATTAAACTGAGACTGTCTAATAATCTCCTTCTAATACGTTAAATTAAGAAATACAATAATTTCATAAGAAATCAGCATTATTTTATATTATGAATATGAAATGAAAACAAAGTTTTGGACCTCCTTCTTCCTCTCTCCTCTCCTTCATCACGTCCAAGTCAGTTCATCTTTTTATCTTTCAGTGCTCTACCCTTCGTCCATCTCTAAATATTTCAGGAGCATCTTTTATAAATCCAATCATAACATTTTTAATCTTTCATTTCCATTTCTGAAAGCTGAGTTTTGTTGACAGGCTAACATCAGATCAGTGCTCCTGTTCTAACCAGCTTTATTAACGCCACGACACCCAAACATCAAAAAAATAAAAAAGGAGGGCGAGAGGGAGGATTATGTTTTTGGAAACTGTCAAACTCCACGACAACATGAAAAATATTTTGTCAGATATGAGAGGGAACTATGGATCATGGATCGGGTTAATGATGAGCTGCAGAATAATCAACAACGACACAATCAACACAAACACCAGCGGCAGCGTCACAAACATCGACAGGGAACAAGGACGATAAAAACTGCAGCGTTCTGCTGGGAGTCTGATCGGAGCCTCTGAATGACTCTAATGTCAAATCTGATCATTGTGTGAACTCATGTCTGCACAGTCGTCTGTTATTTTCTGTTCTGTATGAACAAATACTACAGAATGACTTTAATACAACATGCAGCCATTTAAAACAGTCACAAATATCTAAAAAGACATTCTTTAGGTGTGAGATAAATATACATCTACATGAATATATATATATTATATTATATTAGCAGATGATGTCTGAGTTGTGACTCCCAACATTAAAAGCTCAAACCACACGAGGATCACATGACACAAAATCAAATATCAGCTCAATGGAAGAAGAGACAGGAGACGGCACACTGTGGAGGCCGGTGGCGGTTGTTCCTGAACACAGACAGAGTCGGACAGTCTCATAAAATCCACAGATAAACAAAGAAAGGCCGTGTGTTTCATCCTTTCCTGTCTTCACCGACATCATCTTTGTATGATTTTTGTTTATTGCTGTCTTCATGCTTAAAGTGAGTTTCCTGATATTTTAATTACACAAAATATATTTATTGGGGTGTCTCAGGTTGATAATACTGAAAGTTAAAGAAGTTGAAAGATGCCAGCTCTCTCTGATTATGTGGTTATTGGTGACTCTGCACATGAGACAGACTTGTAGTGTGTTGATACATATTGATTGGTAATTAATTAGTGCTTAATTTTAATGTTACAGACCACATAAATAAATAAATCAAGTTAACATCCGAACGTTGAACTCTAACCACCTGAATCCCTTTAGAAAACTAAAAAACTATTTAAAAACGCCATTAAACTTAATAAACTAATAGAAAGAGACGCAGTGTGTGTGTCCACGAACAACACAGCCTCAAACACTACATGAACACAAACAGTACTTTCTTCCGAGAGACACAAAGATAGAAGATGAAGTTAAATCAGGTGAAAGAAGAAGACGTGAACGACGAGAGGTCAGAGGGTCACTTCACATCTGAAAGAGGAAGAAGAGCGTATACCTCCTGATGTCTTCATCAGACTCCTCTGTCTCTGACCAACTGTCAAAATCACGTCATCGTGTTAGAACGAGCCTACTGCAATCAACTGTGTGTATATTTGTGTGTCTGTGAGCGAAAATGTGCCAGAAAAGACGAGAGGACAGAGGGACAGAGACAAACTTTCTGCTGGAGGAGACGTGGACAGAGAGAAAAGAGCGAGGGAGGAAGACAGAGAAACAAACAAGGAAAATGGAAGAGACGGCCGTGTTTCTGTGCCAAAGCCCCGATAATGAAGACGTGATGTTTTTCCTGTCAGCTGTTAATCCAATTAACCATCCCACCCAGAAAAGAAGAGCCATGTAAGAGATGCAGTCACTGTCTGTCTGTGATAATTAGGTTTTAGCACACGGGTGTGACTTTGTCCTGGGTTAAAGGATTAAACATATTCAGTAGGACTTTACGGAACGAGGTCTTCACAGCCGACATGGGGACACAAACACGGGGTACAGTTTTGACTTCTGGGAAATGACCAGGGCATAACCTGCGACCGGGCAGCCTGGCTAACGAACTGAGCTAACATTAGCTGACAGCAGCTACAGTTCACTTCACTTATCATCTTCCAGAAAGGTGACATGAATCACGTGACCACCTCGACTCAAACATGGTTAAACTTGATACTAAACACTGTGTTTCTATTTTCCTGGTCGCTGTGAGTCCCGAGCTTTATCTTCTGTCTAATTATTGGCTTGTTTTTCTAAATAGCATTATATTATTACAGATATGTAGCTCGTGAACTAAAGATAACACACTCTAGATGTTTGTGTTGTCATCGCTTACTGGCTACATTGACCAGGTCAATGTGTGAAAACTGACTTCATTAAAAAGTCTATCATTTCACTACAGGTGGTTTAAACTAGTTAAACTAATTAAACAGGTCAGCTATATGGATGTAAAGATACACGTGAATGTTTATGGTGCGTGTGAATGTTTCAGAAAGACGAGACCGGAGAGGAAAAAGTACCTGATGATCCCTTCGTGGGCCATCTCACAATCAGGCGGCCTGATGTGGCAAGAAGGCAGGAGGTAAAGAGACAGACAGACACACACACACACACACACACACACACTGTAAAGGTTAGTGTGTAGTTCCAACAGCTAAAGATTGTCTTATGATACAGGTGTGTATAAAGAAGAGACGTCTGAGAGAAATTCAGACTTCCTGCAAGAAAGAAAAAACAGAACAGAAGCTGAAGAAACGTGGTGGATAAATGCTTCCTGTCCAGTAATAAATCAAAGTGATAGTTGGAGTCATTGTTGATGACTCATCACTATCCATCACAATAAAATGACTTCCAGGGTGAATCACTGCGAGAATATTGACGTATCTCCTCATTGTTACTAAATCAATATTCTCTGGAGCTCTTTAGTGTAAATAAACCCCCACATGTTGCCTCAGGACTGTCCCTTTAAACTGCGGCGCGACATAACCACAAAAATCTCCTCAGCGAGGACGCTAACCCGAACGGGCATTTAATTTTATTAGAACCACCAGAGCAGAAAATGAAATCATACTGGAAACCGATCCTGCACACTTGATCCTAATGAACACATATTTGGTTCCTGTCGGTTTCACTGCACGCACAAACAAGATCGCATTAATTTACATCTAAACAACATCATAATTTATACGGTAACAGCGAAGCGTTGACCTTATAGTGAGCAGTTACTTCACGATATAAAAAGTTGTGCAGCGTGTAATGAGGTCTATTCTTGTAAACACCAAAACAGAAAATAACTGGAAATGTTTTACTGCTCGGTTCAACCAAAAAAGATTTGCTATTCTTTTTGCTGGATCTTTGGTAGAAAAAGGAAGAACAAGAACAAAACTGTCGGATAATGTAACGTCTTACTTGCTCCAGTAAACTCTTCCCTCGATGGTCTGCATCTCGCCGAGCATCGCCAGCAGCAGGGAGGATTTCCCACAACCCACCTGACCCACAATCATTGTCAGCTGACCTGGGCAGACAGAAAGGTCACCGTTTTATGTTGTTCTTCTATAATGTAACAAATTTACGAACCTATTTTAGCTCGTGAATGTCATTTACAGATAGCATACACTATATAATGATTATTGTCAAGTTCAGATTCAGGTGACAAGTTGACAAGCTGACAAATGCACGTTGGGGTCGTGAGAATTTGAGATCACGGGTCAGAAAAGGTCGAGTAACTCTGCTACACACTGACACTCTACAACAACACACTGCTCAATAATCTGATGAAAGTTTGAGGTGACAAGAAGTCGTTTTTCAGTTCACACACACACACAAAATGAGCTCAAACAGAGCTCTGATGTTGATTCTGAAAAACACACACACTCATTACTCATCACCTAACTTGACCAGTCAAATGTCCTCAAACACACTTTAACTCTCAGTGACTCGATCACACCAGCTCTTGGCAGAACAACAAATCCTGTTTGTCTTAGTAGTAGCATGACTTGGATAGCAGGGAAGTCACTTCCCAGGGGAAGCTGCAAGTGTGTGCGTGTGTGTGAGATATACTACACGGTCCATCTGTTGAACATGACCTGGTCTCCCGACACTTGACTATTTCAGTGACATCCCGGCAGCATTACTGTAATACTCTTCACAGCGTGCTTCATTCTAACTGTGCTCTTACAGCGTGAGCAGAAATCATCTGACAGAGCTGAAACTGAATTAAAACAAATATCCAGAGTGATTTAAAACCTTTTAATCTAGTAAGATTCATAGGCAGCAGTATCATGCTTTTATTTATGCTGTGTGGCTCTTCAGTTCACTTTGGGTCAGCATTAGCTTCAAAGATATCACATTATCATATCAAAACAGTAACTGGCTTCCTGTGCTTATAAACTGCACCTGAACCTGTAAATACTGAGTTTACGTTTGGTTGTAAGTGATGAATGTCATGTGGAACGGTCAATACCTGTGGGGATGCGGATGTTGATGTCCGACAGCGTGGACAGGTTGTTTCCCCAGGTGAAGAATCCATTAATCACCTGAACAAAAACACAGATATAAAATAAAAATTACTGCAACTGATGCCGTAGGTTCATTTATTCTCTGCAGTAGATGTCTCACAGTAAACAGTCATTGTGCAAGACATGGCTACGTGCTGCTTGTGTGTCCTGTCCTGACCCCAAGTTTAAGAAACTTTGAGTTCACTGGTGTGAAAGCTGCTGCAGATAGCTGTATTGCACAATGAAGGACATGCTGTGCTCATGGTATGTGGGACTGATGATAAAAGTTGTCCTGTGACGCACTTCCCAGGTTCTGAAGAGTTCATTTGAATGTGCGCTGACAAATAAAACACCAGGAGGAGCAGGTGCTGTTGTGTTTTTAACTTTTGTTGTCAGGAAAGGTCTGTCTGAGGATCTCCACCAAAGACCTGATCCACACTCTCAGGGTGAATGGTAGGATAATCACAAAGGCTGAATCAAAAACCAAATCAAGTCACCTAAAGAATACAATACTGTCTTTACACCCTCAATTGAGAGAAGGAGAATTCCTGTTTTATTTACTAAAGATACACTCCTGATTTAAAGTCCCTGAATCCCCCAAAAGACCTTTCCAGTTCACTGTTGTTGTTTGAAAACTCTGTGAATTAAATGTGATCTCTCTGTGGTTTAAAATAACAAGACAGGTGAACATTATGAACATTATAAATTTCTATGCGGATGATACCCTGATTTATATTTACATCCGATGTGTTGAAAGATTATGTTACGTAAATACGAATAACGCAGCTGCATTAACTTGCAGGTTTGCCAGTGCCAGGTCCTTCCTATTGTTCATGCTGGCTCACTAGGACATCTAAATGGAAACCATTAAAGATCCCCTTATTTCTGTCTGGTTTGTTTACGATTCTCCCTCACCTAAAGACATTTTTCAGCAGAGAGGGATTATTTATGTGACTGTGCCCTGGGAGAAACTACATTTAAAGATAGTAGCAGATGGTATAAAACACTGGACTTCCAAAACCTTATAACAACTTGAACTCGTGTTTGGGTTCTAATAAAGAAAGTCAGCCAAGAGGATCTAAACAAACTTGAACTTTGATTATTGACCCTCAACATCAGATCAAATATTTGTGCCAATTTCTTCTTATACAGAGATATGATGACAATCCTAAGTAAATATTTTGTCTCAAACATTGACAATGGCTTGGGATTTCCTGAAGTATGCCATTTTCTCCTACTAAGTAAACAAAAGTAATTCATAACAAGAAATGGAGATCTTTAACCTCCATCGTTTGTGGAAAGAAGAGTTGTTGGGTCAGTTTATTTACTAGATGTTTGCAAAGTCGATTGACAGTTGAATTCCAGCTCTACCTAGAATGTACAACATGTGGTCAACATGTAAGCTAGAGATGGAAGTGTGAACCATCTTATGAAATGTTTACTGCATTAACTGTCCCATAAAACCAGGCCTTCATATCTAATCCCTGTTCAGTCATCTATCACCATGCTTCCTCTCCGGACTCCGTTTACATTCCTCCCATCTGTTGCATTTATTTGTTTATTTTATCTGACAATCCCCCCTCCTTCCTCCGCTGTGCCCTTCTACCCATGACACAGATCCCAAGAGGCGTCTCAGAGATGAAAACATCTTTGTTCATTTGTAAGCAAATATTCAATAAGAGCTTATTTAAAACTCATATTTCAGTTTGTTTTAGTGGTTTAGACATCGGGGGCTCAGCAGAGTCAACAGCATTCAAGTCAAGTATCTGATCAGATGTGTAAGGTACATCAATAAGCTTCCTGAGCATAAGTGCATGTTATGAATATATTAGTATATTGATATGATGCTTTGATGTTTTGTTTGGTCTTCTTATAATGGGTGAATAAATGACAACGAGACAAGATCAGATATTATCAAAAGCAAGTGTGGGGAGGGAAGGACGGCAGAAGATAGACAGATATGTAAAATGGGGAGTGAAGCATTAAAAAGGAGGAAATACGGGGTTACATGTGGGGTCACTGCTGAATAATCAACGGACTGCAAAATGTCAGAAGCTGCAGGAAATGGTCCAGAACAGTTTCACAGTGTTCACAGGCTACTTTTAACACCACACAGGGTGATTTCACAAGATTCTCACTTGGAAAATAGACTTTTAAAAAACTCTGTATGATCAGAGCTAAAGGTGGAATTTGTCAATTGGCCACTCGTGCTTAACTGTAGCTGCCGTTAGCTTGTTAGCTCAGTTAGCCGTGCAGCTAACAATCCTATAGGCTGACTCTTTCTGGACTGGGAGCTCAGAGCAGCACATAGGGTTTGTTGGTGATTACACCATTAGGAGGGGGATTACTAAGCAGGGAATGCCAGTGTGGAGCAACACCAGGACCAAAGCCAACAGAACTGGGCTCAGAAGAAAAAAAAAACACAGTGTGGTGTCAGCAACTATGTGTCACCACGACGATGAACGTCAGATCCAGACGGAGTCAGAAGGACAGACACTCCAAAGCCATCCAACGGCTTTGGGATGAACGGGAACGTCGTCCCAGAAGAGTTCTAGCAGCAAATTAACTCCCATGATCTTGAAATCACTTGTTCAGCTAACGTACTTAAATGGATTAGCTGATGAATCATACAGTGATAAGCTAACAAAGACTGTTTACTATGGAAAAGCCTGCTCTGTCTGTCTCTGTCTAATTAGCGGACCACCGTCTGGTCAGTAGCGTCACTCCGCAGGGATGAGGCAGGAAGAGCAGCCTTCACGGAGGGGCTGAGAAAATGAAGAATCACAAGGCCCTTCAAGGGACAACAAATTCTCGTGTGAATCCTACACTTCCTGCAAAAACACACACGTACTCACACACACACAAACACAAACACACGTCACATGTATGATTCCATGCACCCACCAATGACCCATGGATGTACAAACAGTGAAGATATGAACCAGCTGTCGATAGTTAAATGGATGATGGTATGAGAGAGCAGCTCCGTCGTGTCTTTGTAAGAGGTGGTTTGTAATAAACAGAAATATGAGTAGAATGAATGAGGTGCTCTCATATTGACACCCATTTGTTTAATAAGACTAGATTCTTTATCTCTTATTAACCCTGGACCAAAATAAATCAGGGCTCAACAAAACAGATATAAAAGTAACTCCAAACTTCTTGTAATTATATTTTAGGTGAAAACTGGGTTTTAAAATGTGACTTGAAGCACAATAAATAAAATCAGTAACCAATAAAAGCGATGAGCCTTACTTATATCCTGTTTTACATGTTTTTTCTTCAGTCATCTCCATTTCTATTAAACTGGCAGCTCATCTCTCTGTACCTAAATCTGTCTATCCCCGAAGGCCTCCTTACATTTAATCACTAAGAGCGGAAAGTGAAAGTGCCAGGCAGCAGTGTAGAAAGCTGAGGTCATCAGTCGTGAATGTGCTGCCTCCAACCGTCTCACACAGAAAAGCCTCTTGGATCTCAATCCGTCTGACATAAAGACAAAGTTTATTACTCGTTCGGCCTCTTAAATCCCGTCAGCTGCCACGACACCATCGACTGTCAGCAGTATAAAGAAAGTCTTTCATTCTTTAGACCACAGACCGTCCAGCTAATGGGACAATCACATTAGCATTACATCCTTATATCTCTGGTAGTTATGTCCTTTGTGTTCCTGAGAGTTCATACTCTTTTTTTCCTTCATCTGTTCTCCAACATGTGAACTTTGACCCTGACCTTTACAGCCACATCCTCCGTCTCCGTGGGTCTCATCTGTCGCCTGGTCGGCTGCTCGTAGTTGTCCATCTGGTAGCGCATTGGCTGCTTCCTGTTGATGGCTTTAGTCTTGAGGGAGATATTGAAGAGAGAAGAGATCTGAAGTTAGCATTAACTAATAAACTTAAAACTTCTCCTGCATCCGCTCGAGTTCCCCCGGGGGAGAAGGAGTGCGGGGGTTCCCTCTGATAGAAGCTGAGATAATGCTGCCCCAGAGGCTTCAATCCCACTGCACCCGGTTCTTCTTATCCGGACACACCAAACATACAAACACACATCAGTATCTAAACTTTGACTGCCGGGTGCCATCACATATGTCTGGTTTCAGCACGTAGCATATCAATGCACAGAAAGTTGAACGAGGCTCAACTGTGATTGGAGACAGACTAAAGAGGGGCAGGACTGGAGAAGGGTCAACAGATATCTGCACCAAGAGTTTCTGATGTTTGCTGCAGCCTGTTTCTAGTGGCTCTTTCCTTGGAAAATGATTATGATAGCTGAGCGGAGGATACATTATGTTCCAGGAACTCAAAAGAATATTCACATTACTTGCTAGAGCGTTTGATTGATTTACTAATCGAATGAAAAAAGGCGTCCCGCTTTATCGTTTCCTACTTTAAGTTTCTAATGGCTTCATGAAAGGAACCTAATGCAATCGATACAAAATGGCTGCAAATGGGGCTTTCACATTAAGTCATAAAAGAATCAACAGGACAACCAGAGAGGCTGAGAAACTTCGCTTGAGCCTCGTGTTAGTATTTGCATTTAAACAGCTTGTCCTGTCACTAAATAACATCTGAAGTAATATTCAGTTATAAAAACGGACGTGTTGTGTATTTGAAAACCATTAAAGCTCTAAAGAGTTCTGTGAGGCACTTGGCTCGGCGGTCCGACTGTCCGTTTTAGACACAAACAGTGTTAATCCCACTGCAACATACTGCAAACATATTAAAGTCTGGGCTGCAGTTCACTGGGAGGTGATGTTCACAAAGACCCACCGCAGGCTCGTAAAGATAACAATTAGTCCTGAGAACAAATATATAAGTTTCACTTTCACACCATGTGGTCTATGCTCATAACTGAACAGCAACAATGAGCAGCTTGATTGGCGTATTTAGCCGGTTAGAGCTCAAGTTTGGGGATTTCAAGTGAAATTTAGAGACGTTTGAACACTAACTTGTGTTTTTTGTTGTACTACACTGTCTGCAGCAGTTAAAAAGCATCTTTCAGGTCATTGAAAGCTTGTGAGGATCCTGCTATGGTATCATATAAAACTAGAAGACCTAAGGCACCCATTGGTAGCAACAATGCTATGTTAGCTTGTTGGGAAGGGCGCTAAATAAGGCTCCAAAGTTAGGCTAAACTCAGGCAATGGAAAAACTGGCATGGCTACATTCAAAGAGATCCTTCGACCTCTCACCTCAACATATCTGAAGAGAAATGGTCCATTGGCTCAAGTTTATTTTTATGTGCAGTATAAATATATATTTGCCTTGTGTATTTAAATATTTCTGTAAACCGGTGTTGAATTGTCTAAATTGGGTCGGACTGGAAAACTCTTGTGGATTCAATGAGCCCATATGTGATGATGTTAGCCCCCATAAGAGCAATTTAACTTTTTTTAAACTTGACCTCACTGTATAAAACAACTTCTTGTGACCTCGAGGATAATCACAACGTCATGAGGGAATTCAGAGGATGGATGGTTTTCATGTATACTAACAATAAGAGGCTTTCTGAGCAACTCCCAGAAGAGAAGTGCTCGCCATCCAATCTCTAAAAAATCCTACTCTAACAGAAAATCTATCTCGATTCTCAGTGTTTTAATTTTTGAGCATTTTCACCCATTTTTAAGAGGTTTAAGTGGAGCGATGTAGTCAGCAGCACTCAGGGCTGATGTTACACAGCGTCCCCTCGGCACCCTGTTAAAGAAAGCTGTCACTAAGACGGACACACGTTACCTGGAGTAACATGGAAGGAATGCGCGCCTTGTCGTCTGGCACGCTGTCCACGAGGAAGCTCGAGCTGTTTAACTCAGCACATTAAAGCCATTTCTTGGCAACCCGAGCGCACTTTGTTAACGCCGTCTGTTTTAAATACAGGATCAATGTGACGTCTGTAAACCGCCTTTGCAGCAGCTTCAGTTGGACTTCCTGTCTGCACAGGAAATCATCTCAACACTCACCATCCCAAAGGTTTTTTTTCCAGCCTCGAACGAAATCGGCATGTCTCCGTTCCTCCAGCTGTCGTCTCCGATTTCGTCGCTCTGAAGAAACTCGCCAAGCTTCTGGACACTGCAAACACACACGATTATGACGATACCAACACCAGAAATCTCCCAGGAGGTTCGAGTTTCTCCTCACTGCTGTCAGGTTTCCTCCCGTGTTCCAGCGTCTCCTGTTTGTCGTCCTTGTTCAGTCACATCCGCAACCAGCCGGCCTCAGCAGCTAACACTCATGTACACAGATCACAGACACTCACCTGACCAGAGCTTTGACGGCGAATCTGACGACAGTGGAGAGCAGGAAGAGAGGCGTGACCAGGATGTGGAACAACGCCAGAGCGGCGAAGGCCTCGGAGGGACTGGGACCGGTTTTATTCAGGAAGTGATGCATCACGAACGTCTACGAGACAAGAACGTCTTAAATTTAACCATCCTCTCCCTCGTGGTCAGAAGTCCTGGTTGATAGTTACAAATCTTGTAAATTATCGTCTCACTACAAATGTGGTGAAACTTTCTTACCGCGAGGACGGCAGCGATGGGGATAGCAGCATTCATGAAAACTGAGAGAGAAAACGGTCATATTAGCGAACAGTGCTTCAGATTTGGACTTATGGAAATACTAATGATTATTTTTACTATTATTTAATCTTTCAGTCATTTTCTTGATGAATCGATTGTCTGGTTGGTTTATAAAACGTCCAAGATATTGTGAAGTTAGTGAGAAGTCTTTAAATGTCTTGTTTTGTCCGTCCAGAAAACAACAATCAGTCTTACTGGACATGGACGTGTAGAAAGCGAACGTCTTGAGGCTGGTGAGCTCTTTGCCTCTGGTCTCCTCCACGCTGTCACAGAAGATATTCTCCCAGGCGTACAGCTTCAGCAGCTTTATGCCCTTCAAGATCTCGGAGGTCTTCTTCAGGCGATCTGTCGAGTGTTCCTGAAGGAGACGATCACGTGTTAATCTACGCCATGTTCAGCTGACTGCTGTGAAATAAAGTGAAATTTCTCTGTGAAAGAATCTGCAGCCAATAACAGACAGAGTTATGTAAACATGCTGCTTACTAGTGAGCTTTTCTGCGTGTCTGCCAGCTTCGTAGCTATGAGGTACTGGACCGGAGCCAGCAGGACTATGACCGACGCTCCAATCAAAGCACTCCAGCCCAGCAAATAGTAAAGCAGGATGACTCCCATCACAATCTGCAAAGAAACAAACAGACAGTAAGAAGGAGTCTTCACACAGCCTTTAATGTGTGTGTGTGTGTGTGTGTGTGTGTGTCTGGTTCAGC
Source organism: Nibea coibor (assembly GCA_023373845.1). NCBI lineage: Eukaryota > Metazoa > Chordata > Actinopteri > Sciaenidae > Nibea > Nibea coibor. The sequence continues at coordinate 17,311,197 of CM041731.1, forward strand.
CTACCTGGACAGGCATGGCCCACAGGTTGGGGCAGAGGAAGAGGAACCACATCAGCTGGTTGGTCTCGATCGCCACCAGGTTGTTGATCTGCCCCAGCGTCATCTCCCCCATTGACATGTTGGAGGTGGACAGACGCAGGATTTTGTTGTAAATCATCGCCTGGTTAACACACACACACACACACACACACACACACACACACACACACAGTTACACACAAGCCGTGTGCTGCAGAAGTATCCAGAGGTTTAGTGGACAGTTTAAACGCCTCCCATTTAAATACATTCATGACGGATGTTTCACTCACCAGCAGCGCTCCCCGCAGGTTGATGCCCGTTTCTATGGTGACGTAGTACGAAGCCTGCAGGAAGGTCCTCTGCAGGATCAGAGCCAGGAAGAGGAGCACGGCCAGGACCGAAGTGTTCTGCAGCAGCTCGGTGGACGACATGAAGTACACGCCGAAATACGTCTCCTACAGCAAAGAACACACACACACAAACACACACACACAAAGTTTTTATCTTCTGAAACTACAACTAATGTTCGAAAATATTGATAATATATTAACAACAACATCGTGTCCTCGCACTGTGAATGAGTTTCTACGCTCATAAAGTATAAAACAGTATCAGACACAGTCTGCAGCAGCAAAAAGCTCGGTGTGATGCTCAGCAGACCTCCGCTGTATTAACCTGACACAGAGTGTGAGGTGAGCGGGATATTTTCCATGTCATTCAGTAATGCAGCGCCGCTCTGCTCTCTATCTCTGCTGCCCATTATACCCACTTCAAGAGTCAGGCACGGACCCGACAACAGCTCGCATTTAACACCGACGTGCAGCCAAATGGACCGAATAAAAATGTACTGTCAGTGCAGAAGCAGCGTCTGTTCTGCCTCTCCTCACGGCTCCGTCTGTGTTCTGACCTTTGGAAGAGGCTGGCATGGATTTAAGAGGAGTCGAGGTCGGTGATCGGCTCTGCCGGCGCTTCTTCCCTCGCCAAATGGACCGTCTGTAACCGAGTCTGCTTTCTCTCCGTCTGATAGATATTACTGTTGTGTTGTGTTATTGTAGAGTAATACGGCTGATATGTGAACACCAGAGCAGATCCTCAAGACAATGTTTGTGCAGATATTCAATTTAGAGCCAGAAGAATTAGTCAGATTAGTTCACCAGCAACGTCTTCATTGTGTCACATGATGGTGAATTGAACGTCTTCGGGTTTGGACCAAAACAAACAGACAAACAGAGATTTCAAACATGAGTCAAATTAACGACAGCTTTCTGACATTTTACAGACTCGAAACATTCAGTAACTCACTGTTTTCATTACTTCACTCCCAAAAATACAAAATACTTGTAGTTAAGTCAAACACAAAGGCTAAAACTATATATATCATATAAAAATATATCACATTTTAACTGAAATTTGGCCAAATTAATGTGGCTGAACGCTTGTTTCCATCCACTAACTGTCGGCTCATGAGATAAGCTGCCAAAACAACAAGATGACGTGATTAAAAGAGCACCAGAGGAAGCTCAAGTGGTGAAAAACAAACAGGAAACAGGAAGTATGACAAGTAATAATAACATTTAACCATTTGATTATTTCCTGTAGACAGTCCCAGCGGTTAGGATTCCTGGTTTTCACGCAGCCGGCCCGGGTTTGACTCCCGGTGTGAGAATGACTCTTTCCTGGACTCCGCCAGGATCAATAACGCAGCTACCTATCCATGTTTCTGTACAAATGCATTGCAAACTGGTTAAAAAAATGTGAACTATTGCTTGTATCGTTGTGTGAATATTAAGGGGTTGCGCCAATTCTCGAGTTGGAAAACCAGAAGAAGAGGGCGCAACGAGACAACGTTGACCAGGCTCAAAGTGTGAAAAACAAAACGGGAAGCAACACTTAAAAATACGGAAACTACTGTCCACAAGATTCTGCATGTGCACAGTTTGAGTTTTCGACCCTCGAGCTCGAGGATATTTTTGGAAAGTGGCGACCAGTCCTGACTTCTTCAGCTTCAACGTTAACACTTTATGGGTTTGATATTAAGCCTGAGGTGAAGGTCAGTGTCAGTGTTGGGGTTGGGCACGTAGCATTCAGGGTTAAAATTAACTTCAGGGAACACATGACATCAACACGGCTCCTCACGTGTGTGTGTGTGTGTGTGTGTAGTATTATCCCAGCATCTGCACATCATGATGTTACAGATCATTTCAGTACAGCGCTGTTCACACGCTTACAGACACACACACACACACTCCAACTGTTGGTGAGCGACGCCTCGGTGACATCAGTGTGGGAGTGAGTCATTCATTGGTTGGCCGGACCACCCGACATCAGTGCACGACCCACGACGTCGCACTGATTCACACTTTAATAAAAACGATCCTGTGTAAACAGCAGAGTTTAGGAGCGTCATCCGTGCACAAACACGGGTTTAAATTTCCAAAGCGATTCCTCTGAAGGGAAATTTAATGACGTTTGACTTTTCACAGTCGCCTGAGTCGCGGTGCGAACTCATCACGAGCTGCTCAAAGTGACTCTGGATCGATTTCTGAACCAGTTTTCAAGTCAAAGCAGTAATTTTAGATCTCACAGCTGTCAGGGTCAGAAGGCGAACCCCGCAGTTTCTATTTCACTACATAATACTGAAGCCACAGACTATATATAGCAGCTATACGCAGCGCACTAAATGTATGTCACAACCTACTTCCAGCCCGCCCCACTGCAGCAGCGAGGGGTTGTTTCGCTCCAGGTACTCCCAAAAGATCAGACTTGAACTTGACTGTGTCGTCGCGGATGAATTACCGGTCACAAAGTCACCATACCGCCATGTGTCCTTCACGCTGGGAGTTACTCTCTGAAAACTTTTCACTGTAGGCAGCAGCAGCAAGAGAGAGGCGATAACTCGGGACGGTTTTTCAACTTGTGAGAGCGGACAGGAGGCAAAGGAAACCTTCATGGACCGCAGGCCTGGAGTCAGAACTGGGACTCAGTCTTTCAAGACCACTCTACCAGTGGAGCCACCAAGACGCCCCTAAAGGCTTCAAAACCCAAAACCTGCCAGATGTCTTTAACAAGTGTTGGACTCAACAGGTCACACAAACAATCACCACTTCTTAAAGCAAAAATCTCGACCAGATAAATCAAGACAGACTCTGATGAAAACACGTTTTAAGAAGAGCCCGACCTTGGTCTTGACTGGCGTTACGCCGTCATCTTCAGTCTTCAGGTACTTCACGATGCCGGAGATGCAGAGCGGCCCGGCGAAGCCCAGCAGGTCGGCCAGGTATCGGAAGGTGCTGCTGAGCAGGATGGGACGACCGAACGCTCGATACATGGAGCGCCAGATCGACGGGGCGCGATCCGGATCCTCAGCCGTCTGTGTGGACGGAGAAATGACAGTTTGTCTACTGCAATTAGAAGACTCGGGTTCATCACAAAAACATTGAATTGGTGTGAAATCCGGTGGCGTCTGCTCACCCTCTGATCCTCGTAGGCGTCTTTGAGCCGCAGGTAGTTGGTGAGGGCTCGCATGGCGATGGGCAGCTTGCCGATCTTCTTCAGCTCTATCGGCCTCTTGTGGGCTCCCATGATGAGAGGATTCATCCACCAATATGTCGCCTAGAAATGTGCCAACAATTTGTACCAGTTACTGCAATCTGCTGCCAGAGCTCTGCCCTAATGACATCTGATAATGACAATGAGACGTAAACATGAAGTTCTAACGTGTTTCACATCCAGACTTGTCTGACTGTGTCTACCTTGGACAGAAGGTTGACAAACGGCTGCAGGAAGCGAACCCCTAAATCCTGTAAATCTTCAGGTGGTTTCACCTTTTGTGGGTTGGCAAAGAACACGTATTTCTACAAGGAGAGAAAAGGACACAACACAAATATGTTACTATGAAAGACCAGAAATACAAAACACAGGAAGTGACGGCCCGCCTCCTTCAGATGTGATTTATTACCCTGACTCTGATGACGTTGATCTCCACGGCCATCAGCAGCCCGTACAGGAGCACCAGCAGGGCCGTGATGCAGAACCTCAGGTGCTGTGGTCCAACTTCGTACTCTGCAAACTTCCACAGTTTGATGGACTTGGTGAAGAACGCCAGCACCCAGTAGATGAACAGGACTGTGCGGAGAGTGGAGTGGTTGGTTTGGGGACGGATGAACGTTAGCATCGGGTGCTCTGAGTGTTTGAGTCTTACCAAGCAGCAGTTTGGGGAAGTTGGACGTCTCGATGTTGTGATAGTAAACCACCGACGTCGTGGCTGCTATGAAGCCCATGAAGGCCGGCATGAAGAGGTGGAGGTGGTTGGTGTCCATCATCCTACAGCAAAGGGGAATAACAAATAGAATTAATATGGAAAATTAACCCTTGCTATGATTCATATATATGAGAGTATGCAGTGTTCTGAGTGTTTGGGTGAGAAAGTATCTCTCTGGGGTCTCACTTGTTGGAGACGATGCCCTCTGCGAACTCGCAGACGTGGACGAACAGCAGCGAGAACGTGAGGATCCACCTCAGGTTGTGTCCGGGGAAATGAAGCCATGTGTTGTGATGGATCTGGACCTTGGAGCTCTGACTGCCCCAGCCTGACGAGGGACGGGAAACACCCCGTTAGAGCTCAGCATCGCGGGTTTTAATGTGCTGACAGGACTTCTTACCAGGTTTGTTTCTGCTCTTAACTAAATGGATTGCGGCCATTTTGCAGGCTCGGGGGACGAAGGCCATAAAAAACTAAAACCAGGAAGCATCAATTAGCGAATCCTCGGGGAGCCGGCCGAGGGCTTCTGGTCAGAGCTATTCCCATAAACTACTGTGTGTACACACACACACACACAGAAAACCAGCCTCTCAGTCAGTGAACGTTTCTCTCTGCACAGTAAAATACCACAAAACAACAATAAATACATTCTCCCTTCTGTCTTTCCTTTCCTCCTCACTTCCTTCCTTCCTGCCTTTCTGATTATTAACAAATATTTATTCCTATTTATATTTATATGTTTGGATCCAGTTTGACCGTTTTTATTGGAGCTTTGTTTGTTTTACCGTTTCCTGTCCCCGCTCGACAGCGAGCTGCTGCTCTAATCTCGTCTTAACTACCCTTCAAAGCAGCTTAAGGTTCACACTGGTGACAAGAAAGTGCCTTAAAACGTGTGTGTGTGTGTGTGTTAACACATCTGCTCTGTCCGTCAGATGTCATGGAGTTACAGATTATTGAAACACAGCTCAGTGGGAACCGACACCAGAGTCTGTCTGAGCTGTTTTTCTGCTTCGTCTGCTTCATCTTTAAACCTCCCTGTCAGAGTTCAGCTTAACTTTTCATCGAGCTGTGGACGACTAACTAAGACAGGATGAGCACTGTGGGACGTGTCTCAGTTGTAGCCTGTAGTTGCTCTAAAAATAAGATTGTGGAATGTCCAGAGTTTTTAAGTATCTCGGCCTCTGGAAGTCCAAACAACATCTAACCAACACTAACTGATCTTTACTAGAAGAGAAGAGCTGCGACTGCGACAAACATGCATGTTGACTTCTATAATCACGTGTTAAACATGAATCTGTATCGAGTATCAAAACTCCGATAATCCTCCACCTCGGGATCAGCTCTGTCCCGACAGCTGCAGCGATCTCTGAGACTGTGCAGCAGAAAAAAGGTGAAGCTCCGAGAGGCTCAAACAGGAAACACTTCAAACATCTGTCAGGACACACATTACACAGGCCGTGTGACTTTTTCCTGCAGACGCACTCAAACTCTGCCGTGTACTCAGATAATTATGAAAAAAAAAAAACATCCAGAGCTTCTAAATATTTACTCTAATATTTAAATGTTTATTCATGTTGTCCTTTCAGCTGTGGAATCTTATTCTTAGCCAACATCCAGACACGAGTGTGTTCGTGATCTTTACCGATGAAGAGGATGGGGAAGGTGATGAAGAGCAGGAAGACATGGGGAACCAGGTTGAGAGCGTCCACGAAGCAGCCATTGTTCAGCACGCCGCCGTTCACGCTGTAGGCATTAGTACCGTTGTCGTTGCCGCAAAACGACAGGGCCATGCCACCACCCGGCTGCTCCACGCGAGCCTCAAGTCAGTCTGTGAAAACACAAACCATCAGCTCACGTGACGCAAATCAAACGCACATTTTTAGATTTGCTCCAAGACGCCAGAATCAGTGACTGCGAAGCGTTTTATGTGTTATATAATCGGACTCAGAGGTGCTTTAGTTTGAACTTTGGAGACTCAGTCAGACATTTCCGTGGCATGTCACACATTCAAGTGCACACACACACACACACAAGGCATGAGAGTTATTTCAGGGACACTGCCCGGCTACATGCCCGCCGGCTTAGAGTGCATTAATGCTACATGTTGGAAAGGAAACATGGACAGAAGATTCAGGTAGTAACTGTCCAAATTTAAAGTCCACTGTGCTGAATCCTGTGCTAAAATCCTAAAGTTTTGCTCGAGTTGCGGCATGCTCCCATCGTCCCGATCGTTTGGTGTCATGCGGTCATAAAACTCAATCCGAGCTGTCTGAGGTCGGCCTATTTCTTGTCCTGACGTTCCAACAAAATCAAACATTTATTATTATCAGAGTTTTTTCTGACTGAATCTAGTCTTGTAAACAGTGACCCCGTGACATCTTCAGTCTTTGCAGGATCATAAAAACTTCACCAACACGTCGGCTTCAGTCTAAAAACAAACTTACTTCAAAACTACAATCTAAAATGTTTTTATGTCATATTTTTACATCAGCTTATCGGTGACAAGCGGCAACATCTGCGCCAGAAACTGCAGTTCCTCAAACGTCCACCTGAGGCTGGCTGCAGAAGTGAGTCAGTCTCCATAAGTCCCCATGTTAGACAGCAGAAATAAACATGTTTACAGCCTGGTACAAAAAACAGTTTTGGTCTCTGTAGCTAATTTCCCCGTTCATGACAACTGTACTGAGGGTGAATTTATATACAACTCACCTGTTCACCTTATATTAAGGCTTAAAGTTATGCAGGGTTCAGAGCGTGGACGCTTTGATGGACAGGTGGGTGTGGTTACAGGTGGCTAGTTTACAGATTACAGATTTACTAGTCTTTACAGATTTTTTAGGTTAGCTTAGACGCGGAAGAAGCAGGACTACAAAGATGGCCACTGAAAGCTGCACCTGGCGGCCATCTTTGTTTTGTATATTTGGTGCCTCATTCGGCTTCAAACTGCGAAATACTGAACATATAAACTCATAACAGTAATTTATCATGTCGTAGATGTAATTCGACAAAGTTTTGATTCATTTTCTTTAATATTTTAACTCAGCAGCATCGAAACTCACTAAAAATACGATACGAAAATGACGTCATATTTCCCGCCACATTTTCTCTCAAATGACAAATCTCTGTTTATCATTTATTCATATTTTTATTTAATATTGTACTTCCATATTAATGTCACTTCAGCTGTGATTAAAGCGAGCTTACTAACACATGAAGCAGTGTTATTAAAGCGGAGCTACATGACGGAAACATACAGAAATATGGACGTTAATGAGCCGTTAAAAAACGTAAATCCAGCTGACAGATATGTAAATTAAAATCCAGCTTTAACGTTAAACTGCCGCCACATTCATCAAAATTATTTAATATAGTAATAATACAGGCTAATTTACGAGACAGGCCACATACACAACATTATAAAAGTGTCTTACCTCGGAGAAAAGTAATAATCCTTAACGACACCGTTTCATTCCTGATGCCTGGGTGTATTTTTAAAAAAGAAAAGAAGGAAACAGACAGAAGAAGAAGAAAGAAGAGTCAAAGAAACACAACACAGGGAGTTGGACTGGGAAAACTTGATTATTTTTAGCCCCCCAGCAGAAGAGCATCAGCTGCTCCGCATACTGCCGCCCGGACCGCGCAGTCAGCGACACCCAGCACACACGGAGCTTCCGGCGGCGCCCTTCAAAATAAAAGACTAAAAAATACTACATTTCTTTCACTTACATATTAGAAATATTAAATATTACAAAGTAAATATTAATAAGTACAAAAGGCTCAGTCAGTGCTGCTGGGTTCAAATCCAGACCTGTGGCTCTTTCCCGCATGTCATTCCCCATCTCTCTTTCCCCAAATTTCCTGTCACTGTTCAGCTGTCTCTATACAATAAAGACCAAAAAATATATTAAAAAAAAAAAGAAAGAAATAGGTATAAAACTATTAATATGTGCCAAACTATGTAACTTTTTGCATGATACAAGCTCAACATACCAAACCAAGCCTTAGTGTCCGGCTTGCAGGACGGTCAAACTCTCTTGCACTGGAAAACTGTTACATTAAAGGGTAAATATCTCATTTCTGACAGCATGTGGAGATCTTTTATCTTTTATGGTGTTCTTAGAGGGAAAGAAAGCATTGGAGGCATGCCATTTTTTTAACTAAAGTTCCCAAATTCTCTAGTGATTTTTTTTTATTTGTTTTATTTTGAAGGTGTTAACTACGTAATTTCTGGTCAGAGCGTGCTGACCTTTGCGAGCTTCATACGTCATTGGCAGCTATCACGTTTCCAAACTTGAAGCAGTTGAGCGGTGAGTGGGAGGTTTATTAAAACCTGCTTCAACAGCCAGCTGACATGCTGAAGTAACACCAACTCATCTAGTTACTGAAATATAGTCTACTCTGTGACCTAATAACGCATCATCTGCAACAAGAAATATGTTTATTTTATAAAATATGTGACCCAGAAATCAAATTTTCTGGTTTTGCATGAACAAAAATCATTTTTTGTCATAAAATCTATCAAAATAACAAATTAAAGGTCAAAACCTGAGCATGTTTTTATTTCTACAACATTACATACGCACAATAATAATAATAATAATATTAATATTTATGACACAGTCTTGAATCTGTGATCTGGTTTTGGCTGCAGCTGGCTGTGAATTCATGCACAATCTAAACCCTCCCTGTATGAGAGAGGACGCGGGATTCAAACGCATTAAAATGCGTGGGACAGAGGTCACCTGAGCATCCATCGCTATCGACCGTGTGGTCACATATTTATGTAAACTGCGGAATCCGGATGTCAATATCACATAATACAGTCACAAAATATCGAAGCAATAAGAGAACCGATGTGACCTACAGTGTTGTTCAAAACTCCGTTTGGAAATGAAGCAATTTAACGTTTTTACGCCTATTCTCAGATTTACGTAAATAAACTTGGCTTCTTTGTGTTTTTAGAAATCGGGTTGATTCACTCCGACATTCGGCACGAACCAAAATAACGTAGGAAGATTGACATGTGTCAAACTTTGAACTTTTTGCACTGCCCCGTTTGGAAATCCTCCAGTTAAACTGCCCCAATCCAGAAGGAGCGTTAAAGGAGCCAGCGTGAATCAAGCTCATATCTCACAGAATATGTATAATTATTGGATAACATGGAAGCCGAATTTATCATTCACCTTTTCGTCATACATACATTAAATTTATATATATTTCTATGGTGTATAATTGTGCTGAGAGGCGGGATGAGGTTAAATTGCAGGATTTTCTCATGAGGTCTGGCTTCACGCCATAGTGTCTCTGTGAACTGAAGACGTCGTGCCACACCACGCTGAGGATGCTGACGCCTGGTTGTGAATGACAGAAGGGTAAAAAAAGGGAAGACCTTCCCCAACGCTTACCCGGCCTCTGACGCAGATTTGCGGGCTCTCTCTCGGGTCCACTCGCCCCCTCTCACCGGATCTTTAATCCCCGTGTGCGGCGTCTTCACGCTGAAGGCACGGTGGCAGGAAATGCCTTTATGTTACATTTACTGTCGTGTCCGCTCAGACACGGTGTTATGGCGTTCGAGCAGCTCGACACACACACACACACACACACACTCCGATACGGTGGCTGGCGTCTTTCTTTCTGCAGAAATGACCCATGTTGCATGACAGCAGCATGTGCAGATGTAGGTCAAATTAAAGCCGAGTGAGCAGCACGGAGCAGAGTGTGCTCTCCGTTTGTTTTTAATCATGCATTTAATGTTAGAACGAGCGTTTTTGATGTTTCATGAAATAATCAGAGCGTCCTCAGACAGGAGAGGTGAGCTGAGGGTCAGCTCTGCAGCAGACTGAGGATTTAGAGGGAGCCGATATAAAGTCTCGCTTTCTTTCTTTAACATCGTTAGTTTTGAATTCTTCAAACACCTGACATCTTTTAAAACTGTCCACCTGCGCTGCATTTTATTTTGAAATATTACAGGTTGCTTTACAGCACAGGGCAGGTAGAGGGCGCTGTTCAATCAAAACCATCAGCACAGCTTCAGAGGAGGATACAGCAAAGTGAGGAGGTGGAAATCTGACTGAAGAAGACAACTTTTACACACACACACACACACACACACACAAGAATCGAGGCCGGCAGAGAACATACAGCACATTTAAACCTCAAAAAATGAGAGCAAGCTCGTTACTGGATGTATCTCATGACTTTAACCTATAACTACATCACACATCCTGTTGTACTAATGACATATATACAGTACACGACAGTAGAGTCATGTAAAAGCAAACATACAGTTCAACATCTTAAAGTCTGTGTAAGTCAGAATAAATGTTCTGAGTTCATCAGACCAGAGAGGAAAGTGTCATTAACCACCCAGCCAAATCTGAATGAGACAAGTTTCTGAAATCAGGTGTCAAAATCAGGTAAAAATGAACTCTCGGCTCCAGGACTGTGGGGGCGTGTCCTCTGAAGGCACTGAAGCCACGCCCACTCGCAGGAACAGTCGAGCGGCCATTTTGAAAGCCCAAAGTGTGTGTCAGGACCTCTGGGTCCTCAGCGTGACCAGAACATGTTAAATAAAGGTTATGGGCGTTCGATTTTGGAGCCTGGGACTCTGTTCGCCGTCGTCTCCCAGCTGAGAGGCCACAGCCTGGGGGGTGGAGGTGGTGGTGGTGGTCATATGTGAAGAGTGTGTGTGGGAGGATTTGTGATCAAGAGACTTCATGACTCTGTGTGTGTGTGTTTACATCACAGTTAGGGACAGTGTGAAGAGATTCCCATCCACCAGTGTTTCCCAAGAAAGTATCAAGGGAAGAGCTTGACCTTTGACCCCTCCACACACACACACACACACACACACACACACACACACACATAGCCTTTAATGTCCCTGAGGGTCTGACAAAAACTCCCACTCACCCTCTCTTCCTCTGTTTCTTTCATGCACTCACATACAGTAGGAAAGAAACATAAAACCAAACAGCTGTTCAACTTTCACCTTTGACCTTCAGGTCGCCTGAGGAGGAAGTAGCACTTGTGACCCGTCGTCACAGGAAGACCCTCGGTGACACCCGCGGAGACGGATGACGGAGATTAAATCATTTCTGTGAATAAATAAGAGTTCAAACCATGAAACAACTTTTAAAAAAAAAAATCCCAACCGGATGATCTGATTGGTCCGTGATCTATCAAGTGTGTCCGTAAATGTGTTTTTTTTATGTGTTTATGTGTGTCTGTGGCGTTTGACTCGACAGCGTGAGAAAGCTTTGTCCTGAGGGAAGTGTTTGACCGACACGCCGCCCCAGAACAGGAAGCGAGGACCCGGCTCCAGAACAAACACACATTTGTCTGTCACCATTAAACAACAGATGTAATTCATGTTGATCCACACTGACCTGTGATCAGGTGACCTGTGATCAGGTGACCTGTGATCAGGTGACCTGTGATCAGGTGAACGGTGTCTCTGTCAGTCGTACGTCTGTTCTCACACTATGTAACTTTGGGCTCCGGGTCGGGAGAAGTACGTAACGCTTTACGGCACTAAGTCACACACACCAACTATTTCACTGATTCTGGTGAAACTGGATCAGATTTGATGGAGGAAATGTTTCCTGGTTTTCCCTCTGATGTCCTCCGGCTGCTCCGCCTCAACTCTCTGTGATTTACAGAGTTTATGATGGACAGTGAAGTAAACTGCTGACAGCTGGAGCTGCTGTTAGCTCATGTTAGCTCAGTCTGTTAGCTGCTGTTAGCTCAGAGCACCAGGGGAGTGTTAGCATTTGCATGACCGCCGGAAAGACAGAGCTGGTGTCGTGCCAGAACAGGAGCTGGACAACCAGGCAGTGTAACCAGGCTCAGCAGCCTCTATGGACATAATGACAGAGGAGAAAAGACTGAAGAGGACGCTGACGGAGGAAGCTAAGAAGAGAGAGAGCGTCAGTAGATGCTGAGAAATGTCGTCGAAGAAGTGGAAAATTTGACTGCTAGAGGAAAAGTCAGATCATTAAATATCTGATATATCTGGATATCTGAACCAAATTTCACGGCAATCCTTTTAATAGTTATTGAGTTATTTAAGTTTGGGCCAAAATAAAGGACAGAACAGACATTTCCAATCTTTCAGGGAATGTCTTCGCTTGCCAAAACTGTCGCCACTTTTTTAAAGAAATGTCCTAAATTTTCAATTAATTTCCGCCCTTCCAAAAATGTTCTCACTTTATAAAAATGTCCTCACATCGGTACTCAAAATCCAAAATGTCTCACTCTTGCCAAAACATCCTTTCTTTCCAAAAAACGACCTCACTCTACCAAATGAATTTAATTTTCCAAAAGAAACAAATAATAACGCCAATAATAATTATCTAACAAATATCGCCACTTTCCAAAAATGTCCTCACTTTGCCAAACCTTCACATTGTCCAAAATCTTAATTTTCCCAAAAATGTCCCCACTTTGCAGGCTTAAAACTCAAACAGATCCCCACACACACATACACACACACACACACACACACACACACACACACACACACACACTAGTTATTAGTCTGCACTGCCACCTTTTGGTGACGTAGTGACACTTGCAGCAGCAAAGTCATAAATCAAACTTGAACCTGAACACTGGAGTAAAATTCCTCCTTTCAGGTTTTTCATCACATCCTCCGTCAGCCTCGATGTGACATCATTATTATGTGTTATTGTCTTTGACACTTGAAGGTCATCAGACAGACAGCAGAGATATCAGGAAAGGTTTATCACACATTCAAAACTTTTCTTTCTTTTATTTTTGTATTGGATTGTTCTGCTCGGTGAAGCCTGTTATTCGACGGCAGCCAGCCGTTAAAGTGTGTGATGAAAGGACGCCGATCTGAGCGCGACGTGATTCCTGCGGATTAAAGGAAATTAGTTCCATTTTTAATCATTAACACAAGCAGATGTGACAGAGGCGGGCTGGAACACAAAGCGCCTGACAGCCCATAAAGATCCTGTCAGCTCATACAAAGTCATAAACATCAGGGAGGTAAAGCCACAAATGACACCAGCTGCTGATTAGTGGAGTCGAGGTGAAAACCTGACAGAGAATACATCAGGGTGAAGTGGCATCAAGTTAATCAAATAAACATAAATGTATGTTTTTGGGGGGGTTATTATCATGAACATGGTCCCATCACTGAATAACAACATTACACAGTTAAAATCACACGTCTGATACGCTTCATTAAAAAAGATTTTTAAAGATATCTATAGCTTATTAATATTTAATCTCACTTAAAAGGTGTAATATGTGTTCTTTCCTATGTGGCCTGTGTTATGAGAAGCACACATAAAAACACTTTGACCACTAGAGGACGTCCTTGTATCAGGTTAGTTCAGTGTAAATGCAGCTGAGCCCATCACAGTCTGAGGATTTTCCATTGATGGCATCTCTCAGCCAGCGCTGCCCGTCACTGCTCGTAATGCCTGCAGGCCTGTTCTGTGTATCTGAAATATGAAAAGTATCACTTTAAGGGCAACACAGCACAGACGCTGGTGGAGCCAGAAATGTGATAGCAAACATATAAAATAACCTCACATGTGGACAAAAGTGAACATTTTTAGAATCTGCACACACGCAGCTTTTCTCCCATATTCCAAGAGCCAAGGTCACTTTCCTGTGAATTAAAGCAGCCATGAGTCAACAAAGCAGGTAGACAAGGGTCAAGAGGTTTGTGGATTTAACCCCTCGGGGTTCCATCAATGGTCCTATCAATTGCTTCTGCAATCATGGGCATGGAAGGTTAAATATCAGGACTTATTCGACTGGTCCCCAACCATTATGGCTCGAGACGCCTTAAAACAAACTTCTACTCACGATGACCCGTCTTGCATATGATTAGATGATCCTATATGATTAGAATGATGATTAGTTTTAGAGCCGCAGTGATTAATCCACAAATTAATTAAGCAATCAACAGATAAATGTTCAATATTAGCAGTGAGTTAATTTCAATATTGCCGTTTTTAACGTTTCTTTTCCGTTTGAAGAGCGTCGAGAACACCTTTCCTTTGATTTATGGCTCTGGCGTGTTTATCCTGCATAGCTCAAAGGACAGGTCACAGATGAAAGCAGCATCCACATATACTGTAATATCATACGTGCAGTTATTTATTTCCGTGGGAAACACTGCTGAGCGTGCTTCTCGTTTTTCAGCGAAATTTTGCGGCAGCCTTGGGCAAAAGGCCAGATAGGACGTTCTGCGTTCTCTCCCCGGCACACGGTGTTCAGGTCAGCCTTCGTCAAGGACGGAGGGGCGTTGGGAGCAACGATTATAGAGGTTTGTACTCATATCTAAGCTTTATTCACAGTTAGAGCCAGAGAGAACTACAAAGGCCACAATAAAAATGGAGAATCACGTCAGGTCGTCAAGCTGTTATTTGATGGACATCATTTATAATTATTGTAGATTTGACTTCTACTGTAACCTCAGCTTCTCAGGCAGCAGCTACAGTACAATAAAAAATGTTTTTCACCCTCTGTGGAAATCAGAAAAAGACAGAAAAACAAAACTACAACTTCATATTTAAAGTTCAAGTTGAGTTGAAATGAACTTTTTTCTTTCTTGCCTGAGGCGCCTTAAAAAAAACCCTCAACAATTCAGTCTGACAAAGATTGCAGGAGGTGGATGGCATCTTTATACTGAGTGTTGTGTTTTTGTCATGAACTTACTTTTGAACAACTCTTTTATCACATTTCATGGTCCAATAATTCTTTATTAATCTTTATTTAACCTGGAAAGGTCCCTTTGAGATTAGAAATCCCCTTTTAAGGGAGTCCTGGCCAACAAGGGCAGCAGGACAAACTGAGAACAAGTGAATTAAAGACAGACAGACAGTTTTACAACAGCGCAGTACAGGCCAAGAAGCCAACTATATTGATTTAAGCAGTGACACCCCAACGAGTCCGTCTCCACGTCTTTCAAAATGGATTTAAAAGTACTCAAAGAAATCCAATCATGGAGCCTGAAAATCTGGTCTGAGGGTGAGAAGTATCGAAATTATAAACTCGACAAATCCAATCCAGTATGGTGACCGCTGTCCTCCACTTGTCAGGATGGCCGAGTGGTCTAAGGCGCCAGACTCAAGGTTCAACTCCTTCCTGAGTGAAAAGGGACTTCTGGTCTCTGAATGGAGGTGTGGGTTCAAATCCCACTCCTGACAGTTCTTGCGTATGTTTATTTTGTTGTTTGAACATGGGGACTTATGGAGACTGACTCACTTCTGGTCCCAGCCTCAAGTGGACATTTGAGGATCTGCCACTTCATTTCCCAGCCATTTGATCCAAACCCAATATCTGTATGAACATTTCATCCAAACCAAGTTATTTATTATATTTTTAACGTTATCTCACGTTACAATAAATAAAAAGGAATTCTTGTAATAAGAAAAGGTTGCGGGGTGTAAAATGTTGACGTAAAGGGATTAAAAACATGAGCGACAACAGCCACAGTCACCTTTTATACTGGATGTCATTTTCTTGCATGAAAAATGTGCACGTTTAAAAATACTTTCAGCTCCAAATATCAGCAGTCAGCACCTTCAAGCCACCCACATTAACGTCAGCCTTCAAACACTGATGTAGGTCCAACCCCATGCTGCCTTCCCCCAACCTCCGAAAATGTTTTATTAAATGAATCGTCCGTAATGTCAAATCTTTACCAGATCAAAAAGACAGAGCACGGCCTTTATCAGCGTAAATTATTTAGTGAATCCTGTGACAGGTGGAGCTTGGGGACAATGAAAGCGAACATACCTGTCATCCAGCTTGTTAAATATGAACAAATCGCCTTCTGGATACAAATGGTATAAGACCTTGGGCCAGACTTGTGGGGATGTTGCTGCTTCCTCCAGCAGAATACTAAACAAGGATTTTTGGTTGTGTGAACATGGATGCACTGGAGGTGGATTAGCATGTAAACAACACCGGCAACATCCACTAAAAACAATCCCTGCAGGGCGATTCATAGTCATGAAGCGACGAACGCCGGTAGCAACGTGCACACGCAAACATGCACTGTACATACATCCCCTAACAAAGGCTATAAACAGGCCATCAACCCACACCAGTGCACACACACACTCACTCTAGTCTTGCTGGCAGTAATCAGAGTGCAGTGTGTTTTTCTCAGCGGTGTAATTCATCAAAGTGACGGCTGCCAATGAGTCTCAGTCAGCCAGACAGCCACAGCTAATCAATCATCAATCTACCTGCTCTTTGTTTCACAGCCCTGCACAAGTCACCGCCGCTATATTTTCAAGACACACGCACTCAAACACACTCGGCTCATGGTCACGTTTTGTTGTTCCTCTTCCCCCGTCTGGGTCAGTGTGTAGATCAAGGCACCAACATGGTCTGATGTTAGGGGTTCATTTCCCTGATTGGGCCGTCGTCTTTTGAGTGAGTAACTAATCGAGGAGGTGGTATGTTTGTCGAAGACATTAAGAGCTGATGGAAGGTGCTGTGAACCAACGATAACTTGCGATAAGTGGTTCCCTGCTCGCCCAGCTCCAGTTCTGGCACGACACTGGCTCCACTGGCTTGAAACCGCCTCTTCCTATTGGTCAAAAACACATGCGGTACCAACACTAACACTTGTTCGGCTAACAAACTGAGCTAACAGCAGCTACAGTTTAATTCACTGTGCATCAGGAAACTCTGTAAATCACAGAGAGCTGAGGCGGAGCAGCACATCAGACGGAAAACCTCCATAAAATATTTCACGAAATATAAAATATAAAATATTTCAGTGAAATAGTTGGTGGTGTGTGACTCATCCCCATCAATACCAGACTTCATTATGTTTCACTGTGAATTAAAAAGTGTCATTAGCGGCACTACTCGTTTTCAACAGTTGGCAGCGCTCTAAGAATAAATAGTGTGGCGGACGAAGGCATTTGAAGTGCGGGGGCAATTAATCTTTTCCTGCACATTGGCGGCGTTGTTAACAAGTCCTGTATTGATGTAAGTAAGATATTCTATTTGTTCCTTAATGGACTTGAGGAATCGCTCAATTTGTTTCTTCCATAATTGCAGAGAAGATGAACCCAGTTCTGTATGATTGTATTCTCCAATCAATACTCACTTTCCAATCCTGTACCCTGTTCACAGGCGGGAACATAAATTGGTGCATCAGCGAATGTAGTTTGTTGTGGGTTTAACTAACCTTTGTCTCGGCCGTCTTTACACCCCATTCTCAGCACAAATCTGCTTATATAAGGTTATTTTTGGATATATAAGTCCTGTTTTTATCATTAAAAATAAGAATGTTTGAAGCTTTTCTTCTATAGCTGGCATGCAGGATCATTGCTTCAAACACAAAAACACTGTACTCTGTCTCTTCAAAGGCTTTGTTACAGAGACGTGAGAGAAAATGTTTTTTTACACAGAAAGAAATGGAGTGTGTGGAGTGGGTGTACTGCAGAAAAACAACGTCATTACACCAGGAAGGACTGAATGGGAGGTTTTAAATAACCCAAATGCACTGTGGTTCATTGTATTGTCCCGCTCCCCCATGCTATTCAATTCACATCCCACCTCTCTCTGACACAAAGCAAGGTTAGACTGATGGACTGTATATTGGTTTGAAGATGTATGGAGGCAATGTTTAGCTTTAAGAATCAGGCAGGTGGTATCAGTATGGAGGTTTTTCTTTCTTTCCATACATTGTTGAAGCCAGACTTTCAATGCCCTAACAAGATGGTAAAACACCTAAAATAGTTTTTATGTATGAATAATCAAACAATGAAAACAAAGAACGTTACTCCATCTCTACGACACCCTCCTCTGGACCTGGATACAAATTCTCCTATAAAGAATCAAACAAACAAGGTAGTCCCCCCCTTTTGCCACCAAGACTACCCTAACCCATCGCCGCATGGACCCAACCAGACCTCTGAAGGTGTGCTGTGGTATCTGGAACCAAGATGTTAGCAGCAGATCCTTTAGGTAGTTTGGGAAGTGGGGCTTGTTTGTCCAGCACATCCCACGGGTGCTCGATTGGAGTGATGTCTGTGGAATCTGGAGGCAAAGTCAACACCTTGAACTGATTGTTGTGTTCCTCAAACTATTCCTGAACCACGTTTGATTTGTGGCAGAAAGAGGCCTCTGCCATCAGGGAATTCTGTTTCCATGAACGGGTGGTCTGCACTGCTTTGTTAGGGGGTTTGTGTCAACTGTTAACTATTTCACTAGTTTGAGTTCAAACCATATGGGCCATCCTTCGCTCCCCGTGTGCATCAGTGACCCTCCCATGACCTTGTCGCTGGTTCAAGAGCTTCAGTTTTGGAGAGCCAGTCAACTAATCACATTTCAGCCCTTGTCAAAGTTTCTCAATCCTTAAGGTTGCCCATTTTTCTTGCTTCTAACATCAACTTTGAGGACAAAATGTTCATTTCCTGCCTGATACTTCCCAACCACTGACAGATGCCATGATAACAAGGTAATCAGTGGTATTTGCCTCACCTGTCGGTGCTCATAATATTCTGGCTGATCAGCATGTTGCCTGGGAGGGAGGTATCCCTCACTAACCTGCTTTGCATACCTCCCACTGGGGCTTCCTCTAGCACTGCTGGGGGTTGGGTTGGGTGTGCCTGGTGCTCATCTCCCTGGTGGTCTGGCTTTTCTACTCACTGCTATATCATGTCATTTTGATTGTTTTAATAATATGAGTTTGTCTGGCTTTCCAAACATCCAACCTTGAAATTTATGCTTTTTAAAGGAGACATATCTGAAGCTGATCTAGTACTTGCAGCACAGTCTCCTTCAAATCCTTCAGTGGGACTCCTTTTATGATAGACTGTATCTCTGTATATCTGTTTTCCTTAAGAGACAAGTATGAAATAGTGATTTAATCGAGGGGTCGATGCAGTGTGGGAATTACATGAGTCGTAGCTGCCAGGTAGCATTTATGACGCTCAATCAAATCTTTATTTTCGACTCATGTCGTCATCTCACAAGAGAAACTGAAAAATATGTTGATAATAACACCTATGTGTCGACGGAGGTGATTACAGACCGAGGCTGTGAGACTATATTTGTCGATGGGTGTGTGATGAAAGCGATCTGCCATTGTGACGATGGTGAGGACAAAGAAGAGATTGTTTCAGTGTGAATGGCTTTTAGAAAATAATCTAGTAAAGCGACTGTGGACTGCATCTCAAAGAGCAGCCCAAGTCCTGAAAGCTTTTATTTGGGGAAGTGACAAAAACATCAAGCAAGGCCAACAACAGCAGACGTAGCAGCCAGCTAACATTACTGACTAGTCCAGCAGCAGTCAGCCCAGCTCGGCGTCTGTCTTTCAGCCTTTTATTTCACCAAGCTCTCGCCAACCACTAAAAGTCAGTCCCAGATTTACTCTTACCACTTACCACTTGCCCTGCTCCGGTTCTTGCATGACATTGGCTCCCTTCCGCTGTAAACCTCCTATTACCGGCGGTCCAAAACGCTTGTGGTGCAAACACTAACCCCGGGTCCTCTGCTAGCAGAGCTAAAGGTCAGCTAACAAACTGAGCTAACAATAGCTAACAGCAGCTAACAATCTGTGAAATGGTTGTTGGTGTGTGACTTAGTGCTGCTCTTTAGTGCTCATAGACTTTCATTATTTCCTAGAAATGTCCACATTTAGATGCAGCTTCAGTCTGTCTGGCTCCCTCTAATGTAAACAGCTCGTTTAGATTATGAGATTTTTTTATTGGCGAGGAAACACAGCTAATGTTTACTGAACATCCAAATGAAGAATAAACTGAGTTTTAGATTGACAGAGCAGAATATTATGAGTGAACGTGTGTGTGTGTGTGTGTGCCTATACAGTGTTGCTCTTCACTGTCCTTCAACAGTTCAACAATCTCATTTACATACTCATAAATCATTCACATCTGACATCTCTTCATACACACACACACACCTGTGGGTGCTGTAATAATGAGGTGTTTGAATACCTTTCAGCTCAAACAGAAATAGGCCACATTCTGACGCCTGGATGGATGATTCAGTCTCTCAGTTGCCAAGTGGTGTAATAAATGTGCTGAAATCTCTGGTCAACAGTCCAGAATGGCGGTTCTAGCCGCCCAGACTGAGGATGGTCACCTTTGTTTCTCACATGTCAGGATGGCCGAGTGGTCTAAGGTGCCAGACTTGAGCATTTATCCTTCCTGAGCTAACATGGGACTCTGTGGATGGAGGCGTGGGTTCAAATCCTGCTCCCGACAGCAGTGAAACTAGTTCCCTGTGCTCACTCTCTTTGCCTCTGCCAGCTAATCTAAATATGGACAAAGACATTAATCGTTGGTGAACCTAATGACGCCTGGTTGCTCAAACAAGCCACCTGTAACACCCACCTGTCAATCAAAGCGTCCGCACTCTTAATCCTGCATAACTTTAAGCCTTAATATAATGTGAACAGGTCAGTTGTATATAAATTCACCCTCAGTACAGTTGTCATGAACGGGGAAATTAGCTACAGAGACCAAAACTGTTTTTGTACCAGGCTGTAAACATGTTTATTTCTGCTGTCTAACATGGGGACTTATGGAGACTGACTCACTTCTGCAGCCAGCCTCAGGTGGACGTTAGAGGAACTGCAGTTTTTGCCACTCAAGTGTTAATTTTCCAGCCACAGGAGTTTGCTGCTTGGAGATTAATGAGCAATTAAAACAGAAAAAACACATAAAATGTTTTTTCATGGACATGACAGCCATGTCGATGGTCATACCAGACCGAGTGTGTAGCAGTAAAAACACGAGCCTGCTGAATTCAGAAATGGTTTATTTAATTCCTCATGAATTCAACTTTTGATTTGTAAGACGAAGGGTGAGTTCATTTTTCTTTCAAAAGTTTCAGTGTCACCTAAAACGGCTTCGAAACTAAACTTTCTACATTGTGTGACAAAGTCCTTCACACTGTCGATCTAGTCTTTTTTCCAATGCCATATCACTGTTCGCACTGAATGAAATATTCAACTCCAGATACCGCAGCACTGTCCTGTGCAGTGTTTTATACCCAAAATCCAGCTTGACATATAGTCTGTGGTGTCGAAAACTTTAGGGTCTCTACTAGAATTTCAAATAAAGGTCTGTGAGTTTGAATAATAACCAGCTGCATAAAATACATTTGTTATGATGCAGCAGCTGAAGGGGCATGCAGATCAGAAAATACTTTTACTTTGACATTTCCCCTGCAATACATATTCCAAACAGTTAAAATTAACATGTACTTTAGATTGTGGACTCCTCGTTGTGATGGTTTTGGAGGTGTTGGTTGAATATTGCAGCATTTTTTTGGTGTAATCTAAATAAAAAATTATGTTCTATTTGTTTGAGCTTGACTGCTAAACCTTTTTCTCAAAGCATCATGTAACTTTACCACCACAAGTCACACACACCAAGTATTTCACTGATTCTGGTGAAACTGGATCATATTTTATGGAGGAAATGTTTTCTGGTTTTCTGATGTCCTCTGGCGGCTCCAGCTCAGTTTGTTAGGTGCTGTTAGACGTCGAGTTGGACTTGTAAGCAATGTTATCTGGCTGCTCTGCCGTGTGTTGTTGCACGTGTGTGGGTGCACGTCTTTTTATAGATTTGATTTAATTTCAAACTGGTTCTGTTATTTTGTTCTGGCTCCATGCAAAGATCGTTTGAAGACGGTCAGTTAGCAGGAATGTATTGTCCGTGGATGACTGAGCGGGGACACACGGGGTCGAAGGTCACGGGGTCATCATCGGGCTTTGAGTGAGGGCAGATGGGCTTAACGCTGCATGTGTGATGGAGAGAGATCAAAAGACATCTGAAGAAACAACAAGAACAAGAGCAACCTTTTAAAAATAGGATGGAAGAAATGTGACGTTAGCAGAATTTTTGTCTCTCCCTTAGAACAATGCCCTTGACTTTAGACTTCTCTGCTCGTTGGAGACAATGATGTGTGAGTTTCAGAGAACAATGCTGATTAAAGCAGTCTGTAGTTCATAGTTTGGTAACTTCTGCAGAACTGGATGACTCCTGTGTACACGTGTCAGGATGGCCGAGCGGTCTAAGGCGCCAGACTCAAGGGTTCACTCCTTCCTGAACAAAGGGACTTCTGGTCTCCAAACGGAGGCGTGGGTTCAAATCCCACTCCTGACAGACTTTTACAAAGCTGAGTCAGCTCATCATCCAATCACCTCCTGCTCTATGAAAGACTGGTTCACCTTGTGAATCCTGTTCATCCCTGCTCTTCCTGTGTTTCAGGAACTGCTGCCTGTCATTCCTCTTCCATGTCCAGCTCCACCTCATCATACAACCTTCTCCTGAAGTATCTGACATCTACAGAACTGGTAACCCAACATGCAGGTCAGGATGGCCGAGCGGTCTAAGGCGCCAGACTCAAGGGTTCTCTCCTTCCTGAACAATGGGACTTCTGGTCTCCAAATGGAGGCGTGGGTTCAAATCCCACTCCTGACAAAGATTTTCAGTCAGCGGTTTGTCACTTACCCCATGCTGTTCATTATCCAATCAAACCCCGCTGTGTCAAAACAACAGTTCTAGATTCCTCAGACTCCTTTTTGGTAACTATTTAGTACAAAACGTTGTGAACTTCTTTTGAAGCAGCTCTTCCTGTGCTTCATTCCCCTTCCTTGTACTTAAACCCTCTCCTTTAGTATCTGACTCTGCCATGCACATGTCAGGATGGCCGAGTGGTCTAAGGCGCCAGACTCAAGGGCTCACTCCTTCCTGATCAATGGGACTTCTGGTCTCCGAATGGAGGCGTGGGTTCAAATCCCACTCCTGACAGACATTTAACACAACTTGATTGTACGAAGTTCTCAAAGTCCAGCCTTCTTCTTACCTGATTGTCACCTCATCACATGCTGTTATCATCCAGTCACCTCCTGCTATGGAAGGACGGTGAAATCCTGTTCATCTCTGCTCTTCCTGTCCTTCAGGATCTTCTACTCATGATTCCCCTCTTAAGTCCAGCTCTGTCTTCTACTATCTTCTACAGAAGTATCTGACATCTGCGGATGAGCTTGCCGCACACTTGTCAGGATGGCCGAGTGGTCTAAGGCGCCAGACTCAAGGGCTCTCTCCTTCCTAAACAAAGGGACTTCTGGTCTCTGAATGGAGGTGTGGGTTCAAATCCCACTCCTGACAAAGATTTTCAGTCAGCGGTTTGTCACTTACCCCATGCTGTTCATTATCCAATCAAACCCCGCTGTGTCAAAACAACAGTTCAAGATTCCTCAGTCTACTTTTTAGGAACTATTTAGTACAAAACGTTGTGAACTTCTTCCTGTTCCTCCTCTTCCTCTCTTTAGTATCTGACTCTACCACGCATGTGTCAGGATGGCCGAGCGGTCTAAGGCGCCAGACTCAAGGGTTCACTCCTTCCTGAGCAATGGGACTTCTGGTCTCCAAATGGAGGCGTGGGTTCGAATCCCGCTCCTGACAGACTTTTGTTATGAGTTTGATTGTGCAAAGTCTCATCTTAAGGTGAAATCTTATTAACCTAAAATGTGCTCCGTAGAAGTTTGTTCCCACACTCTCTCTCCAACACAAACTGAACTGATGCTATTGTGGGCCGACATTGTTGAAATCGTCCATCTTAGAAAGTGAACATGAAGTATTGACGTTCTCGTCTGGTAACAGTGATGTTGAGTCTGAACATGACCAGACACTGCAAACACGAAACAACACGGGCGGCAGTGTGTCCGATTCAGATCTACATAATGTGTACTGACAGTACACAGGGCTGTGTGTGAGCATGTGTGAGTGTTTGCATGTGCTCTGTTTGAGAACACACAGTAAACACAAACACACACACACCGTGTGTTAACAGCTCACTCAGTCAGCCGGTGAACCTGCAAACCATCCAGACATTCATATGATCGTCGAGTCAAACACACACGCAAAACACGAGACAGCTAATTAACCAGTCAGACGAGCAGAAAGACAGCTTGTCAGCCGAACAGGAAGTAGTTTGTCAGCGAGATTGATCAGTCAGTTAGACACTCAGTGATTTAGAGACGTAATGAATCGGTATGATACACTCACTGTGTATGTGTGTGTGTTGTTTGTACACGACATAGTATCTTTTTCTTTGTACTGCTTTACAGAGTATGTAATGTACATGGGAGTGTCACAACTACAATGACAACACAACAAGGATGGGATGACAACAACGGACTGGGCACTTCCATTAAAAATAAGTCAAATATATTTACGTTGTATTGAAGTGAATATTTCACTCAGTGTACTGAAGATTCATTTGAATATTAGAAATCTTGTCTTGATCTGATATCGTGGCGCAGAAGAGAGACTTCAGAAGGTTTATTCAGCCGAAGGGAAACAAAACCGGTGAGATGTTGCATTTTACAATCAGTTGCTCAAAGGCAAACAATGTAACAACTTGTGTAGAAGCGCGTGTCAGTGTCTGGATCTGCAGCTCTCTGCCTTTATTTGCTTATTCTGCTGTGTTTGCAATGTTTCTTTACGTCAACCTTTGGGCAGACGGGATCTGAGGTCAGGATTCGAGCAGGTCACATTGTAGTCTCCTCTGCTGCGCTGACACAGGACAAAACAACAAGCGTGGGGACACACATGGAGACGAGCTATGTAGCACTTCTCATGGGTAATCGTACCCGGAGCCCAAAGTCAGGTACGGACGGACGAATGACAGAGACCCCATTCACCTGACAACGATGTTTCAGTTCATGTTGTAGCCAGTTTTTCAGCTCTTTGTCTGTGTGGGTCTTTATTCTGAACGTAGTCGTTTTGTTTTGTGTTTACGAGCTCGTCATTCATTCATACACTACACTTTTTAGGTATTTTTTAATCTGCGCATCAATAATAATCAACAATTCGTCCTGGAAATGTCCCTCAAGTGGCTTTTTGTTGTTGTTGGATTGCCACCAAAGTTCTTCTCTCGTTCATTTCTCAGCTCGCAGACTCAAGCTGATTCATTCATACACTAAAACTCTTTAAAACCAGTTTGTGATTTGGACTGAATAGAGGAAATTGGGGCACTCTTGAGGACTTAAGTCAATACAATCTTGTAAAAAATACACACATGTTGTACATACGTCTGTCCATCAGGGCTTTAACCTCGTTCCCAGCTCATGACCTTTGACCTTTCTCCACCCAAACACTCCAAAAAAACACAAAGCAACACGAATCATTCCTGCCATACCAGGCGACTTGCACAACTTGAAGTTGTTCTAACGCACCCGGTGCCTACTGTAACATTCAGGAGACTTATGAAACAAAAGGTTAGGCCCCTGAATGGCCCAGTGTCAAGGATTACTTCTCAGACAAATTCTCCAACAACAAAGCCTCCATTGTGCCCCGCCAAGCCCTCGAATTAGCAGCGGGGGCGACTGCACGCTTAACTGAGCTTGACAGCGCGACGACCACTCTCCCTCCCACCAGACCGGACCAGACCTGTGAAGATTCCCTCAGATTGCTTCAATTTCAAACATCTAAAAAGATCAAATGAGAAAGAAAAAGTCAGAATGAAAGGAAAAATAAATACACTTCACCTCTGGGGGGTGTAAGATTATTATATATGTGGATTAAACTGTGAAAGCAGGTTTTAATCTAAAGCGTGGATTAAAGCTGCAGCACGAGCAACATCTGTCACCAACAAGCAACAAGTTTGTTTGTTTGCTCGTACTTTATTGAAGGCAGAGTTCAAACAGTCATCACTCCATCATTAAAAACACAAATACCTTAATATTTTATTTCTCTTTATTGTGATTTTAAAAGGTTTTCTTTAATAGCTTTCCATTTAAACCCATGGGACTGAGTTTAATCTGCCACTGTCAAGCCGGAAAACAATACGGGACAAGACTTCCTGGTGGAATTTTCAAAATAAAAGCATATATGTTCTATACTGACAGAAAATGGTGTGAAGTTTGCACAACGCATGGGACTACTGGAAAATTATGATTTATTTAAAAGGATTTCCTAATTTCAGTTTTTTTCTCACCAAATATGTGATTTTTTTCACCTGATTCAGCTCCGTTCATACGCTGCATTGCATTTTCTTTATTCCCTTGAATCTGGCCTGAGCGTGTGAAGCATCCAAATCTTACACTCTACAAAACAATCTGATCCAGAATGGTGGTTCTAGTCGGCTTTTGTAAAGTCCAGACTGAGTATGGTGACTGCAGTCCTCTGCTTGTCAGGATGGCCGAGTGGTCTAAGGCGCCAGACTCAAGGTTCGATTCCTTCCTGAGCAAAAAGAGACTTCTGGTCTCTGAAAGGAGGCGTGGGTTCAAATCCCACTCCTGACACAACTTTGACTCACTTGGATAATCAGTGAAGACATGGATCTTCAGAGCCTGGTTATTCAAACAAACCACCTGTCAATCAAAGCGTCCACGCTCTTAATCCTGCCTAACTTTAAGCCTTAATATAATGTGAACAGGTGAGTTGTATATAAATTCACCCTCAGTACAGTTGTCATGAACGGGGAAATTATCTATAGAGACCAAAACTGTTTTTGTACCAGGCTGTAAACATGTTTATTTCTGCTGTCTAACATGGGGACTTATGGAGACTGACTCACTTCTGGAGCCAGCCTCAGGTGGACGTTAGAGGAACTGCAGGTTTGGCACTTCCACATTGGGCTTCATTTTCCAGCCACAGAGCCTTTAGCTCATCGTTAGCTCGTTTTAGCCTGTTGTTAGCTTATTTTAGCTCATTGTTAGCTTGTTGTTCATTTGTTTTAGCTCATTGTTAGCTTAGCACAGCTGTCATGTATCGATAAATTAGCTACAGAGACCAAAACAGTTTTTTGTACCAGGCTGTAAACATGTTTATTTCTGCTGTGTGTTTAGTCTTTTATTTTGAAAGGAAGCCCACCACTTTTCCGGTGTCCGTCGGAGGTGCTGCTAACTTGACAGGCTGGTCTGAGCCTCACAGGCACTGGGGGGGTTAGTGCTGGGAGGAGGAGGAGGAGGAGGAGGAGAAACATCCTGATACTCCCCCAGTATTCGCTGCGTATCGCGGCCGTGTGAGAGAGCGGAGCTTCGGGCTGGATGTGTGCGCGCCTCGGACTCTGGCTGGATACAGAAAACACACACACACACACACACACACACACACACACACACACACACACACTCTCCTGCTGGACGTATCTGCGCGCGCGCGTGTGTGTCACCGTGCGAAGCAGCCGTGAATCACACCTGAGCCTCGGCATGTAGTTACCCGGGCTGCTGGGCGTGGGGACGGAGCCGGAGACTTGTTTGTCTGTGGGAACAAACTTCAGCTGCGGCTGCACACACACGCAGCTGCGCAGCTGCACACCCGAACCAGCCTGCACTTCCACACACGAGGATGTAAATCTGGGAACTTTTTTTTCCGGACACCGAGGACTAGTTTTATTTTCTAACTTTTAAACCTTTTGACGGATTATTGGCGGAGACGTCTTTACGCACGGAGCGCGGACGGAGCGCGGAGGGAGCGATCAGCTGCAGACACGGAGGTAAGCTTCGTTCAATGTTTGACCTGCTTTAACGCAAACTTTCCCCTCACACACACACACACACACACACGCTGGAAAAGCTTCAAGGTGGATTCATCTTCGTAAGACTCAAACGTCACACCAAACTCCACGCGTAAAACTCCGAATTTAATTATTCACCGCCTGCCGCCGAGCAGCAAACGCACCAGCGAGCACGAGTTGAAGTGTTTTGCAATCAGCATCGAAGTATCTGATGTTCGGCGCGCGCTGTCCACCTTCATCGTGATTAAAACTTAATTTAAGTTCATTAAAGCTGCGATCCAGATTCAGTTAAAGGTCCAGCGTGTCAGATTTATGGACTAAATATTCATTTAGCGTGTTTTCATTGGTGTATAACCACCTGAAAATGTCTTAAAATGAACACTTTATATTGACAGTGGGAGCGGGTCCTCTCCAACAGAGTCTGCCATTTTTCTACAGTAGCCCAGAGCAGACAAACTACAGGTGAACAGCTTCACCACTTGGAGCCACTAAATCCTACACATAGACCTTTAAACCAACCATAACTATGTTTTCATTCGTGTGTACTGACCTGAAAAGAATAAGAAAAATCATGTTTTGTTAGACTGAGACTTTTATATCGACAGTGAGAGCAGGTCCTCTTCCACGGAGTCCGCCATGTTGAACCGCCATTTTGAACAAACCCAGAACGGGCTAACGGACTCCAGATGGAAGTCGGTTTTTCGCGAGTTTCAAGGCCACTGAAGTTTCCCCTGTATGCTGGGAGCAGGAGGGTGAGGCGAGTGGTATTCAAGTCTAGGTCATATCCAGAGCCAACGTTTGGTTTGTCTGTTCTGGGCTACTGTAGAAAAATGGCGGTTTCAACATGGCGGACCCGCGCTCACTGTAGAGGAATAACGGGCTCATTTTAAGACAGCGACTTATTTTCAGGGGAGTACACACTAATGAAAACATGAATATTCCAGCTAATAGACACTCCTAAATCTGACACACTGGACCTTTAAAAGGCGGGTTGATGTGATGTGACTTTACGTTGATGTTTTTGCCGTGTGCCGAACCGAAGGCGAGGCTGTGAAGGTTCCTGACAGCTGTTTAAATCCTTTCTGGAAGCGTTATTGCTTCCTAACAGGCGAGGTCAAACTTAATTTCCACTTTTTTAAATGGAGTCTGGTGGAATGTGTTGGGGACTAATCAATGCACCGAACATCTGGAGCCTCAGCGAGAGGGGGCGGCTTCAACCTTAATGTATTCCAGACTTGACTCGTCTTCTTCCAGCAGTGTTAACCTCACATACTACCATTTTACAAACACCTGTACAACACCATTATCTTATTATTGATTCTCCACCCACGGTTTAATCTATACCAATCCCAATGAGGATAATTGGAAGTTAGAGGAGCTCCGAGCTCTACGATATCCCCTACATTTAATGTGCCGGTGGAAACAGATGTTTTTTGATGGCAGTATTGATCACGAGCGCTTAAACCATTACAACAGCAGCCAGATAATGATTGTGCTTAGTCAAATCTTTGGCTCCAAAGGTCATTAAAACAGATTAACCCACATCTCATGTGTGGAACTATGAATCTTCTGAAAAGACTGTGCCGGTTCGCCATCTGCTTCCAAGTATTGCTGTGTATGATGGGAGGGTAATTGCCCATGGTGTCAGTTAATGGATTAGAATAGCCTCCACGCTGCACCTTGAGCTCCCGGAGCCATAAAACCATTATAGCTTACAGCAGCAAGCAGCAGCAGCAGCTCTGTTTAGACTCAGGTTGTTGGATGTTACGGCTAATATGATGCTTGGTTCACTCGGGCGTGCGGCTTCAAGGCTGCTTGAGCGGTTCGTTGTCATCTTTAATTCATCGGGGTTGAAGTTTGGACGTGCAGAAACAGACAGGAGTCTTTGAAAAGCCACTTTCAGAGCTCAAAACGCGCGGCTCGGGCTTCCTGTGATGCCGTTTGCTTGTTCAGTTAATGTTTTCAAGCTACTATCACTCGGATTGTTCAGAAGAGTCGCCTTCTTTCTGAGTAAGCTCTTCACTAAATCCCTTTTTAATGTTTTCTGCTACAAGCCCAGAAGGCTATTTCTAGTCACAGGCCTCCACACGCCGCACAATACAAACACTATCTCCCCCTCTTCTCTCTTTCTGTGAACCGACTGTGTAAAGTTAGTTAGTGAGCAGCTGAGCTTTATGTTGTGCCGCCTCGGGGACAAACCTGCACACTGTTTTACATTATCTCCTGACTGGGAAATGGAGTTCATGGAAGGTTTCCTACAAATATTTCTTGGAGGCAGGATGAGTTACAAAGCGTGAACTCAAAGGGCGAAGATCTCGCTTTACTCGTCTGACATTCACAATCTTGGAAGGTCAGACGGTTAACTAGGTGTTTTGGTTTGACGTGTTTTGGTAGCTCTCGAAATGTGGCGTACGTTGTGTCGACTGTTGCAAACATTAGTTGGTTCGTGTCATCTTGAAAGAGTACACCAAGAATTAGAGTTTTTTGACACCATAGCTTAGCTTAGCATAAAGACTGGAAATAGGGGGAAGCAGCTAGCCAGGATGTGTCCAAGGCTAAAGGAAATTAGCATATTTCCCCAAGTATGGGTGGTTTTAATAGCTTGTTGTTTGTTTTGTAAAGAGTTAGAGGATTTTGACACCAGTCTCATGTTTGTACTATAAACGTGCCATCAGCCAGTTAGCTTATCTTAGCTTAGCTTAGCATAAAGACTGGAAATAGCTAGCCAGGTTGTGTCTAAAAGTAAGAGAATTGACACAGAAGCCAGGCTCGTGGTCTCTTCACATTTCCAGGCTTTATGCTAAGCTAAACGATGCTATATAATAAGGTTACCTGACAGTTAGTGAGCTAGCTAGCTCTGAGAGTTGTTCTTCATTCTTCAGTGTCGTTCTCCATTGAATTAAATGGTGTACACGCATGAGAACAACGTGTTTAGGGAGGTAAACAAAGTAGCCGTGTACCAAATGTGTGCAACATTTATTGTTTCCATGTAGTTTGCAGTGTAAGCCAACTTTAAACCTAATCTCTGTTGACAACTGTAAACCGACGAGCTCTCTCTCAACCTCAGGGAGTGTTTGTGTTGCTTAACCTCTAATTTTCCCGTCTGCGGGCTGAGCTGTGCGTTAAAGGACAGTTAGACTATCAGAAACCTGTTTGAGTGGAATGCAGCTCGGCTCGGTTTCGGTTTCTCGTGTTGCACGTGGAGCTCCACCTGAAGCTGCGAGCGCTGAGCGCTGAGTGAAGCGAAGAGCGTGAACCGATGAATAAGACTTAAACGGTAACATTAGCACGAAAGCACAGGGCTAAGATGAGTGATTTGACATTGATGACATGTTGCAGTGCTCAAATTACAGCATTTTCACCACCTGTGTGGGTTTGCAGGGCCGTAACTCTTTAAAAAACATCACATTTTAGAGGTTTGTTACATTATTCGTGAGTAAAATCAAAGGAATAAATGTACTGAAATAAAATATTCCTCAGAATCGGACCTAAACGGACAGAATTTGTTATTTTAATCAGTTTGTTTGTGTAATTTTGGTGACATTTGCCGTATTGTGATGCACGTTAATAACACACGATTAGCCTCAGTCGGAGAAACAAGTCGCTGGCTGGCTGAACACGGCGTGTGTGTGTGTGTGTGTGTGCCAATAATCAGCACTGAAAGAACATCACGTTAAATAAGTCTGAAATCCATATGCATGAAGGTTAAAGAGCTGTGTGTGTGTGTGTGTGTGTGTGTGTGTTCAACAGGCTGCCGTTGTGTCGAGCGCTCTCTGTCTCTAATCTACAGTCGTAGCCTGCGTGTGCAAATAGAAAACTCAGCGTCAGAGATGAAACTCCCGACAGATGGACGTCACGCTTTCACCGCTGACCGTCTGCCGTCTGTGCAGAGTTTGGATCAGACCGTCTGCAGCGTGCGCTCAGCCACTTTTGTGTTGCTCCGGCGACTGGAAGACTTTCAGTTTGCACAGATTTCTTTTGCTAAGTAACTGTTGGCATCATTCGTGTCATCGCAGCCGAGCTGATCTAGAAACTTCAGGCTCTCACAGATTTTACATTTTAGACTTAATTCCACGCAGCAGTTCACGTCCTGTTCTGCCTCTTTGGAGCCAGATGGTTGTTTTTAAGTCCAAACGTTTAACTTCACTGATTTTAGACGGCCTGACGTGTGCAGGACGCTGTCCAATGGTTGAAACATCAAAATAAGCATCTTCTTTTATTCTTCATAACATTGCAGAGACGACGTCTCTCTGCTTTCTCCTCGACGGGAAGAGGCAGCTCGTCCTCAGAGGTCGGAGGTCAAACATGCAGCGAGTCGCTCACTTTCAGATTTGCACATTTGTGTGCAAGTCTTGAGTGTGTGTGTGTGTGTGTGCCAATGTGTGTCATCTTTGGCAGGAGGCGTTATTTTCTGCATGTTTGTGTTTATCGGGTCAGGCCTTCGAGATAAAGACGATGACGTCAGTTTGTTTTAGAGATAAACGGACGTCTCACTGTTTAGACAGAGACTTAAAGACAATGTTATGATGATGATACTGGATTTTTATGACTTTTGCATGAATGTGAGGCTGAAATCAGAGAAATTTGACTTCTTTTCTCTCATCAAATGACTCAAAAAGATGAATCAATCATCAAAATAGTCTGTGATTCATTTGATATTTGATGGCTGACAGCTGATCGATCCATCGGCAGGTGTAATTACAGCCTCGCCGGGTTTCAGTGGAGATCGAGGTTCTTACAGAACGCAGAGAAGTTTCACGTGTGAGGAGCTCGAACTGAAACTCCGGCAGAGAACAGGACAAACAGCCGAGCGGGAAATCACCTCTGAGCGACTCGGTAAATACTTTGCTCAAACGTTGTTTGCTCATCTCGCGTGTTGCTGCTGACCTTTGGTTACCTCGGCGCGCTGAACTCACTTTACCTCCTTTAAACTTTGAAGAACAACAAGTGAAAACCGGCGATGATTCAGTCTTTGTGTTATGAACTCAACCTGCAACTAAAGATTATGATTTCATCATCGCCTAATCTGCCTTTATCTCCTCAATAAAATGTTCTAAAACAGTTCCCACAGCCCAAAGTGCCTCGTTTTATTCAAAGATATTCAGTTTACAGCCAACCTGCCGAGAGCGGCCATCTGTGGCTCATATTTGTCTTATATGAGCATTATATCAACATTTTCTGATAACTGATGGACCAAACAACCCTTCATACGAGAGCTGTGTGTCCATTTTTGAGGTTGAATCTCCTCTAATCTCTGTCAGACAAAAGAAGATGAATCAGACATTATTTTAATCACTCGACGAGCGAGAGCGGCAAACATTTGCTGCTTCCAGCTCCTTTTTTCCTGTTTCACATCATTTTAAATTGAATATCTTTCGTGTTGCACAAACCCAGCAGCAAATAAAAACACGTCAGTTTGGGCTTTTTGGAAATTGCGAAATCATTTTTTTTAGTGCACAAATGTGCATCTGGTTTAGTCTGCAGTGAGTGAAACATCAGTGAAACCATGTGCTGTTCTCTGAACGTGTCTGGCAGCAGATTCACGCCGTGGTTATCACACGGAGGCCTCCTGACGGGATCATTCGCCGAGTCCTAACCCTCTTTCGACACCTTTCTCGACGTGCGCTCGCGTCTCTGGGATTTTTCTTTCACGTTATAATGAGGACGCTCGCTCATGCAGACTGTAAAGACACAGAGCTTCTTTTCTTTTTCATCTCTGATGGTGTTGGTGAATTTTAAAAATGCTGCCGCCTCGCAGAAACATCAAACAGCGTCACCTGTTTTTTGCTGCTGATTGCTTTTTTTTTTTTTGCAGGTGTGTAGGTGTGCGCAGTGTGCAGTGTAACACCTGCAGAACATTTGTTCAGGTGGAAAAAAAAAAACAGCAAGCCAGGCAGCCATGAGTGCGTCTCCTGTCTGTGTTTGATGATGATTCTTCCACGGCCTCCTGTAGGTGTTGATCGTCTGCACAGACAGGTGTGAAAGACATCAGGACAGTTTGGTTAAATGAAATCACTCCGTAACGATTGACTCGGTGACTACAGAGCGGTTACTTTAAGTGCCTTTTAATCCCTGTAAGAAGCTGTGTGTGTGTGTGTGTGTGTGTGTGTGTGCAGCAGCTGATGGAGGCCGGTGTGTGTGCACATCGGCTTTGCGGCGTTGTTGGTCCAGCGGTTGATGTGTCGTGTCATCGAGCTGCTCAGAGTGGAGAGCCGTGATCTGAAGAAGCTTCTTCCTTCTTCTTCTTTGTTGGTGTTCCTTGTGGTGGTCGATGCCGCAGGATGTGAGGCGGGAAAACACTTCGAAACAACCTCGAAAGGCTCCGTCGTTCGCAACGGACGAGACAGTCGACACAGTTTGAATGGACTTCCTCAACAGCCCTGCAGGAATGGCAGATATTCAAGTGAACCTGCATGAAATCTGGTTGATTTAGTCCAGATTATGCTAAAACATATTTCTCCATTAAGTTCCCTGTTAAAGGGCCAACCTTCAGTTTAGTAAATTCCTGGTAATTCCCATGGAAAGTTTCCAACTTGGAAAATTCCCAGAATTTTGAAACCCTGGAATCTTCACTACAGAACAAGGAAGAACCGACGACCAGCCAAGGATGGTACTGCTACTTGAAGTACAAGAGTCCGTTCGTGGTCCCAGTGCTGACCTTCCTCGGTAGTTCAGTGATCATGAGAATTAAACGAGACGTGTCATCACGCGATCAGCGCGCCGTTACCGCGTCTCTGTTCCGCACGGGGGAAATTTTTTACCGTCCGTCTCCGGGGCAATTTCTCGCGGAGCCTGAAATGTAAATGGACATTTTGTGCGAGATGAGCTTTTCGTGCAACATCGGCGTCGTGCAAATTGTTCCCGTCATTTCTCCATTCTGTCTCCCACATTACAAACTCGGGAGGGAGGCCCGCGTCACATCAAGTCAGATTACATTGTCTTGTTGATGGAACAATTTGTAAGTCAGTTTTGTCAGCACCAACTCCCGAGAGCTCGATGTCTGCGGGCCGCGAACCATCAGGCGTCATTTATTTTACCCCAGATGCCCTTTTAAACTTTATCATCACGCCTGCTGATACACACACACGCCCTGTCTTCTCTTTCACACACACACCGTTTTATGATGATAGATATTTCTCTGCTGATTGAAGGCTGGGAAGCGTGGAGCACCATGCAGCAACCTGCCGGTTGTCTCCGTCTCTCTCTCTCTCTGTTAATTCAGGGTCACGTCAGTCAGCGTTGTTTTTCTGGAGATGCGTCTCTCTCCATAAAAAGACAGAGTAATCATTAAATGAATAAAAGGCCGCCGCTCGCTCCGTAAAGAATAGAAAACATGAAAAGAGACGCAAAGACAAAAAAAGGCCGGGGGAGGAGAGCTACAATGGCCCTCTGTCTTTAATTTCATACAATGCCTTTAATTACCTGCTCCTCTAGTTGCTTAAGTCTATTGTGTGGGCTTATTACTGCGGGGACTGAAGCTTCATTATATACAGGCAGACGGATGTACTTCAGTTTTTCTTACCGCTGTACAGTCGAGTGTTTTCTCCTTAATGAGGACATGAACGAGGTTTGTGATCTTAAGCGAGCTCGTCGATGGTTTTGCATGTCGACGCCGCTAATTAACTCGCACCGTCTGTCGGTTTGAGACGTTCGCACGGAGCACGCGGCCCGATTTCATCTGATATCTTAATGACTTGTTTAAATATTAATGCAATCAAATGTTCACGTGATGGAAGCGGCTTTAAATTCGATGCCTCACCTGCCAAAACACACGCTGAGTCCTGGTAATTATTGGTTATTGGGTTGGATGTCCCGCCTACGCTCGGTTCTGATTGGACCAGCTGTGAAGCATGTCGTGTTCCCTGCCTGACATTTTATTGTGAAAGCGTCACGACTCGACGTCAAATTATCTTTTCAGTTGCCATTTTGAGAAACTGGCAGCCACTTCTTGGGAATTTTCAAAGTTGGAAACTTTCCATGGGAATAAACTGGGAATTTACACTGGGAGAGACGTTTTTATCGCCCCTTCAATACAGGTCATGATGTTTGTCTTCCCTGTTGACTTCCCAAACATCACAGCTTATGAATGCAGCGCTACACGAGGAGGAGGAGGCTCTGCTGTCAGACCTTCGCTTCAGCTCCTGAACGCACCACCGGTATCGACTTTAGCAGCATTAAAACTCAAAATAAGAAACGTCTCCGTGCTGTAAGTCAGCTTACAGTAAAGATCACTGCACAGGACCTCTGGTGTCACGAAAGCTGCTGAAACATCACATTTCCAAGGTGATCCATGTCAAACCAAATCTGATCGGTTTTATTTCAGAAACTTTAGAAGAGGTTTCTCGTTTTAAAGCAGCATCAGTGTCACGGCATGTAACACGATCAACCACCCAATCTTACCAAAAAAACTCTTCAGCCCCCCCGAGCTCCTCCACCAGCCTCCAGCCTCCAGCCAGCAGCCCGAGGAGGCTTCAGATTAAGCCATTACAGGCTGAGTTGCTGCTTCTTATGTTGATGTTGCATCACTGCAGCGTTGCTTTGGTGTTGGCTCGGCGTCGTGAAGAAGAAGCATCCGAAAAATAGAAGAATGAGAAGATTAATTCATCAACGAGCGCGGTGCATCGTCCTCGTTATTAAAGCTGCTGGTCGGCTTGTTTGAATAAAACCTGATGGAACGGCGAACAGAAGTTTGGTTGATTCATTAGTTCATTGCTTTTCTTTAAGTTTTGTAGAAGATATTTAGAGACATCTCTGTAAACTTTGAGGACGATTTTTCATATTTTCTTTAGACTTTTGACACGTTGCAGACTCCCAACGATCAGCTGAGGAGTACGTGATAACGCTTCTGTCATATTTACGTATAAATATGTATTGTGACACGTTAAATCTTTGTCGTGGGTATTTCTCTCTGCCTGGAGATGACAGGAAGTGAGATGAGTCGGGGGCGTTGTGATTACATAATCGCCGTCTTGTCGTCTTTTTCCCGACTAATCCAAAAAATAAAGAGCCCGGCATCAAATCCTGTAACTGCACAGAACATTTCATCATGCAGCCGTAAAGCTTTAAGTTGTGGGCGGTTCCAGGTCGGTTTGGGATCGTTGGACTGTGTGTGTGTTTGGTTCGTCCATTTGTATTTATCCATTAGCAACGAAGCGTGTGTGTGTGTGTGATCTGTGTTTGGGCTTCTAAAAAGCGTCTGAAGGTTGTGTTTGCAGTAGAAACAGCAGCAGGTGTGTGTGTGTGTGTGTGTGTGTGTGTGTGTCCTTGTGTTCTGTTTGTTCAGATAGGTGAAGCAGATAAAGGTGAAGCTACCTGCACTCTACACTTCGCTCTCTCTTTGAACTGAAGCGTACATTCATTTAAATTTAAATAACCTGTCATATAATAATAATATTTTCATGCTTTGCTCCATTTCTGTCATTGAAATTCAACTTTTTGCTCCTCATCTGTTTTATTGATACTGATTCAGACTCAGCTGATTAAACCAGCAGCAGTTTATCAAGGATCATCCTCAGGGGAGAATGAATGCCAGATTTTATACCAAATTTTATGAATCCGTTTAATAGATGTCGAGACATTTTACTGAAAAAGAACAAAAATGATCAGCCTGCTGGTGGCTCCATCGGGGGATCATCCTCTGGAGACCATGAATGCCAAATTATATTTCCTGTCAGTGAAACTTTTAGCATGTTTACACTAAACAGAAGTGCTGTTAGCATTAGCACCTGTACCTGAGTGCCACGTGTCACTTTCCCGTCGTCGTACTTCTCTTCCTCTTTCCACCGAACGTCTTTCAGACTTCTCCTGAACTCAGTTTCTTTCCGTATCAGTCACCGACTCTCGCTCTCTCATGTTCCTATGAGCTGAATCACTTTGCTTCTTCAGCTCTTTATCCGTTGGTCACATTGTCCTCCGCCTGGCGTTGTTATTCCTGTCAGAGTCTGACTCACCGGCTGGCGCCCCCCCCCCCCCCGCAGAGCTTCATAGTTCACAATCCTTTCACATCATTTTCAACTGAACCTGTGCGACTTCATGTCTGAGGGACAAAGTTTCTTCTTTTAGAGAAACCATGCCAGAGCTTCTTACAGAGCATTCACACCCTTTGAAAAGATAACACTGGTTTATAAGTTTGCTCATACTGCTCCGTCCTCCGTTCGTCTGCAAGAAGCTTCATTAAGTTTGCAAAAGTAACTTTGACCTATGCTATAAGCTGTAAGTTGCATTATGGGAAATGTAGGATCATGTTTGTTTGGCATACAATCCATACTTTGGACTAAAAATCTGAATATTTCGTCTTCTGCTTCATTTTGAGAAGTACCACTGATGGTACGTGTTGTGGGTGATGACAGTCAGCTCCGATTCATCGTTCAAGTAATTATTTAAACAGATTTTCTGTTTTTCTTCATCGTCCGTGACACAAACTGAGTATCTCTGGGTCAAAACAACCTTGGAAATTAATTAATCTGTTAATTAATTAATAAAACACAGCGACTCCTCTCCACATGACACCCTGTGTTTAAATATAACACTGTAATCCTGTCAGAATGTGTGCGCTGCTTTCAGTTTTCATTTCTTCGCTGGGGGATTTGATGGAAAACTGGAGTGTGGATGTGATCTTTGGCTCTGGGAATTTCCAGTGTTTTTATTTCAGTCTGTGTTTCGGTAGCCAGAAGCTTTGAAGGTAGCATCATTTTGTAAAAGTCGAGTGTGTGAAGACGGGCTCTGTCAGAGGTAAGAACCACGTCTGATCAGATCTGCTCCTGGTAGCAGTTTGTCTACATACAAATGGTGCTCGAAGGTCAAAAGACAATGTGTGGAGTGTTTAGACGTGAGTGTGAGTGTGTGTGTGGGCTATAATTAAAACCACTTGTCGTCCGCTGAAGGCTGCTTTCACACTAAACGTGCTGAGTGGATTTACGGCAGTTTGTCGGGAGGAAACGGTCCCGTAACATCGGGGTTGATGGACGTGACGTGTTTGCAGTGTGTATTCCACTCAACCCACAATCACTGCTTGTTTTGGCCTTTAATTCACACACCCATCACTTCCAGAGCAGCATGATCGTCCAATATTCTCTTTCTTTTAGCTCCATTTTTGGTCTCCACCACCTCCTGAGGTAAGTATTTGCCTCTTTAGCTGCTAAACTGTGTCTGTCTGCTGTTTGCCTCTCGGTGGGCAGTGTGCAGAGAGTTTAAAGATCTAAACTGTGATGTAAAAATGTGCGTCAGGCAGCTAAACAACCGCTTTAAACTTGTTCTAAAGCTCCGTCGGGCTGCAGACGGCGCCTCTCATATTGTCATGTTTTATCGTTCGGTGGATCATAAATAGACGTGCATGTGACTGTGACTGGAGCGCAGCGCAGTTTCACTTTCAGTTTTATTGGTCATGCATAGATTAACAGAGGATACAGGACGCAGTACAAACTGCAGCACAAGCACTTGTGAAGAATTGTCAGATAGACTTTAAGACTAAAGGCAGACCAAGCTGATTTCTGTGCCTTTGTTACCATATTATATCATAAAGTCACAGCTGAGACTGTGTGCTAAACTTGGCTCCTTAAAGTCTGTTCTGTGATTTAATCTGCAGATTATTTAATCCACTAATCGTCAGTTCCAGCCTTGTAGGTCTTTAAGAGAGATATTCAGCTGTTTTCATTTGTGTGTATTCACACGCGCAGACGCTGCCACAGTAGTTTCTACTTCATGCTGGTTAGCAGAGGGTGAGGCGAGGGGGATGCAGTCAGCAACTGCACGTCTGAGTCACGGATACGTTTTCAGACTCACCTGCGTCACCGCAGACGTCTGCAGGCTGCTTCAGTGCCTCACCAACACCGCAGACTGCAGATACGTGTTCGCACGTTTAAGACCTGCGTGGTGCGATCGTCAGGTTAGAGTCGTTTTTTATTTTAGCTACGTTTAACCAAAAAGAAGAAGTATGTGGGAACGTGTGTGTGTGTGTGTGTGTGTGTTCTCATGGCTGCAGTTTGACCTCTTGTCTCCACCACAGGAAACCCAAAACCACAATCCTCTCTCCACTATTCTGTCTTTTCTCCCTTTCAACGTTTTAATTCACAAACTTTCCCACACGTCTCTCTGGATCTCAGCGTGCTCCTTTTATTTCCAGCCCATTTCTCGTCGTCTAAATTCTCTTTTTTAAATTCTGTTTTCCACCCCGCGCGATAGAAATTATCTCCACATGAATTCATATAAAAACATTTTTTTTGGTGCCCTTCTATTAACTGTTTGCACCGTTTCTCCGTCTTATCATGCAATCAACATGCCCGGGATTTACGCCGCGGTGGTAATCACGAACACGCATGCACACGCGTCGCTGATTACAGATGAAGCGTGCATGATTCAATCAGGAAGTTTTCTCATTTTTGTTTTTCTTCATCTTCAGCTGCCGAGTCCGTGGACGGATGGAAGCGGATAGGAAAGTGGTCGTAACATTTTGGCGCTTCTTCTTTGCTGTATTGCAACTGTGAGCCAATATAAAGATAAAACATATGTACTTATTTGTAGCTTCAGCTTCTGCTGCCATTTTAACAGCGCCGGTGGTCGCTCACCTTCCTCTGCGTAGCCGAAATGGCGACCACAGAGGTCGAGAAGCGCCCTCACTCGTGTACTTAAAATATCAGCGTAAGTAAGGGGCGTATGAGAACTCAGACGCAGCATCAGTCTTATTTTTCTTCTGCAGAATTTTTGTGTTTGTCTTGATTTTTAGATTTTCGCCTCTCCTTGAGAAAACAGCGCGGCTCTCGCCGGACGTCGCCCGGTTAAATCAATGTTAACAGTGTTAAAGGACGGAGGGCTCGTGAGGTAAATCAGGGTCAACGCAGACGCGCTGCTTCGCTGCTGAAGGTCTCGGTAATGTTTGTCAAGTGCTTCCCATTTGGCTGCAAGGAGGAGGGGGAGGGAACACACACACACACACACACACACACACACACACACACACACACACACACACACACTATCTAATCAGTGACAGTCAGTACTTTCCACTGGATGTGACATGGTGTTACCCATGAATAAACCAGTTTAACAGAGTTGCTGCTGCTGCTGTTGACACACTGCAAGGTGTGAGTGTGTGAGTGTGTGTGTGTGTGTGTGTGTGTGTGGTCCTACACTATTAACCAGCTGGGTGAGCATCTGTTCAACTCTTTGACTTTTCTTTTTCTTACCGGTCTTTTGACTCTTTCTGAACTCTGGGTCTTCGTTCTGACCTCCGCCTGCCTCACACACTCTCTGCGTTTTCGTCCTTCAGTTCGTGTCATTAACACAAAAAAGATGATGCAAGTGTGTGAAAGGTAACCCTGAATTTAATCTTGTAACGTTTGGGTACTTCTGCTGCCACTAATGGACAGAAAGTCCTGGTAGTCCCGGCTGACAAGCGGAGCTAACAGCAGCTACACTTGGCAGCAGTTTACTTCACTGTCCATCGGGAAACTCTGTAAATCTCTGTAACTTTAAATTCATCAGGTGGATATAAACAGTGTTGTTCTTCATCTTCTGGATGCTAAAGTTAGCCGCGTTAGCCGTA
This sequence comes from Nibea coibor, assembly GCA_023373845.1. Classification (NCBI taxonomy): domain Eukaryota; kingdom Metazoa; phylum Chordata; class Actinopteri; family Sciaenidae; genus Nibea; species Nibea coibor. Next base: position 17,352,524 of record CM041731.1, read on the forward strand.
ACAGCTTTATAAGCTGATACCAGGTCAGTGACGGCTTCTTCTTCCCCCGTATTGGTCATAAAATCAGCAAACACAGCTTTGATTTATGGAACATGTCGGAATATTTCAGCCTCTTTTTTTGCATTTTGGCCTTTTTGACCTCGACGTCGAGAAACTAACTCCGCGAAAACGTTTGTTTCTTCATCGTTCTTCGTGCAGGCATGTCTCCTCGTGATGAAGTTCTTTTCTCATGTTTTAACTTTTGGTTTTTGGATGCCCGACCTCAGACCCTGATTACTTGCAGAGTCATACTGAATGCATCACGGTCACATGAACACCATCAAAGCTGAGTGTGTGTTTTTGGGCCATTGTTTATGTATTTAGCTTGCATGCATGCAGTGCAAGTAGTACTTACAGCGCGTACTTGTACTGGGTTTTGTGTATATCTTTTATATTTAGTTTGAAAGTGGTGGTTAAAGTTGGGCTTGTTTTGCTGTGTGTGTGTTCATGTGCTTCATTTCCTGTGTGCTGGCCTGTTGCCTGTTTGACCCGGCATGATTTGGCTCTCTGCCTTCCTTGGCTCCGTTCTTGCTTTCTTTTCTCTCCCTCCTTTGAATTTTCTTCCTAGAAACATCCACAAAGTATATGTTCTTTTCAAAAATCAGCCTCTACAATTCAGAAATAAAAGCTTTGGTCTTCACCTGACTCTACAGATCGCAGGAGCAGGTCTTCATTTCCTGTTTTGCTTCATTTTTAAATATGCTTCTGTTTACTGTAATAATTTGATGTTGTTGCTGTTTAACTAAATACAAACTCAGCATTTCCTGCAGATGTTTTACGTTAAAATCCTTCCAGCAGTTTAGAATCTTTTATTGTGAAACAACCACAGGAAGTGGACGTGAGCCAAGAGCGACATTGAGATTTCATTGTTTCATTGCGTTCTAAATGAACCACGTCATCTGTTACACTAATATTTAGCTTATTAGGTTGAGTTGTGGGTTATTATTTAATAGAACACAAGTTCAGAACATTGAATTTGATCTGATTTCATAAGTTGTTTCTTTTCTACAGGTTAGAGCTGCAAAGTCGACTAAGCTAGTTTGATGATACTTCGATAATTGGTTGATTGTTACAGATTTACCTCTCCTCCTAAGATAAAGTGAACACTTTGCAGAAATCTGCTGAAACATTCAGACATACATTTCTTTGATCTGTTGATACAATGGTGGATACTTCGGTATAGCTTGTCAAGCGGCAGCACGTTGTTGTTGGAGTGGGTATATATGTGGATTATGGATCTTGTCTTATTAACTGACTGATTTAAAATTGAATAGATCAGTAAAAGAAAAGAGAAGAACTGGAAGTTTACGGTGGTAAAAACACTTCGACCTAAATGACTTGCTGCTTCCATCTAAAGTTCTTTGTCCGCTCCGCTCTCTGCGGATGGATGCATGTGTTCATCCTCTTCTTGTTTTTTTTCACCCTTGTTGCTGTTTTTCAGTTTCCTCTCTCACACTGGGCAGTGGAATAAAAGAGCTGTACCCATTTACAGTCACATTGTTACGTCTAAACGAAACCAAATGTCAGATTCTCCCTCACACACACACACACACACACACATATATCACACATTGTACGCCACACTATTGCACTGCAGATTTCCAACAAATACGCTTTGATCTGTGTGGTGGGGACGACGTCAGCAGTTCAGATACACTGATTGTGTGTTTGTGTGTGTGTGTTGTTTGTGTGTGTGTTTCTGTGCATTAGGTCATCTTGGCATCTCAGCTGTAATTACCGGCTGTATAGAAACAGGCAGGAAATCTCGGGGAAGGTCAGGACATCCATATTTAATCCAGCTGTGTGCGTGCCTCGTATTTCTGTCTTTGACACATCAGGTCCCGCCGTCTTGTCGCTGCGCATTAGGCTCTGTTCGAATGTTGTTGGTCAGATATAATCACGTACCACCGCTTGTCATTCGTGGGTTGAATAATTGGTCACACGGCTCCTTTGGCAGAATATCAGTGGATCAGATCTGATTGTTTGTGGCCGGACAAACGTGTGCTCCGGATCTGCATCTGGTCTCCAACAAAAACTCATGAAGGATGTTGAAATGGCAACAAACCAGAAAACTGAGGCAACAGACGAGGAGAGGCTTCACACAAGGTCAACAAGTTCAGCTTAAAACCGGGGCGACGGCCTCAGAAGAGAAGTAACAGTGATGTTTATAAAGTTGGACTAAATCTAGTTTTCTTTTATTAGTTGTTATAGAGTGAAATGAGGCTTGAATGAGATCACGGGAATCCGTCTTGTCGGGCTTCGAGCTGTGTTTATCAGCGTCCTCTGAGGAACTATTAATATCAGTTGTGCTTTGACGCTAACTGTGCGGAAAGTGACTTATTTGGTCTAAAGCAACAATGGCGGCTGCTAAAGGGGTTAGCGTAGCTGCTGTTAGCATCAGTCAGAGCTGAACTTTTCTTGACTGAAAGAAGAGCGAAGAACGACATTGATGGAAAACGATGTTCACACTCTTCTTTTCCCGACCGGCTTCGGTAAGACTACGTTATGTGGTTCGTTGAGTCGATCTGATTGGTTGATGAGGGGTTGATGCTTCATCCAATCAGCTGGCCTGTAATGGCTTCAAACATGGTTTTCTGTAGCAGCCAACACAGTCTGGAGTCTGGGGACAGCTAACGTGGCCTTGCTCAGACAAAAACAATTCCAAAACTGTCTGATTTGCACATCGTAGAAGATGTTGTGGTTTTGGGCTGTTCAAAAACAACTGGTGACTAAATGCTGAGTCATGAGAGGTTAGCAGCAGTTTCATTTACAAATGTTATCTTGTTAGCTACCGTCTTCAGCCTGGTCACTGTTTTCTTGATAGATTTACTGATATTTCCAACCACTTTGAGCTCTGATTTGTGCCTCTGTGTGGCTTGACTAGAACAGATGGCCATTACGAGAAGTTCACGGTGGTAAAAACACTTGCAGCTCTGTCCAGCTTCATCCAGTCCAGCCTTGTTTCTCCATCTAAAGTTATTCATGCGCTCCTCTTTCTCATTAAGTGAAGCTCGGTTTGCAGCAGTAGATAAAGTTTGCTGTTACTCATCAGTTAAGTATCCGTGCTAACAGATGGCCCTCTGCGAGAAAAAGCTCCTAACATGTTTTGTTTATCATCAGGAGCTGATCTCAGTCCAGCTGTTATTTCCTGTTGTGTGTTGTTTGTGATTCCTCCGATTAGGAGGTATTTCCTGGAGGTGCTCTGCTCCTCCTGCTCCTCCTGCTCCTCCTGCTCCTCCACCCTCTTCCTCTTCTCTCTCTCGCTCCATCTCTCCGTCTTCGTCTCCGTCCTCCTCCTTCGCTGTATTGTATTTCAGGTTAACGTGTGTTTGTTTGTGTGTGTACGTGTTGTAGTAAATTCCCTGCTCCAGTTATGAGGTGATTAGTCATATGGTATCAGTTTATTTTGCCAGTAATGGAAACTGCTTGCTGCCAAAAAAAACGCCCCTCTTGGCTCCCCAACTCCCCTCTCTCCCTTCTTTTCCCCTCCTCTTTAATTTCCTCCCTCCTCCTCTTCCTCCTTATTTTGTCCTCCTTATTCCCTCTTTTTAATCTTCCACCCCCCCTCCGTCATCACTTTTTCCAATCGCTCTTGTTTCTTGTTTTTTCCTCCCTCTATCATCTTTTTCTCCTGCAATCGCCACCTCCCTCTCTAATGTGATTTTTTTCTCCCTCCCTGTGTTTATAGAGGATGACAAAATGGCTCTGCTCCTCCCTGCTAATAAAGAAAACATGCTCAGACTCAGGAAGTAAAAAGGAGTTTAGCCTCTCCTCCTAAAAACCGGTGAAACATATGTCGCTTTAATCGAACAAACACCCCAATCAGCGGTGTTTGCATTCGAGCTGTAGTGTCTGTTTGGTTCCAGGTTGTCTGAAAGTGCCCGCTCTGATGAATATTCCACAAGCATCTCGCACTCCAACAAGCTTAATGTTGTGTCAATTAGAGAGAGGGGGGATGGTTTGGAAAAGAGATAAACACACACAGACAGACAGCGGCCGGATGAGTGTTTACATTTCGCGGCTGCAGGTCTGATTACAGAGGAATGTGAGGACGTCTCGGTCATGTCAAGAGTTGGATAACAGGGATTACGGGTCATTCAGAGCAAAACAGCAAGACTTAATGAAACACAGGCGTCATACCAGAGCTCGGTTAACTGATTGAGTAAATCCTGTTACTGTAAGATGGCTGTCTGAGGTGTTATGGGTCTCTCAGGCTTTGGTGGCATATTTCTGCCTGGACACTCGAGCCGCTCCTGTGGAGTCCTCTCCTCCATTTCAGGGCTTGTCGGGTGAATCTGGAAGTCTTAGGGCTTCATTATGTGGTTCACTAATCTGATTGGCTGAATAGAGGGTGATAGACAGATGGCTGGTCCAATCACCTGGCTTGGATATTTTTGTGGAAGTGTCTGCCCTTTTCCAAACTGTTTCCAATGATGACTTCCTACATTGTTCTGTGTAACAAGACCTCTATTGAAACTGTGGGTCCCGTACAGTGATAGCCCCTGATGTGTTGAGCCTAGCTTAGCACAAAGATTGGATTCTGGTGGAAATTGTTAGCCTAGCTTAGCTCAGTCAAAAATGTCAAAAAAGTCAGTGCCAAAAACTGCAGTTCCTCAAACGTCCACTTGGCTGGCTGCAGAAGTGAGGCAGTCTCCATAAGTCCCCATGTTAGACAGCAGAATTAAACATGTTTACAGCCTGGTACAAAAAACACTCCAGGCGGTTAAACTGACCAACTGACCAGCACAGTTGATGTGAAAATCATGCCGCCTCGGTTTGAGGAATAAATCCAGTTCAAATGGGGCTAAAGAAAGTTTTTGTTCCGTTAATGACCGTGCAAATTATATCAAATCAAAGACGACAAAAGGTTTCTTCTTCCCTCGGCGGCGCTGCGCTCAGTGCCACCACTGTTCTCAATACAGCATTACGACCGAATCAGCCTATAGTCTCCTTTTAGATTGAGTTAGACAAGACTTGTTATGTTGTTTTTGTCCTCGAGACTTTGGAGGAGGCTGAACCTGAATTGTACCGTGTTTGTTATCTAACACATTTAAACCCGAGGACATCTGCACTGAGTCCACATGAACTGTGGAGCAGCGGGAATCTCAGGTTGACCTGACAACAGCGTTTAGTTGAATCTGAAGGATGATTGGCGTGAAAATAATCCAAAAACATTTATTTTCAAAGCCGGTCTGGGAGTTAAGATGGTGTAAATGGGATGAGTTCAAGGTCCTGCGAATGTTACAGGTTTTGAAATGTAAATGCGTGTGAGTGATCGACGCCTCCGGTTGGATGTAGATGGGAACTAGCATGTGTGCGACTCCACAGGAGGCAGGCATGGCATACTAAAGCTGCATCTCATTAACGTAAGTGTGTGTGGCAGAGAAAGCTGCCAAACAGGAGGACATCAATGCCAAAGACAGACAGACACACACACATACACACACACACTCGCTTCAGGGTTATTTCTCAAGGACTCAGACGCACACACCGCAGATTGCCGTATGCTCGTGGGTGAATCCGTCTCTAATCAGCATGAGGTTGCACAGACCTCCAACATTTTAACAAACAAGCACCACCACTCCATGAAATGTTTGCAGAAGTCAGTTTTCTTCCCTTTTTGGCTGACAAACGAGCATCTTGGGTCAGATTTTGACTTTTTATACTTTAATTGAACCATATTTAAAAATCAGTAATACAGCAAAGATGAACAATGGATACTTTAAAGTCTGAGATGAAGGTAAAGACATTGGTGGCTGATATTTGATATCTTCAAGGAAGATTTTGACATTCTGGGATGTTGGGTTATTCCCTTAATCTCTTGGATTAAGAGTGTGATGAGATAGTGATTTAAATCTACTACTGTAACTCACTCTAACTCTAACTCTGCATTAACTCTGGTTAATAACAAGTTCCAAGAGACGAGACCACATTCTGGCTTCCTGTTCACTTCAGGATCAATAAATCTCTCCACGAGCTCTTCCCGACATATATTTCAGAACTTTTGGTCCCTTACAGAACCACCAGGCCCCTGAGCTCATCCCGCTGTGGCCTGTAGGCTCTGGTAGGTTTTCGGTAGCGGTGCCTTGGCTGTGGAATAGCTATGGCCAACAACAGTCCAAAGGTAACAAGATATGCCGGCCAACACTTTACAAGCTCACCAGTTAACACACTTTATCTCATTTTATGACAAATGTATCTTGGAGATCATGTGTGTCCCAAACACCTAAAGGGCTATGAGGTGGTTACACTTCTCTATCAGGACACAATATTTGTCTAAGTGCAGCTTCATTACAAAACAAAATTGGTATCCATCTTCAAAAACCCTCCATATCTTTCCAATCCCCAGTCTGATTTATCTTTCCAGACACAGACTCTGATAGATGTCCAAGTGCCTCATGCATTTCCATCAAATATTTGATGTGCACCCGACTGCTGTTAATGCCAAGCTTTGCAGCAAACAGATCAGAGCAGTCATGGGGGGAAGAGTTGTGTCGAAGGAAAAAATGTTCAGTGCCAGGCGAAGGCATGACGAAAGTGAAACAGACAGATATTAGGAGGAGAAGAAGAAGAAGGAGAGGAGGAGCTCTGAGTTTACGTCGGTTCAGACTGGGATTTCTGATCGATCTCAGTGTTTCAAAGCTGATACTGACAATTTTTAGATTGAAGCTGCAGCCTTTTTTTTTCTTTAATCCTGAAATAGCTTTAAATGCCTTCATTGTCAGGCCAAAACATTTCCCAAAAAATGTGAAAGTAATCAGTGTGACACTCTTGACAAAGTGTCAAGAGCCTCATTGTTCTTCAGGCTGGAACACATTCTGCATCAGCATTTGGACTGAAAAAATGGGCCGTGAAAGCTTTGTCTCAATTTTCACCCTCAAGCCGTCAGCTCGTTTTGGGTTGGAGTGGTCATCCAAAGAAAGTGAAGTAGCCGTGAACGGTCGGGGGGTAAAATAACCCAGCAATAATACACCATGATAGAAATGGGACACCACTTGTACCTTGGAAACATCATTAGAAGCCAACAGCAGATATTTTAAGAGACGTTTTAACACATTAACTGTACTCGGACTTGCTTTCTGCTTTTCCCTCATTAGCAGATAACTGACAACGCCAATGAAGTGTTCAAACCAGAGCTCAGATGCAAATGTAAGTTAGTGTGAAATTACTCTTATGCTGCAAAACTTGCATCATAAGTGTCTTTGGCCAAGAGATGAACCCCCAAAGTGCTCCTGATGGGCAAGGTAGCTAGTCGCCCTGTGTGTGAGTGAGTAAGAGGCAAATGGTGAAGCACTTTGGATAAAATCGCTTTATAAATGCAGTTATTTAACTTTTCATAGCTGGCTGTGCAGCTCCACCTCTCTTCCCTCTGGGTTTTTAAGTGTGGAACAAGTTTTGCTGGGACATTAACCTTAAGGAAGATGCATACTGCCTGTCAGGCGCCGACAGTCATTGGGTTGGGTTTTATTGGGATAAAGTTTCTGTTGGATCCTAGCCCATACTTGGTTCGCCCATATTGGAACCCATTCGGTAGATTAAGACAATCTGGATTGTCTGATCAGTCCAGATAATCCCACTATCGGCAATCTCATACTGGTATCGAAACAATGAGCATTGATCCAATACCACAGTGTTCATTAACCCTAAGACAGGGACGCAGCAGGGCAAGTCTCTGTTGGACTGTTGCTCATACTTTATGCAGTGTGTCCAGCACCATAATGTTCTGTTCTGCAGCCAAAGTTCAGGGACTGGAATCTGTATGGTATCCTGATTTTAAACAGAAACTTTGTTGCCAAGAAAACTCCACGGGACAACGTTACATAAGGCTGTTGTCTTTTTGTGGTCAGTCAGCCTTTTAACGAACGACATGCAGTGACCCAAATCAGTTGGCCTTTGTTTGGTTGGTTGTTTATTTGAGGGCAGTTTGGTGTATCAGGGACCTCCTGTGAAGCTCAAGAGTCACTTAAGAGTTGAGTCAAAACAACATAAATCCAACTCACAGGCTGAGGGTCAGCAGTCACAGGCGGCGTCTGTCTTTCAGCCTTTTATTTGACAAAGCTCTCGCCAATGCCTGAAAGTCAGTCCCAGATTTACTGTTGTTCGGCAGCTTCTTGCTCGCTCACTCTCTCCTTTTTTCTTCTTAACCTCCTTTGTCAACGTCCTCTTGAGACACTTCTACTCTGTCATCATGTCCCTAGAGGCTGCTGAGCCTGGTTACATTGCCCAGCTCCTGTTCTGGCATGACACCAGCTCCATTCCCCATCAGCATTCACTGAAAACCTCTTCTTCTTCCCGGTGGTCCCGGCGGCTTCTTACTTGCTCACTCTCTCCTTTTCTCTTCTTAGCTTCTTCCTTCAATGTTCTCTTTGCCTCTCTTCTCCTCTGTTACATTGCCCACTCACCAAGCTCCTGTTCTGGCACGACACTAAAGCGTTATGTACCTGGAGCCCAAAGTTACAGTGTGAGAACAGACATACAAATGACAGAGACACCATTCACCTGATTACAAGTCAGCGTAGCATCACCAGGGTTTAAAGTCTGTTGCACAGTGTTGTCTTTAATGAATAGAATATATAGATATTGATTGGACAAGAGCTGGATGACACCATCAATCCCTGATGGGACTATTATTGAGTGAGCAGCAGACGGCTGTGTGTGTCTGTCC